>CM062623.1:9600303-10295303 GCA_025617555.3 Puccinia polysora | reverse complement strand
TGAAAAAAATGAAAAAAATGAAAAAAAATGAAAAAATGAAAAAAATGAAAAAAATGAAAAAAATGAAAAAAATGAAAAAAATGAAAAAAATGAAAAAAAATGAAAAAAATGAAAAAAATGAAAAAAATGAAAAAAATGAAAAAAATGAAAAAATGAAAAAAATGAAAAAATGAAAAAAATGAAAAAAATGAAAAAAATGAAAAAAATGAAAAAAATGAAAAAAATGAAAAAAATGAAAAAAATGAAAAAAATGAAAAAAATGAAAAAAATGAAAAAAATGAAAAAAATGAAAAAAATGAAAAAAATGAAAAAAATGAAAAAAATGAAAAAAATGAAAAAAATGAAAAAAATGAAAAAAATGAAAAAAATGAAAAAAATGAAAAAAATGAAAAAAATGAAAAAAATGAAAAAAATGAAAAAAATGAAAAAAATGAAAAAAATGAAAAAAATGAAAGAAGGGTAATGTTAAATTCACTGCTCATTGAGCCGTGCACACAGTTTAAATTGGGCCTTTTCTCACGCCACAGGGTCCAATTTGGGCCGGGTACAACCCCCCAGGGCTCACGGAGTTGTGCGGCCAACCCAGCCCAGTCTGCCGCCGTGTGGACTTACACACAACTACATTCAAGCCGTGTGGAGTTGTACATGGCTCAAGTGTATTAGTGTGGCATCCCACACAGCACCAGACTGCGGTGAGCCAAAAAAAAAAGGAAATTGAATGAAAGGTTACTAACACAACTGTTAAACTAAATAAACCTTCCAAAAAAACAGAAATCAACCAAAAAATCAAAGATTGTTCATTTTTTGATTAAAAATAAAGAAATAAAAAACAAAGAAACTGGTACTATCCAATCGAATAGCCCTAAAGTAAAAAGACCCAAAAAAACACAAGTAACTGGACTAGCCCTAAACTAAAAAAACCAAAAAAAGACAATTAACTTGACAAGCCCTAAAGTAAAAACACCAAAAAAAAGACAAGCAACTTGACAAGCCCTAAGGTAATTTAAACTTGACTAGCACCAAAGTAAAAGGGCTCAAAAATTAAAGAAGTCTTTTGACCAGCCCTGAAGTAAAAGTGCACAAAAAAATACAAGTGCCCAAAAAAATACAAGTCTTTTGACCAGCCCTAAAGTAAAAACACCAAATAAAACATGTTCAACTTTTGTTAAGCTGATCCCATCCCAAGCTTAGCATAAGTTAAGCTTTTGATTTAATAAGCCCAACACAAGTTGAACTGACTTACCATTTAAATCCCATTCAAAACACTCGATATAATTATTTTAACTCAAAACACTCAACATAATGATGTTCAAAATGTGATAACCCTTTAAATTAATAGAACTTGTTAGCTGCATTAGAATGACAATTTATATTAAAACCAATGATGAAATGAATTCAAATTCTATTAAAATCTAGAATACATTTGCAGTTGATCTTTGAGATGATCAACCCAACCAGATGCTTTTTTAGAAATCAAGGAACATGGTTTTTCTTCAATGGGCGGGATTGGAATCATTTCTCCCTCAAGTACTAATAGAACCCAGTGGTTATTGTTTACAAAGGAAATTAAAATTGGATCTGATTGATCAGTAACACCATCTTTCATTGGAGTATAAGTATCACATGACTCCAATGAAATGAAACATATAGGTTTGGAATATGTGTCTGCTATGATCTGACCCATGTCCAATTTAGCCAGCCATTTTGAGGAGGGAATCTTTCCATTTATGTCTTCAAAATCAAGTCTTTTTTTAATATTTTAAACCTCCTTTGAACCACCAAGCATCTTAATGTAGCATGCTTTATGTTTCTCTAATGTTTCAATCATTTCCTTCCTAACCTTAAACCAACTATGTTCTTCATAACCAAATGACTCTAAATCCGCAATTCACATCTCCAATTGGATCCCAAAACTCACCAAAGAACTTCTGGAATTTCTTGGGTATTTGATTGAGGTATTTTAAGTTTGGTTCCTATCATTCAAACTAACTTAGTATTCATTTCTTTAATTGGATAAATGAAATTAAAACTCACCAAAGATGAGCTTCTGGTTGAGCTTTTCTGCATGTTCTCTTCCTCTGAGGAGGATTCTGACTTCAAATTAAGTGATCCTGATTCATTTTCAGTCTCTTCCTCAAAACTATGAAATTCAGAATCAGATTTTGCCAACTTTGACTAAAAATTCATCATTAGTTAGTAACTAAGTTCATTAAACCAAAAAATAAACATATCCCAAAAGAAAAGACTTACAATCTTTTGTCTTTTCTTATTTGGAGCCCTTCTAGTTCTTTTTTCCCCCTTGAGTTGTTGTTCAAAAAGCTCCAACTTAGATGGTTCTTGCCGCGTAGCTGTCAATTTTGGCTGGCCCCTACTTGATCTTAAGACTTTAGGTTCAAGTCTTGGCTTTGATCAATATTTTGTAATCTTCTGAATGATATACTTCAATAGTCCACTTTGCTCATGATCTGGAGATTCCAAGATCATTGTATTGAACTTTTCACCTAACTGAGTAATGCTTAGCATTTCATCATCATTGCACTGGAAAAATTCAAAAGGATCAACCATTAGTGAATTAGGAGTCATTAATCAAAACGCATTAACACATGGTGATTTGAACAATCCAACTTAAGCCAACTTACAGAACAAGAACTGCAAGGGTCATAGTCCAACCTCCATTGAGGAGGAACATCTTCAGGTACTATTTATCTTCTGAATGCTAGACAGTCACCTATTTGGTGGGAACAGGGCAAACCCATAGTCTTGAAATATGACTTGGTGAAGACTCTGCCATCATGATCATGTTTGAACTTCTCAAATTGTTCCCTAACAAGATGGATTGCCTCTAAAGAAAATTTGTAACCCAATGGTAACAGTTCAGGTCAAAGAACTGTCCATAACTTAATTCAAGAGTTATAAAGTGATGCATGAACTGATTTAATTTGATTCAAAACTGTTCTGTCAAGGCTTTTCCAAACATCCAACAGGTTTCCCAAAGAGTTTTCAAGGAATTGTTTGAAAGTTGCATGGGCCCCTTCAACCCAAGATGTTGTTTTGTTTCCACAATCAGGGTTCATACAAATCCACTCTGCCACAAACGTCTCATTGATAGGGAAAATTTTATTTTCAATATACTTGATTACATCCTTATAGTCTTTCAAGAAACACTATAAAATTCAAAAGGTCAGACCCCAAAACTAGGAATAATAAGAAGCATTTATTTGGACCTACTCTAAGTTCTGCATCATTGACCTCTGCCTCCTCCTTGGTCTTTGAGGCCCCATAATTTGCCCACAGATTCATAAAGCTTTTCCATCCTTCAATGTCATTAACAAAGCACACTTACAAGCAAACAGTAGTCTTGATGACTCTGGGAAACTAGTTTCAATTGCACAAATCAGAGCTTCTTCATGGTCCGTCACAAAGACTCTTGGAAGTCTCTCAGGATCAAAAGACAAATCCTTTAATGCATTTTCAGACCAACTGTAGAACTCCAATGTTTCTTTTTTTATAAAAACAAGAGCTTTTGTGAAAGTTTTCCAATTGGCTGTCATTCCTACAACATGCAATAGTGGGGTTCTGTACTTATTTGTTTTATAATTATAATCAAACATAGCAATATGATGGTATTGTTTTGAAAGCTTTACTGCCTCTGGATGTTCTAAGTACAGGGCCTCCAAGTGACCCTCTCCACTGAACTTTGACCCGTGAATCCAACTTGTTTCTTCAAGCTGTTCATAGAGTACCTCCATAACACTTTTTATCTTTAGTTCTGTGAGTTTTACCTTCTGCTTAGTGTTATATATTGTTTGGTCATCAACATAATCCCCCCCATCAATCTTGCTCAATTTTCTCTTCATTTGTAACATATTGAGCCCATCATTCATGCCTTCTACTAGATTGTCTAAGGGCACCCCCAAGATTCTCCTCAGTTGAGGATGCACAGAGGGATGTTCAGATGGTTGATGGTTATGTTGGGTTTCTTTGTAGGAGAGGCACCACAAGGGGTCTGCCTTTGTGCAACTTGCATGGATTAAAAACTTGCACCCAACCTTCCTTGTGTGAGTTTGTCTAGACCTTTTGGTAAGAAGATTTCCTGAATAGGAACCATTTCTATCACAGGCTAAATCCACATAATGGTCACACTTTGAGTTGAAAACTGTTAAAGCGTAAACATGCTTCATTGCCCATGTTTTACAATAGTTTTGTGCCTCTTCCCTAGTAGGAAAAGCTCTCAAGGGAGGTGGGTCAGGTGGATCTAGTAGACATTCATTGGTTAAGTCATAGTTTCATAGTTACATGCACCCATCATTTTCAATAAAATTAAATACAGAAAAGACCAGTAACATAAAATGTTACTCACCACCAGGGGTCATGTCCATTTGTGAATCATTTTTTTCCTCAATTGTCACCCTTGATGAGGATTCAATTGGGGATTCCAATGTTTCATTACCCAAATCATTTTTTTCTTTTTCCAAAGCTTTGTTGATGGCACTATCAATGTAGACCTTCCATGCAGCCATGTCAGAAGAAGGAGGGCTTGCCTGTCAGCCTCCTGGATGCCAAGATCCCTGCTATCCTTTAGCTACCAGAGGTGATAGAATAAAGAATAAATATATTATTTAATAAATGCAGCAAAATACATAAAATATTTGGATTAAGCTTATTGCAAGGTTAATTGGTTTGGTTACAGTTTATTGTTATAAATCAATATGAATAAATTGATTATTAAATATTTTTATAGAGGGGCCACAATTATATTGGGGATTGTTAAAACCTTTCTTCAGGGATTTCAGTATGAAAGCACGTAGTCCTGGTTACTTTGGGCTCTTTAGTTTAAAGGATATTTTGCCCAAAAATAATATGTATATAAAATACACGGTGGAATGGCAGGGCCTTGTAACCAATCTTCCACGACAGAGAAAGTATAATAAAACTCACTGGTATATTATTAAATCCTTTGGGTATCTGTTTGGGACATGCAATGATTGGTTAAACCTGTATACTGGGGTCATAAGGTTTTTCAGCAGTTTTAATTGATAAAAAAAGAGGTTGAGGACGGATATTATTAGTCAGAATTAGCCATAAATCACTTAATTATCTCTTATAAGTACTTGATTACCTTGGCATGGTGTCTTGATATAAATACAACTGGGTCTCAACCAATCAATATCCTCAAAAGAGCTCTTTATTTATAGCTTTTGGAGTCCCAATACTATCCTTCTGAGGGGTACAGGGGCTCAAAGGGACGGAAACTAAGGCTAGAAGGGTTACCAGTGGTGGCCTGTCCCGTGTTATTTGTGCTATAGCACGGGTAGCATCTAATTCCTCAGGGTATGGGAATTATTCTACTCTATAATTGATATTAGGACATGTGAATACCACTAATCTGTCCTATTTGTGTATTATTTAATTAATTATCCTTAGTAAATGTTCCCAGTAATTTAATAATTATATAAATAGACATTTCTATGGACATCCTGATGTCAGGTGAGTTCTCATTATGTATTAAATAACTGGAGTAAATTCATGATATTGATTTTACTCCTTATTTTCTAGTTCCAGTTGATTTACTAAAATAATTACTTAAAAATCTAAGGCATGGGAATTCATGTAATATTTTTACATTATTAGTTTTCTTAGTATGTCACAAATATATCGATGTCTAGTAATTCTTATAAAAGTATATTAAAGTATTTTAATATATTTTTAGAAGCTTTCATTGTCTTGTTTTTGATATTCTTGTTAATTTCAATTATATTTAATAAAAAATACGTATAAGGGTTATTTAAGTGTTTTTATATCATATTATGTACTTTTAGACTATCTACTATCCACAGGAACATTTATTACATATGTAGAATGTTCCTGTGTGGTTTGTAGCATGTTTAGGCGGTACCTAAGCCTCTCAGGCTGCCTGTCACTCTGTCAACCCGTAGTCTGGTGGCTGAATACTTTTCAGAGGCCCAGGGCTGCATACACAACCTTGACAGAGTGACAGGGCTGTATCTCAGCCGCGCGCGGGCTCATTGGCTGCCACGGCTGCGTGCGGGATTTGTGACAAAACACATTTCCATCCATAACTCCTAAAATATACACAACACCTCAATTCTGACTGAATTTTAGGTGTGAAACCTATACGTGACAAATTGGGCAAAATATTTAATTGACCAAAAGCTCAATAGTGGAGCTGTGGTATTTTGGTCTTTCTTTCCTTAATTATTTCAAAATATAAGGAGTTGGATTTCAAGGGTGGGGTTAGTGAGTGACCCTACCTAATTTTGGGTGGTCAATCCATTATTGCAATAATATGTATGGTTTTCATACTCCTTCTTAGGTTAATTATATTATCATTATTTTTATGCAATTTTTGTTACTTTTGCAGCTTGCTTTGCAATAGTAGCAAGCTGACATTCCCCCACTCCAAGATATGGCCATATCTGAAAAAAAATCTGGAGGATGTTGGGAGAAAATTAACTTCATGTGTGTTTCAGTTCCTTTTGCTGGCCCTGTAGTTTCTGAGATGTATTATTCCATCAGGTATGTTATTTTCTGGTAACAATTCATCTTTGTCTACAGATTCTCCTTTGTATCTTACTAAGTATAGTCTAACATCTTTCCCTTGTACTCTCTCTTTCTTGTCTCTCAATATCCTGCTGACTTTCACTTTTTCTTTCACGGGGTCAGGTTCTATTGGGATCATTACTGGAGGGAGGCTTCTACCTTCTCTTGGTTGAAAGTGTTTGACTAGGCTAACAGGAAATACTGGGTGTTTCCTGGATAGTTCTTCACTCAAGATTACTTCCGCAGCATTTTTGCCATGCATATTCTTGATAACAAATGGTCCAACAAAGGATTCTTTCAGTTTTCTTTTACCTGCTAGATTGTTGTAATTGGTTGTAGATATCAAGATATGATCTCCTATTTTAAAGTCAGGTTCTTTATGTGATTTTTCCCATCTTTTTTTATTGAATTCTACTGCTTCTTCTACACATTTTTGAGCATGATTATTTTCCAGATCTATTATCTTCTTCAAGTCAAGAGATGTTGGATGAATAGTGGCTAAGTTATAGTTTAAGTTATTCCTAGGGAGTTTTGGAATCCATCCTCTTTCTAGTATTTAAGGAGCTTCTTTGGTAGTAGAATGTTTACTGCTGTTATAAGCCATTTCTAGGGCTGGGAGTAGGCTTACCCAATCATGGCAATAACCATCTTAGTTTCTGTATTCTAGACCAAAGCTACAGAACCTCCTTAGCATATCTTCTAGGGTCTGTATCATCCTTTCAGCTCATCCATCAGTTTGGGGATGGTATGCTGTAGAAAATGCTAGGGTAGTACCCAGTATATCATGTAGATTCCTCCAAAACTCATAGGTGAATTTGGGGTCTCTTTCACTGATTATAATCTTGGGTATACCCACATCAGCTATGATCCTGTTCCAGAATGGTGAAGCTACATCCATAGCACTATCTTCTTTGTGGTTAGTTAAGAATTTTGCCTTTTTAGAATATATGTTGACTATAACTAAGACAGAGTTATATGAATGAGTACCTCCAGGGGGGAGGCCGGTGAAAAAACCATATTGATGATTTCCCATCTGGTTTTAGGTTCAGAGATCTTCTGTAGGAGTCCAAACCTTTTGCCAGTAGTTTTATTAGATTTTTGGCAGGTCCCACAGCTAGTAACATACTTGATAGTGATTTTTTTCCAGTCTATCCACCAAGCAGTTTGTTTTACTTTTTCAAGGTTCTTTCTGTTGATAGATGCCCTGATGAACAGTTTTCATGGCATTCCTGGAGTATATGTTGTAAATGTTCTTTGTTGCTTAGGACTAATACACTGGAATGTTGGTGTTGGTAGTAAAGGAGACCATCCCAAAAGGTAAACCTTTCTGCTTTATAGGGTTTAAGTAATGAAGCAGGTAGATTATTTATCAGAGCTGCTTCTGGGGATTCACATTCCATAATGGTAATCAGCAGCTTGATTTCAGGAGAGTAGTTGTCCCTTACTAGGTTGAAGAAAGCAGTATCTAATTCACATAATTGGATCCCCATTATTGTAGAATTCAATGCAAAAAGATTGATGTTCAGGATAGGAAAGATGTCTTGATCTTCAGGGTCATATTCTGGATTGTTAGATTCATTAGGCAAAGCATTCCTACTTAGACTATCAGCATTCTGATTTTGAGCTCCAGCTTTATGCACTATAGTCATCTGACCTCTATACTGTTGTATAGCAATTTGCCACCTGAGCATATGTCTTCTGGAAGTTTTCATGTTCATAAGAGTTCTTACAGCATTACAGTCCGTGATTACTTGAAAAGTGGTGCCTTCTAAGTAATAGTGTAGCTTTTCTAAAGCCCACACTAGTGCCAAACATTCCAACTGACTGGTTCCATATCTCTTTTCTGTATCTTTGATCTGTCTAGATCTGAAGAGTACTGGTTTCTCTACTGGTATGTCTTCTTCTATCCTTTCTTGATGTAGAGCAGCTCCTAACCCTTCCATACAGGGGTCAATGTACAGCTTGAAGGGCTTGGAGTAATCTGGTTGGATGGGTAAAGTAGTAGAGGTCATAGCTATTTTTAGTTCCTCATAGTTTTTCAGTCTCTCATGAGTCATTTCAAATAGAGTGTTGTTGTTGCACACTTCATACAGACTCTTAGTTAGCATAGAAAACTTTGGTATGTATTGTCTGTAATAACTGAAAAAACCAATGAAAGACAGTAACTCTGTTTTGTTTGGAGGCATAGGTCTATTCATGACAGCAGCTATATTATTTTGATCAGCAGCTAGAGTTATACCAGAGACTATATGTCCTAAGGCTTTCAATTCTCCATAGCCAAAGTTGCATTTCTTCATGGACACCTTCAATCCTTCTCTGGAGATATTCTGGACTACTAATCTTACCTGGTTAACATGAGTATCCTAATCATCAGAGTATATGATAACATCATCTATATATACCATCATCCATCCTTGTCTGATGTATGTACCTAGAACTGTATCCATTGTTTTCTGGAAGTGTGATGGCGCATTCTTTATACCAAAGGGCATCCTAAGATATTCATATATTCCAAAATGACAGATTATTCTCATAAACTTCCTGTTTTCAGGGCTTATTGGTATCTGGTGGAAACCTTTAAGCATATCCATAGTAGTGATGTACTTGGCCTTGGACAAGTTATGCAGAGCATGATCAATCCAGATTATAGGATAATAATCTGCCTGAGTATAATTATTGAGCATTCTGAAGTCTCCTACCATTCTTGACTTGTCATTATGCCAAGCTATGATTACAGGTGTGGTCACATCTACCTTTTCATTATGCCGCACTTTCCTTAATACTTGTAAGTCTATTAGTTCTTGGATATGTTCCTCAAGAGATTTTCTAGACTTAGGACTAGAAGGATAGGCTGTCCTCTATAAGTTTGGAGGATAAGGAGGCTTAATGGTCAATTTCAATACCATATCATTTCCTTTAATATCACCAATGGGATAATCTTTAGTAAAAAAAGCATTTTGGTTCTCAAAGCAGACTGTCAATATATCTTTCTTCTGTTCCTCAGAAAGTTTCATATTCAGAGCTGCTTGAGAGAAATATTCTTGGTCAAAGTCTTCTAAATGCTTTTGATAAGTAGAGGAGGGTAAGTTAGACTGAATGGTGCATATCTTAAACTTCTTGTTCCAATTACCACCTACTTTGAAGTATCTCCAATTACTCTGGAACACATCTATACCATATAGAGATAAGGCATAGTTACCCAGTATCAGGTAGTCACATAGGCCATTGAGAAATACTACAAATTCAATTTTTATCCTCAAAGATCCTTTAGTATGAGGTAGTATTATACAAGCAGTCCATACTCCAATAGCATTCATGGTAGAGTTGCAAGAGCTGAACCTGGCTTTTGGGATGGGAAGAAGGTGTTCTTTCCAATTGGGATCCCATTTGTTTAAGAATTCAGCACAGACACATGAGCAAAAAGCTCCACTATCCAGTAATAAACTTATAGGTCTTTCTTTATAGAATCCTGTTGCATAACAAGTTTGACCAGTGGTATAACTTTTCCCACTCATAGGTTTAACTGTTAATGGTTTGAAATCCGTAATATTCCTAGGAATTATG
Organism: Puccinia polysora; assembly: GCA_025617555.3. Lineage (NCBI taxonomy): Eukaryota > Fungi > Basidiomycota > Pucciniomycetes > Pucciniales > Pucciniaceae > Puccinia > Puccinia polysora. The sequence goes on along the minus strand of CM062623.1, from coordinate 10,285,178 downwards.
GTAGGATCCCATTGTTGGGGCAAGCTAGAATCCCCATGGATGTTATTGATTTCTACAGAAGTGCCTATATCTCCTTCTATAACATTAACATGGTTGGTCAGGATCAATTCACCTTCAGAAAGAGATCCTTCAGTATCAGCTACATCTTCATAGTTCTGATTCCCTTCAACCTTCTGCTCTCCTTCCATGACTGCTATCTTTCTTTTTGGTAATGGGCAGTCTTGTCTCATATGCCCATTCTTGTTACAATTCCAACAAGTTGCAGGCATCCTCTCTTTATCCCCATTCTCATTAGGTTTCTTATTATCAGAGTTATTCATCAGAGGAGATTTTTCTCTGCTTTTCTTAATGTTGTAGTTCTCTTTGGGTCTAGAAGGGTCTTTCTTGTCTAACTCATTCATGTCTATTACTTCTTCTAGCACATTGATTAGAGTTGGCAAGTCAGCATCCATACTCATCCTTCATCTTACACTATGGTTAAGATTTCCAGGACACAGGTTGAGGAGTCTTTCATTTACTTCCTCTTTATCAGCATCTGGATAGAAGAAATCCAATCTTTTGTTCTGATCCAAGCGCCATTTGTGAGGTTTATCCTTGGAGGGTTCAAATGAGGAATTTTCGAAATTTTTCATCATTTTTCTTTTCCACATTTTAGAAACAAATTGTTCTTTAATCACAAGTTTCCAAGAATTCCATGGTAAGGATCCTACTTCTTCTCTTTTGCTGATAAACCAGTCCAAGGCTACTCCTTCAAATAGTCTGGGCAGCCTGACTACAGCTATAGCTTCTGGTAGGTCATAAGAGTTAATAGTGTAGTCAATAAATTTAATAAAATTTATATGATTGTATTCTCCTTCACCAGAGAACTTGGGCCATTCAGAAATAGGGGGTAACAGTTTGAGGGATTGCTCCATCTCAGGGGTAGGACTAGGCCTAAAGGTGTCACTCCTATGCATTCCTAATAAGGGTGGTGCATAAGGAGTAGTGGTTTGTCTGGGAGGTTTTGGTTCCTCTGTGGTACTCCCCAAAGGGTTGGTCAGACAGACTTTTAAGTCTCTAAGATCATTTTTGATCAGATTAAGTTGCAGGTCCACTTTGTTATTAAGCACATCCAGTTTTTCACTAAAGGAAAGAATGGAGCTGTAAGTAGTGGTTACCAATTCTTCTTTTAAGGTTTGGAACAACATCATGAAATTTTCTTGGATTCCTGATAACATATTCTGAATTGTTCAAGTCTGTCTGATCCTACCTTGATTAATTGTCTCCAATAACTGTTCTGTGTGTTCTTTGATTTCTTCCATTCCTACAGTCTTTGTTTGGTTATTAATCAATTTGGCTAATACTGAGGTTAATTTATGCATTTGGGTATAAACACCATCCAAATTTTCACAAACAATTTTGAAATTATGACGCATATCATTAGAAAAGGAAGTAATTACATCAGAGGTTTGTTTGGGCTCAGAATTAAAAGCTAATTGTTGTAAACCTTTTTCCATTTTTGAGCTAGGGATATTATCTGATCCCAATCTTTCTTTCCCTTTGGCTTTGGATGGGAAGAGGATCTCTTCTTTCCTGATCCTTTGCCTTTTGGTTGGGCTAATTGATCCCAAGGATTCCATTTTTCTACGTAGGATTCTACCTCTTTCCTTGGAATCATTTTCTGAAGAGCTATCTGGGTAGCTTTTGCCTGGGAGATTATCTTTTTCATAGACACCATGTCCTCCTTGGCTTGGGTATCTTTGAACTCTTCCCAATATTTCACATGCTCTCTGACTCATTCTTTGATCCTGGCTTCCTTGGCCAGATTCTGCTGGGGTGGCTGCAGGGAATCTTCTTGTAAAGGAGGGTGGCTTGATTCTACTACCTTCTCCGGCTCTAGGTTGGGAGAGGGCAGAAGTAATTAGTGCTGCTCCTTGTCCATTAACATTTGATTCACGGGTTCCAGTGCCTTCATGGTTGTCATTATTTGTGGTCTCACGGTTACTTGGAGCTGTTGGCAAAGATCCATAGCAGGGAATTCTCCCTGAGGCTCTTTTTTTACATCTATTTATTTTTGAATAAAATTTTTATAAGTATTTTACAGAAAAAATCCGTAAAAATAAGTTTTATTCAAAACTCACTTAAGTTGATGTTCAAAGGTAACAAGACTTTATTGGGATTATATTGATCCTTAGTAGGTAACCCTACAGGTTCTTGGTGTGTTCCAATGAGGTCTTCACTTTCCCAATCAATATTTTCAGGGTGTCCAGAGATATCTGGAATTTCTTGATCCAATAAATCAATTTCAGTGCCAGTGGTTTCTGGTACAGGAGGGTTGACTGATTTAAAAAAAGGTTTATTTTATTGGTCAATAAAATATATTAATATTATTTTTAAAAAATAATATGGTAATACAAGTTGTATACTTACTTTTATATTTCAAATAGTAATTTATATGGTATTTCTTCCAAGCTTTATGAAGTTGCTCAGCTTGAGTTAAAGCTTTCCAACCAGTAGGTTTATAATTTTTAATATATTCTTCTTTTCTTATCTTTAAAAGGTTTGAATAATAGATTATTAATTCTGCATCGGTTTACAAATCTACCGCAAAAGAATTTAATGATAAATCACGGTTATAAAGTCAGATAAATTTATCTTTGATTTATTTTTACATGAAATATCTGGTCCAAGGTATTAAATATAATAAAATGGAATATTTCCCGGCCAGACCCCCAATTTTCAGCCTCCTGGATGCCAAGACCCTTGCTATCCTTTAGCTACCAGAGGTGATAGAATAAATAATAAATATATTATTTAATAAATGCAGCAAAAATCCGTAAAATATTTGGATTGAGCTTATTGCAAGTTTAATTGGTTTGGTTATAGTTTATTGTTATAAATCAATATGAATAAATTGATTTTAAAATATTATTATATAGGAGCCACAATTGTATTGGGGATCTTGAAAACCTCTCTTCAGGGATTTCAGTATGAAAACACGTAGTCCTGGTTACTTTGGGCTCTTTAGTTTAAAGGATATTTTGCCCAAAGATAATATGTATATAAAATACACAGTGGAGTGGCAGGGCCTTGTAACCAATCTGTCACAACAGAGAAAGGATAATAAAACTCACTGGTATATTATTAAATCCTTTGGGTATCTGTTTGGGACCTGCGCTGATGGGTTAAACCTGTATACTGTTAAGATATGTTAGGTCTTCTCCTCTTACTGGGTACACTGGCCCGGGCGCCGCACTCAGAAAGAAAGACGGGGAGTGAGGACACTCCAACTCCAACACACTCCAAATACGCCTCATTGTCTCAACCTCTTAACCTCAAACCTCTCATCATCTCTCCTCAAGCCCGACCAGGCCTCAGTCCAACACTCCCTTCTTTGTCTGTTTGTCTGTATGCCTCAAGCCTGTCTGTGTGCCTGGTGAGATATTTCTACATTTCTATTTCCTCATCTTTCCTCAATCTTGTATTAACTTCTCTTCCGGTCCAGACCTTGCCATCTCTCATCTTTATCTCTTGTCTCATTACTCCTCACTTAACTCTTGCACCTCAACCTTGTCCATGCCAAATGTTTGTGATCTCTCTCCTCTTTCTCATTTTTACTCTTCCTATGTTGATTCCTATCTCCATCAGTTCCCAGTTTTATAGTATTATCAATTTCTAAGTTTAGCATATACTGGGGTTATAAGGTTTTTCAGCAGTTTTAATTGATATAAAAAGAGGTTGAGGACGGATATTATTTATCAGACTTAGCTATAAATCACTTACTTATCTCTTATAAGTAATTGATTACCTTGGCAAGATATCTGGATATAAATATAACTGGTTCTCTGCCCATCAATATCCTCAAAAGAGCTCTTTATTTATAGCTTTTGGAGTCCCAATACTATTCTTCTGAGGGGTACAGGGGCTCAAAGGGACAAACACTAATTCTAGCAGGGTAACCAGTGGTAGCCTGTCACGTGTTTTTGGTGCTATATCACGGGTAGCATCTAATTTCTCAGGGTATGGGAATTATTCTACTCTATAATTGATATTAGGACCTGTGAATAACACTAATCCGTCCTATTTATGTATTATTTAATTAATTATCCTTAGTAAATGTTCCCAGTAATTTAATAATTATTAAAATCGACATTTCTACGGACATCCTGATGTCAGGTGAGATCTCATTATGTATTAAATAACTGGAGTAAAGTCATGATATTGATTTTACTCCACATTTTTGAGTTCCAGTTGGTTTACTAAAATAATTACTTAAAAATATAAGTCACAGGAATTCATGTAATATTTTTACATCATTATTTTTTTTAGTATTTCACAAATATATTAATGTCTAGAAATTCTCATTAAATCATATTCAAGTATTTTAATACAGTTTTAGAAGTTGTCATTGTCTTATTTTTGACATTCTTGGTACGTTGAATTATATTTAATAAAAAATACGTATAAGGTTTATTTCAGTGTTTTTATATCATATTATGTACTTTTAGACTATCTACTATCCACGGGAACATTTATTACATATGTAGAATGTTGCAGTTTGGTTGTAGCATGTTTATGCGGTACCTAAGCCTCTCAGGCCGCCTGTCACTCTGTCAACCTGTAGTCCCATGGCTGCATACTTGTCAGAGGCCCAGTGCTGCGTACACAACCTTGATGGAGTGACAGGGCTTTTCCTCAGCCGCGCGCGGGTGCATTGGCTGCCGCGGCTGCGTGCGGGAATTGTGACAAAACACATTTCTGTACGTAACTGCTAAAATATACGCAACAACTCAATTCTGACTGAATTTTAGGTGTGAAACCTATACGTGATAATGCGTGTGAAAAATTCAATTGACCAAAAGCTCAATAGTGGAGCTGTGGTATTTTGGTCTTTCTTTCCTTAATTATTTAAAAATATAAGGAGTTGGATTTCAAGGGTGGGGAAGTGGGTGACCCTACCTACTTTTGGGTGGAAAATTCATTTCTGCAATAATATGTATGGTTTTCCTACTCCTTCTTAGGTTAATTATATTATTATTATTTTTATGTAATTTTTGTTACTTTTGCAGCTTGCTTTGCAATAGTAGCAAGCTGACATTGCCACTTTTCCCATGAAAAAAAATGCAATGGTATACATCAGTATTGAATCCAACTTTCAACTGATCAAACAATGTTTGCTCACTTTTGAGTTGAGAAAGATTTGTTTGCAGATTTTTATATGATTTATGATTTGAGTTTTAACTTTAATTTCACTTGGGTTTCACTTTAATGTCTCTGCGGGATTGCTAGGTGTGCAACAAAAGCCCCACAAAGTATGTGTTAATCCCAAATTTGGGTTGACAGGACCCAAGTGTGGTCCAGGGGGTGCCCAAAATTCTGGCACAACTTCCTGGGGTTACATGGCTCCTACACAACCCCCTGGGGGTTGCACGTGTTTCAAATGGCCGTTTGTAGCTGTCTTGGGGCCCTGATGGCTCATTTGGGCCGTGTAGGGCGCTACAAAACAAAAAGGAAACAGAAAGAACAGCAAGAATGAAAAAATATAAATAAAAAATAAATCAAATAAATCAAAATTAAAACAAAAATAAAACAAAAATAAACTAAAAATAAAATAAGAATAAAATAAAACAAAACAAAAATAAAACAAAAAATAAAACAAAAATAAAACAAAAAATAACACAAAAATAACACAAAAATAAAACAAAAATAACACAAAAATAAAACAAAAATAAAACAAAAATAAAACAAAAATTAACAAAAATTCACAAAAATTAACAAAAATAAACAAAAATAAAACAAATTACAAGTTGTGCAACCCCTGGGGGGTTGCAAACAAGTATTACACAACCAAATTGGTTTCAAATGAGTATTCTGCAACCCCCTGGGGGTTGCGCAAGTCCCAAATGCTTTTGTTCCCAACTCTTTGAGTTGTGAACAGGAGGTTCACAACTCAACTGGGCCATGAAAGGTGTGTCACACCAATTCACAAACCAGGGTTGTAAATTTATCACTGCCCTTATGGAAAAGCAAAATGGGATAAAATAGATATAGAACAGTTGTAAAGTGGGCAGACAAAATTATTGGGGCGGATTCAAATAAATTAACCATTGCACTTCCTGGTACTTCTTTCAAGCCCAATTGACACCAATGAAATATGTGTTCAGTTACATTAATTTTTCTATTGAGATATTTCAACATCTGCTACTTACTTACAACACAAGCAACAAGCTGAAATCAAAATAATTTTGAAATCTTTGAAAAAATAAGACATCAAAATACTCTAAAAACATGCCATATTCACAAGAAAATTGGAACAGTTTGGTACCATCAATATTTGTTCCTCTTGATTATTCCTTAAAGGAGCACGAGAAGCAAAATATTAGACAAAAATTAAGACCATGTCATTTGATTCTAAAATTCAAAAATCCTACAATTTATTGATGTCAACTTGTTGAGAGATGTTCCAATTCCAATCCAATGGGTAGCTGAGAAATCTTTTGGATAAGTGATAACTGTTAAGAAAGTCTCTTTGGGTCACAAATATTCATATAAAGTATTTTATTTCCCTTTGGAAGGGCATTGGTGTCTTTCAAGCATTCAAGCATGAATCATTCAGTCCTTGGTTTAAGAACAAGCACCTTTGAATGGCTCTAAAATTTTTTTAAACAAGAAAAAACTTTGAGGGCTTGGGTTCCTTGAATACCTGGACGTGCAAGATTGAATAAGATGGTTGGGTTGCTGACTGTCATACTGATACTCAACTCTTCCTTTTAGATGGAGTTCCTCTGAAGTTAGATTAGACTAACTCCTCAGGAAACTTATCTCATTACATACCCTCAGCAGGTACATATACTCAGTATCTAGATGCAATAGATATCTACATATATTATATCCTCACATGATACAAAGATAGACTCCATAGGACTGCAGATACTTTATCTACTAGTGTGCACATACTTAATCTCCCAGGTTTGCATACACTCTAACCTCACCCACTCAATCTATCCTATATTCTATCATGGTTTATCCTTTGGGAATCCTTAAGTATATTCTCCTCCAGATTGTATCCCATACTCTTTCCAACTTGGTTTATGTGGTTCCAAAAGCAGCCTAAGTTGGCAAAGTACATGACAGTCTGTGTGGGTCCAAACACAGCCTGTCATGTATTTCATGAAAACTCTGGATATTCATGATGGTATATGATGGTTGGGTAGCTTTTCATGGTGGGTGTTTGGTGGCAACTTGTCAACTTCAGCCCAAATGACAGTATTTGACAGTCTGGAAGTTTTGAGGTCTTCCATAGGCCAAAATTGCACACAATGCTACATTTCAGTCTGGACCAAAATGCAGTGTCATGTATCTACATACACACACATCCTCCACATCCTCTCCAGCCTCTGACCACCAACTATTGGCTTATCCCCCCCCCCTTTGCCCTTGACATCTACCCTGTTTCTTGTGGACACTGATGACATCTTCCCTCAACACCATTATGTCACTTCTGGATTTCAAACATACTGGACCCAAAAAAAAAGTTGTGTCATGTTTGATTTTGCCCAAAATTGAGCATGACACTAACTCTATTTCTGAGATGATGGTACACAAAGTTTTATGTGGGCCCAAATGGAGCCTTAGTACATGGGGTCATGGGTCCCATGTACACTGTACATCCTTCAACTTTAAACTCCCAACTTAGAAAGCCCAGGCCTGAGAGCTTGCCTCAATATAGTAGACAGCCTAACCCAATGAAGTAGTACTCCCATGTCAAATCCTTCCTGTAGCTTTGACTGGTGTGGTCACTACACATGTAGCCTTAACTCCTTGGCCTGTTGTACCACCATTTAGACCTTACTCCTTGAAGACCCCCCACTACCTACCTACCAAAATCCTTGTCTATATAAGCTGGCCTCCTCTTCTCCTTCCCTTATTTCTTCCAATCAAGAAATCAGTTTACTACTTCTTACTTGGAAATCCTTCCAAGCAAGTGTCATCAAAGCACTCCTCCACTTACTCTATTAATTTCCCTGCTCCCTGCATCCATCTCCCAGTCAACCTCCACCTAAGCATTCTTTGAGTAGAGTACTCCTGTTCCAATCCTGCCTGCCTGCCAGAATCCCTTGTGACACTGGCCATCTTCAACTAAAGAGGGAGATTGAGATAAAGTCATCTAGTCTAAGAAATCAAACTAAATTTCACAATTTTGGACACTGAAGTGCTCATTTATGGCTCAGCATCTCTGTTTACAGCCACAAATATTTTCCTTCCCCCACCTTGGCTGGTGCAGGCCAGGTTTGTATTTCACCTATAAATAGTTAATTGAATGATCAGGAAACATGTTTGAATGCTCCTGAGTTTTCAATTATATTTTTAGGGAACAAGGTGAGAGCTGCTAAATCTAGCTTTACAGATGTGGTTGTCATCACTACTGGCTGTGTTACAAATGCTTTAGGGGAAGTTTCATCTTTACTGATAAAACCAAGGCATCAATGCTGGTCTATTCATAGACAAGTCTGAGATGGTAGAAAATTTTCCATGGGCACCCAATGTATTACCACTTTGCCCTACATGGTTTGTCACCATTTATGAATTTTTATGGTTCTTTCTGCCGAAACAGTGAGACAAATTGGACCATGGTGGCCTATGTTTTGATTTTTCATTCTTCAGTCAGAAGTTTTAAAATAGTATCACAGGACCATTGATTTGAAAAAAAATGCATTGAAATTAATCAATCTTCTAAAAGTCAGTTCTTTAAACCATTGAATTCCTCTTTGATTCCAACTTTTGACCAGCCTCACATGATCTGAAGATTAGAAGGGACCCCCCGCAGGAGGGTTTTTTTTTCAAAAAAAAAACGAAACAATTTAATTTGCACACTATGAAGAACAAGAGTAGTTCCATGGCGTCCCCCAAAAAGACTCTAAAATCTGTAAGGATACTGATATCGTGCAGCGTACGTTCCATAAACTTGATGTCCTTGATTCTTATTGTTGCCTGGCAGCGCGATTCAAAAATTTTGATGCCGATTATGCTGACTAACCGGCTTCAAGTATATTAATTTCCGATCCCCCGGTCAGAATCACCTTACGCCACCGCGATCAGGGAGTACATGCAAAGAGGATAGTGAAATTCGATATTTTTTCAAGGATGAGTTACAAGAGGTCACACCTGACTAGAAAATGCGAAGGTTGGGGCCCTTGGTGGGGTAAAAAAAGTTCGTATGATGACAAGAAAAGACAATTATTTTCAATTTTACAGGGAAAAAGTTGCGGTCACCCGAGCATAGTGAAATTGAGGAACAAGAACAAGGAGAAATACACCAGGAACAATAGGACAGATCGTGAATGATGCCTCAAGTGTTGTCAAGTATTATTTTCCACCCGGCCTAAGTGGCCCAAGGTGCCCGTTATTCGAACCCCTGAGAAAAGCCTCACGTCCTCAGGATGGGCGTATCAAGATTACGCCGACCCGTGTTTTACTGTGCAAGTGGGTTAATACTGTCATACATTACTCAGCTTGCATTTTGTGATGGAGATAGTTTGTTGGGAGCCCTCACAGAATTCCAATCTGATTCTGAGCCGTGGACAATGGGGGCAGAATTTTCTGCAGACCCACTTCCTTCTGGATGGGCTGGTGATGTCAGGACCGAGAACTGGTTGTAATCTTCACTGCGAGAATCTAAATTACCATTATGGCTGCTTCCGCCCAGTGTATTAGATGAGGACCGCTTGGAGTTAGGGTTATGAGAATTGTGCATATGTGTTGACGTGGAGGCAGAGCTTGGGGTGGGGCTTTGGGGTGCGTGAGATCGATGTGAAGCGGGTGAACCACCAGGATTTCCACTAGAACCTGTCTGAGCTTGTGCATAAGATCCAACGGGCGCGTTACAATTTTGAGAGCCACCAGATAAATCTGTGGGGTAGCTCCCTTTCGACGTTGCAAACTCGGGGGACGCAGAGAGCCGGCGATCTGCATCATCGATCGCACGTCGAGCATGATAACTTGATTCGTACGTGGGCTCATAAGGGTAACCGGGTGGGCGATGTGTTGGATGAGAATGATGATATTCTTGCGGGGGGGCGGAGTGGTCGGATCCAATCTGGTTGATGTAGTTGTAGTGAGCGGCTGTCGAAGGAGGACCTTTCCTAGCCATCAAGTCTTCAGAATACTGCATCGGTGGTAAATTACTGCTTTCGCGATGCATTAAGCCATTGTTGACCAGATGAGTTGCGCCAGTCTCCTCAGGTGCTAACCATTTGTTACTCAGTGCTTCGAAAGAGTCAGGCCCACGATACGTCTCGAAGAAGTTATTTTGAGAAGCGGACTGTGGTTGATAGTTCGGCAGAGGATGCCCTTGAGCCGTGCTTCCCAGGCTGGGTGTGGGCCGGTTGGCGTTTACCTGAGGACCACTCAAGGCATGTCCATAATGAGAAGAGGCTCCGCCGTTTGATGAAATGATGGATGATCTCAGGCCGGGTGGATATTGACTTTGGTACATCGAGTCTAACGAATGGGGGCGACCGTGATTGGGCTGGATCAAACTGGGAAGAGGCTCGAGTTGAGTGATGCCGTGACTGGGCACCCGGGCGTATGGTGAATATCGGGGTTGTGATATTGAGGTTCCATAGCCCGGAATAGATCCTCCAGTTTCAGGCCGGACCGGGTGGCGGCTGCTCGAGGAATCTTGCCCAGAATGGGTGCTGGGATGGCAGGATCCATTCTGAGAAGGTGCCGTGGATTTCTCGCTAGGAGGGGCCACCAAAGCAGTTCCACCTTTTTTCGTACCTCTTCTGCCTCGCGGCTTAGGAGCGGACAGTAGAAGTTGACCAAAGCCGGGCTCGCCAGGACCCAGGCAGGTCTGATGACCAAGTCAAATTCAACTGCTGTAATGAAGGGACGATGTATGATCGCGTGGACGACTTACATCAGGAAACTCCGGACCGAAAAGAGGAATCAGATCGTAACGAACTTGCCAAGCGACTCTTCGTGCTAGGGTCCGAGCCGTCTCAAAGGGCAACCTGGAGAAACGAACATGAGGACGAGCTCGTATGGAATGATCTGAACTTGCACCAGCTTAAACCACGTACCATGTTCCTTGAATTTTGAGATAGCCTCCCCTGACCTTGCGTAAATAAGGTGCTATCGTAGGATCGGACTCTACAAGCTTAACGACGTCCGCTTTGGTGTGCCCCAATGCTTTCCATATCCCGGTGAAATGGACCATTCCTGAGATGATTCCATGATAAGAAAAGGAGTAGCAAATTTCCGGGACAATCGAGCATAAAACTCACCCGTCTCACAGTCGATCATAATGTATTGGCCGCTGTCAACGTAGATGTCTCAGCTATCTATTTTTAGCGATAGAGGAAAATTTACTATTACTTCAGGGGATATTCAAAAACCGGAATGTATCCTCGGGGATCTGTTGATGTGGCATAACGTGTCATGCTGACTCGATGCTGTGATGGATATAATCGCACAGGTGGTGGGGCTCTAGTTTCCTCGTTGACGAGGGAGTGGATCGTGCGAGGTGGTTGTGTTGACATTGGAGTCATGAAGCTGGGAGTAGGAGCCGCAGCCATGCGGACGAATGATAGTTGGGCTAAAGATTCTTAGACTATGAGAGCAAACCAACACATCCGATCAGTTATAACATCCTGAGCAAGCGAACTCCCAGCTCGCAGTGCTTGAAACATAACAACGGAATGAGTAAGAGAGAGAAAAATAGCGACAGCACCGCCCGAGCCGAAGACTAACTTCGGAGGCAAAAAATTGTGCCAACCCCCTACACCTCTGCGCCAGTGGAATCAAGGTAGTCACAAACACAGCTCTCGTGTATTCTCAGACCAAAAAATAGCCAACACTGAACGACAGTGCGCTAAAGTTGGTCTAAGTGATAGGCAGGGTTGTAGAGAAGCTGCGCAGTTTGACCGAAGTAAGCCGAGGGAATGCAGAAGTCGATAGAAAAAGTGGCGAGTGTCAACGCAAAAGCAATTACGGGGTCGTGTGAAGAAGGAGTAAACGGGATCCTCGCGAAAACAGACTAAAAAGAACTGAGAAATAAGTTGCAAGGAAGTAGGAAATGCTGGACTATAATCTCTCCAAATCTTTGGGATGGGGAGTGGCCTCGGACGATTTCCATCCAGAGAAAGACACCATCTCTCTCTCCGGGTGCTAGGGAAACGGGTTCAATCGCAGAATCACAATGAATTGAGCTGCTATGATATGATGCCTCGAATTGAGATTAGGAGTCTTTGCCTGATTGATCGGAGTCGCATTGTCTCTTGCCCAGCCCTCGGTACCCTTGACAAGCGTCGGGACGGATGACGGTTGGGTTAATGAAAGAAACATGATAGCTCGCACTTGCAAATCATGGATACTACTTTTTCAGCGCATCAGTGCCTACACATAAGCAGTGCGCACATCGGGTGAGATTGGTCACCAAGCCGACCTTTGAATTTCTTCATCAGAGAGCGGCATCGCCGAAACAGCTTCGATGTGACAGGAAAATGTTAAGGATAAATAGGCAAGCCATCACAAGGGAATGGGGTCGAGCGAGCCCACTGGAGGACAAGGCAACAACTCGCTCCGTGTGCTTACAGCTTGTAGGCTTTAAGATCCAGGTGAGACTTGCACCCAGCCTGGAGTACGGAAGCTCGAATGTGAAGATGAATGCAGACTCACAGCTTGGAGCAAACGTTTCTGCGACGGATATACAGGGTGGCGTGATGATAGAGGAAATTCCAACAGCGCTTGATTCGCCTTCGTGAGGTTCAAGTCACGTATGGCAAAACACTTTGTGACACCTAGGAGACGTCGGTATGTCTGAGAGGGTGAATAGCCTAATTCCTGGTGTATGACAATTCCAACTGGGATGGCACTAAGTTTAGTGAGTACGGCGAGCGCCGGCGTCGAGAAAGTGGCCCTGGCAGTGCGGGGGGAAAGGGCGCTGGCTGCGCCGAGGAGACTATTTGTAAGCCACTTGATCGGAGTCGCCAATCCCTCTCGTTCAAAAATGATGAGTGGTGGTTAAAAAGCCCGAGTCAATTGGGAGGCAGGATGTTTCTGGTTCAATAAACGTTAAACACAAACGAGGACGAAGACAGAGTACGCAAGCGTAACGCTCAGCGATCCATTCTCTTGAAATTGTCAGCTGAAGCGTAAATGCTGGCCTCCCACTACTTGACACACTCTGGAAGCAGCGGCTTTACAAGCACCATCACCAGCCTATCATGAAGCTTTGGATATGCCATGAATCGACGGGAAGTCGAAAGTACGCACTGTACATAATTATTGTGTAGAACGGCGGGATAGTGGGGATGACGGCGGGGTCAGTGAATCCGGGCCTATAACGACTCACGGGTCAAGACAGATCAATGCTGAGTAGTTGGCGCAGTGACGAATGCCAGAGGTGTCCCTTGCCGGCCGCGATAGAAAGTATGAGTAATCTGCCGTTGAGCACGTTACGTCTCACGAACAATTTCCAATTTTTGTAGATTTTTCTTGATGAGACCAAACGCCAACATGAGCGCCGAAGTAAACGCATGCAGTTGATTCCCTGTCGCACTGCCGGACTGTGAGCAAGAAGTCCGAGTTCACACGATCCCACGTCAATTGTTCAATAAGACCCGGTAGTCCGACGTTTGAACGGTTTAGATGTTTTCCCATAATCAATCGGTGAGACTTACGAGCTCTCGAGTCTGGACTGCTTGTCTTTTGAATTGATTTCGAGCGTCAACTATAAATAATGACTAGAGCGATGGCAAAAAAGGTTGATGCATATCTGATGGTTCCAGAACCTTAGCTCGCAAACTCTCAAAGCCAGTCCACCAGTGAACCATACTTGGACGCTGGGTGCATCGAAATACGGTGAACGCAGGCAGAGTAAAGCTACATAAAAGAACCGACAGTGCCCCATTTGTGCCCTAGTGCTTGTCAGTGACCTTCTCATTCATGCCAGGCGCATACGAAAGCCTCTCTTCAACACTAACTAACTTTGGCTCCCATCCGTGGTTTGAATCAACGACGGCGCTGAACGGTGGGCTTCCACGTTCTATTGTGTCCATAGCACACATATACATGTATGCATACAGACAATCCAGTTACCCTTATTTCAGCTGCGGATACAGCAGCCAAGACTACGAACGGCCCGCAGAAGTGAAACACAATGCGGAGATGACACGCGCATACACAAGCTGCTCTAGTTGACATTCCTCCCGCGATGCTCGACCCTTTTGAATAGGCGAGACTTTGAATCGGCGAGACTTTCAATCGGTGAGATCTTTGAAGCCGTAACTGTTCCAACCTGATAATAACTTAGGTAATTGTCTTTTGCATGATGGTGAGCTCTGTCCGGCCGTCAAGATTGATTAGGTCCATCCAAATGAGTCAATGACAGCTGGTGGGACGGGGGCGCTCGCTATGTCATCCTTTGTTGATCTGCTTCTTTGATGTTTGGCCAATTCAGCCTGGATTCCTCAGCGCATAGCAAGCGATCAGCGGTTTTGCAGATAGGCAATGGATACGGCGCCGCCTCCGCGGTGTAATTCCAGGCAGCCAGTAGCTTGACCCCATCCAACGCCCATGTCATCACGCCTACGCCTACACCAGGTCGACATTGACTGTCACAGGGCTTGTTCAAAAAAGGAAGCCTCGCCCATGACGAGCCCACAAGGAATCGTGATTCATCCTGGTAAAAACCTTATTGTATGATTTCATGATATATCAATCATAACGTCAGAAAATCTGAGAGTGCGCGATAGTTAGACGAACTCCTCACACGATATTCAGCGGAGACGAGTCAGGAACACCTGAAAGTGTGCAATTGTTAAACGAACCTGTCACACAAGATTTAGTAGAGACGAGTTAGGACTACCTGAAAGTACACAATGGTTAGACAAACTCTTCACACAAGACTTAGTCAAGAGAAGTTAGGAATACCTATACAAAAGTGACTGAAGAGGAAACCATGAAAAGCTGAAGAAAATCAGTGTATGATGAATTACACCAAGTTGAGGGCAAGCCTGAGAACGTGCAATGGTTAAATGGACTTGTCACACAAGACTAAGTGGAGAAAAGTTGGGAATACCAAGACAAAAATGATAGAAGAAATAAAGATGAGAAGCTAAATGAAGAAAAAGTACAACATGGTGCTCAAAAGAGTGTTTTTTTAAGTAAAACATTATGATTTGAACTAGCTGTAATTCTCTGAGGATATTTTTATCTTTTTACTGCAACAATGCAGGTAGCCACTGAGAATGTAAATAAATTAAGGCTAAGGAAAAGAGCATAGGGAGTGTCACACAGCCACCCCATGTAGTATAGGGCAATCTTGGATGATTGTGAGCACAAATGAGGAACTGAGTGCAAGGGATGAGTGTGTGGTAGCAAGGCTAACTGCAAAGTGCAAACTGAGTTTTGATGGCTCAACAAACAGTGAGAGGGATGAATTGTTCCAATGATAGGAAACAAAAACCAAGCCCAATGTGATGACTGGATTTAGCAAAATGTAAGAAAGTATGAAATTAACTAACTGAGGAGACAATCTTCAGGCTGGTGGCATAGCCTTTATATGGTAACCAGATGATGACTAGATACAACCTGATGGATAGCTACCTACAGCTAGGTAACAAGGATGCAATGAATGACAGGAGCATAATGGGAAAATGAAATAACAGTACAGTCTTTTCCAAGGTTTTAGCATAGGTGCAAGACAATAGAACATGAGTGTACAAGGACATAATAGATGAGACAAGGAAGGATTGACTTGTGAGTACAATGCAAATATGCAGATATAGCTTATGCAGGCAAAGGAACTAGTCCATTTGCAAAGTATACAGTTGATGTGGTTGTCTACGCATGGTTGCAAACTGGTATGATTGTGTGACCAAGAATGGAAGTCCAAGGGTTGATGATACCCAAGGGTAGAAGAGCAAAGCTTGAATGGATGGTCAACTGGTATTAAAGTTAACTGCAAAGATTTGCAAGTATATACAAAGTTGCCACAATTGGAAGTTCATTATGCAAGGCAGAGGTGGTAAGCAGAAGGCACCATTGATGTTGTGCATTATTTGTGTCACACTTATGGACTGAGGTAGATGGTACTGAGGAAAAGGATATGTCAAAATAATGAAGACAATGACCCTTGACCTTGGAGCATGACAGGAAGGTCCCAAGTATTTTTTTTCTGTCCTGAAAGAGTGTGAGCTCATCATCCCTGCTTTTGATTGTTGTAAGGAGTAGAGCACAATCAATCTGATACCCTCCCTTGCTGAAAATTGGTCAGAGATGCAAGTACAATCATCCTGCACAAGTGTTGGGAGTAGCTCTTGGTATTGTCGTGCTTGTTATTGCCTTTGTGAAAAGGTGAGCCAAAATACTTCCCATTGGCACATAGGAAATGGAAACCTTGTTTTCCACAAGCAGATCCCAAATATAACACAACCAAATATGGAAATGCTTTGTCCAGTGCTGAAATGAAAGATTCAGGGATAGGTGAATGAATCACTCATTGTCATTGTAAGGGTGAGGACATTCAGAAGGGAGGACTGTCTTGAGAAGGAGGCCATTAATCCAGAGCAAATTTTAACCCTCAATCATAGCCCTGTACTTGGCCTCAATTGTCATTGTAAAGGTGAGGAAATTCAGAAGGGAGGACTGTCTTGGGAAGGAAGCCATTAATCCAGAGCAAATTTTAACCCTCAATCATAGCCCTGTACTTGGCCTCAGTGGTTGACAGTGCTGCAATGTTCTTTTTTCTCAACACCCTTCATAGTATTTCCCCGAATTTCAAGATACAGATGCCAAATTTAGACTTGTAACCATTGTATTTGTTCCATTTAAAACTGAAAAAAAAAGAACCTCTCACTCCAGCCAGATAATTGTGCCAGTCCCTCATTACACAGACATATTTTACAGTTTCTGGTTCCAGAAAGTTAGAAGAATATGTACTTGAATGGAGAAATATGAGTAAGTAAAGGGATTTTTAAGAACCAGGATAATGTGCTTGCTGCATAGGCAAGATCAGGCCTAAATATTTTTTCTAGATAATTCAGAAAGACTATGGCTTGCCATTGATATATATTTCAATCCTTGGCATCTTCATCTGCAGCCTTAGTCAACAAACAACCTGGAGAAAGTGGGATCCCCACAGGCCAACTTTCTTCCATGAAATTTTTGGAAAGGTATTGATGTAAAGTGTCTGATTAATTTGGATGATTCTGGAGGATCTTAACCATGTAAATTTCATACCCAAAATTACCCACAATGATTTCTTCCTCAACCAAGTTTTCCATCTTGAAGCAAGAATTCAATTTGGTTCTCACTGCAATTACCTTCATTGCCCTAATAGCCAAGCAATAAACATGGGCGGTGAAAAAGGTGAATTTTTACTTGGATATAAACAATAATTTATCAGAGGATAAATCCTTAAATTCAATTGGTTTAAAGAAGTTGATTAAAAGAATTAATAAAACCACAACCTTGGGCTCCAAGATCTATAGTAATTATGGCTTGAGGAAAAAGCCTTGATTCTTGGTCTCATTGTAACCTTTTGGATATTTGATATAAAAATATTCCCAAAATCTTACATGAAGTAAATCATTCTTCTAATCCATCTGAATTATTTCCTGATTTCAGTGGGAAGACAAGGTCAGAAAGAATCAAAGAACTCCCAGCCGTCCAATTGGAGAAAAATGGTTTTTTACAGTCCACCCCTTCCCTCTGACCAAAAGCCTTGACACATAGTTGTGCTTTATGCTTCAGAAGGTTTAAATTTGAGTTAGTCTTCTTCTTAAAGACTAAAATTTTCCCCAGAAGCTTAAAATTTGATTTGATCTCTTCATCCACCCACACATCATGTTTGGTTATTCTTGCAAGCTCAGATTTTATAACCTTCCTCCAATTGTATTTTTCAATGATGCTCATTTAAGACCTGTTTCAACTTGGAGATTGATCAATTGATTCCAAAATGCTGATAATACCTTCCACTTGTTGTGAGATTAACTTGGGCTCATCAATGATGGCTCTGGCTTTGATATTAGTTGAAATATACCTTGGACCGGGAGTTGAACATGGCTTTTTAAAGTATCTTTCATGCTTTTAGGTCAATTTTCATTGTTTGGAAGCAAATTTGACATATTCCTTTTTATCATTATATACTCTGTTCTAATTGGATGGCACCAAACCCAAACTCAATACTTGGTGCATCCTATCTACTAATTTTGGAATTAGGAAAGGGGCTAACCTATTCTTCCAACTCATTCATTACTTGTGGTCAATCCTTGAATCTCAAATTTCATCATCAATCAATAGAGATAATTAACTTTGTGCTTGGAATTCATATCTTTTGCACTTCCATTTGTGGTAATATATGGAATTGAAACTTAAATTACCCTCTGATCCAATCAAATTCACTGTTGAACAAGCAGTTTTCACTTTTCAATGCAATTTTAATCACAATGAATTTTCTAAATAACCAGCCCCAATACTCCCAGGATACATCTCCTTATTTTATCTCAAAATTAATCAGTCATTCATCACTCAATTTTCATTTTCCTCAATTTGAATTCACGCTCTCTTGCAATTTTGCTTTGCATCACACACTCTTTCTTGATTTCTGCTTGTACCTTTGATAATTTCACTTCATTAAAACTTAAATTCCCATACATTCATTGCTTCATTTCTTCATCCCTGGACAGAGAGGAAATATATCAGGGGCTAGCCAGACTGGTGATGATCTAATTTTAAGAAGGCTGGTTATTAGAATTAAACTAGTAAGAGGGGGGGAAAACTGGGGAAGGTGTGAGCACAAGTTTCCTGAAAGCTGAGAAGAATATATTTCATAAGGAAGGAAATAAAAAAGCAAGTGGAATGACAAATATATTAAGGTGTATCAATCACAGTGAGAAAATCCAGAATCCTTTTTTCACCCAACCCACCATTTGGATTCCAGGTTCTTGAATATAAATCCCCCTTAACTGGTGTATTTCAAAAATGTGGTTTTCCTGAAAATGGAAGATTTCAAAAATCAAAACCAAAGTTTTATGCATCATCATCCAAAAATTCAAGACTTCAATCCACACCTTGAAGTATCATCAAACATATACCAATGAATCCAAAAAAGGCTGTCAAGACCAATGTGGTCATGAAGACTCACATTATAATCACACTTTCATCATAGTCTCATTCTAAAATATAAACTCAACATCACTATCACCAATACAATCAACAATTTAAGTCATCCCTCATCCAATAATTGACCTCATAAATCCTGTAAGCTCCTAGATACCAGGAAATCTGCAGTCCTTTAGCTAATGCAATTGAGAAAGGTTAAGAACAAAAAAATTCTTAAAAATAAACAAAGACCAATTTCCAAAGGGATAAAGGTGCTTGGTAAAAGTTCCAGTTTTAAATAGTTTTTTTGGAGGTTTACCAATATTATATAATAAATGATAAAAAGAGGGTCCATAGTTTGTATATAATGGGGTTCTTTAACACCCCTTCCTAAGGAGATTGAGGTTGAATCCGGTACCCCCAAATGATGGTTACCTTATGAATCAAAATTAAGTGAGTATCACCCACTAAAATGGTGGCATGGACAGTTTATGGTAGCAAACAGGCCATATCAGGAAGTGAATAACTTACTAAATTGATCTGTCACTTTCTGGGTAGCTGCAGAGGATCACACTTGTAGTGTTTCAGATCAAAGGTGGGGTGCTTGTTGAATTATCTTCAATCACCATGAAAAAAAAGGCTGCTCCTGCCGGCAGGTGTAGCACCTGGGTTTGTGATTGAAACCTGTTTTGACTTTGTTGAGATTTTGGACTCAAACATCAAATTGATCTCTGGATGAACTCAGAAGATTCATGCAGAATATTTATGCAATGAATGGATTGAATTGAAATTCATTACATAAAAGGAAGGATTGAGAATTATTCATTTAACTGTAAGACCATACTTTGATTGAACAACTTTTCAGTGATCATGAATGGAATTGTACATCATGGGCCATGATTCCCAATGGTACAAAGTTCCAAAATGAGAGGAATCAAATTTTTAGATAATGATCATTTCAAATAAATGGTGCAAACACAGATTTCCAATTTGATGTTAAGATTAATGCTTCAGTTTTCTGAGATTAAATCTAATTTCTATTTTTGAATTCTGTACCTTATACACATGTTTTAAATAGATATGTGACACAATACCAATTCCTCTGATTTCATCTTTTACCAATATCTAATACAGTAAAAGATAAGTCCACGTGTCTTTTTATATTTCCTCCTGTTTTGTAAGGAATCAGCAGTAAGAAAAATCAATAATGACAGTTCTTCAGAAATCAGCATTTCTGATATCAACTAACCAAAGAGTTAATTGCCACAACACAATAAATATCCTTGGAAGTTTGTGATTTTTTTGCTTCATAAGCCATGATTGCCACAAAACCTAATATGTTATCTTGATTTATTACAGATATTGATCCACCTTCTTGATAAAAAATTTGAGCATTGAGATAATTAAGGCCAAGTTAGGGATTTCTTGAAGTATCAATTTGTTCCAATGGAGGAAAGTTTCAACAATGAGGAAATATTGTGCAAATTTTGTTTCATGAAAGATGGAAAATACCTTCCCCACCTCAAGAGGGCCTTGATTTGATGTTGATGAAAAGATAATCTGAGAATGACTTTTATTGTAGCAATGGGGTGTTATGTGATGACCATGGAAGTGTCAGCTCTCTGATACCAGGAACCTTGCAGTCCTTTAGCTACAAAGAGTGATAAAAGAATTTAGAGCAATAATATTCCAAAGAATAAACACTTTGCAGCTCCAATAATAATATGGTAAGAGCAAGTGCAAGTTTTGATTGGTTTGGTTATAAATATTTTAAATATAATATAAAAAGAGGGGCCACAGTAATATACTACTGGGGGTCTTTACAGACTTGGCAACCTCTCCTCAAGGGGCCTCCTTAGGCAGTTTATAACCTTGGAATGGAGATGGGTGCCTTCTAAGGCCTTATCCACTAATTTGGGCGGGCAAAACAGCACACAAACCCAGAGCAGGAAGGGAACAACTTACTTGGGAAGTAATTCACAGAAATCCTGCAAAGATTCAGGTAAGAAGCTTCAGAACAGATGGGGTTGGTGACTGGTTCAAACTTCTGGTTCTTGATAGTTATTTAGAAAATAATTATAATAATACTTCAGACTAGATCATAAATCACTTGCTTTCTTCTTGATAAGCACTTGACTAAAAATGACACAATGTCCGATTGATAATAATAATATCTCCAATAACTCATTCATTTTTCGGAACAAAAGGGCAAAAAGAGCCTGTTTAAATATTCCTTTTTGGGTGCTTGAGGGCCTCTAGAAGGGGTATTAGCCATGGGCTGAGGCTAGGGGGGCAGTCAGGGCAAGATTGGCACGTCTTCAAGGTGCTGTTAGCCTGCTGGCCTTAGATCTGTCAAGGAACAGCTCCTTTTTAGCTGCAGGATCTGTTAATCAATAGATTAGTAATTTTGCTGATCCTGCACTGATCCTCAATTTTTACAGTAAGTACTGGTCCAAAGTGAGCGGACGTGAATGTTTATTGATTCTCCATCATCTGCTGATCCTGTATGTAATTTTCAATAATTTTTACGACCACTCCTTGTGTAGTTTTGTGGTCTTTGAAGGTTCTGATCAGCTCATGTTGTGGTGAGTCTGGATCTTTATTGAATTAATAAAAAATACTAAAAATTAGTTAATAACTAATTTTAATTGAATTTTAAGTTTTTTAAACTATTATCTACGCTTTTGTGGTAGCTTTACATGTGTAGAGTAGATCCTACTAGGTTGTAGCTCCTCTGAGCGGTACCTGGCTGTCAGACTGATCACGGCAGGCTAGGCGTGGGGATCAGTCCATTCAGATGCGCGCGGGGACTGATCCGCTGCTCGCGTGACTAGTTCACGGGATTACCTGCGCGCGGGAGGGATCAACTGCGCGCGGGAGTTTGGGTGCGCGGGAGTCCAGCGCTGTAGGGACGCGGGGCTGCGTGCGGGAATTGTGACAAAACACAATTCCCTGTGTAACTCCTAAACTACACACAACACCTGGATTTTGACTGAATTTTAGGTGTGAAACCTATACATGACATATCATGTGAAATATTAAAATGGCCAAAAGGTGCCATATTGGTGCCGTGGTCATTTACCATTTTCTTTTAAATTAATTAAAAAATGTAAGGAGTAAGAATTCAAGGGTGGGGTCAATGAGTGACCCTACCTTATTTTGGGTGGGGAATCCATTTCTGCAATAATATTTATGGATTTCCTACTCCTTCATTTTATAATAATTTTATTTATTTATTTTTTTGTTCTTTTAATTTTTGTTAATATTATTATTGTTGTTGCTTTGTCAGGTTGCTCTGTGCTAAGTAGCAGGCTGACAGGAAGAGAATTGATTTGCAAGGCAACCACTCCAGCTGGTCCCATGGAAAGACATTGTATGTTGAGTTATTTTCAATGAATTGTTTTAATTTTTCTTCTTCCAAAACATTCATGTCTTTTTTAGCCCTTGAAACATCACCTGTCTTGGAAGGGTAGAACAAACTTTTCAGATCTGGGAGTTGGTCAGAATTGATCCCCAAAACATTCCAGCTGGATCCAATTTGGTCAACCAAGCCTTGAAGTTTGGCCCTTTCAAGGAATCCATTCAAAAGGGACTTATCAAGGAAACCTTAAAATTAAAAAAACAATCAATTCAAAGTGTGCCACCAAGAATCTACTTTTCAGAAATCTGTTTTCCTTAAGTGTATTTTTATTTTTTTTTAACCAAGGTCAAGATGTGATTCAGCCTTTCTCCTGACCAAAATGAAAATATTGAGGGAGGACCATAGAGCTTGATAATCTTAGTCATATGCTGAGCAAAATGAATTTTTGGCTTGGGTTTGATTTCAGATCCCCAATGCAGCAATAATTCCTCCCGGTAAGCCAGAATTAATTCATCCAATTTGCACAACTGGTAATATGTAAGTTGATGAGACATTACCAAGTTGATGATACCAATAAGTTTGGAAGTAGCAGAAGTAAGCTTTTGCTCCCGCAAGCTGTTGGCTGAGTTCCAATTCCATCCTGGAATCAAAACAAGCACTACATGAATGGTGTGAAAAAACAAACATTCAGCAGCCTTAGGAGTACCAGCAGCATGAAAACCTATGTTTCTGGGCAACCTAGTAATCCAAGATGGAAATTTCATTGAATTGGTACCCTCTTGAAGACTTCTGAGCTCTTGAGTAGTAAGGCACAATTAATTTGATGCAATACTTGTCTCTTCTATCAATGAACCTGCTTGATGTGGATTGCTTTGATCTTCAAAAGAGTGGTAGGAGCTTTCCTGAAGGGAGCGTGCTTGCTCTTCCCAGATTCTTTTTGGATTCCTGATTTGCTTCCAATAAATCTACTGGGATTTTTTCCTGGTGAGGTATCTTTTTTCTTTCCTTTGTCTTTTGATTGAGGCCCAGATTCGCATGAGCTGCTTGTGGATTTATTCTCAAGAAGCCTTGGAGAACGTCTTAAAGTTGGTTGAAGATTTTCAGATGCAGAATTTTCCTAACTTCTTGAGGAGCTGGGAGGATGGAGCCCTGGGATTTTCTGGACTACAAAAATTGGTACAAAAGTTCTATGCTGAATATTTGATGAGCCTTCTTGCTGCTGATTTTCCCAATGTTGAACCTTTTCAATTGGATTTGGAGAAATATCTTCAAGGTTATTGAGGAGCTATCTAGGAATGTTTGAACTATCCTCCTGGTGACTCTTTTTGTATTTTCTGGTGATAAATAACGCTTCTTTTTGGATCCAGATTTGAGGCTGCTGACTTGACTAATTGTTACACTTCTTGGGTAAGTGTTTTTCCTCCTTTCCAAATTTTGAAGAATTTGGCCAGCCTTGATTATTCCAAGGTAGGTGATGCTGTAATCCCTTAGCATTCCCAAGATGAAGGTATGCATTGGATCAATTGTTGTCATTTTTGTTGGTTCCCAGTATGGTAGAATTTGGAAAATTGTGTAGTGGGCACCATGTAGCTTGAGAATGTTGGTTTTCTCATTGAATGATTGAGAATTATTCCAATTCTCTGCCCATTTGATGTGATCTTCATTATTTTTTGATGGCCAAGTCTCATTTTTGGTGTTCCGGATATCATTCAGCTTGAGGTTACAGTGGGCACAGAAGATTGTTGCTGAGTGGGATGTAAATCCACCCATTTCACGTAAGTCAGGTGTATCACCACTCAGTGGTAATATGACAGCACATATTACTCCTCCATGTTGATATTTGTTAGTTTTTGTGAAGAATACTCCTTTCCAAAGATCCAGTAGCTCAGAGAAAAGAGGCTTGATTAGATTATTCAGTTGGAATGAGGTGCATTCCTTGGGTGTAGGTGTGAAGCCATACACAAAAATATTGTGTGGCTTGTAATGCACACTAGGTGGAATATTAAAACATATTAAGAATATTAATCCAAGAGAGATGCTTTTCCCACTGGTCTTGATTCCATGGGAATTCATCCAATAAATGTAAATTCCAAAGAAAAGGTTCCCTGGTTCTGCTGTGTAAATCTGATTGGTTTGATCCTTGAATTCTTTCCACATAGTTCCATCCCAAATATCACAAAGTTTAGTAGGATTAATGGCTTGATTCTCTTGAGGTGCACTGAGTAATTCTTCAAACCAAGGAAGCAGCAATTGCCTGGCAATCCACTTCTTGAGCAATTGGTACCCAAACTGCTTCATTGGATAAAATCTAGATTTGTTCTGGTCTTGTTTCCAAAGTTTTGATCCACATGTAACAGGCTCCCCAGCTATTGAATTAACTATATTATGGCATATTGGATAATGCCTGTTTTGTTCCTTTTCTTCATCAGTTTGGGCTTCCAAAGAAGAAAGTACTTCATTCAAAGGATAAAGTTGGTAACAATTTTCACAACAGAAATTTTCCAGTAGATCATTTGTTATTAAAAATCTTTTTTTCAATGTTGAAAGACTTTTGGTTATTTCTGCTGAATAGTTGGGCTGTCCACTGAGAATTGAGTTCATGCGGATTTTCTCATGTTCCATCTTGATGTATTTCTGACATGCATGGTCACCAATGTTTTCCTCAATACTTTGATGAAGGATTTGGAGTGATGAGATTAGGGAACTTGGAGTGTGATATAGAAATTGAAGAGGTTTCATCTCAGATGTATTGTAAATTTCCATATTTGCTGGTGGGGAGTATTGTTGTATTTCACCATAGAAAGGATCTCTTTCAGGGTTTAGCTGTGAATTGGAATCTTCAATTGATGGCTTGAATGTGAAAAATGATAGGATAAATAAGAAATTGCATGTGAATTGCAGTATACATCAAGGAATTTACTCTTGTGCAAGATTTTCACTTACAGCCCTGATGTTTGCTTCTAGTGGTTCCCTGGTGGAGTTTCTTCTGGTAGTGGATTGGAAAATGTTCAATGTCTTTGGGGTTTATGTTTTGCAACAATAACAGTTCATCAGTGACCTTGAAAATATTGATAAAATGCAGGAAAAATTCAGTCACATACATTTGTAGAATCATTTGATTGCATGATATGAGTTTGATGTGCTTTTTTGGACCTTCCAACACCAGTCTATATATTCCTGCCATGTTCAAAAGTCCTTTGAGAACATTTAGGACATTGAAATATCCAGATGTTTCCAACTCTGGTAGTGTTCTCCATAGTTTTAATTGATTTGGATGTCGTGGTAATCAGATTTTTGGAGGTTGTCTGAGATTTGTAATATCAAAGGGAAATAGAAATGAATCTGAATGGAACTTTTGATTTGATCTTATACCTCCTGGTGAGCTTAAGTACCCCCCAAAAAAAAGAAAGCTTCTATTTTGAATATTCATATTCACTTCAATGGGCAAGGCATGGAACAGTAGATTTTGCATTTTGAAAAAGCTTTCAAACTAATACATCATATCAACTGCTCATGGTTAGCCCACCTAAAATACTTAGCCTATCCAATTGTGTTTGGATTCAAATGCAAGTTCAATTGCCTTGATGGAACATTGCATATTCTATCTTAAAAGTAATTATCTTATTACAAAACCATGATATCAAATCATCTTCAAAATGTTAATGATGCACCATTTTAAAAGGAAAATCCATATGCCTAAAGTTAGTGGGATTTTCTTAAATTACACAATTCACATCTGGGAATGTGTATTTTATATATATTTCTTTCATAAAAAGATATTTTGGAATGGGTAACAAGTGGGTGATCTCAACTTGACTGCCGCACAGTGGAAAAAAATGTATTCAGGATATTACAATGGAAAAAAGATATCATGTAGATTTCCAAAAGGTGGTGCATCAAATATAATTTACTCAGAATTTTTAAACAAGATTGTGTATTCTGTCCACATGTGGATGTTGGTTTTTTCCACTCTTACTTCAATATCTGTTTGGATGTAACAAATTGTTAGAGATTTATTTATTTGAAAATTTCAAGAGATTTAGAGTGTAACCTACATTTTTAACCTCTTCAAGTCAGGGTGACCCCACATCATTGGATTTTTTACATTCAGTAAATCTAGCTTTAAATATAATTACAAGTTTCTGGTTGACAAAATAAGAATGGGATGAAAATAAAAATACATGTAGTACTCAAGAAAAATTTCACCAAAGCCAATGTTTCATCCAAACATACTCCTCCATATTTTTTGAGGTACTGATATAAAAATTACACTATTTGTAATATATTTACAATGTTGGTGTGGTTTCCCTTAATCTAGAGGTCTTGGAAACTTGGGTTCTGAGATATGAAACTGCCTCTGTGAGATCAACATCTGGAATTAAACCCAAGGCTCTTTTTTCAACTGGATTTATATCCTCCAGAGCTTCCTCACTTAACCAGTTTTGAGGTATTGAAGTAGGAAGTGTTGGTGGGTGATCACCTCTTGGTGAATTATTTGGTTTAGAAAGTTGACTAATTTTCAATTGTCTATCCCTCTTGATGCGCGGGTTTTTGGCAAGTTGAATCTATGCTTCATCCAGGTAGTGATATATTTGGGATACATGTTGAGCCCTCCAAACATTTGCATGATTGAACAATTCCTCATCTTCACCCTAAACATCAGATATGAATCCACTGTCCAAGAAAAGAGCAGAATTTTCTGGGAACATGTCCATCATGTCCAGCTCAACTGCCGTGGTCTTTCAAATTTCTTTTTTGTTATTCTGTATTTCAAAACATGATAAGCAGTTAGTCATTGATCATGAAGAGAAAATTACAAAAAATTGATTTGACACACTTTCCTCTTGTTGAGACTTTGAGATGCAGAAACATTAGATTTTCTGCTGCTGGAGCCTGTTTCTGCCTTGTGCTCCTTCTTCCAAATAGCCTTCTTTGAGAAAAGCCAACAATTTATTATGGCAACCCTGTTGGCTGGGGTGTTTTCATTCTCATTTATTTAGTAGGAAGCAGTCCCCTGGCGTTTGTGGCACATCTCCCATGCTCTGATGATTATTGCAGTCAGAGAGGAATTCCAGCAAGATGTTGCATTCTGTTCCCAGTGATAGGTGCATCTGGGAATGCCGGAATTTTGGATCAAGGCCCTGGCATGGGCTATCCATGTCTCATCATTAGACTGAATTTGGCCCAAAGCATAAGTTTCCAGGGATCAAGATGTTGAAGTAATATTTTGTTGTCATTGGCGCAAGGCATCCTTATTCACAAGTTTGAGCTCCTTTTCTTGCAGTTTTGAATTGGAGCTGAACTGGTTTTCTGGGCCAATGCTTGATGCTATTGCATCATTAATGGTTGCCTTCTTCATTGCCACGTAATTTTTTAGAGATTCTAGTTCATTTTCAGTTGGAGGATTAGGAAGTTTGTTGTTGTTGGAATCCATTCCAAGAATTGATTTTTTCCAATCAAGCAAGGACTTGGAAATACCAATTGAAGAAGCAGGAATGCTAAGATTGCGTGCATGGCGAGAGAGAGAATATTGTTGTTGGGCCAAAAGTTTTTGCTTCTTTTGGTTTTGGTGGGTTTGAGAGAGTTGTTGTGCAATCATGAAGTAGGATGGGGCAGCAGAGTTGTCAAAATCTTCATCTTCCTCAACACCAGGCATATTGACTTGGTCATCTGGAAGGGGAACTCTTGATGGCTCAGGGGTTGGTGATGTTGGGTTGGCTGGGGTTTTGGCATTTTAGTAACATAAAATAAACACCATGATTTAGAAATGGGTTTGTATTATTGTCATGGAGATCTTATGCTGGGGTGATTAGTTCTTACCGGGTTCCATGTCTAATTTTCCAACTTAGTAACCAGATGAAAATGTTTCTGATTTTGTGATTTTGTATTGATTTTTCACAAACTGATAAATAGGAAGTCAGATTTCCTTTTATTGACCTTTGGAAAATTTTAAGAAATCAAGATATTATATATTATGATTCCCCTTTGTTCTCAAATTTTTCTTCCAAGTGGGAAAAGGGTATGGACATAAGTATACTTGGAGATTTGAATGGAATCTTCTTCAACAAGGGGAGAGCTCAATTAGAAATCAATTCATGATTGACATAGAAAAGAGACTCTGTGGCTGCCATCTTCCCCAAAAAGTGTGATCATTTTTTTTTGTGGCACTTATTCATCATTCATAAAAATATATGGGGATCATGCAGTCAAATTTGAGTTATTCATTCTGGGAATTTCTTAAGATAATAAATAGGAAGAGCTTCCCATTGAATTTCATGATTTTAATCATCACAAAAAATTTCCACAGAAAGCAATCTTGACCATTATATGTTTCCAAAAATTCCTCATTCTCATATCTATGAAATTGACTAATAATTATTGAATGAGAAAATGAGCTCAAGAATTCCAGCCACCTTGAGGAAGAGCTGGAGTTGAAATATACCAAAATCCCATTTTCCATAATATGAACTTCAGACTACTCCTTGCCAATCTTATTGATTTGGTTGAAGTGCTATTTGAATAATATATCACCTAGACATGGATAATACTTGCACAGGTCCAATAGCATGTTGCATTGCTGTGTTTTTATTATAAGATTCTTGAAATCCCCAAAGATGCAAAAATGCAATGCTGGATACCACTTAGATGCAGGTTTACTGCATGGATTGATATTCAGTGGGAATTGATTGTTGAGAGTTCAATTTTGGAAACTGAATAATAGAGAAATATGATGAATCAGGTGTCAGATTTTGCATGGTGCAAATTCTTGGAAATGAGGATTATAATTTTCCTCTTTCCTGAATTGATTTTGAATAAATCTGACCAGATCATATTAGATAAATAATTAAGGGCAAGAAAAACAATGCATGGTTTTCAATTTCATTCTTTTAAAAATGGTGTGATATGAATTCCTGCTACGTCTTGTGAAGGAGGCAGAGTGCTGTGTAATTACTGGCTCTTCTTACACCAGTAATTAGGATCAATTACATAACTAACATTTCTCAATCATCATTCCAAAAGAATATATGAGAATTCAACATGCCTGGATCACTTAGCTCAAAAGAATAAAGAAAAATGTAACAAGGGTGCATAATATCATGGGGAGATTAAATTGTGCAGGATTCACCTAATTGATTTGTTGGAATAGGCAGGTTTATATCACCAAAGTGTCTGCTTCACCACACCAAATGAATATGAGACATGTCCAGGGAGGTGGAAAACTTATCATAAGTTGTCCACCTCCCTGGACCTGTGTGCATACAGGAATTGGATTTCAAGGGAAAATCATGTGGGAAAGCTGGGGAGGTGGACAACTTGTGATAAGTTGTCCACTTGCCTTCAACTACATGGTAGCAGGATATTGAATATGCCAAAAGATTGATGATTTCTGCAACAGTGGACTACTTAGCGCAAGTTGTCCACCTGTCCAGCTTTCCCACATGATTTTCCCTTGACATCTGATTCCTGTATGCACACAGGTCCAGGGAGGTGGACAACTTATCATAAGTCTTCCACCTCCCTGGACATTACCTATACATTTACCATGCAGTAAAGCCACTTCTAATTTGATGGGAAGGTGGAAAACTTAGCATAAGTTGTCCATCAATACAAATTCATCCCATCTTACATTCCAACCAGTAAAAATGTTGTACAACTCATGCCCACTTTGACATCATTTCATGAAATAACTGGTAAGCATTTTGGCACAAAGAGGTGATTTTTGAATTATAGACATTGAAGGACATGTTTAACCATATCTGGATTTTTAACCACGTGATCTAGTGAAAATTTCAAAAGGAGGACAATTTTGGAGTTGAACAGAGGCACTGGCAAACATTTCTTTGGGAATTAATGAGCAAGCAAAATTAGTAGGTTGTTCTGTTGATTAGATAGCCACTGGAAGGAATGTAGTTGTATGTGCAAAACAAGATCAACCTGACTGAAAACTATGGGATGCCAACTGCTGTTAAATCTGCAATTGAGGGGTGGTTCCTCCTGGTGAGGTGGTGCACTGAGCTCAAGTGGGCCACCTTACCAGGAAAAACTGGATAGCATTTTTGGTGAGTTGCTTTGAATGATGAATTCTTTTTCAATTACTGGTCATTGACTTTCTGAAGATCTGTCTTGGAATTTTGTGCATTCAGATGATTTCACCTTGTTCCCTCCCTGCCTCTATCAACATGTAAAAATTGGTGATATGGTAAGGCACTTAGTCTTACTGTGCCATCCTCTGAGAAAAGTTAGAAGTCATTGTTATGCGACAAAATAAGATTTTGTTCCCATTCATGTTTGAGGAAAAATTAAATCTTGAAGAGTTTGAACTTGCAAGAAATTTATATTGAGTAGTATTGCAACTGAATTGCATGCGCAAGAAATACATGATATTTTCTTGATTCCTTTCAAAACATGAGTATTTTTTGGGATAAAATCCAATGATTCCAAACCCTAATGCCACTTTCCAAAAAAAGAAATTTGTACCAAGTCTCTAAATATATGAAAAACCTTTCAACTTAGTAACTTTTTCCAATTTGTCATGCTTCAGAATGTTTGTGTGCCTCTAAATTAAAAAGGGCCCCAAAAAGGATGTATTGTCCTGTAATTTGACAAGAATTTAAAAACAAAGGTTGTACATCGAAAGTTTTGAATGAATCATTAGACAGAATCATAAACTCCATCTCAATTGAATTAGCAAAAGATCAGTTTAAATCAATCCAATGCCATGGTGGTCTCAATCCTAGTCTAAAAACAAATCTCTGGTAATGAGCCAAATCTCCGTTGCCCCAATGATTTCTGCCTGTAACCCTTGTATCTTTTTGGTTATATTATCTGGTTTGTTCTGGCTCTCTTGGTGCCTGTTTCCCAAAATTGGGTTGTAGAATTTCAAGTGATTATTCTGGAAGCTCAACTTGATTCAAACATACATAACCTTGCAGAATATCATATGCTAAATTAGAAAACTTAAAGGATGTATCTAGGTGTGCAAATGAAACATTGATATAAATTTGGAATTTAATTCATTGTCATCATCCTTCCATCTTCAATAAAATCACTGGCTTGGGGCTAAGAATTGCCCTGAATCATTAAAAATTAATACAGAAAGTGGGAAAACCAGTCTCCACTCTTGAGAAAATTTGAATGACCAATTGGTCCTCCCACCATCTTTGTTAGGCCTTTTCATGAAGTTTACCATGTATTCTAGGCTCTTTTTCTTTTATTTGCCTGTGCTGCAAGCCCTCAAGGGGAAATTTGGAATGGTAAAAACCTTTCAAATAAACTTAAATCAGAATGGCTTATTCAAATGGTTCCAAAAAACTTTAGATTTGCATCTTTTTGTTGTTGTAAACATTTTTGAGTGGGAGTGGGGGATTCCAAGGAACATAGATGATAAGAATGAATGAATTTTCTAGATAAAAGAAGAAAAACACAGGTTTTGCATGACATATGACTACAATTTGCACTGAAAATCATCAGTCATGTTCCAATCAAGAGCTCAAAACATCCCACAAGAGTTTGGGTCATGGCATACAGAACTAATCAAACTCTAAAAAGGTTCAACTTCAGTGGCTGAATTCAACTTTCTGGGGTCTCTAAAAGTGCCTGAAAAGTATCTTGCCCTTCTGAAGTTGTGCATTTCTTCAAGTGGTCATGACCTGCTTGGTTTGAAATTATAAATAAGTTCACTTCATCTGGTTTGGAGTGTCTATCTTCTTGAGGCCATTCTCAACTGATAAGCATGAGGAGATCTTTTGTGTTGTTGTGAGAGACAGTCAATTTTGACATCCTCATCAGCTTCTGGTGGAGTAACATTACTATCATACAGTGCTGTACCTAGGAAATTCAGAGAATACCAAGCAGGGGTGGAGGTGAAGGATGAGGGTGATTATAAATTCCATGG
The DNA here is from genome assembly GCA_025617555.3 of Puccinia polysora. Lineage (NCBI taxonomy): Eukaryota > Fungi > Basidiomycota > Pucciniomycetes > Pucciniales > Pucciniaceae > Puccinia > Puccinia polysora. Next base: position 10,252,833 of record CM062623.1, on the reverse strand, counting down.
TTTTTGTGAGTTATGGAAGATTCAATAGATTAACAAATGACTGAAATGAGTCATTGGTTTTCAAACTACAGATTGCCACATATTATTATTTCCTGAAACACCCAGAGATGCACCAAAAAACATCAATACCCATATGATCAACTGGATGGTGGCCTAGGGAGGTGGGCAACTTAGCCTAATTTTTCCACCTCCCAATGAATATTTCCCAATTTCCCCAAATGAGCTTGGTCTCAGTCCATAGTGTGGGGAAGTGAACAATTTTGCATAACTAGTCCAGCATGTTTCTTTCCGGGAAAAACTTTTGGGTGCTGAAATGCCCATGCTGGAAAATATCTTTTATCCAAAAGGATGAATGAAAACATGGACACATTTAAAAGAAAATCGGTAGAGGTACAGGTTTTGCTGATCCTTGCATGTCCCTGACAATATTTTCTTCACCTTGCTTAGTCATTGAACCCATCCTGAAAAAATGATGGTATGAACAAGGCTCCAAAGATTAAATTTGGTGAAAAATATTCTTCAGTGGATAAACACTGAAATATTTCTGTCCCAGGTAAATATCTTGGGGATGATTGGGTATGCTGGCTTATCAATCATACATTGTGAGATTTCATTGTGACATGGATTTAAAAAGACCCTAAAGTTATGAATTGTAATTATTTTTGAAGATAAAATTGATTTCCTGTCACAGTGGCAGTTTTGGTGGACACATGAATTAATCAGCACATTTGAAAATCACAGAGCAAAATTGATTTTTCTCACCCTGCAGAATCACACACATACTCATTTTCAGAAACACCCAGAAATGATACAAAAACATAACATCAACCGTCACATTATAAAGTGTGTGATGGCTCAGGGAGGTGGACAACTTAGGCTAAGTTTTCCACCTCCCTGATCCATCATGATCCAATTTCCAAAAAATGGTTGGCTCTTAGTAATTGGTATTGCAAAGTGGACAAGTTATTCTAATTTGTCCACCATGTTTGTTCCAGTAACTAGTTGTTACTGAAATGCGCATGTTGGCACATACCTTTCATCCAAGAAGATAAATTACATGGAAATATTAGAAAGAAATTTGGTAGAAATAAATGATTTTGTGGCTCTTGCATGGCCCTGAATATATTTTATTGATCTTTCTCATTGGTTGAAGAAACTTCCCATAACCCAAAATATTCAATATTTCTCATGTCCCAAAGGTCCCAGATATGTTGGTAATTGTTGATAAATTACATCCAACTGGTCACAGTGGGAAGTGACCATGTCTATACTTAAAGAAAAAGCTTTCCAGCATGAGGGCTAAGAGGATCAATGCTGGCCACCGTGTCATGTAGGTTTGTGGCCACCCACAACCACCACCAACTGGTTGTCTGAAGGGACATGGTGCACTTAGGCTAAGTGCACCATGTCCCCAGAGGTTTATGTGCATAAATCACTATCATGCAATAGAAGAGTTTCTCCAGTTATTTCAATGAATATAAATCATAACATGAATTATAAATACCACAATGTTTATCCTCAAGAGCAATTGAATTAATTCTAAAAAAATTTGAAATTGTTGTTCCATACATTACAACCCCACCTTGATCAATAGATCAATAGCTCAAATTTAATGGTAAATTGATCAATGCCATTACTGTTTATGAACCTTGTAATCAGGCAGATTCACAGGGACCAACAAATATGAAAAATTTCATGTGTTTTTTATTCTGAACATTTAGAGTAAAAAAATATAAGGATGCTGGGTTCATTGAAATATTCAAATTATCAAATTTTGGAAACTTGTTGCACTTATTCATTTGGAGTTTAAAAACAGTGAAATAACCATTGGAGAAAATTTTATTTAGAAAAAATTATTTAAAAAACATCTTTTCTGTAGTGAAATGAAAATCATGATTATAAATTAATTTTGTGGTATTTGAGTACCTAAATATAAAAATTATTGCCTAATTTTACTTTTAATTTGAGATAAATAGGAAATGTTTTGATTTATTAGATATCTCCTTCAAAGTTGAAAGTATTTTTTTAAATATTTTTAGAAGTGGAATTGATGAAGGATCATATATAGAAATTTTACTTATAGATCAACCAAGGAAATGAGGAAACCATTTTGAAGGGCTCCTCAATTCAGTTATGTTTTCATATGAACTTACTTTGTTTGCATTTCTTTTACCAATGTCTCATTTCTTTGATGGAAGAAAATAAAGAAAAGAAAAATATATTGGTTTCTGAGATTCAAAATAAATTCAAAAAAAGCATTTGGGGCATGATATAAAAACTCCCATGAAAAAATTGAAAATGGTATAAAATTTTGTAAAATTAAAAAACAAATGGAATGGAAATATGTCATAACCACCACTTGAATCAGTCTCCTCAGACATTTTTAATCCTCAGTACAGCAAACTTTCTACCCCTGGATCTACCATGCTGCACCTCCTGAAGTCTCTCCCTGCATCCCCTGTGTGTCCAAGGCAATCTTCCAGGATCTCCCTCTCTCTCTATGGCTTGGTGTATCCTCCATCTCTCCTCCAACCTAGTTGGTATGAGAATTACGTACAGGTCCCATAATTTGAATCAATAGTACATACTTGTGGCTGAAAAACCAACACTTCCAGTTCAGCACACATGCCACACCCTTCTGGAAAGGCCCATTACCCAATATTTCAAGCCACTGCCTTCAAGGCAGTTCAATTGTTCAAAATTTAATGACATGGGGAATCCCATCCCAGTACAAGTCATCCCTCTTCAAGGCCTCTCTCCAGCTACCACATATACTGGCCTTTCCTTCCTTCCTGCACTAATTCATGATGGTTCTGTGGAAAAACTTCAAGATCTGATGGATTTAGTGTTATAATGTGAAACTAGGTACCACAAAAAATTAAAGTAGAAGTCTTCCCATCCAAGCCACAATAAACAAGAAAAATCCTCTAACTCCAAAGTCAATTACTCTCAGTCTAACAAGGGAAAAGTTAAGGCCAAGAAGAAATAAAAATCTGAAAAGAATAAAGCTTAATCAACCACACTTACCTTGGGATGAGGTCATGATGACAAGCTCAAGGCTGAAAAAAGGCAAGAATGAAGAAGGAGAGACTATGTATGTATTGTGGATGGAAGCACAAGATGGAAAACTATAAAAAGAAGCTAGTCACCAAACCCTCTTCCAACTCCAACTCTTCCTTTACTCCCCAGCAAAAGACCAATTAGGTGGTTTTTCTTTTGTAATCCAGGATTCTAATCCTATTGATGTTAGGGTACAAAAGATACAAAAATATTACTCTGAAAAAATCTCTAAAATCTTATGTTTCATTCTTTTTCATCTGGACTTGAGTTATAGGTTTTTGATTGATTCAGGTGCTACTCAATCTGTAATGGATAATACTATGGTTCTGAAGTTTTCCTTGCAGCCCATCCCTTGGGAAAACCTATTCATCTTTTCAAATTCAGTCCCAAAAAACCACCCTCTCAATTAATTAGTAAAAAGGTGGGTGATCTTACTTCCTTCTTTTCCTAGATTTGAATGGGAATTCCTTATTGTCAATTCACCCTTCTCAGAAAAAACCATCCTGGAAATCAAATTTCTTCACCAATGGAATCCTCAAGTGAACCAGAAGATGGGTCCAATTTACCCAAGACACCAGACAACTGATGATTTTCCCTCAAACTCTGTTGAAATCAACAAAGAAAACCTAAAATCAACAAGTTTTCCCTCTACTTTGACTTTGGTGCTGTAGCCCAATGCATTCCCTTCCAATTTAGAAACTTTGCATAATAAACACAGAATGCAATTCCCTGTGATTTCAACAATAGCCCAATTCCCTTGGATATTCACTGATCCCTATCCTATTTATCTGGAGGAGGAATATAGGGATTCATCCTTGCATGTCATGCAATTGGTTCCTTTTTCTAACATCTATGTTACTCCCCATAAAGACATTTCAGATTACTTGGAAAATTTTGATATTAATGAAGAATTGGAAGAAATAGAAACTTTGTTGCAGAAATATACTGCTGATTAGCATTCTTTTCTAGAGTTTTTCTTCAAGGTTAAAGCAGATCAACTTCCTCCTCAATGAATACTCTGAAGAAATAGAAACTTTGTTGAAGAAATTTCCTGCTGATTAGCATTCTTTTCTAGATGTTTTCTTCAAGGTTAAAGCAGATCAACTTCCTCCTTTCTGCGCTTAAAACCAACACATCAAATTGAAAGGACCTCTACCTCCAGTTGGGCCAGTCTATTCTCTATCTCAAAGTAAAGAGTCAATCATAAAAGCCAACATAGCAGAGAATGTAGAGGAAGTTTTCATCCATTCCATAACTTCAATCACTGGAGTACCAGTTATTTTTGTGAAAAAGCAGGATGGGAGTTAGAAATTATGTATTGATTATTGCAAAATTGACAATTTGACAAGAAAGATACAATATCTTCTTTCTCCAATGACTTTCTTGCTGAATTTCTTTTCAGTTTATTCCATCTTCTCCAAAATCAACCTCAGAGGTGCTTGAATTTTCTTTTGAATCAAGGAAGGAGATGAAAACTTAAAATAATTCAGATCTCAGTTTAAAAGCTATGAATAATTAGTTATGCCTTTTGGATTGACTAATTCTCAAGCCTTTTTCCAAAAGATTATCAATTAGATCCTTTCTGATCTCCTTACAATCTATGCAGTGGTTTACTGTGATCATATCCTTATTTTCTTAAAAAACTTGCAAGAACACATTTTTCATGTGTGCAAAGTACTAACCAGACTCAGGAAGCAGAAGCTTTGTTCTAAAGCCTCCAAATGAAAATTCCACGCTACTTCTGTGGACTACCTTGTACATGTTATATCAGGGATGGTATCTTCATGAAAAAAAGTCAAGACCATCCTTTCCTTGCCAGTTCCTCAAAACAGAAGTGCCTTTCTTTCAGCTCTCTGATACCAGGAATCATGCAGTCCTTTAGCTAAAGAGAGTTATAAAGTAATGGAATAATAATATTCAAAGAAATAAACACATAAAAAGCTCAAAATGATAAAGAGCTATTCAAAGTTTTAGTGGTTTGGTTAAAAAAGTTTTCAATGTGTTACAAGAGGGGGAACAACTTATAAAAATATGGGGATATTTGCTGCTTAAGGAACCTTTCTTCAGGGGATCACCTTGGAATGTATAAACCCTGGGACAATAGGCTCCTTATGAATTAAAAAAAGGGGTCACATCCAAACAAATTGTGGGTATGGCTTGGCTAAACAGCACAAAAGCATGAGCATGGAGTAAATAAATTACTTCTAAGAATTTGATAACAAGGGTTCTGCAGGAATTTGCCCCTGAAAGAGTCTCAGATCAAAGGTTGGGGTACTTTTGCTGATTTTTTAAAAATGATGGAGATTTGAGTTAAAAGGTCCATTTGAAAGATTTATAAAAAATGAAATCAAGATCTAGGAACCCTGAGAGGGGAGGCTCAGGGAGCCTAGAGGGCACTCTCAGGGGGCACTCCTGTTTGAGGTTGGACTGAACATATGATCATTGTTCACTTGAGACAAGTTTGCTTTAAGTAGAATAAGTAAAAGCGGGATGACTAGTGTTTAACTAGTGAGAGAATATAATGAATAATGTTAGTTGTCTGATACCAGGAACGTTGCAGTCCTTTGGCTACAGAGAGTGTTAGAGTACTGGAATAATAATATTCCTAAAATCAACACGTAAAAAGCTCAAATAATGAATATTTGAAGAGATAGTGCAAGGTTTAATTGGTTTGGTTAAACTTTTTTAAATATGTTATAAAAAGAGTGGCCACAGTATCATACTACTGGGGATCTTTACAGACAAACAACATCCCTGAAAGGGGCCTCCTTGGGCAATGTAAACACCTTGGAATAATGATGGGTGACTTCTAAGGACTTATCCAATGTGTATGTCCGGGCAAATAGAACTCAGGCCAAGGCAGTAATGAAGCAACTTACTTTGATCAATAATCCACAGAAAGCCTTCAAAGACTCAGGTAAAGTGTTTCAGAGAAGTTGGGGTTGATTGCTTGAATAAACTTCAAAGAATCTGGGTGATGGGTTTTGGAGGTAACACTAAATAATTCAGACTAAAGTCATAACTCACCTGCTAATCTCTTTATGAGAACTGCATTGAAAATTAGGTGGTTTCTGATAATAATAAATAAATTCCCAGTAAAATGGGGAACAATAGGCCAGAGAAGGTCTGTAAAAATGTCTTTTCTAGTTAGAAAAAGCCTCCTCAGGGCATGTAGAGGGGGTAAGGCTCAAGGGCTAAGGTTAGTAGGCCATATAGGCCAGGAGTTTCACGTCCTCAAGGTTCTTTCAATCAGCTGATCTCAGATCTGCTGTATTTCTGCATTTTTTTAGCAGCAGGATCTGTTAAAATGTTGATTACTTAGTTTGATTATTCTGCACTTATATTTAATGTGTACTATCAATATTGGAATGAATTGATTGGATGTGGATATTTATTGATTTTTTGCTATCTGCTGATCAAGTTGGTAATTTTTAATAATTTTTGGCATAAATTCTTGATATTTCTCATCATCATTAATGATCTGGATCAGTGCTTGTTTTAGTGGTTCTGAGTATTTTTTTCTTAATTTGAAATACTTCAAAATTTATTATTTAATAATTTTATGCGTGGATCAGTCAATTCATCTGCAAGTGGGGTAGGATCCACTGCGTGCGGCAATTCTGCACAGGGAAAATGTTGGGTAAAGGTTAAGGAAGATGCGCAGGGGCTGTGTAGGGATGCAGGGCTGTGTGCAGGAATTGTGACAAAACACATTTCCATGTTCAACTCCTAAAATATACACAAGACTTCAGTTTTGACTGAATTTTAGGTGTTAAACCTACACATGACGATACACATGAAATATTAAAATGGTAATAAGGTGCCATAGTGGTGGTGTGGTGTTTTGGTCATTCCTTATTTAATTATTTAAAATATGAAGGAGTGATAATTCAAGGTTGGGGTCAGTGAGTAACCCTACCTAATTTTGGTTGGAAGATCCATTGCTGACATAATATTTATGGATTTCCTACTACCTTCTGTATAAATTGATTGTTTTGATATTTTTATTTATTTCATCTACTTTGACAGGTTGCTCTGTGTTAATTAGCAAGCTGACATTACCCCACTCCAAGATATGGCTATATATGAAAAAGAATTTGGGTCTAATTTCTTCTACTGGCCATGTAATTCCTCAGTTTTATAGGTCCATCTGGAATTTTGTTTTAGGGAACTATTCATCTTTATCAGCTGATTCTCCTTTGAAACTGAATTTTTAAAGTCTAACATCTTTTCCTTCCTTTCCTTTGTATCTTTGGGGATATTTCCAACTTATCCTTTTTCTTTCTCAGGATCATCTTCAACTGGTATTTCTTGTGAAAGGATACTTTCTACTTCTCTAGGGTGGTAGTGTTTTACAAGACTAACTGGGAAGACAGGATGTTCCCTCAAAAGTTCATCACTCAGAATTAATTCTACAGCATCCTTTCCATTGAGATTTTTGATAGTAAAGGGTCCAAAAAAGTCTTTTCTAAGTTTACTATTCCCTGCTAAATTCTTGAAATTGGTGGTAAAAAATAAGATGTGATCTTCAATTTTGAAGTGAGGTTCCTTGTGGGTTTTATCCCATCTCTTCTGTTTGTATTTAACAGCATCCTGAAAAACTTATTTTCATCTGGCTACTATGCAGAACTAATTGCTAAGCCAAGACCAACTAAAATAAAAACAAAATAAAAACAAAATAAAGAAAATTAAAGGAATATTAAAGTAAAACAAAAATAGAAGATATAAAATTAACTAGTAAGAAAAACAGAAATATTATTAATTAAATGGATTCCTGGTGCCAATTTAGGTAGGGTCACCCGCTGGCACCAACCCCAATATCATACTCCTTCAGGTACAACCATGAAATACCTGGGTATCATACCCATCTCATCCAGGGGTATAGGTTTCTGACCTAATATTTGGTCAGGAAACCCCAATTGTTTACATTTTAGGAGTTGTGGACAAAAACACCTTTGTCCATAACCCCATGCGCAGCTACAGACCCTCCGCAACCGCACACAGGAGCCACCAAACATCCCTGCCCCGCAAGCCGTCAAGAGACTACCTTGCGTGGGCCTGAGGTAGTCGCTACAAGGCCACTAAGACGCAAGGTAGTTGCTAATGAATAAAAATAGTGGGTAATCAGAAAAATAAATCAAAAGGTAGTTGCTACCCACTAAAAATTGGGGGTAGTCAGACAACTACTGTACAAGGTAGTCGCTACTGACCAGCCCTTAACTAGTCAGGCAACTACTGGGCGCTGCGGTGGCTACACATTGCCAGCCCCACTGGTAGTCAAGCACCTTGTGTGGGCTCCCAGCAGTCAAATGCGCCACCGGGCAAGGCAACAAGCTGGCTGGCCACCCTCCCCTCTTCCAAAAGCAGAAGCTGGGCTGTAGGATTCCTCCTGTGTGCCCTGCAGCCCTGATCCACACCACATGGTGCCCAAAGAGCGCCAAAATGTGGTGGGGAACAGTTAGAAAGTACCTAAAAAGTTTAAAAATCCGGAAAAATGTGCCCTGCACCCTCTTTTGAACCATACCAAAGGTTGTCAGGGCCCCTGTCATGGGAACTGTACAGAGGATTTGGACCCAAAAGAGTACACAAGTAATTACATTAGTTCCCTGAGAGTGTAAACTGAGAATAAAAACAGGGCTAGCTTTGTGCTAACTGGCTCAAAAGAAACTAGGTACCTATACAACCTCCACTGTACAAAGAAAAATTTACATAACTAGTCACAACCATGGGCTTAATGCCTGATAAAGTGACTGTACTCACACTAATATGGAGATGAGATCCTCAGCCTCATATTCATCCTCCAGAATTAGGCCCCCAGAGCCTGTGTTCAAGCCCCTGGCCTCAGGAAGCCATGGCTTATATTTGAAAATATCAATTGAAAATGATCACTTTGGCCAATACAGTGAGGTCATTAAGGGTACAACAGCATGTATCAAGCCCAAAGCATGATTACATAGGGATTTCAATAATGCTTTAGTGGCTAGGGCAGGTCCAAAAAAACACACTGATGGTTCCTTGGCATCAGTATTAGCTTTCTTCACCCACCTTTGGCTGGTAAAAAGACTGTACCATGAGGGGACCCAAGCAATATAAATAAGAGCCCCTCCCACAGCCATTTCTAGCTCATTATTCCAGTCATATAATCATCATTTCTTCAGATATTTTTGTCTTCAAGCCATCAAACCCTTATAAAAAATAAGTGTGTGATCCTGGACCACTTTCTAATAGAATTATAGACCAAAACCCTTGAATTCCTTTTTTTTGGCCAAAATCACCAACCAACCATTCTACCTGCCCCAGTACCAACTTCCAGAACCCTGAATCCTTGCATATTTTCCCATTCATCAAGAGTAAGTCCGGATATAGACCCAGTAAGTGATTCTTCTGAATTATACCCCTTTTGTAGGTTTTGCATAACCCAACCCCCAAGGATATTACACATACCCTTCTTGAAAGGAATCCTTGTAAACCCCACATGCTCAAAAATTGCTCCAATGTTTTCCCAAAAAGACATATAACTGTGTTCTGGAGGGCTGAAAAACTCAAGTAAGGTATTGGACCCTCAATTTAAATTTATTTTATAAATATATAAATAAATTTACCCCTTTTAGCCAAATCATATACCTGGATTTTTTTCCTATTTTTGCTCCAAACTTTCCATCACCTCTAGTAGCTAGAAGGAGTGAGCTCCTTGGCATCTAGTAGGCTTAAAATTAGGGGTCTTTCCAGGAAATAATTAATATAATTATTGATCCTGTTCCATTTTTAATTATTATTTAATAATTTTTTCAAAATCAAACAAGAATTCCGAAAAAAACCGTTAAAATTACAAGACTGGGAAAAGACTTGACCCCCTGCTCATATCAGATCCAAGGTATTAAAAAGTGAGATTTTTTTAAAAATTTCTTTAAAAATTATTAATCATAAACTAACTTGTAATTTTATATCTGGTGTTTCCTAGTGTCTGGAACTCCCGCTTACTCATAAAATGCAAACTCTGCCACTGCTGAAGTAATAGCTCCACCTGTTAAAACCCCAGTAATAGTACCCAACTATGCTTTTGTAGAAGCTCCCAGCATCTCCAACAAACTTTGGTCCCCAACTAGAAAATAATCAGTGACCACCCTAAACTCAGAGAGTAATCCATATCATCCCACTTATTTTAAGAATATTTATGAGTTAATGATTGCTTTTGATAACCATATCTAGACTCAGAGGACCAGATGTATGCTTCACCGCTCTTGAACACTCCAGAGCCAAGTGGAATAATCCATCTGTTGAATCTTCAAAGAATGAAAGACTTGGGTATCCAGCCAATTCAGAGGATCCCATCCCCAGCTCCTCCTCCCAAGCTTCCTCTCAAGGAAAGCAATAGGGGTCTTGGAAAATTATGATCAAGGAACACATGTCCTTATTGAAAAAGGTAATTCAGGCGGAGAAAGAGGCCAACATGAAGATCCAGGTCTTCTATTCCAGGCAGGCCCAGATCTCCTAAAAAGCTTTGGAAAAGTTAATAACCAAGAAGGAGCTAGAAGAGTACGTAAAGGGTTGGAATCCTTGGGATCAACTCAAGGAGATCCAGCCTCTTCCCAAAAAAAAAAAGGGAAAATCAAGGTCCTCCAATCAGATGAGGCCAGAGGAGGATTTCAATGATCCAAAAATTTTGGCAGAAGTGAAAGCTCTGGCTCAAGCCTTAAAGGGGGCCTAAAAGAGAGAGTTGTAGATAGTTCTTTTGCAAATAGTCTCAGAAATATCTTTAGTGCTTTAGAAAATAACATTTGTTTGTGCCTCCAAAAGATCCATCAATTGGAAGAGAAATTGAGCAGTACTGAGTACCTCCTTGAGTTGAACATGGTAGTGACTACTGCCCTCACTTAAAATGGAATTACTTATGATCTGAAAGAAATGAAGACCCTTATCTTAGAGGAAAGAAATAAGGACAGGTTCAATTATGAAAAATCTTTTTCAGCCTTAAGAGAAGATGTAATTCAACACCAATCTTCTGCCAATAATGTTTCCCTTGAAAAAACTCTGAGAGAAAATAAGAACAAGTTGGATAATTCCATCAATGAGCTCAAACCTCAAATGTATATGCAGCTCAATATTAATAAGAATGATATCAGGGACCTGAAATTATCTAAGATTTTGCAATCAGAAGCTAAAAAAAATTCTGAGCGCCCCATTTGGCCTAGATTCCCCAACCCTAGGTTTAATCATGCCCCTCATCAATTGAATTACTCCCCTGAAATAGAGCAAGCTATTGAATTTGTGACCCCCATCACAGATTGGCCTAATTTCTCTGGAGAAGGGGAATATGATCATATAATCTTTATGAAATATATAGATCACCACTTCCTTCCGTCTGGCTTACCAGAGACCATAGCCCTAGAAAGGTTACCCAAAATTTTTGAAGGGGTAGCTATAGACTGGTTTATCTCCAAAAGAGAACTAGTAGCAGAGGTTCCATGGAAGTATTCAAAAAAACTGATCAGAGAAAACTTTGGTACTTGAGTATGGAAAAATAGAATTCTCAAATCTTTTGAGAAAGATTTTTTTGAACCAGTTAGAGACCAACCTCACCAATGGTGTTTGACTCAGAAGAAGGGAATTTACTTTGTCTATCCAAAAGCTTCTGTAGAAGAGATTAATGAAAGGGTACTAGGACCATGAAAAGGGCACCTAGAACCCAATTTACTGTGTAGGATGTCAATTGACGCTGAACTTCCCACTCTTATAGGAGTCATGGAAGAAATAATTGACATGATGGAACTCAATAAGAAGCCCAGAGACAGACCCATAGAACTTCAGAACCCACCCAGAGGGACAAAAGAGGCTGATAAAGAGCTACTTCTTGAGGCTCCCCACGGGAATGCTGCTGCCAAAACCAATCCCTCTCTTGAATGCTGGAACTGTGGAGAAAAGGGGCATAGAAAACCTGACTGTCCTCATCCTAGGAGAAAGATAAATTATATCAATGATGAATCCAATAGAGAGGAGGAATGTGATTACTTGAAAATAGTCATCCAAAACCACAAGGAAGAACCAGACTCATGCCCTGTCAATGTCATCTCAGGAGATATAGGTTCTAGAAGGGATATCAACCACATCAAAGTAGAGTACCAACTACCTTGGAAGTGGGATGAATCTATGAACTTGGACCACATCTCTGATGCCAAAGCCTTGACCGTGAAACCAGTCACTGTTAGGAGCTAAACTTTGGGTAAAAACTTATTTTCTACTGGTTTATTTGAAAAGAGACCAGTCAGAATTCTACTTGATAGTGGAGCCTTCTTCTCGTGCACCAGTACTTATTTACTTGATCATAACTACACCAAATGGAAGGAACACTTAATTCTGGTTTGCAAGGCCAAGTTTAGCAGTTGAAATTCAGCTATGGATACCTTATAAGGGGTAATAAATATGCCTATTTTTTCCCACAACAAAGGATCTATAAGGCTTCAATTGAATTTTTAATTTCAAAAAATAGCCTATGTGACTACTTGATACTAGGTAAAAACACTTTCTGTTTATATGGGATAGATGTCATCCAGAGTAATGACCAATACTTCACTGTTGGAGGAGAATGGAAAAGGAAATTCCATATCTTTCACATATCAACCTCTATGGAGAACAAACCTCTGGAGTATTTCAAGAATAAATATTTTTCTCAAGCCTCTCTTAGTGATAAACTCAAACCTGATCAGCAAGACAAAATGTTCAACTTGTTTTTTTGAAATTAGGGGTGCCTTCTGCACCAAAGACAGTCCCATAGCTAACATTAAAGGGCATGAATTGGTTCTAACTCTGACCGTAGAGTCACCATTCCCAGCCTTCCTGAGGAGACCTACTTACCTGGCAAGCCCTAAGTCCTGAGTTGCATTGGAAGAACACATGACTGAGCTCACCAATTTGGGAGTGCTGAGGAAAAATAGGACATAATGAGCAAGTAGAAATCACCACTCCAGTTATTATAGCCTGGCATGAAAACAAGTCCAGGATGGTTGGAAATTATGGAATTTTTAACAACTAAACCAAAGCAGATTAATACCCTATACCTAGGATAGATCTTTCCCTGCATAATCTTTCCAAGGAAAAGTAAATAAAAAGAAAAATATATATGCTGAAGGGCTTCCATCAGATACCAATTGAAGCTAAAAGCCGGAAATATACAAGGATTATCTGTCACTTAGGAATCTATGAGTAACTAAGGATGCCTTTTGCAATGAAGAACACTCCTTCTCATTTCCAGAGAATGATTGAAACCGTCTTTGGAACCTTCATCTGGCAAGGATGGATGATGGTTTAAATTGATGATATTACCATCTACTCTGATGATTGGGAAACCAACTTAGAGAAGATAGGTCTTGTGCTGAAAACCGTAGCAGATGTGGGACTAAAGATATCTATGAAGAAGTGAAACTTTTGTTATGCTGAACTAAAAGGCTTAGGACATGTAGTCTCAGGAATATCTTTAGCTGTAGATCAGGAAATGGTTTCTGCCATAATAAATAGACCAATTACTGAAAATAAGACTGGGTTACTCTTATTTGTCTGTTTCCGTAGTTATTACCAGCAGTTCATACCCAACTTTGCTACTATAGCCAAAAAATTGTATGAGATATGCAACAAAACTTCAATATTTGAGATGACCCATGAAAGAGTGCAGAGCTATTAAACCTTGAAGAAAGCCATGACCAATGCTACTTTCCTAAATCAACCTGAATACTCTAAGCCTTTGTGCTTATAAATATGGGTATTATTAAATTCACAACTCTTTGAGTTGTGTACATGACTCAAATGGGTCGTGTGGCATGCTACACAACTTGAATGGGCCGTGCGGCATTCTACACAACTCAAATGGGCCGTGTGGCATGCTACACAACTCAAATGGGCCGTGTGGCAGGCTAAATGATACAAATGGGCCTTGTGGCATGCTACACAACTCAAATGGGCCGTGTGGCATGCTAAACAACCCAAATGGGCCTTGTGGCATCCTAAACAGCCAATTTGGGTTGTGTAGCATGCAAAACGTCCCATTTGAGGTTTTTAGCACACTAAACAACTCAAATCAAGTTGTGTAGCCTCCACATGAATTGAATGCAGTTTGTGTATCCCCCACATCACAGTTCATTTTTGTGTGGCACCAGGCACAACTACATTCAAGTTGTGTAGGGTTGTACATAACTCAAATATAGTTGTGTTCTGTGCCACAAAACTAAAAGAATTGCAGGCTTAAAAAAAACTAAAATAAACTAAATAAAAAAGAAAGCAGAAATCAACCACAAAATCAAAAAATCTTGATTTTTTGGTTTTTTTTTTTTTAAAAAAAAACATGAAACATGAAATATGAAATAAAATAAAAATAAATAAATTTTTGAACAACCTTGAGGGGGGGTTGTGAAACCCCATACACAGTTCTAAATTGTAATGCACAGGGGTAAAAAAATAAAAAATTCCCATTATGCAGGGTATATGCCCCCCCAGGGGTTGTTCATGTTTGGAACAACCCTTTGGAGTATTTTATGGGTCCCCACGCGTTGAGGGGCCCTAAAAACCTCCCACAGGTTGTGTGGGGCCCTACAGGACTCCCACAAGACTTGGAGTTGTGAATTTATTATCACCCTATAAATATATGCCTGTTTTGATGGACTTGGAGCTGATCTTCATCAATCAAAAGTGGAGAATGATGTCCCTGTAGAGAAAAATATTCTATTAATATCTAGACAGATTAAAGATAGGGAGAAAAGGTAAGGAGCCAGCCTGATGGAATGTCTAGTGCTAGTGTGGTCCTTAGAGAAACTCCATTATCACCTGGAAGGGAGCACCTTTGAAGTAAGAACAGATTGCATGGAATCAAGGACCCTTATGAAAATTAAAACTCCTAACCACCACATGCTTAGATGGCATATAGAAATTGAAAAATATAGAGGAAATATGTCTATCATGCACAAACCTGGAGCCAAACACCAAAATGCCAATGGAATAAGTAGATGGGCTCTCCCTAATGACCCTAGTTACCCTGCCTACAACCCCAATGAGAATGACATCTTCCCAATCTTGGGGATCCATGTTTGTGATCTAGATTTAGCTTTCTTTGATTCTGTTTGAGAGAGCTATGACACAGAGAATCTCAAGTTGCTAGAAATTATGAAAAGTGAAAATCCTTCTAATGAGTTGATACCAAATATAGAAAAGGAACTCTCTATTCCTTATAAACAAAGAAGGTTTTCAAGCTTAGAAAGTCTGCTTTACTTCTGAAACAAGCACTCTAGTGTTATAGTCATTCAATTCAGAGATCCACATTAAAAAAATATTGCATGAATGCCATTTTGACTGTACTTCTGGGCACTTCTCATTGGATTGAACCACTGAGAAAGTCAAGCAGACAGCCTGGTGGATTAACTGGAGAGAGAAAACAACTGATTATTTAAAATACTGTGATACCTGTCAGAAGGCTAACAAGCAAACAGGGAAGAGATTTGGTCTTCTATTGAAAATATCAGAACCAACCAATAGATGGGAAATAATAAACATGGACTTTGTCATGGGTTTGCCCCCAGGAGGAACACATTCTTATAATTCTGTAATGGTAATTGTAGATAGATTCTCCAAAAGAGCAAATTTCATCCCCAATCATAAAGAAAACATGGATAGGGAAGTAGCTTTGCTCTTTTGGAAAAAATTCATGCCGGATGTTGGTATTACCAAAATAATAATCAGCAATAGAGACGCAAAGTTTAATTCCAAGTTCTGGAGAAACCTCCGCAATATGCTAGTAACAAAATGAGCCTTCTCCACGGCATATCATCCACAAACTTATGGTCTAACTGAGCGCATGCTCCAGAATTTAGAAGACATGCTAAGAATGTTTTTCTCTTTTTTTTTTAGAGCTTAAAACCACAACGGATAAACTCATGACTGGGTAAGCCTCCTGCCAGCCCTAGAAATAGCCTACAACAGTACTATGCACTCCACTACTCAAGAAGTTCCTTATATTCTAGAAAGAGGATGGGTGCCTAGTATGCCAATAGAAAGCATCAACCAAAACCTCTTCAATTTTCACCAAACAGCCCTGGACTTCAAGAAAATGCTGGGAAAAGCTAATCATCATGCCCAAGAATGTGTTCAGAGGGCCGTTGAGTATAATAAAACTAGGCGGGACAAGAGTCACATGGAACCTGAGTTCAAAGTAGGGGACCAGGTCTTACTTTTCAAGGTGAAATTAAACAACCTAAGAAGTAACAAGAAACTGAAACTAGCCTTTGTGGACCCTTTTTGCAAAAAAATTCTCCATTGAAAGAATGCAGTCAAAGTTATCCTTGGTGAGGAATTTTCCAAGAAAAATCCAATTTTTGTGGTTAGTGTGATTAAGCACTATAACCCTAGGGAATCTGAATACCCACCTGCCCAGAATATATCCTTAGAAGCCCCACCAGAAGGGAGCAAGAGAAAATTAAGAAAAATCCTTAAATAAATCAAGAAGGCAAGAGTCAATGAAAAGGACGTCACGCTGTACCTTGTCAGATACAGAGGAGAATCTGCATACAAGGACAAATTGTTTTCAGAAAGTAAAATACCCAATGGCCTTATCCTTCTGAGGAATTTCAGAGCCTCAAAAAGGAAAGATTAATTTACACCCCAAAATTTTTTACCTGTTGGTGACCCTCCTAATTTGTTTTGGCACACCAATCTTGAAAGGGAGAAATTTCAGCTGGCTACTACGCAGAACCAACTGACTAAGCCACCACCAACTAAAATACAAATAAAATAAAGAAAAGTATGGAAATATCAATTTAAAACAAAAATAGAATATAAAAAATTAACTAGTAAGAAAAACAGAAATATTATTAAACAAATGGATTCCTGGTGCCAATTTAGGTAGGGTAACCCACTGGCACCACCCCGAAAATCATACTCCTTCAGGTACAACAACAAAACACCTGGGTATCACACCCATCTCCTCCCCGGGTATAGGTTTCTGACCTAAATTTTGGTCAGAAACCCCCAATTTTATATATCTTGGGAGTTATAGACAAAAATGCCTTTGTCAATAACCCCCTGTGTAGCCACAAACCCTCTGCAACCACGCTCAGGAGCCACCAAAAATTCCAGCCCCGCAAGGAGTGGAGCAAATACCCTGCATGGGCCTGAGGTAGTTTCTAGAAGGCCACTACCACTCAAGGTAGTTACTACCAACAAAAAATTGCGGGTAGTCAGGCAACAACCGCGCAAGTAAGTTGCTACCAACCAAAAATTGCAGGTAGTCAGACAACTACTGCGCAAGGTAGTTGCTACCAACCAGCCCACAATTAGTTGGGCAACTACTGCATGCGGCGGTTCCTACCCGTCACCAGCTCCGCTGGTAGTCAACCCACTACCTTGTGTGGGCTCCAAGTGATGGACCAAGCCGCTGCGCAAGGTAACCAGCTGGCCAGCCACCCCCCCATCTTTCAAAAGTGGAAGCGGGGCTGTAGGGTACCACCTGTGTGCCCTGCAGCCCTGTTCCACATCACATGGGGCCCAAAGAGCGCCACCATGTGGTGGGGAACAGTGTGAAAGTACCTAAAAAATGGGCCCTGAACCCTCTTGTGAACCATACCAAAGGTTTTCAGGGCCCCTGTAATGGGACCTGTATGGAAGATTTGGACCCAGAAGATTACACAAGTAATTTCAGTAGCTCCCTGAGAGTGTATACTGAGGATACACAGAGGCCTTGCTTTGTGCTAACTGGCTTACAAGATACCAGGTACCTATAAAAACTCCCCTGTACAAAGAAGACTGTAAGTTTTGGAAAAATATTGTGTGATCCATTAAATTCCCCACAGCAATCCCACTCCAAGTTTTGGAAAGCCCACTAGTCCTTTATTTATAATCCTGTACCTCCAAAAATTGAATAAAATCTGCTCTTTGAGGAAATTTTCCATGGCCCGCAGCAGTTGAGAATCCCGCCCAACTCCCCTCTACGCTATCCACAAAACCAATTTGCAACAAGCCATACAATCCTTAAGCTAACATGAAATGAAGTAATAGTAATAAAAAAGACAGACTCCCCAACAAGCTCCGCATTTGAAATTTTCCTCATAAAGTCTCTGAGTTGCTTAAGCAAGCTAATAATCTCTAAACCAGAATGATACTATATACCTTAATCAAGTAATTTGATTGTTTTATACCCCAAAATTAATACTATTATTCATGCCAGATAAAATAAGATAAGATGATGCTCCCCCCATTTCCCATCCAGGAAATTTTCCCCTTTTATATAAAACTCAAAACACTAATCCAAAACAAGAGAAAGAAACAAAAGAACAACTTTTCCATGTAACCTCCTCCTTGCATTCCGCAATGATCCTTCTCACCATTAGTCCAATCCCCTAGCTGATCCGTTTGTTTACAATAGATTTGGTGATCATTTTACCCAAACTCCCTATCAGTTGAGTCGCGCCTGATGCATTACTAGAAATAGATCCTTTTCAATCTTCCTTAGAAAATCTCTCCTGATCCCACATGCAACCTAACAGATCCCCAGAAATCTGCATGCCGCCTCCTCAAATTTAGTGTTGATCATCCCACAATCCTGCAACCTCAGTGCCTACCTCATAGTCAGGCCTTTGTATTCTTCTAGATAGCTTTGATCACTTGATTCCGCACCTGTAAATCCATAGTTGCAGAGGAGAAGTTATGTTTGACCAAGTCTGTTGTTCACAGGAGGCAACACTCCAGCCCATCCTTGCTATTATGCTGCGGAAAAACGCGCCATCCCAAATTCTGAGCCTTGAATTTTCTTCTCTGGATTAGACAGTCCTCCAACGCGCTTTTCCAAGCCTTTTGTGCTGTGGACTTCCACCCACTTCTGAGCCGCTTTTGTTCAAATGTAAACTGCTGAGCCTACTTGCCTCTGTGTCTATAAATAACCACCACAATGTAAATAGTTAAAACCATGGGCTTAATTCCTGATTAAGTGACTGTAATCACACTAATATGGACAGGATAGCATCAGAATTGAATTTGAACTCCAGAATAAGGCCCCCAGAGAATGTGTTCAAGCCCCTTTCCTCAGGAAGCCATGGCTTATATTTAAAAGTTTTAATTGAAAATTACCTCTTTGGCCAATACAGTGAGGTCATTAAGGGTAAAAAAACATGTATCAAGCCCTAAGAATGATGACATAGGGCTTTCTATACTGCTTGCGTGGTCAGAGCAGGTCCATACAAACGCACTGATGGGCCCTTGGGCTCATAATTAGCTTGATTTACCCTCCTTTGGGTGGTAAAAAGACTATACCTGTCAGCTCTATGATACCAGGAACCTTGTAGTTCTTCAGCTACAGAGAGTGATAAAAATTTGGGAATAATAATATCCCAAAAATAAACACTGAAAGAGCGCAAATAATAAATAATTCAAGAGCTGGCTTAAGGTTTAATTGGTTTGGTTAGAAGGATTTTCAATATGTTATAAAAGGAGGGGCCACAGTATTATACTACTGGGGATCTTTACTGACAGACAACCTCTCTCCAAGGGGCCTCCTTAGGCAGTTTAAAAACCTTGGAATGAATAATGGATGCCTCATAAGGAATTATCCACTGGTATGGCCAGGCAAAAAAGCACAATTTCCAAGGCAGGAAGGGAAACAATACTCTGAGAAATAATTCCACAGAAAGCCTGCAAAGATTCAGGTGAGGGGTTCCAGAGCATTTGGAGTTGATTGCTTGACTATACTTTAATGAATCAGTTTGATTGTTTTTGAGAAATGAAATAATACTACAGACTCAGTGATAAACCACTTGCTTATCTCCTTATAAGCACTTCATCGACAACAACACGGTGTCTGATTGATAATAATAAATTCCTTGTAAACCTTATGGGGAATAATGGATCCAAAGAGGTCTTTATAAGTATCTTTTGGGTTGATAATGAGCTTCTCAGGGCACATAGAGAGGGTTCTGCTCATGGGCCAAGGCTGGTATGCCATTCAGGGCATGTTAAGAACTTTCAATTGGTCCCATAAATCAGCTTTCCTCAGATCTGCTGGATTTCTGTACTATTTGAGCCACAGGATCTGTTAATATGTTAATCGCATAATGCTGATCCTTCTGCATTTATCCTTCATTTTTACTGTTAATATTGGTTTAAAGTAAACAAATTTGGATATTCCTTGATTTTCCAATATCAGATGAGCACGCTGGTAATTTTGAATAATTTTTACGGCCACTCTTTGAAGTGTTTTGTGGTCTTGAAAGATCAGTATCTTCCTGTTTTGTGGTAAACTTCAATATTTGATTTATTATTTAAAATAATTTTATATTAATTATATAATATTTTTATTAAGGTTTGAAGGTTTTTAGATCATTTGATATTCATATGTCACCTTATTACATATTCCAGGTAAAACTTACTAGGTTGTAGCTCCTGTGAGCGGTACCTGCTGTCAGATTTGTCACAACAGATCCTGACGCGGGGACCAGTCCATTCAGATGCATGCAGGGTAGGATCTGCTGCGTGCGTGGCAAACTTTTTCTGCGCTCCATACTTCCATACGCAGGAGGGTGGTGCGTAGGGGTTGTATAGGGACATGGGGCTGCGCGCGGGAATTGTGAAATAACAGATTTCCGTGTGTAACTGCTAAAATATACACAACACCTCAATTCTGACTGAATTTTAGGTGTGAAACCCATATGTGAAAATACATGTGAAATATCAATTTGGCCAAAAAGTGCCATATTGGTGCCCTGAATGTTTGGTCAATTTTTATTAAATTTTTTAAAATAAGAAGGAGTTATATTTCAAGGTTGGGTACAGTGAATGAACCTACCTTCTTTTGGGTGGGGAATCCATTTCTGCAATAATTTTTATGATTTTCCAATCCTTAATAACTTATTCCTTTTTTTTATTTTTTATTTTTTATTTTTTATTTTTTATTTTTTATTTTTTATTTTTTATTTTTTATTTTTTATTTTTAATTTTAATTTTAATTTTTATTTTTATTTTTATTTTTATTTTTATTTTTATTTTTATTTTTATTTTTATTTTTATTTTTATTTTTATTTTTATTTTTATTTTTATTTTTATTTTTATTTTTATTTTTATTTTTATTTTTATTTTTATTTTTATTTTTATTTTTATTTTTATTTTTATTTTTATTTTTATTTTTATTTTTATTTTTATTTTTATTTTTATTTTTATTTTTATTTTTATTTTTATTTTTATTTTTATTTTTATTTTTATTTTTATTTTTATTTTTATTTTTATTTTTATTTTTATTTTTATTTTTATTTTTATTTTTATTTTTATTTTTATTTTTATTTTTATTTTTATTTTTATTTTTATTTTTATTTTTATTTTTATTTTTATTTTTATTTTTATTTTTATTTTTATTTTTATTTTTATTTTTATTTTTATTTTTATTTTTATTTTTATTTTTATTTTTATTTTTATTTTTATTTTTATTTTTATTTTTATTTTTATTTTTATTTTTATTTTTATCTTTATTTTGTTTTTATTTTGTGTTTCTGTTACTTTTACAGGTTGCTCTGTACATAGTAGCAAGCTGACATTCCCCCCTCCAAGATATGTCTATATCTTAAAAAAGGAATGGGTCTAATTTCTTCTTCTGGCTCTGTCATCTCTCAGGTGTATAGTTCCATCTGGGATATTGTGCTCAGGCAACCATACATCCTTATCAGCTGACTCTCCTTTATACCTGACCAGGTAAAGTCTGATGTCTTTTCACTTGATTCTCTCTTTCTTATCCTTGATGATCTTGCTGAATTTCACTTTGTATTTTTCAGGATCATCTGTGACAGTTATCTCTTGTGAAGGAGTATGTTCTCCTTCTCTAGCATGGTAGTGTTTGATGAGACTGACTGGGAAGACGGGTTGTTTCCTGGAAAGTTTATCACTGACAATTAATTCTACAGAATTATCACCATGTAACCTTTTGATTGTAAATGGAACAACAAAAGCAGTTCTAAGCTTCTTGCTCCCAGCTAGGTTAGTGAAATTGGTGATGGAAACTAAGAGTTGATTACCAACTTTGAAATAAGGTTCTGTGTCAGTTTTATCCCATCTCTGTTGGTTATATTCAACAACATTTTGAACACAATTAGCAGCGTTTTTGTTGGATACATCTATCATGTTCTTGAAATCAAGTGATGTTTGATGAATATTGGTTAGCTGCTGGTTGAGGTTATCCTTGGGTAACTTAGGAATCCACCCTCCTTCCAGTATATTTGGTGCTTCCTTAGTAGTAGAGTGTTTGCTACTATTATAAGCCATTTTTAGTGCTGTTGGAAGGCTATCCCAATCACCATGGAAAAAATGGTTGCACCTTCCCGCAGCTTCAGCGCCTGAATCTTGTATTGGTTTTTTTTTGACTCTGAGAAAATTCTGTTTCTAACTTGAGTTGGAACCTGAGAAAAGTTGTTTGTATCATTTCTTGAGGATTCCAAGTAATTCTAGTGCATGCAAAGAATAAAGAAGATTTGGAATTATGGGGAAATTCAATTTTATGTAAAGTGAGCTAGAGGAGTGAAGCAGTGGGGTTTCACACCTGACACATACAAGTCACTCCCTGGATTTTATAAGTCAAGATATTGAGGATTTTTTTCTTTCTATTTCCTATTAGATCATTACAAGAGGTTTGAGGGTCCTTTTTTTTTTACTTTGTGGTTGAAAAAAATTGTATCTTTTGAAAGGATTGAATTCAGTTTTTAATATCTTCTTTTTATTCTTGTGAAATGTAATAAATCTTAATTTGATTTAGGAAATCTAAACACATCTTAATTTTAACTGAAGATTCAAAAATCTGCTCAGACATGTGGGAAATATTGTACCACAAAGAAATTGAGTTCAATGATATATTTCAAATAAATCAAATTGAAATTGAAATAATTGGGGAGGTTCAAATTCTGTTTTACAAATTCAATGAATTTAGAAAAAGAAAAACATCTCCTTGAACAAGTTAATTTCTCTAATATCTTTTGGCAGAAAATTTGTTTTGAACATTTCATATGTTATTGGAAGCTCAAAAGAAGAAATCTAGTCAGTTTGAACTGTTTTATTTAGCAGGAATTAGTTCATAAATAAAAACTTTCTAAAATTGAGAGCTTTTGATTTTATTTTCTGGGTGAAAACAGAGAAAATATAAAACTACTTGTAAATAAATTTATTCAAACCAACATGCGGTTTCAAGTGATTTTTGCTAATCTTCCTAATTTATCCTCTAATGGCTTCATCTCCAAAACAAATTTCTCTTCCCAATCTAATATGGCAGGAAATAGATGGCAGTAAAAATTAGAAGGGAGGGCTTCACATGGTTTCATCTGATAATTTGGGATTATTTCATCATAAGTTCTTCCATATTTTACTTGTTTTTTAGCTTGAAGTTCACCTTTCATCTCAGATAAATAGTTGAGAGTGTTTTTATCAAGATTATGAAGAAATTTTGAAAAAATTTTGCTTCTCAAATACACTTGGACAGAGTGATATTTCCCCTCATTTTCTCCTTCTTTATCTGAGCAGCATTCCACACTAGGGAGAAGGTTTTTTTCAAAATACTTTCTCATATGGTGATCTTAAGTGGCCACGCGGTTTCTGCATATATTGAAGATTGAAGACCAAAATTTCAGCCAACAATATTTAGAAAATGGAGAGCAATCTTAATCTTATTCTGTGTTTAACCCTAGAACTAGGCTTCTTGTTACTTTTCCTAGGCTTCATGTAATTATCCTTCCATCAACATAGCCAACGTTCCTGTAGGCCAAATAGTACTTCCTTCTTGCAAAACTCAATATCAAGTGGATAATTTATAAATCAATCATTGTCCTTAGCATTTAACCAATATTTTATTATCACTTCTGACCATATTTGGTCCCACTTTGTTTAATTATGATTTTCCCATTGTGTCACAACTGCCCCTGGAGTGCAAGGGGCTGAAGGCACAGGCACTATTACTCATAAAACTCAAGGATGATTGATTGAATTTCAATGAAGGAGATGAAAGGAGGAGTACAAGTGATGAGAAGAGCAAGGATGAGAAGGCAAGTCCAGGAGGTTGTTGAAGAGAGAGTTGTTGAATCCTAGAAGAGTAACACCAGGAAGGGGCAAGGTGATATGAGTTAAGCAGGCTGGGTGAAGGTTGTCTTGTGCTGAGATGACACCTACTGGCAGAGGGACTAACCAGTAAGAAGTAGTATACTAATTCCTTGGGGGGAATTATTCCAGGAGGGAAGGAGAGGCCAGTATATGTGAGAGCTGAGAAGGAGGCCTTGAGGGATGAGTGGCTGGTGTTGCAGGTTGGAGTTCCCATGGTATTACATGTTGACTGATTTGGCTGGAGGCTGCAGTTGACTAATTGGGTGATGGGCCTATCCAGGAAGGTTTGACATGTACTGATCTGGAGTCCTGGGAGTATGGGCTGAACAGACAGTGGAGAGTATGTACTATGTATATACTAAGTGAAGTATGTACTAACTAATATACAAATTGGGTTGAGGAGTGATGAAGGTTGTACCAAGCCATGGAGAGAGTGAGAGGTCCTGAGAAGGTTGGCTGAATCACATGACAGGTGAGGTGTACATGGACATAGAGCTTATAACATACAGGGAGAGGGTGAAGCTGGTGGAAGAGAATGGAGACTGCAAGAGATGCAGAGGTAGTACTATCTGGTGGAAGGTACAGGAGTAGTGAAGTTGGGTTTGATATGAGGGTGAGTTTGATGAAGAGATTGGATTGGTTTAGTTGAAGGAGTGTCAGAACTACGGTTATGACAGTACCCCCCCTGAAAGGGAAGGGGCAGCTCCTGATGCCCAAAGAAGGATGTGCTGGGGGTGAGGATTGAGGTCTGCTGCACTTGCTGGTTGGAAGCTGGCAGGCTTGGAGGCAAGTGAAGTATTGCACAGTGGCTGGGACTCAAAGTCTGAGGTTAGAATGGGAGTTTGAAAGGTTGAAGTTTGAAGTTGGAGATCTGAAGTTTGAGAAGTTTGAGAAGTTAGGCAAGTTGACTAGTTCAAAGTTCCATGTTCCGCAAGTTTGACTGGTTTGAAGCTCAAAGTTCAATGTTTAACTTCAAAGTTTGGCTGGTTTGACTGGTTCAACTTCAAAGTTTAACTGGTTCAACTTCGAAGTTTGACTGGTTTGACTTCGAAGTTTGACTGGTTTGACTTTGAAGTTTGACTGGTTCAACTTTGAAGTTTGACTGGTTTGACTTTGAAGTTCGACTGGTTTGACTTTGAAGTTTGACTGGTTCAACTTTGAAGTTCCACTGGTTTGACTTTGAAGTTTGACTTGAAGGGGGTTGGAGAGGATTGGAGGGTATTTTGAAAGGGACTGAGGGGGAGCCTTCCTTGGACTTGGTTGATGATGAGAGTGCTCCTGGAGAGATTGGATGAAAATGAAGGGAATGAAAAACATAGAGGAAGAGAAGAGATAATGAAAAGAGGAGGTTCTGGAAGATGGTTGAAGAGGTTGGAAGTATTTGAGATGAAAGCTTATTGGAGGGTTCTGGTGTATTCAAAATTGGTTTGAAGTTCTGATGGTGATGAATATCCAGAGTGAAGTTGGAAGGTTTCCAGGAATGTTTGGGATGGATGATTGAGGATAATGGTGATTTGATTTTGATGGATTTGAGGATAGATTATTTGAAGGAAGAAGAAATAAAAGGGATGGAAAAGGAATAGATAGGTGGAATGAAGTATATTTTGATTTGGAAGTATTTTCTGATATGATATTTAGGATGGAAAAGACTATTTTGAAGGTGAAGGATAGGAAGGAAAATATTTTGTTTATTATTTATATTTTCTGTTCTTTTGGTTTTGATTTGATTTAGGAAATGATTGATTGAAAAGTGGATTGGGAAAAAGGATTATAGGATGAGTTGGGTTTAGAATGATCGATGGAAGATGAATTGATGGAGAAGCAGGGAAATCCAGAAGTGATGAAGTTGGATGTTGGTTCCCAGAAGGTAGTTGGTGAGATTGAGGATGGTTGAATGGGTGGGTGGATGGATGGATGGATGGATGAATTGATCAGGGTTTTGGATTTGAAGCATGAGGGTCTAATTTTTCCAAAGTAGGAAAAGGTTCCCAACCAACGCTCAGAGAGCTATCTTGGAAGGTCTGTCAGTAGTGATTTTCATTGCAGATAGTCATACTTAATTCCCAGGATGGATGCCTTTTGGAATTAAGTTTCTATTAAGGTCAGAATAGTTCCTATACTTATCCATAGGCTGTTTTGATCTTGATCAAAGGAGTTTGGTTGATTGAAGAAGTATTTCTAGCTTTAGTTAGTCAGCATGTTGGGTATACCCACTTTAACCATGAACAGGAGTAAGCAACTGTAGGAATCTATAGAATTGTTAGTCACTTCATTCCCTTTCTTCAATCTATGAATAATATCCTGGAGTAACTTGTCAGCTTGTTGATTTATGGTCAATTCACTCAGTTGAGCTTCAAAAATTATCAAAGAGAGGTAAAAAGGTTTAGAAGTTTCAAGTTCATCAGGATTCTGTTCAGAGTATGCGTTCCCCCGTGTGGAAACACATTGTCCCAATGTGACAGGAGGCCAGGTGAATTCAACAAAGAACTTCCATAGGCTGTAAGTGAGTGTTGCAGAAGGAAAGGAGTATCATGAAATACCCTTGTATTCTGATGAGAGCTTTGGAAGACATGGAAATACTTTTAGAGAAGAAAGATCAGTTAGTAAATCAAAGGCCTGTGATGCTTAAGGGGTAAGCACCCTGAGATCAGTTTGGGTGAGGATGGTAGAACCTGGAAAGAAATTCAGTGAAAGTCATTGGAGGAAATTGGTGAAGGTTCTCCTTGATAACAGCGTCAGTTTTGGAAAAATCAACACATAATTGTAAACCACTATCCTTCTTCTTGGAAGAAGAAAGGACAGGTGCTCCAGTGCTTGAAGTGCTGGGGCTGGATGAAAACTTTCTCTACATTCTCTGCTATGTAGGCTTGTAGGGTTGAATTTTCATTGTGAGGTAGTGAACAGACAAGCCCAAATGGAGGTATGAGCCCTTCCAGTCCAACATGGTGGTTGTTAGCGCGGTGTGAAGAGAGTTGGTCTGCTTTAACCTGGGAGAAGAGAATCTCGGAATGGATGGAAATCAGCAGTAACTTTCTTCAACACGGTTTCTGATTCTTCAGGAACTTTATCAGTAACAAAGAGAAACATCAGAAGAAGGAACCAGTTGCATTGTATTGTCATGCTGTCTTTCTCCACCCTTCTCTCAGACCTTCTCTCAGCCCGGCCGCACCACCGGTGCAAAATCTCCAAATTTGAAGCCTTGCCATTCTCACAACCTGCCCCCTGCCTGATGCACACTCCTCTTTGATTGGATCCTTTGATCACCCTCATCTACTCATTCTCATCTCCACCCTCATCCATTCTCATCTCCACCCTCATCCATTCTCATCTGCACCCTCATCCTCTCTCATCTCCATCCTCATCCTCATCTCCATCTTGTCCATATTCCCGCTTCATTCTCCCCGCTCATCTATTTTGATTCACGCTGTCGCTCCTACCATCCTTCCTCCTATCATCCTTTCTTCCATTCCTCTTCCCGCACTCCTACTCAACATTCCAATATCCCTCACTCAACTCTCCCTTCCTCTCCTATTGCCAACCACTTTTGTCTTGTCATCTACCTCTTGGTAAATCAGCTTCCTCAAATCACTTGACCTTCTCCCGCTTTCTCTCCTTGATTTCTCCCACGCTCAATCTTCAACTCGACTCAATCACTTCCCTGTCCTCGCGTCAAGATCACAAGATCCACTGAAAACTCCAATTTGATCAGATGTGAGAATCACACCCACAATTGCTATCATTTCCTTGTTCTAATTTAATTTCTATTCCACTGTCACAGCTTCTGCTCTTGTCTCCACCGCTCCTTTCAATTTTACTTTTCATTTCTTAGTCCGTAGTCTTAAGTCAAAAGGGATCCCGGGTAAGGGTCTCTTTATCTGCTTTTTTGTTTTCTTTAAAATCTAAAAATAACCCTGTGGTTCTTTCAGACCATTGGTCTTATTTTGAAATACAGTCAAAACTTTGTCTCAGCTTAACACGGTTAAAAGCCAAAAAATCAATCAACTCGCTCACCGATTGATCCAAGGACCAATGGATACCTCACAATCCCTACTCAAGACCTTGATGGACTCCATTCCCAGTCTATCTGATTCCAACTTCTCGCTATGGAGGTCCAAGATTCAAACAATCCTCTCCCTCAAAGGCATCTCACACTGGCTGAACTCATCAGAACCCAACAAATGTCCGCCCGAAGTCAATCTTGAAATTGTTGGATACATTCTTGCCAAGCTGGATAATCGTACCTACATAAACTGTGTGAAAGATCATCACCTCTCAAATGGAATTGAACTGTGGAAGTCAATAAATAAATACTACGCTTTGTCCCAAACGGCAAATCAATCCAGGGTCTTCTTTAACTTCCTCAATCTTCAATTTGACCCCAAACGAGTCAAGAAATTTATCACCAACACCAGAGCCTCTCTTCTCTAAATTGCCGAAATTGGGATCCGAATGGATGACAACATTGTAGCCTACCTACTGCTCTATAAATTCCCTCCTCAGCTGGAACACCTCAAAACAACCATTATGCATTCGCCGGGCAACGCCAAAATTGACGCTTACTTGGTCCTCCAACATCTCAATCAGGTTAAAAATGAAGTGGTAGCTGGATCACACGCCTCTGCACTGGTAACTAGGACCGAGGTGATCAAGTGTCGAGCAACATGGCATAACCCTCAAGCCAACCACAATTGTAGCAAATGCTGGTGGCTGTACCCACACTTGCGACCTAATTCAGGCAGCTCTCCGAACGCTGGAGCAACAACTAATTCCCCGGCACCTCAACCGCCAAAAACTCCTTCCGCACATCTAGCCTACAACTTTGCCATGGTAACATTGCCTCCTCTTGAATGTGAATGAATACTGCTCAATTCCGGAGCATCAAAATGTATGTTCAACAATGTGAACTTCTTCTCAAGTCTCCTTCCTGACAACACCAAGATACAAACTGGCAATCCCAATGCCCCCATCTCCTCCTTGGGAGTTGGTGTTGCAAGCCTGACCACTCAACTAGCGACACTCAATCTTCAGAACTCTCTCTTTGTCCCTAATCTAGCCGTCAATCTTGTTGCCCTTGGCCAGCTCATTCAAAAAGGCTGTTCATTGACTCTTCTGTCTCCAAACCAATTCGCCGTCGTCTACAAACAGCAGCAAATACTCTCTGGATACATAGAAGACAATCTCTTTTTCATTGAAAACAAGTTGAACCACCCTAGCTCCATCTCTTATACGTTTGTATCTCTTTCTAAAATTCACAAACGGTTTTGTCATCCCCATCAAGAGCAAACCCTTCACTTATCCAAGGATTTTCAGAATCTGAAATGGGATTGAATTGAGTGTGTCTCTTGCGCAAAGGCCAAAATACATGGACAACCCTTTCTCAAACATCTGCCCTCAAGCTCGAACCCCTTTGATCTCATTCACGCCAATGTGTGCGGTCCCATCAACCCTCCTTCATTGACTGGGTGCAGATACTTTCTGCTCCTCACCAATGACTGGTCAAAATTCAAAACATGCATTCCAATTTGGTTGAAGTCGGACGTGACCGACAAAGTGATCAAGTTCATCAAGCTTCACGCAAATCAGAAAGGAAGAATGCTAACAGAGTTCCACTCCAACAATGGCGGAGAGTTTTTCAACCAGCGCCTTAGTACCTTCTTTGCCAAAAATGGTATCAAGCACTCAACGTCGGAACCATACACCCCTCAGCACAATCCCGTGGCAGAAAGGAGAAATCACACTCTCTTGGAAGCCGCAAGAACCACAATGATCAATATGAACATACCAAAGTTTCTGTGGGATGAAATTCTCATCAGCGTTTGCTCCATTCTCAATTTTCATCCATCCTCCAAATCCAAAACATCTGCTCATCAACTATGGACCGGCCATCCTCCTAAGACACATCTCATTAGGATCCTCGGCTCTCAAACCATTGTTCTTAATCAAGCCTTGTCCCCTGGCAAGTGTGACGAGAAAAGAATGGAGGGCGTTTTGGTCGGGTTTGATTTTGACCTAAGCTCCTATTGAATCTACTGTCCCGACTTCAAAAACATTGTTCGTTCTAAAAATGTCAAAATTTTTGAAAACTCCCCTCCTTCCTTTAGCCAGGTTGAGTTCAACAGGATTGGAAGGAAGTTCAGTGGTTAGTTGGTGTCTTGAGGTGATCAGCCCCATCTTCCAAGTTTGCCTCTGGATTCCAGTGATGAGGAGAGTCAATTCCCAGGGTGAAGGTTTCTAGGGATGGTGCATTGACTTGAAGGGGTTCCCATTCAAAGCTAGGGAAGGAAGTAAGTAAAACCATTTGGAAGTAGATTTGATGAGCTGAGATTGAAAAGATCAAATATGTTTGCCCAGAAGGAAGGGGCTGCAAGGTATAGATACTTTTGAACTAGTGAATTGACCATTACAGATTGATTTGCACCTGAATCAAACAAACAATAGAGATAAGCCTTGAAAAAGAGGAAGAAAAGGGTGAGCCTAATCTTGGTTTGGCCTTTGGTAAGCACTGGAAGGTGCTGGGTTAGGAGAAGAAGATGAGCTGACAGGTTTCTTTCTACAGTCTTCTGTCTTGTGTTTACCACCAAAGCCTTCCCTCTCTCTTCTTGCCCTTTCATCTGCCTTGAGTTTTCCATCTGGACCTAGGTCCAAAGAGGGTCTGGTAAATGTGGTAGTTGAAGTTGACTTTTCTGGGGACTGGTCATGCTCCCTACCCTCACCGCTACCCTTGTAAGGTTGATTAGAGGAAGATTGAGATTGAGAAGAACTGTGGGGTTGAGAATTAATGAGAGAAGAGGATTTTTATTTTACCCTTTCATGATACCTTGTATCATAGTCCAAAACTATATCCATAAGGTCCTGGAGAGTTTCTTGAGAGCCATTGTACCCTACTAGTTGGTCCAGAAGGCGTGAAGGGAGGCTTTGTCAAAAATAGAAGTACAAGGCTCTATCACCCCACCCAGAGACTTTGGTCGTAAGTGATCAAAATTCAGTGATGTGGGTTGAAGCATAGCCAGAGTCCTTCATCTTCAAGTTCACCAGTTCCTTTTCAGCCTTGAACAATTCTAGTATGTCTCCAAAGAGGTTGTGAAGTTGCTCTGTGAAGTGGGACCATGAGTTGAGGAGGAAAGAGGGCTCTTGGTTGGAAAGGTGAGCCAGATAGGGTTGGATCCATTGATTGGCACTTCCAGAGAGGTAGGAAGCTGCAAAAAGTACCTTCTTCCGGTCCACGCTAAAGGTTCCTTCATCATTTGCAAAAATGAGTTCACAAGATTGGAGGAATGGTTGGAGTTTGCTAGGATTGTTGCCTTCAAACATATCCAGAGAATTCATGGAAGGAGACTTGAAGGTGCCAGAGTGAGAAGTACTGGTTGATGGGGGTTGAGAGAGTGTTGCCAAAGCAGAAGTCATGGTCTGGAGAAGGGCTAATAGATTGGGATCCACAGCAGATGTTGGAGGTTGAGGTTGTGTTGGAGGTCTGGAGACTGAAGTAGAAGCTGAAGGTGACAATGCTTCTTGAGGTTCCATAGTTTGTGAATTAAGATTATTTAGGATCCTTGAATCAAAGTCCAAGTTCTCACTTCCTTCCTTGTCCTCTCCTTCCAGAATAGGAATGATGCTGGGATCATAAGATGGAGAATCTAATCCAAAGCCTGCTTGGGGATATTGACCAATTACACGATTAGTGATACGACTAACTGCAGGTGGGGCAGGAGAAAGAGAAGCTCTAGGAGGAGCTGGAGGAAGGATACCAGTGTCCATGGATGAGGAGCATGCTGGCATTGGAAGGTTTGAAGGGGTCCTCCCACATCTACAAGCTTGAGGAGTTGTCTGGTCCTGATCAGAGATGTTGATGACAGAACCTCTGCCTCTTGCTGCTCTGGTGAGGGGTGGACTTGAAATGAATGAAGTTTGTGCACGTTGGGCTGCCATGGTGTCCAAATAGGCCAGAGAAGAGAAATGTCCCAAAAAAAGTACCCAGAGAAGATTTGAGGAAGAACGGCCAATTTTCAATGAAGAAAGTTCCCAGAAATTTTGAAGGAAGGGGGCGCCAAAAGGGCGTCGTAGGGGCGCCGTGGGGCGCCAAAGAGGCCTCCAGGAAGCGTCAAAGAAGCGTAGAACAAGATTCAAAGGAAAGGTTTGAAAAGGGTCAAAGATGGTCAAAGGCGCGTCAAAGGCATCAAAGAGATTTTGAAGGCGCGTCAAAGGCGTCGAAGAGATTTCAAAGGCGTCAAAGTCGAAGCTTTGAAGTCCAAGCGTTGAAGTCAAAGGTCAAAGCGTCAAAGTTGTAGGTCAAAGCGTCAAAGCATTGAAGTCAAAGGTCAAAGGGTCGAAGTCAAAGGTCAAAGCGTCCAAGCGTCGAAGCGTCAAAGTCAAAGGTTGAAGCGTCAAAGCGTCAAAGTCGAAGCGTCAAAGCGTTGAAGTCAAAGGTTGAAGCGTCAAAGTGTCAAAGTCAAAGTGTCAAAGCATCAAAGTCGAAGGTCAAAGGTCAAAGCGTCGAAGTGGAAGGGTCAAAGTTGAAGGTTGAAGCGTCGAAGCGTCAAAAAGTCGAAGGTCAAAGCGTCGAAGCGTCGAAGCGTTGAAGTCAAAGGTTGAAGCGTCAAAGTCAAAGGTTGAAGCGTCGAAGTCAAAGGTCAAAGTCAAAGGTTGAAGCGTTGAAGCGTTGAAGCGCGTCAAAGTGCGTCGAAGGCCGGCCCAGGGCGCCGTAATTGCTTTGAATTTTTGTCAAGGATGCGCCTAGGAATGGTCAAAGAAGCATTGAAAAATCTCTTGAGGAAGTGTTGAAACAGAGGGTTGAAGATGTTGAAGAGGAAAATTGAGGGATTTGGCCGATGCGCAGTTGATGAGGGGAATGGATAGCTTCCACAGGGGTAGCCACAACTTGTATAGCACTCCTTTGGAAACATGAAAGGCTGCACACTGTTCAGCTCAATCACACACTGGTCCACAACATGTGTAGGCAGTATTATCCAAGGTCAAAGATGGGATGGGATGGATTTGGTTGAAGGTGATGATTTGAGAGGTAGAGAGTGGGCAGTAATTAAGGGGAGGGAATTATTATAATGTCACAACTGCCCCTGGCGTGAAAGGGGCTGAAGGCACAGGCACTACTACTCATAGAAATCAAGGATGATTGATTGGATTTCAATGAAGGAGATGAAAGGAGGAGTACAAGTGATGAGAAGAGCAAGGATAAGAAGGCCAGTCCAGGAGGTTGTTGAAGAGAGAGTTGTTGAATCCTATAAGAGTAACACCAGGAAGGGGCAAGGTGATATGAGTTAAGCAGGCTGGGTGAAGGTTGTCTTGTGCTGAGATGACACCTACTGGCAGAGGGACTAACCAGTAAGAAGTAGTATACTAATTCCTTGGGGGAATTAGTCCAGGAGGGAAGGAGAGGCCAGTATATGTGAGAGCTGAGAAGGAGGCCTTGAGGGATGAGTGGCTGGTGTTGCAGGTTGGAGTTCCCATGGTATTACATGTTGACTGATTTGGCTGGAGGCTGCAGTTGACTAATTGGGTGATGGGCCTATCCAGGAAGGTTTGACATGTACTGATCTGGAGTCCTGGGAGTATGGGCTGAACAGACAGTGGAGAGTATGTACTATGTATATACTAAGTGTAGTATGTACTAACTCATATACCAATTGGGTTGAGGAGTGATGAAGGTTGTACCAAGCCATGGAGAGAGTGAGAGGTCCTGAGAAGGTTGGCTGAATCACATGACAGGTGAGGTGTACATGGACATAGAGCTTATACCATACAGGGAGAGGGTGAAGCTGGTGGAAGAGGATGGAGACTGCAAGAGATGCAGAGGTAGTACTATCTGGTGGAAGGTACAGGAGTAGTGAAGTTGGGTTTGATATGAGGGTGAGTTTGATGAAGAGATTGGATTGTTTTAGTTGAAGGAGTGTCAGAGCTACGGTTATGACAAATTGGAAAGTTGGAACATGTATGAAATAGCTTTCTAATTCTTTCTGGAATCGCTCTTTGAACTTTCCAGGAATGCTCTTCTTCCCTTTGTAGAGTTTTTCATTGGTTGTTTCCATGTTGAATAATTTGTTTTTTGGGTCAATTGTATCAATGCTTTTTGAGTTTAAAACTTGTACTTGATCTTCAGTGGGCGTGCCAGAACCCTGTCTCCTTGAGATTTCATGTTTAAAATAGTCTTTACATAGTCACTTAGGCATAGACTTATGGGGTCATTTAATTTTGCAAATGTTCCGCTACTTCATTGTTTATGTGCAAGTTTTGATTGGTATTGAACTATGAGGAGGTCTGGAATCCACATTACAATATAAGGAAGTCTTCAAGTAGTGCTTCAAAAATTTTGTGGGATTGTTTGAAGTGTAGATTTTATGGAGGGAAGGACTTTGCAGAAAATTGAATCTGATGTTATCAGCCATTGAATATGATAAATTTTGAGAGATTATAAAGGGTTCATTTACAAATTGAATATCTCAAATTGGTTATGCATCTACTCCAGAATTCATTTTAAATATGTGAGCCCAATTTTACATTGTGCAATGAAAAAAAAATATTGTCAGAAGGAAGAAATTTTTGGGAACTACCACTAGAATTTTGATAAAAATGACCACATTTTTTATTCATGTTTTGCTTTACCATGGATCTTGATTTAGATGATGATTTTTCTTCATTTTAAATGATTTGGGGAATTCTAATAATTCCATTTCCTTGACAGGGCAAAAGAATTAATCAAGAAAATAGATTGAAACTTATCATTAAATTTCACAGTTGTAGTAACTTTAGAGATTTTACAATGAAAGTCAAAAGGTTGCTCTTGCAAACCAAGTATTTCCTTGGTACATTTATTCAAAATAAAGAAAAAACCTATCATTAAAAATAGAATTGTTCTCAAATTACTTGGATGAGCACTTAAGTTGTTTCAAATTTTACCTCCATTTTTCAAATCCACAGTATGATCATGATGATCAATTTACCCAAGTTTTAGTGTTGAAATCAATGAAATGCCTCTATAATTTCTTACATGGAAAGTCAAATTTCAATTGTGAATTATTATGAAAATTCTTGAAAAAAAATGATTCCTCTAATGCAATTAAGAGGTGCAATTTTGATCAAACTTGCAGTAAAATCTGATTGTGAATGTGTTTTGATATCTGCTAATGGTAAAAAAATATTGAACGTTTTCTTATTAACTGAATATTTCTGGTGTTGAATGGAAATTTAAAAGGATTCATATGAATTTTTTTGTGCTGAAATTCTTCCTAATTGAAAAGAGGGCCAAGGTAATATTCTTAAAAAAAAAGGTATTAAAAAGTCATTTACAGGTCATTTACCACATTTTAGATAAAATTTTTGCATTTGAAATTAAATGGAATATAATTTTTTGATTAAAATAATTTTTTTAATTGCTTTCATTTATTAAAGCTATTTCATTTGATTTGTTTAAACATAAATTTGTAAGATTCAACTGAAATCTCTTGAGAAATATATAAAAACTGACTGCATAAATAAAAGCCAATCTTCCTGTTGAGCTCACTGAGGATACGCAGAGGTGAGAGCAGAAATAAGGATGATATTTCAGACACACATATACAGGAAAGAAAAGGATGAAGAGATAGAAAGCAGACCAGACAGAAAACAGAGAGGAAAAACTTACCTGAGGATATGAAGAGGTGAGAGCAGAAAGAAGAATGAGAGAAAAGCCTTCAATCTGATTCAAACTCTGTCCTCAGGTATTAGTGGACAGATGAATGTCACCAAGAATGTGACATTCTCCATGAAAGTGACAGATGAGCCCGAGTAAAAAACAGATGGAGACAGAAGACGTGAAAGAGAGATTAAAAGATTTGAGAAGCACAGACTGACATGTCTATCTGATGGCAGAGTAGAATGAGGAAATGTTCTGAAATATAGGAGAAGAGAATAGATGAAAAAGAAAGAAGAATGGAAATATGAATAAATATGAGGAACAGGGAAACAAATTCAGTGGCATCAGATGGGGTAATCCAACACTTACCACCTTTCCACCTGTGTTTACCTGCATGGGTTGTTTGGAGTTCATGAGAGGACAATAATTCACAAATAGAGTTCAATTTACTTGCATTAATCATCAAGCCTTCTTTTAAAAGTTTTTTTTAAGCCAAATATTTTTGAATTTCTATGTAAAGAGAGCTGCTTATGAAAAATTAGTTTTTCATTTAAAGTCATATTGAATTTTTCAAGCTTCTTCTGAGATTAAAATGAGGTGATCTCATCCAAAAATATTTTTATTTGATACCTTTGAGGTATCAAACCCATTCATTGGAAAAATGCATGGATTTCCTTAGGATGAGATAATTCATGTTATAATGAAACCAATATAAACCAAATCTCACTTGATTCTGCCACATATCAAAAAATTTATTGGACTTGTAAGTTTGTAGATTATCAAAATTACAGACACTCCATAGTTGATTAATTTCAATGTATCATTGATTTTTTATGAAACAAAGATGAGGTTTTCTTTCTTCATTGCATGAAAAGGATTTTTCTAGCATTGAATTTGAGATAAGGCACTTATTATTCTCTGTTCTCATCAAACCTTGTGTTATAATCCAAAAGAGGTGTAATTATCATGAAAGATTGAGTAGAGAAACCAATAATTGTGAAAACTACTGGTAATAATTGATGAGAAACATCTAAAATTCAATTTGAATTGAACTTCCATTGACCACCAATGGAACAGCTTTAAAATAAATAGAAATTGATGATAAAACTGACATGATTTTTGAAGCATAAGTACTTAAACCTTCCAAGGAATTCACGCCTCTCCATCTAAAGGTCCAAGAAATTTGGTATGAATTAATCTGGAATATGCAATTCTAAGGCCTCCCTGTCAATTATACTTTGAATTCTGCAAACCCAAAATGTTTCATTCTGCTCTTCATGCATCAAGATTTTACTTGGTTCCTAAATTTCAGGACATGGCTCAATTTTTTCCTTGAGCTCATGATCAATATGTTGGTGTGTTTCTTCCAACCATTCTTGTTGTTCCTGGGATAATAGAATTTTTTTTCTTGATGTTTGAGGGGTATTGGGAGGGATTGGTGGATTGGATATGTGTTTTTTGTGAGGTATGAGTTGGTTTGATGAGTTTGGTAAGAATCAATTTTTGGTTGATATTTATAAGGAATGAAAAGGAAGTATACTATTGCATGAATTCAAACTGAATATTGCATACATAAAAAACCTATGCATAAATTTTATGGAGATTTTCATGTTTGATTGGCATTATATGCATTAAATACAGTAATTCAAAGGTATTACATACTTTATACCTTTGGGAAAGATTTGACTGCTTTTAAGAAATTCCTGACATTTTGGAGCAGGAATGTTTAATATTATTGGATCTATGGGTTTGAAGATGATATAAAAATTGGAATGAAGTTTCCTTGGTTGATTCATTTCTTAAGAAATAAATGATTGGTTGATAAATGAAGTTATTGTGAATCACTGATGTTGATAACCAAACAAAAATCACAGCTAAACTAAAATTTAGGATAGAGAGAGATTTGCATTGATTTGGATTTTTTTATTTATATGATTAATATTTTTTACACTAAAAACAGCCATGATATGGTACCTTGCTTTGTTTTAATTCCTTTGAAAAACCAATCATAATCTTTAACAGAAGTGTCAGCTCTCTGATACCAGGAACCTTGCAGTCCTTTAGCTACAGAGAGTGATAAAAATGCTGGAATGATAATAATAATTATTATTCCAAGAATAAACGCTTAGAAGCTCAAATGAATGATTTAATAAGAGCAGTTGCAAGGTTTAAGTGGTTTGGTAGTAAATGGTTTTCTATATAATATAAAAGAGGGGCCACAGTATTATACTACTGGGGATCTTTACAGACTAGCAACCTCTCTTCAAGGGGCCTCCTTAGGCAGTTTAAGAACCTTGGAATAAACATGGGTGCCTTAGAAATGACTTATTCCACTAAAGGCCGGCCTTAACAGCATAAATGGCCTAGACAGGAAGGGTAAAACTCAATCTGAGCACTTCACCACGAAAATCCTGGAATAATTGGAAGGGTTTCAGAGCAGATGGGGTAGATTGCTTGACTAAACTTCAATGGTTGATTGGTTAATAAAGGTAGATAATACTACTGCAGACTAAGTCATAAATCACTTGCTTATCTTCATATAAGCACCTGATTAACAATGACACAGTGTCTGATTGATAATAAATAATTCCTGGTAACTGATGATGGAATAATGGATCCAATGAGGTCTGTATAAATACATTTTTGGGGTGATTTTGATCTTCTCAGGGCACGTAGAGAGGGTTCTTCTCGTGGGCTGAGGCTGGCAAGCCAGTCAGGGCAAGATTAGCACGTCAACTTCGTGCTGTCGATCAGCTGTCCTTAGATCTGCTGGATTTCTGTACTATTTTATCCACAGGATCTGTTAATCTGTTATGGCGTAAATTTGATTATTCTGTACTCATCCTTCATTTGTACTTTTGATATTGCTTGAAAGCGTCCAGATGTGGATGTTTACTAACTTTCCATCATCTGCTGATCATGTAGATAATTTTCAATAGTTTTTATGAACACTCCTTGTAGTGTTTTGTGGTATTCAAAGATCAGGATCAGCAATTTACGTGATAATCCTTGATCTTTGATTTATTATTAAAAAATGTTTTTATCTTAATTTTCATTAATTTTATGTAAGTTTTGATCTTTTTAGATCATTAGTAATGCATATGTCAGTTTGTTACATATACTATGCAACCCTAACTAGGTTGTAGCTCTTCTGAGCGGTACCTGATTGTCAGATTAGTCATGACTGATCTAGACGCGGGTATCAGTCAGTACAGATGGGCGCAGGGTACGATCCGCTGCATGCATGGCAGAATCAGCTGCGCGCGGGTCTCTAGTACGCGGGATTTTGCTGCTGCTAGTACGTAGGGTTATGTAATGATGCGGGGCTGCGCGCGGGAATTGTGACATAACACATTTCCGCGTGTAAATCCTCAAATATACACAACACTTCAATTATGAGTGAGTTTTAGGTGTAAAGCCTATACGTGACAATACATGTGAAATATTAGAATGGCCAAAAAGTGCCATACTGGTGTCGTAATTTTTAGTACTTTTCTTTATAATTATTTTAAAAATATAAGGACTTGGAATTCAAGGGTGGGGTCAGTGAGTGACCCTACCTAATTTTGGGCGAGGAATTCATTCCTGTAATAATATTTATGTATTTCTAACTTCTTATTTTGTTAATTGAGATATTCTTATTTTTCATAGTTTTGAGTTGCTTTTGACAGGTTGCTCTGTACATAGTAGCAAGCTGACAAGAAGTTTTTGGAGATATCCGGAAATTTCTAAGCAGGGTGCCATGCCTACTTGCTTTGAGTTGCATCCCATGACCTTTGTATGAGTGCTTCAGCAGCCCACTGCATCCATGCTATTGAGGAGAAACAAACATGATCTCTTCATAGGGAAGGCCTGAAATATTAGATCATTTCAATGTTTCATTTGCATTGTTTTGAATATGCAACATAAGTTAATTCTTCTTTCAGTGGTCCTTTAATCCCATAAAATCACAAAATCAAATTAATTTCTTAACAAAAAATCAGCAAATGTTAATTTATTTTTTTCCAAGATTTCTTCATAATTGTTATTCTTTGCAGCATATGATATTAAAAATTACTTAATGAGCAAAGAATCTCATTATCTTCCAAAAATGAAGGGTTTGGTTTAAATTTAAAGGCTACAATCAATCTTTCTTAAATTTCAAATAAGATACTTAGTCAATAAATTTCATGGGCAATATGATAATTTAGCATTCAATCATTCAAAAGAAACATGTTTTCAAGTTAAAAATTTGATTATCACAAGATCAGAAAAATAAATTGAAATCAAGGAATATCCTTCTGGAAAAATCAATAGTCTAATTCCCTTAAAAGTCACCAGAATTAACTATGGGAAGCTTGGGGCTCTGAAGTAACTTCAAATTAATTAGAAGAGGTAGTTTTTTCAACATCCCAGACAGAATTGAAGTAGCAACCCAGATACTAGTCAGTAAACAGTAAAATATCCTCCAGAAGGCCCTCAGCCAATTTTTCATGATAAAATCTTTCAGTAAAAATGCTAATTACGTTTCTCCAGTTTATTTTTTGAATCTTACTAAAACCCATATCACTCAAGGAAGTGAGAATATATGCCCTTGTGTTACCAAGTTGGCCCAAGAGTGGCTCAGCACGTAAGCCAGCTTCATCAATACATCTAAAAAAAAAAAGAATTTTTTTTATCTCTTGCCCTCTATGGGTACCCACTCATTTCTCATTATCCAAGATCTTCCCTGTCCTAGAGGTATAGGCAGGCCTTCTTTGGTAATCCAATTCTTTCCTCCTCTGTTCAAATCTCCCCCCTTGCACCTGCTTTACCCTGATTTTTTGGCCAAGCGGGTGTGGGCAGCCATCCCCTCCATCAACTCATCCACCACCACCACCAGTCTCAAATGATCATCATCAACCTTCCAACTCACTTCTTTCATCACCCTTGAGTTCACTATCCATCATTGATTCATTCAATCCTCAACTCATCACCGCCATCCATTCACCCTCTCTTGCTCTCTCAATCCTTGACTCCAATCATCATCATCATCATTATCAAACCTCTCCCAGTGGACTCAAACATCCACTTTTCTAATTATGGCCAGCAATTAGCTGAGGAAAATGAGCAGTATTTAAAGAAAAAGAAATGCTGGACACCTTGTGCCAAAAATTGCTGATGGGCTCTCACAATGGGGCAATACATTGGGTGATATTGGTGATGAATGTGATTGTATAATGAATGGATAATGTAAAACAGCAGGGAGAAGAGCTCCTTAAGTAAAAAAGATTGGCCTCTTGTGAGCCCATGATACAACAAGCCAAAAGGCAAATTTTCCGCCCCAAAAACTCTCTACAGACTCTACAGGTCTTGTTACTTGGTTTGGACTACATCAACCCGCATGGCATCAGTCCCTGTACCCTCAAAACCAGCCTATTCCGGTCCTTTCTGGTGTTTCCACTGTTACAGGGATGAACCAGCCCTTTTGCTGTTCAATCCCGGGTTTGTTTTCACCTCACAGGCTGGCTGGTTGCCTCATGCAACCAGCCCCTGGCCATAAAAGTGGCCAGGTTGGACCCAGGACACACCTGGGTCCAGTCTCATACTCACAAGGGGGGGGGGGTGACCAGCAGACATGCTGTCCCCCCCCTCTTTCTAATAGATCCCTGGAGGGGGCAGTAAAATCTCCCTACCAGGGGCCCTGGGGGTTGATACCCCCAGGGTGTTGTCACGCTAGGTGTTCTGGGGGGTGGTCAGGTCCCCTCCAGACCGTCGCTCCTCCCCTTGGTAAAGGGGGGGGGGATTGCCCCTTCAATGGTCAGGGGGGTGGTCAATTCCCCCCCACCGCTGGTTGCCTTGATGCAACCGGCCTAGAAACCCCTTTCTGTGGGGGGGTGATCAAGTCCCCCCCACCATGACCAGTTGCCCCTTGTAACTGGTTGCTGGCTGGTTCCATCCAGCCAGGCCCATGGCCGCCACCCAGCAAGGCAGCTGCAAAGGGCTCAACAGCCGCAACTGGGGTGGGGGGGCTCCATGTTGAGTCCACCTGCCCCCTACAATGGCCCTGCGCCGGCTGTTGGGGCCCATAGATGGGGAAAACAGGGGCCCCAAGCAGGCTGCAACACAGGTGAGAGCCCTAACCGGGCTGCAACACAGGCGCCGGCCCCAAAGGGCCGCCCCAAGCCCAAAAACTCAGTAAACCATACTTTGGACGGCCAGCCCCTCTGGCCAAATATGTACAAAATAAACCTTGGGCCCGATTATACCCATGCAAGCGCATCTGGCTGTATTTGCTCATATAACTTACCAGGGCCGTTAGGGCCCGTATATCAACAGGCCTGTTTCACGCGTTTTGAGGCCAGTTTCCCCAAACCCTTGAAATCCACACAGGCCTGTATGGTTTTTGTGAGTGTCCAATGGGACTTAGAAGTGTCAGATTGCTACTATATACAGAGCAAAAATGTTAAATAGTAACAAAAAATATGAAAAATAAGAATACCTCAATTAACAAAGTAAGGAGTGGGAAATACACAAATATTATTACAGTAATTGATTCCTCACCCAAAACTAGGTAGGGTCACTCACTGACCCCACCCTTGAATTCCAAGTCCTTATATTTTTAAAATAATTAAAAGGAAAAGTACTAAAAATTAGGACACCTGTATGGCACTTTTTGGCCATTCTAAAATTTCACACGTATTGTCACGTATAGGGTTTACACCTAAAATTCACTCAGAATTGAGGTTTTGTGTATATTTTAGGAGTTCCACGCGGAAATGTGTTATGTCACAATTCCCGCGCGCAGCCCCGCATCATTACATAACCCTACATACTAGCAGGCGCAAAATCCCGCCTACTAGAGACCCGCGCGCAGCTGATTCTGCCACGCACGCAGCGGATCCTACCCTGCGCGCATCTGTACTAACTGATCCCCGCGCCTGGATCAGTCTTGACTAATCTAACAACCAGGTACCGCTCAGAAGAGCTAAAACCTAGTTAGGGTTGCCTAGTATATGTAAAAAACGGAAATATGCATTACTAATAAGATCAAAAATTAAATAAAATTAATTAAAATCAACTTTTAAACATTTTTTAATAATAAATCAAAGATGAAGGACTACCACGTAAACCACTGATCTTGATATTTGAGGACCACAAAACACTACAAGAAGTGTTCATAAAAATTATTACAAATTATCTGAATGATCATCAGATGATGGACAATCAGTAAACATCCACATCTGCACGCTTCAAAGCAATATCAATAGTACAAATGAGGTATGAGTAAAGAATGATCAAATTTACGCCATAACAGATTAACAAATCCCTTGGCTAAAATAGTACACAAATCCAGCAGATCTAAGGAAAGCTGATTGACAGCACCAAGTGGACGTGCTAATCTTGCCCTGACTGGCTTGCCAGCCTCAGCCCACGAGCAGAACCCTCTCTACGTGCCCTGAGAAGACCCAAATCACCCCAAAAAGGTATTTATACAGACATCTTTGGATCTAATCAGTTAATCAGTTTACCAGGAATTATTTATTATCAATCTCACACAGTGTCATTGTTAATCAAGTGCTTATATGAAGATAAGCAAGTGATTTATGACTTAGTCTGCATTAGTATTATTTTACCTTTATAATCAATCAACCATTGAAGTTTAGTCACGCAATCTACCCCATCTGATCTGAAACCCTTCCAATTATTCCAGTATTTTCGTGGTAAAGTGCTCAGAGTGAATGTTACCCTTCCTGTCTAGGCTGCGTGTGCTGTTAAGCCCGGCCATCAGTGGAATAAGTCCTTTCTGAGGCACCCATATTTATTCCAAGGTTCTTAAAAACTACCTAAGGAGGCCCCTTGAAGAGAGGTTGCTAGTCTGTAAAGATCCCCAATAGTATAATACTGTGGCCCCTCTTTTATATTATATTGAAAACCATTTACTACCAAACCAATTAAACCTTGCAACTGCTCTTATTTGAGCTTCTAAGGGTTTATTATTGGAATAATAATTATTATTATCATTCGAGCATTCTTATCACTCTATGTAGCCAAAGGACTGCAGGGTTCCTGGTATCAGAGAGCTGACAACTGGGGGTCTGGCCGGAAAATATCCTTAAATAATTAATTTTTAATTATTTATTCCTTGAACCAGTCTATCTATTTTTAAAAAAATAAGTTAACATACTTATAACACATATTTTTGATCATTTGCTTCTCTAGTGGATCTTAAGACCAACGGAGAATTGATCAACTATTATTTGAACCTTCTTAAAAAGAAAAAAGAATAAAACCTCTGTAACTTTGTCCCTGTTATTATAACTCCTGAGCAACAACATTAGAAATTGCTTTATTATAAACAGCAGGGTATAAAAGACAAAGAACTTAAGCTTGAAAGAATTATCAATTTCAATTCTTTATCAAGGCAACATAAGGAGTGGAAAATTTATCAAAGGAAGCTTTATATTTATAAACTAAATAACCCTGAAGATAAAGAAAAATCCAAAAATAATAAAAGTGATTATTTTTTTCT
Source organism: Puccinia polysora (assembly GCA_025617555.3). NCBI lineage: Eukaryota > Fungi > Basidiomycota > Pucciniomycetes > Pucciniales > Pucciniaceae > Puccinia > Puccinia polysora. Next base: position 10,208,569 of record CM062623.1, on the reverse strand, counting down.
AAAAATCACTTCAACACCTAAAAATACAAAAAAATATTAAACTTATATTTTTCGTTTTTATCCATCTCAGTGGATTTGGTTTTTTAGTGATCTCATTGACCAGGACCTCCTAGAGGAAGTCCCAGACAGTGTACCATTGGACTTACCCTTGGATTTATCCCAGGATCTGATTGGAAATCACTCAGACCCCGTTGGAATACCCTCCAAGGATAGTTGTGATACCAACCAAGTGTTGGTAAAGTTGAATTTAACTCTAAGTAAGTTCAAATATTTCTTAAAAATTATTAAAAATATAAAACACACGAAAAATATTATTTTCATCATTTTAAATTATTTTTCTCAAAGTTTTGAAAAAAGACTTACACATTTTTTTTTGGTACTATGTATCAAAATAGGCGCAACACCTGTGCAACTGGTAGAGCCCTGTCATATGGATCTCTGCCTGGAGGAACCCATGGGCGCAAGGACTCCAGTTGCAAGCGCAATGAGGGGACTCAAACCCATGACCATAGCGTCATACGGGAAAATGATGGAAATGACCACGGCTGCCAAATTGACCAAAAAACTGTTGGAGAGCCATCTGTCGCCCAGCATGTTATCCCCGGAGGGTACAGGTCCTCCTACGCCATCCCAGATGGACTCAACCAAGGAGGAAAGGGTCAAAGTGTTAGTGAAAGAGCACATGAGATATTGGGAACAATTCAGGTTGGCTCAGACGCAGTAGGATCAACCAGGTATGAGAAAAGCCATTTCTCAGGCAAATAAATCTCACATTTCTCTGCAAAGGTTGATCCCAAAGAAATAAGTAGAAGGCTACGTGCAGAACTGGAATCCTTGGGATCAGTTAGCTTCCTTAAAGGGAAAGGACCCCAAAAAGAAGAGGTCCTCAGCCCATCAGAAGTTAAGGAACCCAAAGGATTGGGACAACATAATATCCTTAGCCCAGAAGTGGAAAAAGGTGTACCACAATTAGATGTAGAAGCTCTTAATAGCTTTTCCATAAAGGTGTCTCAAAATTTTACTATTATTAGCCAATTCTTTGACAAAGTTTATCACCAATTGGACAAATTAAGTTCAAGTATTTTAAGGGGGATTGACACTCAGTCTCATATTATGAGAATTGATGAGTTGGAAATACAACAAATCAAGGATAGTATAAGAGCTAGTAAGTTTGACCTGATGAAACATATTGATGACAATCAATCAATTCTTCAGGAAGATATTCTTGCAACCATAGACCAGCTTAAGGAAGAAGTTAAGAAAACTAGTCCTACTCCTTCAGCTCATCTGACTAACAAAATTGACCTATTAAGCAACAAACTTGATTTAGAGTTAGGTATGATTAAGAATGATCTCAGAGATCTTAAAATCAACTCTACCAACTCTCCGGTCATTGACTTAGAAGAAACTAGACCTTCTAGGTTCACCAGTACTCCTAGTGTTCCTCCCAGAATCAGGATAACTAGGAATGAGTCTTTCAGACCCAGTCCTACTCCAGGAGTGGAGCAGGCTTTGAAGCTACTTCCTCCCATCACAGAATGGCCTAAATTCTCCGGAGAAGGAGAATACAACTATGTCAGTTTCATTAAGTTTATTGACTATACTCTTTCTTCCTACAAGCCCCCTGAAGCAACAGCTGTGGTGAGATTGCCCAGATTATTTGAAGGAGTAGCTCTTGATTGGCTTATCAATAAGAGAAAAGAAGTTGGATCTTCATCCTGGAATTCTTGGAAAGAATTGATCAAAGTGCAGTTTGGTACCAGGATTTGGAAAAGAAAGATGATGAAAACTTTTGAAACTTCCCTGTTTGATCCATCCAAGGACAAACCTCATAAGTGGTTCTTAGACCAGAAAAAGAGGTTGGACTGTTTTTATCCTGATGCTGATAAAGAAGAAGTCAATGAAAGACTCCTCAACTTATGTCGCGGACAAATCAACCACAGTGTAAGGTGTAGAATACCTAAGGATTCATATCATTCCACCTTAATAGGTGTATTGGAAGAGACTACTGATATGAATGGTCTTGATAAAAGGGTCAATAAACCTCCAAGGGAACAAAATAATAGAAAAAGGGAAGAATATACCTCCAAAACTAAAGAATCCCCTGCTACTCCATTTACCTTGGAAGTCAAGAAGACTCCAGAATCAAAAGAAAAAGTATGTTGGAACTGTAACCAAACAGGACACGTAAAACCTGATTGTCCTCTACCTAGGAAAAGGATTAATCTTATGGAAGGAGGAGAGTATGACAATCCTGACCCTCACCTTGATGATACTGACGGATCACTCTCTGATTGTGATCTAATAATGACTAATCCTATCAATGTTATTGAAGGTAGTATTGAGTCTTCTATGGACATAAATTCCATCAATTAGGATTCTAACTTACCTCAAAAATGGAATCCCAACATGAAGATTCACCACATCTCTGAAGCTAAGGCTTTGACCCTAAAACCTTCTGCAGGTAAAAGTTACACTTCAGGCAAAACATGCTATGCTACTGGTTTAATCCAAGATTACCCTGTTAAGTTACTTTTGGACAGTGGAGCCTTTTGCTTGTGTGTTGGTTCAACTTATCTGGAGAAAAAGGAAACAAACTGGAAACTGAACTTACTACCAGTACCTCAGGCTAAGTTCAGCAGTTGTAATTCTGCTCTCAATGCTGTTGGAGTATGGTTGTCTGATATCATACTCCCTCACTCTAAAGGATCACTCAAACTGAACATTGAATTTGTAGTGCTCCAAAACGGAGTATGTGATTATTTTATCCTTTGGAATGATTATCTTTGCCTATATGGTATAGATTTATTCCAAAGCAAAGGTAGATACTTCACCGTAGGAGGAGACTGGAATAGGAAGTTCCAAATATGTCATGTCAATGCTCAAACGTCTGATTCAACTTATGAAAAACACTAAGAGAATTTCAATCAGGAATACTTTTCTCAAGGTTCTTTGAATTCCCTTCTCAATAAAGAACAGAAACGGGATATCCTACAAGTATGCTTTGGAAAACAGAATGCTTTCTGTACCAAAGATCACCCCATTGGTAACATCACAGGACATGATATGATCCTAACTCTAACTATTAAGCCTCCTTACCCACCTAACCTCAGGAGACCTGCTTACCCTTATAGTCCAAAATCCAGAGCTTCTCTGGAAACCCATATTCAAGAGTTGGTTGACTTACAAGTCTTAAGGAAATTAGGCCACAATGAACAAGTGGATATTACTACCCCAGTAATTATAGCCTGGCACAATGATAAGTCAAAAATGGTTGGAGATTTTAGAATGCTTAAAAACTACACCCAAGCTGATTATTATCCAATTCCAAAAATCAACCATGCTCTACATAACCTGTCCAAGGCTAAGTACATCACTACCATGGATATGCTAAAAGGTTTTCACCAAATACCTATCAGCCCTGATAGCAGGAAATTCATGAGAATTATCTGTCATTTAGGAATTTGCGAGTATCTTAGGATGCCTTTTGGTATTAAAAATGCTCCTTCTCATTTTCAAACGATGATGGACACAGTCCTAGGATTATTCATCAGACAGGGATGGATGATGGTATACATTGATGATGTTATCATTTACTCCAATCATTGGGATAATCACATGGGGAGATTAAGGCTAGTACTCAAAAACATCTCTGATGTAGGATTGAAAGTATCAATGAAAAAGTGTAACTTTGGCTACGGGGAACTCAAAGCCTTAGAATACATTGTCTCTGGACTAACCTTAGCTGCTGACCAAAACAAGATAGCAGCAGTAATGAATAGGCCTATGCCTCAGAATAAAACTGAACTCCTATCCTTCATCAGCTTCTGCAGCTACTATAGGAAGTATTTACCAAAGTTTTCTCTTCTAACCAAATTTTTGTATGAGATCTGCAACAACACAACTGTGTTTGAAATGACTCATGATAGAGTCAAGAACTATGAGGAACTTAAAATTGCAATGACCTCAGCTCCAGTACTGATCCAGCCAGATTACTCTAAAACTTTTAAGCTCTACATAGATGCCAGCATGGAAGGGCTAGGAGCTGCTTTACACCAGGAAGTCATAGAAGATGATAAACCCGTGGAAAAACCTATAATCTTCATATCTAGACAAATTAAAGATACTGAGAAAAGGTACGGTGCAGGCCAAATGGAATGCCTGGACCTAGTAGGGGCCCTAGATAAACTCCATTATTACTTAGAAGGCACCAACTTCACTGTTATTACTGACTGCAACACTGTCAGAACCTTGATGAACATGAAGACCCCTCGCAGGCATATGTTGAGATGGCAGATAGCTGTACAACAGTACAGAGGGAAGATGACCATAGTACATCAAGCTGGGACTAAACATCAGAATGCTGATAGTTTAAGCAGGAATGCATTACCCAATGACCCAAGTAACCCTGTCTATGATCCAGAGGATAATGAAATCTTCCCTATCCTTAATATTCACAGGTTAAAAATTGAAGCTCCTATAATGGGCATCCACGTTTGTGAACTAAATGAATCATTGTTCAACTCTATCAAAGAAGCTTACAGTTCTGACAGAAAGACTCTGATCAATATTATGGAAAGTACTTCTCCACCTCCTGAATTGATCAATAGCCTACCTGAACCTCTTTTGAAAACATAAAAAGCTGGAAGGTTCACCATATGGGATGGTCTGGTATACTATAGGCATCAACATTCAAGTGTCTTTGTCTTAACTAAAGATGACCATATCAAACATGTTCTGGCTGAGTGCAATGATAACTGCTCATCTGGTCATTTGTCTACTGATAGAACCTTGGATAAGGTTAAAAAAACTGCTAGGTGGGTAAATTGGAGAGACTCCACTATACAGCACGTTACCAGTTGTGAAACTTGTCAGAAGTCCAACAGGACTACTGGGAAACGGTTTGGACTACTGCAAAAGATTGCTGAACCCAAGAAAAGATGGGAGATCATCAATATGGACTTTGTGACTGGACTACCACCAGGAGGAGCCTATTCCTACAAATCAGTCTTATTCATTGTGGATAGGTTCTCCAAGAAAGCAAAGTTCCTACCTAATCACAAGGAAGACACTGCTATGGAAGTTTCCCTATTATTTTGGACCAGACTAATTGCTGATGTTGGAGCTCCCAAGATTATTATCAGTGACAGAGATCCTAAATTCACCACTGAGTTCTGGAGGAATCTAAATGATATGCTTGGAACCACCTTAGCTTTCTCTACCGCTTATCACCCTCAGAGGGATGGATTAGCTGAGAGGATGATTAAAACCCTGGAAGACATGCTCAGGAGATTCTTTGGCTTTGGACTAGAGTACAAGAATTCTGAAGGTTATTGCCACGATTGGGTTAGCCTTTTACCTGCGCTGGAGATGGCCTACAACAGTAGCAAGCACTCTACCACTAAGGAAGCACCTTACATACTGGAAAGAGGATGGATTCCTAGATTACCCAAGGATAACCTTAACCACCAGCTAACCAATATTCACCCTACATCACTTGATTTCAAAAAGATGATAGATGAAGCCAACAAACATTCTGTGACGTGTGTCCAGGATGCTGTGGAGTATAACCAGCAAAGATGGGATAAAACCCATAAGGAACCTGATTTCAAGATTGGTGATCAAGTCTTAATCTCTCCCACTAACTTTACCAACTTGGGGGAAATAGGAAGCTTATACCAGCTTTTGTTGGAACTTTCACCATTAAAAAACTTCATGGTAAAAATGCTGAGGAAGTAATTCCCAGTGATGAGCTTTCTAGGAAACATCCAGTCTTCCCATGAAGCCTCATCAAACACTACCACCCAAGGAATTGAGAACATACTGCTTCACCTGCAATACCTGTTACAGAAGAACCTGAAAAGGACAAAGGTAAAATTAGAAAGATCCTTAAGGATAAGAAAGATAGGATCAAGGGAAAAGACGTCAGACTCTACCTGGTTAGATACAAGGGAGAATCAGCTGATAAAGATGAATGGTTGCATGAAAATAATATCCCTGACGCACCAATACACCTGAGGAACTACAGAGCCAAAAGGAGGCATTAGCCCAAATTTGTTTTCAGATATAGACATATCTTGGAGCGGGGGAATGTCAGCTTGCTACTATATACAGAGCAAAACTGTCAAATAGTCACGCAAAATATGAAAAAGAAGAGTAACTCAATTAAAAAAGTAAGGAGTGAGAAATCCCCAAATATTATTACAGGAATGGATTCCTCATCCATAATTAGGTAGGGTCACTCACTGACCCCACCCTTGAATTCCAAGTCCTTATATTTTTAAAATAATTAAAAGGAAAAGTACTAAAAATTAGGACACCTGTATGGCACTTTTTGGCCATTCTAACATTTCACACATATTGTCACGTATAGGGTTTACACCTAAAATTCACTCAGAATTGAGGTGTTGTGTATATTTTAGGAGTTACATGTGGAAGTGTGTTATGTCACAATTCCCACGCGCAGCCCCGCATCATTACATAACCCTACGTACTAGCAGCAGCAGGATCCCGCTTACTAGAGACCCGCGCGCAGCTGATTCTGCCACGCACGCAGGGGATCCTACCCCGCGCGCATCTGTACTAACTTATCCCCACGCGTGGATCAGTCGTGACTAATCTGACAACCAGGTACCGCTCAGAAGAGCTACAACCTAGTTAGGGTTGCCTAGTATATGTAACAAACAGACATATGCATTACTAATAAGATTAAAACTTAAATAAAATTAATGAAAATTAACTTTTAAACATTTTTTAATAATAAATCAAAGATCAAGGACTACCACGTAAATCACTGATCTTGATCTTTGAAGACCACAAAACACTACAAGAAGTGTTCATAAAAATTATTGAAAATTATCTAAATGATCAGAAGATAATGGAAAATCCGTAAAAATCCACATCTGCACGCTTCAAAGCAATATCAATAGTACAAATGAAGGATGATTACAGAATGATCAAATTTACGCCATAACAGATTAACAGATCCTGTGGCTAAAATAGTACAGAAATCCAGCAGATCTAAGGACAGCTGATCGACAGCACAAAGTTGACGTGCTAATCTTGCCCTGACTGGCTTGCCAGCCTCAGCCCACGAGAAGAACCCTCTCTACGTGCCCTGAGAAGACCAAAATCACCCCAAAAAGGTATTTATACAGAACTCTTTGGATCTAATCAGTTAATCAGTTTACCAGGAATTATTTATTATCAATCAGAAACCACGTCATTGTTGATCAACTTCTTATATGAAGATAAGCAAGTGATTAATGACTTAGTCTGCAGTAGTATTATTTTACCTTTATGACCAATCAACCATTGAAGTTTAGTCAAGAAATCTACCCATACGCTCTGAAACCCTTCCAATTATTCCAGGATTTTCGTGGTAAGCTGCTCAGAGTGAGTGTTACCCTTCCTGTCTAGGCTGCTTGTGCTGTTAAGCCCAGCCATCAGTGGAATAGGTCCTTTCTGAGGCTCCTATATTTATTCCAAGGTTCTTAAAAACTGCCTAAGGAGGCCCCTTGAAGAGAGGTTGCTAGTCTGTAAAGATCCCCAGTAGTATAACACTGTGGCCCCTCTTTTATATGATATAGAAAACCATTTCCTACCAAACCAATTAAACCTTGCAACTGCTCTTATTTGAGCTTCTAAGCGTTTATTATTGGAATAATAATTATTATTATCATTCCAGCATTTTTATCACTCTCTGTAGCTAAAGGAATGCAAGGTTCCTGGTATCAGAGAGATGACAAGAAGCCCATATGTGCATCCCATTTGCATTACACTTATACGTAGCACATGCCTAAGTGCATATGTATTTCAAAACACCCCCTTAATCCAAAAGGTGTGACATCCGCATGTTACTCACAAAGCCTTGATGCTTGTTCCTGTCTAAAGCCTTTTTCAAGATATCTGCAATCATTGCTCCAGTGGGCATGTACCTCAACACAATCTCCTTGCAGTTAACTGCATTGCAAATATAGTTATAGTGAACATTGATATGTTTTGTTCTTGAATGGAACACTTGGTTTTGCGCCAAGGCAATGGCACTCTGGTTATCAAAATACAACAAAGCAAACCCTTGTGGCTTATTTGTATCCTCTAAGGCTTTTATAAACCATTTTGCTTCCCGCAAAGCTTCTAAGTAAGCTCTATACTCAGCATCTGTTGATGATATGACTGCCAATAACTTCTTGGACATCCATGACACCCAATTCTTACCAAAGAAGAATACATAACCACTTGTTGATTCCCTAGTGTTACCATCTTCCCAACTTGCATTGGAATAACCAACCAAATCAAAGGTTTCTGACTTTGTAAACAGCAGTCTCAGACTGTGCGTTGTGGTGTCATTATATAGCCTTGGATTGGGAACTGCATTGCGTCCTGCGCACTCAGCATTTTGTGGGTCAGGCTCAGCAGTTGGGAAGCACATGTTCTCAGCAGTGGCTGCTGCGGTCTCAGCAGAAGTTGCTGCAAGGCTCAGCGGTAGGCGAATCAGGACCAGCACACGGCTTTGGGTTGGGCCTGACTAAGGGGGGGAGGTGCCCCAACCCGTTTGGATACCCAACTTAGGAATGGAGCTGGGCCAATCATGTTCTTGGGCGGCTAGTTTGGGGAGGGAAGAACACAGAGATTACGGGGATATGTAAGTGGACTGCCCTGCGCAAGCGCAAGCCAGCCACAGGACTGGGAAATTCATGACGGCAGGTTGGGCGGACAGGGGCAGGCACGGTGAACTCCGAGTAGCACGCGGCGGAGGGCCGCGCCATGGGAGGAAGAACTGGATGAGTGTAACGGCAGGAGGGCTGAAGGGATAGGGTATGGGATAATGTATGGGTTAGGGTTCTGGGTCTAGGGTTTCTTCTTCAAATTGTTTTCAGGTTTTTCTTGTGCTTGTACTCAGCTTAGGGTTGAGAGGGACAATTCAAATACCTCCCTCTCAAACTCAGGGTTGGGGGGGGAGGGGGGGGATCTTATCATCTCATGTTAGCACTCGACTATGGAAAGAGATTAAAAGGAAAGGAACCAGGAAATCACATTGTCATTCTCTCTCTCTCTCTCTCTCTCCCCCTTAAAGCACGGCATCTAGTCCTTACAGACGCTTGGACCATTTAAAACTCTCAAACATGAGGACAAATTTGTGAGGGACAACCTCTAAAGTTTCCACATCTGGGGGTCTGGACGGGAACAATCTTTTGTCAAAGTCTCTCAAAGGTACTTATGGATGCTAGCAGCAGTTGCCCCTCTTTCTTCCTCCTTCTCCCACCGCCTCCGCACCAGCCCAAAGCATTAACCTCATATTTGATTCAAAACCACCAATGTGGAGAGATTCATCTCACAGTATGAAGCAACCGCAGACTCTGAAGGCGCATTGAATTTTGAGAAGGCACGCCATTTTGTCCTGTTCATTGAGGACACAGAAGAGCGTTGGGACGTAGAAGAGATGAGAGGCTACTGGAACCTGGATTGGCCAACACAGAATGGGGACATGTTGGCAAGATGGGGGAGGCGCAACTCTTGTTTTTGGGAAGGCAATTCCAAGCCATCCGTGGAATTGGACTACAAAGCAGGCGTGCGCGGCGGGGTCCGGTTACAAGCAGAATTGGATTAAGAGGAGCTGTATTACAGGGCAGTGTGCATTCTGGCCCCATAGCCGGTAACCATCCCTTGGGCCAACAAACTTGCAGGGGTGGAAAGGGGCCTCAACGCCTATCTGGAGAGTATTCAGCATCCTAGCGCATCTGCGTCCTGGGTGTGCACGTATGGGGACACCGAAAATTCTTGGAGGCTGGGACGCAAGGGTCAGACAACGGATTCAAACGCAGGACCGGTTCCCTTGGCAGAGGCGGGGTGAATGTTGGGGAAGCGGGTCTTGGCGGAACTTGTTCAGCCTGCTGATAGGAAGCAAGCAAGGACAAAGGAATGGGGAGCGGATACTCCCTGTTGTTTGGGAACCTATGAATGGCGGATGGGTCTTGCGGAAAGGGAAGGAGTGGCGGCAGTGGGAACGGGCCAAGTTTTGGAGGATTGTAACCGGGGCTGGGCCTCTTTGACAGCGGGGAGAATGCATGCAGGACAGAAGGAAGTGGAGGTGGCGAGGAGGATGAACACGGAATGGAAGGATGAAGGGCCCGGGGAGTGCGGGACGGATTGACAGAGGATAGGCCCGTTCCCATCATGGCTAGCTGAGGTTTTGGCATTGGTGCAATGGACAATAGTTGTGGCGGGGCATCAGGTGCAGAACGGGGAAGGATTGGGCGCCAATGAGATGACTGGGAGAAAGGAAGTAGGGGTTGCAATGGCTTTAGCGGCAGAAGGCGCTTTGGGACAGAAGTGTGGAGAATTGGACGGTGGATGCAAACTTTGTGGGATTGGTTGAGGCTGTGAGCTGAGGACAGCAGAAAAATTGCGGGGGGGAAGCTAGCGCAGGATGGGACCCGGGTGTACAAATATATATATATATATATGTAGTAATAATAGAGTATTTCTTTCTTTGCTTTTGGTCTGGGATGTTTCCCTTGTTTATCTTTTTCTCTCTCTACGTTCAGGTGCAATAGGTTGCAGATGGTTATATGGTTGGAGTGGAGGCCGGACAAGCCTGATTTGGTAAGGGGGTGCTCTAGCCGTTTCACAGCCGGGAGGAATAGGCACCCCAGAATGTTTGTTTCCCATTGCTTCTCTCTATCCCTCCAGTTGTGTGCGCGCGCTGTTGGCGCGGTGTTTGTTTTTTTTGTAGCATGGGATGGGGAACTGTGTGGCAGTTTGTCTGGGGCGTTGCAGGTACCTTTTGGAACAACCAGTTACTTACAGGGCAAAGCGCGCAGGAAGGACTCATGGTTGCGCGGTTGCCCATGAAGTGGATTGGGTCCCAGATCTCTCTTTTTTTTTCTATCTCTCAAGGCTCTCACAAGCCCAAATGCTACTAAGGATGGCGCGTCAAAAGTGTATTGTTCTTTGCAAACAGGCCTGAAGATGGGTACAAGGTGAGATGGAACAAAGGAAGAAGGAAAGGGGGTGATCCGCCTACAACGGGCAAGTCCTCATCATCTCCTCTGCGTCTGCGCGAGCCGCCGCTTCTAGCTCTTGGAAGGTTGCTAGAAGTTTGCGTCGCGCATCAGTAGTGAGAGCGTGGGGAACCCCAGGAACCATTGCAGTAGGCTGTCCGCATGGTTCACCATTGCGTTGAAGCTCTCTGAAGGAAGTGCTGGGATGACATGAATGTTTGGGATGTTGGGGGTAGCCGCGCAAGGGGGTGCCAGAGTTGGAGCGGGACTTGATCCAAACAAACAAGGAGACAATGAGGGGGCTCCCGGGGCATTGTGCAGGGGCCTTGGCTCAGCTGGGGGTGACAATGGGACAAGGATTGGTGAAGGCAGAAGAGGGACCTTGGGGGTTGTAGGCTGCTTGTCCAAGACTGGTGGTGGCCTTGCATTGGGATTTGCAACGGGAGGGGGATTTGGAGGAGGATCCGGAGGTGGGGCCGCGTGATGCCTGAGAAATTCCTTGACACATGGGTCCCTTGATCCCTGATTGACTTGGGCTTGGTCGGCCCAGTGGAAAGCAGCATCTTGGTAGGCCACCAAGGACAAGTAATCTTCCTTGCGCGGCGGCCCGGCTTGATGGAAAGGCAAAGCAGAGTCATGAACCTCACTTGGTAGAGGATGGCAAGGTGGGGAACCCAGCAGGGTCCACAAGTTCTCAGAGATTGTATGATTTTCCAAGACTACAAACAGGTCCAGGCAAGCCCGGCGCAACCTGGGGCAAGAACCGGATTGGGGGGGGAGCTTGGAGCATACCCTTTCTGAGCAAGCAGCAACAAAAGTGGGTACAGGCGCGGCGGCCAGGTATTAGAAAGCATGACAACCCTTTTTGGACACAGAACTTGCAGGGTACCATGGTGGCAATCGGAGAGGGTGGTGCGGAGTGGGAGATAGGGTGCGTAGAGTGGGGTTGGTAGGAGGGAAGGACGCAAAGTCAATTGAGGTAGCAATGGGAAGACCTCTGGGGACAGAACCCAAGTTGGGGGGGGTGGTGTCATTATATAGCCTTGGATTGGGTACTGCGTTGCAGCCTGCGCGCTCAGCATTTGGTGGGTCAGGCTCAGCAGTAGGGAAGCCTTCATTCTCAGCAGTGGTTTCTGTGGGCTCAGAAGCAGTTACTGCAAGGCTCAGGGGTAGGCGCAGCGGGACCAGCACCCAGCTGCGGGTTGGGCCTGACTAAGGGGGGGACGGGCTGCAACCTTTTTGGGTACCCAACTTAGGAATGGGGCCCGGCCAATCATGTTCTTGGGCAGCTAGTTTGGGGAGGGAAGAATGGGGCAATGGCGGGGCTATGTGTGTGGACGGCTGCGGGCAAGCAGGAGCCAGCCAAGGGAATGGGAAATTCACAACAGCGCGTTGGGTGGACACGGGAAGGCGCAGTGAACTCCAAGTAGCGCACAGCGGAGGGCCGCTCCACGGGAGGACAAACTGGATGAGTGTAACAGCAGGCGGGCTGAAGGGATAGGGTATGGGATAGGGTATGGGTTAGGGTTCTGGGTCTAGGGTTTCTTCTTCAAATTGTTGTCAGGTTGTTATTGTGCTTGTACTTAGGTTAGGGTTGAGAGGGAGGATTCAAATACCTCCCTCTCAAACTCCGGGTTGGGGGGGGGGAGGGGGGTGATCTTATCATCTCATCTTAGCACCAGACTATGGAAAGGGATCAAAAGGAAAGGAACCAGGAAATCACATTGTCATTCTTTTTCTCTCTCTCTCTATCTCTCTCCATTAACACACCACATCTAGTCCTTAAAGAGGCTTGGACCATTGAAAACTCTCAAGCCTGAGGACAACTTTGTGAGGGACAAACTCTAAAGTTTCCACAGCGTTCCTTTAAGATACCTCATTACTCTCTTAAAAGCTGACCAATGCCTCATGCTTGGCTTCTTTAAGTGTTGCAACAAGACACCATTTGCAAAGGACATATTGGGCCTTGTACACTGCCCTAAATAATTAAGAAATCCAACAGCTGACCTGTAGTTGTTACCAGATTGAACAAAATCCAGATACTTGTCATCTGGAGACTTCTCTAAAAAAATGTTTGACTGCATGGGAGTACCAAACTCCTTTGCATCCTCTAAGATGTTTTGCTTAAGAAGAGCTGCTACGTAGTGGCTTTGGTCTAACTTAAAACCATTCTTGCTCTTACTGAATTTCATTCCTAGCACTTGTTGCGCCAGACCAAGATCAATTATCTTGAATTCCTTTTTGAGTGTCTCCATAACTCTCTGTTCACCATTTTTAATAATGAAAATGTCATTGACCCATACAAACAAAATTGCATCCTTTCTTAAAAAAAGAAAAGGGTTGGACTCAGATGTCTTGAAACCAATCTGTATCAGTTTCTCACTCATGGTATTATAACAAGACCTAGCTTCTTGCTTCAATCCATAAAGGTATCTACAAAGCTTGAGGACATATTCCCCTTTACCTTCTGAAAGAAAACTTCTAACACAGATTTTCTTCATTGTTTCTGGTTTGGTCTGTACTAACCATTCACAAAAACCATCAGGGATTGTGTTGAGATCCCACACCTTTCACACCATCTGACGTTCACGCTTCTCTATCCTCCCGCGCGGCTTCTCTCTTCTACTGTGCCTTGACTGCGGGAGAATTTTTCCTCCGACCTCATCTATTTCATCTCCCACCTCATTTCCTTTTTTTCTTCCATACATATTTTTATATACTCATCTCTTTTTCTTTTCTCATTATCTTATTTTTATACTCATCTCTTTTTCTTTTCTCATTATCTCTATTAATTCCTCCACTCTTCCCCATCTTCTCCATGGCTCTCTGTTCTCTCAATCATCCGTCTCCAGTATTGGATCCACTTCTCACGATCAACTCTTAGTCTCTGTCACACCGCGTATCTCAATCCTCACTTTTCTTCCTGGTAAGACTTTACTCCTCCAATTTCTGGTTCATGTTGGGAACCTAATTTTCAGACTCCACCAATTAGCCCCAACTTCTTCCTCAAGCCTTCCGGAAAATATTTAACTCAAATACCGCCATTCATCTCAGCTTCTGGCGTAGGATGCTTTCTATTCATTCTTCTGCTTGTCTTTCTTATTCTCTTTTATTCCCTTGTTTCTCATGTTTCTTGTTTTCTCTTAGTCTGCTGGTTCTATGTCATAAGGAAATTCAGCCTATCTTATCAGATTGACATATGAACAGTCTCCTCCTCTCCAAGTTTTGCATTCAAGTATGCTGTCACAAAATCAGCTTGTCTGATTTCTTCATCCAACTCCACTTCCAGAGCAATGATGTACCTGAAGGTGGAAAGCCTTCCAGTTGGTAAGAAATTTTCTTGGTAATAAATACCCTCTCTCTGCTTGAAGCCCTGTGCAACACATCTAGCTTTGAATCTTTTTGTCAGATTGCTACTATATACAGAGCAAAACTGTCAAATACTAACGCAAAATATGAAAAATAAGAGTAACTCAATTAAAAAAGTAAGGATTGAGAAATCCCCAAATATTATTACAGGAATGGATTCCTCACCCATAATTAGGTAGGGTCACTCCCTGACCCCACCCTTGAATTCCAAGTCCTTATATTTTAAAAACAATTAAAAGGAAAAGTACTAAAAATTACAACACCTGTATGGCACTTTTTGGCCATTCTAACATTTCACACGTATTGTCACGTATAGGTTTTACCCCTAAAATTCACTAAGAATTGAGGTGTTGTGTATATTTTAGGAGTTACACGTGGAAATGTGTTATGTCACGATTCCCACGCGCAGCCCCACATCATTACGTAACCCTACGTACTAGTAGTAGCAGGATCCCACATACTAGAGACCCGCGCGCAGCTGATTCTGCCACGCATGCAGCGGATCCTACCCACCGCGCATCTGTACTACTGATCCCCGCGCCTGGATCAGTCGTGACTAAATCTGACAACCAGGTACCGCTCAGAAGAGCTACAAACTAGTTAGGGTTGCCTAGTATATGTAACAAACCAAAATATGCATTAATAATGATCTAAAAAGATCAAAACATAAAAAAAATTAATGAAAATTAAGTTTTAAACATTTTTTAACAATAAATCAAAGATCAAGGACTACCACATAAATCACTGATCTTGATCTTTGAAGACCACAAAACACTACAAGAAGTGTTCATAAAACTTATTAAAAACTATCTACATGATCAGCAGATTATGAACAACCAGTAAACACCCACATCTGCACGGTTGGAAAAAATATCAATAGTACAAATGAAGGATGAGTACAGAAGGATCAAATTTAAGCCATAACAGATTAACAGATCCTGTGGCTAAAATAGTACAGAAATCCAGCAGATCTAAGGACAGCTGATTGAAAGCACCAAGTAGATGTGCTAATCCCTCCCTGAATTGCTTGCCAGCCTCAGACCACGAGCAGAACCCTCTCTATGTGCCCTGAGAAGACCAAAATCACCCCAAAAAGGTATTTATACAGACCTCTTTGGATCCATTAGAAGTTAATCAGTTTTACCAGGAATTATTTATTATCAATCAGACAAAGTGTCATTGTTAATCAAGTGCTTATGTGAAGATAAGCAAGTTATTTATGACTTAGTCTGCAGTAGTATTATTTTACCTTTATAACCAATGAACAATTGAAGTTTAGTCAATCAATCTACCCCATCTGCTCTGAAACCCTTCCAATTATTCCAGGATTTTCGTTGTAAAGTTCTCAGAGTGAGTGTTGTCCTTCCTGTCTAGGCGGCTTGTTCTGTTAAGCCCGGCCATCAGTGGAATAAGTCCTTTCTGAGGCACCCATATTTATTCCAAGGTTCTTAAAAACTGCCTAAGGAGACCCCTTGAAGAGAGGTTGCTAGTCTGTAAAGATCCCCAGTAGCATAATACTGTGGCCCCTCTTTTATATTATATTGAAAAAAATTTACTACCAAACCAATTAAACGTTGAACTGCTCTTATTTGAGCTTCTAAGCGTTTGTTATTGGAATAATAATTACTATTATCATTCCAGCATTTTCACCACTCTCTGTAGCTAAAGGACTGCAAGGTTCCTGGTATCAGAGAGCTGACACTTTTTAAAACTTCATTTGTGTCAAACTTCTTGTTTAACACCAATATAGACCCCACAATAATCTTTCCTTTTGGAACAGAATCCCGCTTAACCACTTCAAAGACACTATTATTTTCTAGAGAATCAAATTCATCAAAAATAGCACTCTTCCAGTTGGCTCTCTCATCACAATCCATAGCTTGGCCAAAGCTCTTTGGGTTAACCCTGTTACCCATTTCTGAACTCAACTCCAGGACTTAATTGAGCATACACTTTTCCTGAAATTTATCTTCCTCATATCCTGTGGAAGCATAATTGGACTTCCATTCCCCATACCTATCAACTTGTACTCTAAACCTAACACTCCTTCTAACTGGAGGTGGAGGATCATTAGGTTTTAAATTAATGGACTCCCCTGAAGCGGGAACTGAACCCTCTGATGGCACATCTGCCATCTCTTCATCTTCTCGAACCACATTTCCCGCAGCGTTTTCTGGTGAAATAGGTGCTAATTATATTCATTGCTTTGACTTTTTCACAAAGAAATCTTCACTCCTTTTGAGTGGAAAGGTACTTTCATCAAATTTTACATCCCTACTACGGATAACCTTTCTTGTGCCTGGACAATAGATCCTATACAATTTACTTATTAAATCATAGCCTACAAGTGCCCCTGTTCTGGCTCTAGGGTCTAATTTTCCAACCATCTCATTATGGTGGACACTATAATACACCAAGCAAACAATTGTTATTAGGTGTGATGTTTTAGGGTACAACTTCCAAAACTGATAATGAGGACTCTTCCCATTAACACTTACAATTTTGTGCAACAGACAGACTGTACACATAAACTCAGTCCATAAGACCTTTGGTAGACAAGATTGAGACATAATAGTTCTGACCTTTTCCAGTAAAGTCCTATTCATTCTCTCAACTATTCCATTATTTTGTGGAGCACTTGCAGTGGTGACTATATGAATGATACCATAATCTTTCAATAACCTCTTAAACTCTTTACTCACAAATTCAACCCCCTCCATCAGTGATAACCCTCTTGATCTCCTTCATTTGACCATTCTGTTTCCAGAATTTGAAGATTACAGAAACCTCCTCTGTGGTCTGATCCTTAGATCAAATTGGTTGAACCCAAACAGAATTAGTTGCAGTATCAACTAAATTGATGAAGTATCTTTCCCCACCAAGGTACTCTGGTGTGAATTGCCCTGCCAAATCAATGGAAAATTCCTCTCTAGGAACATCAGTGCAATCTTTACTCTGTGAGAACACATTTCTCGTGTTAGCCCCCAAGGTAAAACTCTCACAGTTGCTGCCCTTACCTTGTTGTCACTTCTATTGTGAGAAACAGTATTCAAAGCTGAGATTTTGAACAAGCTTGCACACAAAAGCTTGTTCCAAACCTTTCCACTATAAACAGTTCTCCCATTCATATCAATAACAAACCTATCTTCTCTAAGATAACAAGTCTGTAAACCTTTTTTCCACAACAATTTGAGGGACACAAGGTTATAAGGCAACTCTGTTACATGGAAAACTTCCTAAAAAGAAATTTTGAAACCCAAGTGGTTTGAAAGAATAAATTTTCCAATTCCTTTAATCTTAATTGTTCTGCCTTCCTGAAAAATATTTACAACTCCATCATAATCACTAAGATTTGAAAATAAATTTGGTTCAAAGAACATGTGATCTGTACAGCCAGAACCAATCAAAACAAGAACATCCTCCTTGAATACTTCTAATAGGAAAGAAGCATTATCAGTCACTGATAAGTTCTCATCTTTGATGTTAAGATTACTCACTTCATAATCAATCAAGTCCATTTCTTGATCCTCATCAATTTTGGCCTTTTTGTTGGGACCTTCTTCCCCAACACCCATTTCCATTGGACCATGAAACACCACCATTGCAATGTTTTCAGTAGTGAGATTTACCTCCTTGTCATTCTCTTTGGACTTCTTCCTCTTCTTGGCCTCCTTGCAATCCTTAGCATAATGCCCCTCATTCTGAAAATTATCGCATAAGACCCTGGACAAATCCTTTTTTGCCTTCTTGCATGATTTTCCAGTCTTTCCAACAAGGGCTGTTTCAGAACCCCGCTTCATCTTGAACTGAAGATCATCCTTTTCAATCCTTTTCAGAACATCCTCCTCCCCAAAAAGAGGATCCAATTGAGAAATGATTAGGACTAAAGAATCAAACTCCTTTGGTAGCTTTTGAAGGATTAATAGTGACAAACACTCAGGATCCATTTTAAGTCCTGATGACTTAAACTTGGCTATGCTAGACCTAGCCTCTGAAACAAACTGTTTAAAATTTGAATTTTGTAACTTGAAAAAGGTATTGAAAGCTGTGCCCTTCTGGTGAACAGAATCACCAGAATACTTGGACTTAAGCAACTTCCAAAGGATGCTGCCCCTCCTTCTCTCATCTTCTCTAAGAGTATTGGCAACCCATGTCACATTATTCTCATCAAGATGCCTAAGGATGAGATGATAAGACTTTTTCTCCACTTCTAAACTGATAAAAGTGTTATCTGCACCCATTATCTCTCCACAACAGATGTTATCCAGGTCACCATCCATAAGGACAGCCCAAGCATTATAATTCTGACTGTTCAGAAATATCTTGGTGGAGCAAACATCAGGGATATAGGACATCTTATGGGAAAACTTGAGGTCTTTGAGGTTCTCTAGAGTAAGGTACAATGGTCTAGATGGCTTGGAAGTAATTATTATTTTTGTACTGATAATGTTTTATAATTATGGCCAGCAATTAGCTTAGGAAAATGAGCCGTATTTAAAGCAAAAGAAATGCTAGACACCTTGTGCCAAAAATTGCTGATGGGCTCTCACAATGGGGCAATACTCTGGATGATATTGGTGATGAATTTGATTTGATGATGAATGGATAATGGAAAACAGCAGGGAGAAGAGCTCCTTAAGTACAAAAGATTGGCCTCTTGTGAGCCCATGATACCGCAAGCAAAAAGGCAAATTTTCTGCCCCAAAAGAGCTCTACAGACTCTACAGGTATTGTTACTTGGTTTGGACTACATAAGCCTGCATGGAATCTGTCCCTGTACCCTTACAACCAGCCTATTCCGGTCCTTTCTGGTGTTTCCACTGTTACAGGGCTGAACAAGCCCCTTTGCTTTTCAATCCCTTGTTGTTTTTCACCTCACAGGCTGGCTGGTTGCCTCATGCAACCAGCCCCTAGCCATACAAGTGGCCAGGTGGGACCCAGGACACACCTGGGTCCGGTCTCATACTCACATGAGGGGGGGTGTGACCAGCGGACATGCTGTCCCCCCCTCTTTCTCACAGATCCCTGGAGGGGGCGGTCAAATCCCCCTACCAGGGGCCCTGGGGGTTGATACCCCCAGGGTGTTGTCATGCTAGGTGGGCTGGGGGGTGGTCAGGTCCCCTCCAGCCTGTCACTCCTCCCCCTTGGTAAAGGGGGGGGGATTGCCCCTTTGATGGTGAGGGGGGGTGGTCAATTCCCCCTCACCGCCATTTGCCTTGATGCAACCGGCCTAGCCACCCCTTTTGGTGGGGGGGGGTGATCAAGTTCCCCCCACCATGACTGGTTGCCCCTTGTGACTGGTTGCTGGCTGGTTCCATCCAGCCAGCCCTCCCCCTCCTTCTGCCAATGGCAAGCAAGGGGAGGGGGAGGAGCCGGGACCACCAGCTCTGTGGCTGCCACCCAGCGCGGCAGCCGCGACAGGCTCAACAGCTGGGATGGGGGTGGGGGGGGCTCAATTTTGAGTCCCCCTTCCCCCTACAACGGCCCCGCATGGGCAGTTGGGCCCCATAGACAAGCCAAAGGCAAAAACAGCGGCACCAAGTTGGTCGCAACATGGGGGGAATCCCCAACTGGGCTGCAACATAGATGGCGGCCCCAATGGGCCGCTCCAAGCCCAAAAACTAACTAAACCATACTTTGGCCGGCCAGCCCATCTGGCCAAGTATGTCCAAAATAGACCTTGGGCCCAATTATGCCCATACAAGCCCATCTGGCTGTATTTTCCCATATAAATTACTGGGCCCATTAAGGCCCGTGTACCAATAGGCCTGTTTCAAGATTTTTGAGGCCAGTTTCCCCAAATCTGTGACATCCAAACAGGCCCGTATGGTCCGTGTGAGTGTCCAATGGTCCGGAGAGGCCCATATGTGCATCCCGTTTGGATTAAACTTATATGTAGCACAGGTGTAAGCGCATACATAGTTTAACATCCACCCCGTGGCGGCATTGGCAACAACAAGGCAGATGGCTGCCATCAACTGCAAGCCAACATTGTTGCTTGTGGCCTGTGGTTAACTTGCATTAACCAAACCTCCATTTCAACACCACAGACACCATTGCCTTTTGCAACAGCTGTCATCCTCCTTGCGCTATCCTAGGCTCAACCAATTTTCCCCAACAATCTGGACCAATTGGCTCTGCCCAATCCCTCTCTTATGCCCCCAAGACAACATTTTTTTTTGTGGCCATTGGAACCTTGGCACCAAAATTGACCAATGACCGCAAGCATAGCTTGCGGCTGTTGGTGACTTTGCACCAAAATTTTGACGGTTGCACGCAACCATCTCCATCTCCAGCGTGACCATCAATCCTACCTTGGCCAACTGTGGTTGCGGCTGGTGGAACTTGTTGCAACCCCTCATCCAATGCCTCTTTTGTCCTTGACACGGGCAGTTTTCCACCTTCATACTTTGTTTTTTTTCTCTCTCTCCCATGTCAGGCCCTTCCCGTTGCAAATCTTGCTTTTCAAAAAAAAAAAAAAAAAATCCCCACCCATTTGTAAGTATCTCTTGTAAGTGGTTTACAGGCGTCTTGACTTTAAAAGGAGGGGATCTCCCTAGAATTTTTTTGGCATCATTCATCTCATATATTAATTAGTATTCTAATCATTCCGGAGGGCTTCTTTCCCTTCATCTGCAACTCTTGTGCTGGGTATATCTTTTGAGTGCCCCTTGATCCTTTGAGCCTCCATAATCAATCTCTGATTTTTCCATCTGCAACCATGATACTTATCACCAACCGTAGCCTTGCTGGTTGAAGAGAATTCTGTCTGCTTGAATTCTTAAGTGTTTTATACAACTATTTTTCCCTTTTTCTGACCATACTGGTCTGATCCTTCCCTTATCATCTTTCCAGATACAGTCAAATTTGACTGAGAGCTTCCTTTAAGCTTGAAACCTGGAGTGTTAAACCTCCCTTTATTATTTAAAGTTGAATTCTTCCATGCTACTCTTGAGTTCCTTGAGAAGTGTTGGGTTATTCTTGTTCAAATCTTTTATTGCTTTACTTCTAGAGCTTCATAAAAAAATTGCTTTTTCTTTGTTCAGCCACCAACAGTTATCTGATACCCTTCAAGCGCTTGAATGCAGAGATTTGGGCAGGTTCATTCATAAACCTGAGGTTGGTTGGGATTGACTTGATCTTTCATAATCTTCTGTCAAAAAACAGAGTTATTAGCTTGTGGGCATTGTTAATTACAACTTCCTTGTTCCATTTAACTCTGAACAAAACTTTTACTTATGGTTTTCAAGTCTTCCCTGCACCATCTTGCCTCAGATAGTTTTGTTTCCATTGCTGGCAACTATTCCCAAACTCATCCCTTACATTGATTCCTTATTTACAAGTTCCTGGACCTTGATTCTGGTTACATTTAAATAATATTGTAGCTCTTAGGAGGGAAGCCTAAACAGCACCTTTCCCATCCAAAGAACTGCCTACGGCTTAGCAGCGTTTGGACTCTTTCACTGTAAGTTGACAAGCCTATTGACTAGGGATAAAAAATATTCAAAAACAGTATTGAGGCCACCTCTTCCAGAATTCAGCTCAGCATCCTAGTAAGCACCCAACCTCTTGTTTTGAGCAAAGATGGTATCATTGATTACAGCTGGTCACAGGTTGGCAAAGTAGCTTTGTGCTTTGAGTAAAGCCTCATACAAAGTCCTGTCAATACCTTCCATTGAGAGAAGCAAATTTCTGGATATTTTGTGTGAGACTACACTGATGATGTCATTCAAGGCGTGCTTCAGTTTCATCTATGCCCCACGTAATGGCTATCTGGTATAAGTTAGGATCTCAGAGAGGGGATGCATATTGAGATGGACTGTCTTCCTGGAGCCTAAGAGGAATTATGTGTTGATGAAGGTTCTCCCAACAAAAACATCATCATCCTTTCCAAGCAAGTTTTTTCTGATAAATGAAAAAGTAAGAATCATTTTATTTTCATAGGAGTAGAAGACAATATCATGAAAATTTACCATCTTTGCACCATGTGAAACAGAGTTCCAGCAGTTTTAAGATTGTTGATGATTTGGGGGGTTTTGACAAGATCCTTTGGCCAAGAAGGTTAAGGGTGTTGTTAATTAAGAACTGGGTAATGCTGATAATTTTGGTGTCAATTTCAGTATTGAATTTCTTGGGACTCAAAACCAGCAGGCTAAAGACAGGGATTTTAAGATTAGACCAGCTGATTCAAATGAGGACATAGAGAACAAGAAATATGAGAAAGATACCAACAGCTAGGACTATGATCAGGATCAGGACAGCAAGAGCAGAAGAAGAGAAGATGAGGCTAGAGGAGATGAGTAGATAACTGAAATGGACAGGAGTTAGATTTGAGAGTTTTTAGGCGTGATAAGTCATATGAATAGGTCTCTTACCAGACAAGAGCACATGGACAATAATCAAGTAACTGAGACAGTAGATCAAGGGTTGAGGTGAGATTTGGTTTGTAGAGAAAAAGGAAAAGAAAAGTAAAAAGAAAGATAGAAATAAAGAAAGAAAAGATAAAATTAAGAAATAGATTGATTTTAGTAGTTGTTGTGGGAGTTTATTAGGAAAGAGAAGAGGGTTGGTCGAGAAGGAAGAAAACCAACTCCCAAGAAAAGGAAAGATCTGGAACTGAGTCTCAAGGGTCTGTCTCCTGTTGGGAGTGGTCATCCCTAAGAATAGAGTGTTTGCACTCATTTCCAGGGCATGCGGTATTTTGAGGGTGTGCGGTAGTCAGAAAGTCAAGGGAGACCTGTGAAGAGGCAATTCTCAACACTCCCCGTGGCTGGTAAGTCAATCATCCAAGAGATTATTCCTCTCAATTAGTAAATATTTTTCTTTGTAACAATTCAAGAGAGCTGATTGAGGAAGCCTTTGAGAGGGAGTCTGCAACCATGGATTGACTAGGGATAAGTTCCAGTTTGAACTCCTGATTTGTGAAATCTTTGTGGAGACCCTTTGTTTTTTTATCTATATGTTGTGATTTAGAGTGGGAGCCAAATTTTTTTATCTTTTCATCCAAGCCCTTGTTGTCTATATACAATGTGGGTTTGAACTCAAAACTTTGATAAATCTCATTGATGAGATTTCTGATCCATTTAGTCTTGAGATAACAATCAAGAAGGGCATTCAGTTTTGATTCAGTGGAGGAATAGGCGATGTTCCGTTTTCTGGTTGAGTTCCAGATAACCGGTCTTCCATAGTGAAAGATGACATATCCAGTTTGAGATTTTCAAAAAACAGGATTGTCTCCCCAGGTGGCATTGCTAAAGCTCAAGAGGACTTCCTGCTCAGGATTGTATTTGATTGTAAGTTTGAGATTTTTGGTCATCTTGAGGTATTTCCATACTTTCTGGACCTCCTGCCAGTGACTCATACCGGGTTTAGTGTTGAACCTAGCCAGACTGGATACAGAGAAGGAAATGTCCGGGCAAGTATACTGTGATAGGTGATTGAGAAGACTGACTGCGGATTGGTAGTTGATATTTAGCTGAAAAAATTCTGCATGATCATCATCATAGGCAGGTCTGAGCTGAAAGTTTGGGTTAGCGGAGACATTTTATCTTTGCAAGATGAAAGGCCAAGCTCTTCCATTCCCCAATAAATTTGATTAGGTTGGCTCAGGAGGATTTGATCATCTTTGATCTCCATGAGCATTCCAAGTATGGTGTTAGGTGAATGAGAGGATGAGTTCTGGAATTGCCTAAGGAAACTTGATTCAAAGATGTCAGAGTTGCCTACATGCAGGATTAGGTTGTCCATATGGAAGTATAGGATTTCTTTTTTTTTGGTATTGAGGTAGAGGCAAGGATCACTGGTCAACTATTCATATCCTTGAGACTTGATCCATAGCGTGAGGGTTTCATACCAATTTTTGGGAGACTGTTTCAGACCATACAAAGATTTTTTTAATTTTAGATAAGGAGATTTTCTACTTGATCCTTCTGGTCTTCTTATGATGACTGTCTCCTCCAGAGGAGCATGAAGAAATGCACCTTTGAATTTGAATTGGGTGAGTTTCATATTTTCTTTCAAAGAATATACTAAGGCCAATCATAGAGATGCAATTTTTCCGGTTGGTGCCCAAGTTTCATTGTAATCAACTCCTAACACTTGATCAAAACCTTGAAGGCATAATCAAGACTTGTATTTGACTGGTTAACCATGGCAATTCTCCTTCACTTTGAAGACACAAGTTCTATTTAGAATATTGTCCGGATTTCCATAATATTCTTCCCAAACATCTTGCATTTCTATACCTTCTAATTTGGTTTCTGTAGCCTTCTTCCATTTGGCCCCTTGGGACACTTGCGCGCCGCTTTATAGGAAGGGGGTTTGTAATAATGGTGAAAGCCATATCATTGAAGTTTTTTGATTTCATGTCTAGGTCTTTGATATGCAGATAGTTTGGGAGGTTCTGCTGGAGTAGGAAGGCAAGGGGAATTTGGAGAAGATGAATCTGTGGAGTACGCACACTTTTCCTCCTCGCAATCTGATTCTGATTCAGGAGAGTCTTCTGGCGAATCGCAAATGATATATTGTTTTTTGATGGAAGGGAAGTCGGAGCTGTCAGATTCAGAACTAACTTGAGAGAAAAGATTGAGTCCGGGAGACTCAATAAGAGGAAATTGAGAGATAGTTTTCTTTAGGAACTGGAAATGTTTTGTTTCAACAACAGCACCGGATAAGCTTAATACAAGGTAAGAATGGAAAATTGGATTAAACCCAACTAGAATTCCTTCTAATCCTTTTTTGTCAAATTTCCTCCCTCTCTGCCAATGATTTCCCAAATAGATTACCGGTGATCCTACGGGCTTCAAACAGTTAGTAGGAAGATTCTTTTTGAACATGAGTTCCCAGGGGGATTGATCATTACCTTCCCTTGGGATTTGATTCAACATGAAGCAGAAGCCTTGGATTATTATGTGCCAATAGCAAGCCTGGAAGAAGAGAAATTTGCTTGCGCGGATTTGACAATAGTTTGATTCGCTTGTTCCAATCAACCATGATGTTGAGAATGGTAAGGTTCCGACATGAGTAATTTGATATGTTTGGATTTGAAAAATTCCTTCAAAGTTTTGTTGGTGAATTCCGTGCCTTCATAGGAGAAGATCTCTGTCGGGTAGTAATTGAGCTGTTTATATTCTGTCTCCAGGAAATTGATTATAACGTCCGGGGTCTCATCTTCAGAAAGTAGAGGGAATGCCGCAAGATAGCCAGAGAAATTATCAACAAGGTTTAGAATGTAGCAAGGGCCCGCCTTAGATTGAGGAGTAATTTTTCCAATCAGATCAAGGGGTATCCTTTCAAGTGGTTTTGAAAACGGTTTTGATGTTGCTGAAAAGGGAGATTTGGTGATTTTGCTTTTCACGCAACTATAACATTGGAAGTTATTCAATTCTTCCTTAGAGAAACTATCCTTGAGAATAGTCTTGAGGGTGGAAATTGCAGCATGAACATACATCCTGTGGAAATCTAATAGAGATTGACATTTGACAGTAATGGAGCTGGTGGATTGATTCATGAGGTTAACTGAGAGATTGTTGCACGCAACTAAAGGTTTCTCAATTACAAAGAGGTTATTGCAAATTAGTCCTTTTAGAACCAACTCATTACCTCAAGAGACCATAAATCAATCTTGTTGTTGGAAAAGACTGCATCCCTTCTTTGCTAGAAGGCCAGGGCTAATTAGGTTGACCACTATGTCTGGAACGTACAAGCACTTGTCCAAAGTTACCATTGACTTGTTCCATTCTAGTCGGACCATACCAGTGCCCTAAATTTTCAGGTTAGCTTCTAGCTTTCCAGTCTTGATTTCTTCTGGGTCGTCCTGGAGATTAATAGATGTAAAGAATTTAAGATTGTTGAATATATGAATATTTGCGCTGGAGTCCAACAAAAGATTTGTAGTATTATTGGAGTTGATCCAGAAGGTGAGCAATGAATGGTATTTGATGGTTGGGTTCTTTTTGGTTTTGTTTTTCCATTGATTCTGCTGTTTGAACCACCATACTGGTTTGATTTGAGGATGAAGATGGAAGCAAGATGTCTCTGGATGCAGAGAATTTGGATTGTGGTAGCCTTCTTGGCCAGAGTTCCTAGTTAAAACGTCCTTAATTTCCTTGAGATTGAAGAGCATCAAAATCTTGTCTCACCAGATAGAAGAATTGTCTTTGTTGAGAGGAGGAATGGCATCCACCAAGGCTTTGAGTGCAACTTGATGAAAATAGTTGTTGGCTCCAACTGGTTTGTTCATTTTTGATTAGCTTGAGTTCTTTGGCTTTTAACCGTGTCAATTTAAGTATTGAATTTCTTGGGACTAAAACCAGCAGGCTAAAGACAGGTATTTAGAGATTAGACCAGCTGATTCAAATGAGGACATAGAGAACAAGAAAGAAAAGAAAGATACCAAAAGCTAGGACTATGATCAGGATCAGGACAGGAAGAGCAGCAGAAGAGAAGATGAGGCTAGAGGAGATGAGTAGATAACTGAAATGGACAGGAGTTAGAGTTTAGAGTTGTAAGACCTGATAAGTCATATGGATAGGTATCTTACCAGACAAGAGCACATGGACCATAATCAAGTAACTGAGACGGTAGATCAAGGGTTGAGGTGAGATTTGGTTTGTAGAGAAAAAGGAAAAGAAAAGTAAAAAAAAATATAGAAATAAAGAAAGAAAAGATAAAATGAAGAAAGAGATTGATTTGAGTAGTTGTTGTGGGAGGTTATTTGGAAAGAGAAGAGAGTTGGTCAACAAGGAAGAAAACCAACTCCTGAGAAAAGGAAAGATCTGGAACTGAGTCTCAAGGGTCCGTCTCCTGTTGGGAGAGGAAATCCCTCAGAATAGAGTGTTTGCACTCATTTCCAGGGCGCGGGGCATTTTGAGGGTGCGCAGTAGTCAGAACGTCAAGGGAGACCTGTGAGGAGGCAATTCTCAAAATTTGGTATAAGTTGAAGGCGTTGAATTTTTCTTTAATTCTTCCCATTATGAGAACCTCAACAGGTCTTCCTTATTCAACCTAAAAAAATTTCTAGGAAATGTAATAAAATTAGCTGCCATGATTTTCATTACATCACAAAATAATTCCACTGACCTGGCCAATTTGAGCCAGGATTTGATGTTGACCCAATGGTTTGTGCCTGGGTTTCAGTTTTGCAACTAGAAAGGCCTTCATGCTGATCTGACTCAGTCAATGAAGGGTCCTCAATCCTTGGCCTTGAAGTACTCTGTTACAAATTGCTAGTGATGAGTCCAGCATTAGATGCATTCGGCTTTTGGGGTATTAAGGATGGGGCACTCTGATTCAGAAAGGGAAGATTAATTTAGAAGTCAATTTTGGGTTCATTATCCAGCATAGCCTTCAAAATATTAAACAGACCGTCTCAGGGGATATTGGGACTAGGGTGGGTGCAGGTGTGGTACTCCTGGGTGATGGTTGAATGATAAAGATTCCTGGTTTCTCTGGTTGTTCTTCACTTGAGCAAGTGAATTATGTGTTGGAATCAGACGACTCAGATGATAATTGAGAGCTAGAGGGCGGCCTTGATGTTAATTGTCTAGCTGCTTGCCAATAAGCTTGTGCAGCCAGGTGGGAAGATGCCCTGTTTCCTGGAGCAATCTGGGGTTCTTCAGCTGAGGTTTCAGGGTTCAGCACTGGGGTATTGTCAGAGGCCTAAACAGTTGCACAATCAAGGGCAACAACCCAGGCTTCCTAAACTGGATACTCCAAAGGCACAGATGCAGTGGATATTTCAGGCACCTTGAAATAGAGGAATGTATCAGCTTTGAATATTTGGATAATTTTTGATCAACAATTTGTTGAATCAAATGATTCTTTCAACTCACTGGGTTGGTTGCCAAGGTGCTCTCCTGGAACTAATGTAAGCTTGGGGGAAGGCAGATCTCAAGCGGTTTCTGTTTCATCATCCACTGATGGTACCTTGTGAGCTGATTGGACATCTGAACTATCAGCTTTTTCTGGCTGTTGTTTTTCTTCAGTTGAAGGCTCAAGCAGACCAAGATCTATGGGGGTTTTCAACCTCAGCTCTTCCACTTTGGAGTTTTACTTTTTCTGATAAAAATAAAGCATTGAATGCAATCCTTTTTTATGGGATATTTGAAAATATTCCTTACAAACAAGTGCATTCAATTGATTAAGAGCACATTGTTCTAAAAATTGATCATAGGAGCTCAAAGAGGTATTAGACCAGACGGGACACATGCAGTTGAAACACTTACCAGGTAAATCAGCCATGGTACAATGAAGGTAGTTTTCAAGTTTCAGAGGTTTGAGATGATGCTGTTGAAATCTGACGCGTATGATGCAGTTAAGATCAGGATGAACCAAGACCTCTGGTTGAAGAAGCTGTGGCTTATATTGCCTGAAAAACTAGTCACACATTACATGTGTGTGTAATATGAAAAACAGTTGCTCATTGAGTACAATCTACATAGTTCATTTGTGTAAATAGCCTGAAGTATCACCCCAAAGTTTTGGCTTCCCTGCATATTCAATATTTATGTATGTCATTTGAAGGGAGGTTAACAAATAATGATAAGTTATCCACCTCCCTGTACATGAAACACATCACACGGGAAAAATTTGTGAGTTGGCTGGGGAGGTGGAAAACTTGTGCTAATTTTTCCACCTCCCCACAAAAACCTGGGAGCATGATTTTGAATATGCAAAATGATCAATGATTGCTGGGACAGTGGATGCCTTAGCATAAATTGTGTATCTCCTCAGCCAACTAACAAGGCATTCCCATTTCACATGATTCCTGTATGCACACAAGTCCAGGGAAGTGGATGACTTATGATAAGTTGTCCACCTCTCTTGATATTAAATGTATATTGAATAAGCAGTAAAGCCACAACTAATTTTATGGGAAGGTGGAAAACTTAGCATAAGTGGGCCATCAATCCAAAGAAATCCCATCCTACATTCAAACTAGTACAAATGTTGTACAACTCATTCACACTTTGACATTTTTTCATCAAATAAAGGTAAGCATTCCAGCACAAAAAGGTGATTTTTGAGTTATATAAATTGAAGGACATGTTTAACAATATCTGGGTTTCTTTCCATTAACTCTAAAAATTTTTTCTTATGCAAATAATGTTTCTATTCCGGTCTATGTGTGTTATCACCGGTACATAATCTATTTTTTTTTTAAAAAGACATGAGAAAAAAAAACAAAAAGGAAAACTGATGAGAACACAGACAACAAAAAAAAATTGAAATAATGTGAAGATCTTAGATGGCCGGGATTGAGAGACACCAGCCAGTTGTGGTGCCCCAACCTGGACACCCTGGCCAGTGCGGAGTTTTTAATTTTTTATGATTTTTCCTTATCATCTTTCATAGGTATCATTATCAAAAAAAAAAATCTTTGATCTGGAATGCGCTTCCATTTGGTTCCCAGCTTCCCTCTTCCCTCTTAACTCTCCCTGCCTGCATTCACTCCTAAAGAACATCTTGGTCTCACTCACTCATCCCCACCAAGCTCAGTCTTGAGTTCACAAGATTCATCCATCCATCCAGAGCTCCCAAGTCATCAAGAGTAGCAGGGAGTGTGGTCTGACTCAGTGAGAGTGGATCAAGAGTTGTTTTAGAGTTTCCTTGAGGGATTGGGGTTATGAAGGTTGTGTTACATAAATACCTATGTACAGGAAGATGGAGGTGTGAATTGATAGACGTAGACGGAATTCTAACTGAGGAATCCAAACCATCCGATCCTTCCCATCATCCTCCATTGATTCAAGTTTGACCATGACGAACGGCTTTTTGATTGATCAAGCGCTTTTCTCAAGATCAATCGATTGATCAACATCATCATCATCACCACAATCTTGAGCAGGACGACTGAATCAAAGAAGGAGGGCGGAATCAAAAGTATTTCATCTTTGACCATCCCACCACCACCCAGGAAACCATCTCTCAAACCCCTGAGATGCTCTCACAAGCCAGCCAGGAAACTATCAATCCTAGATAAATCTCATCCAACCCTAGAATCCAAACTACTCTCCAAACTGAGCTACGATTTATCCACCCATCCTCCCAAGACAACCAATTGGATCAATGTCCTCCTGGCCCAGGCTATCATTGCCAATCCTAGCCTCCTCCACGGTCTTGATCATGAAAACAGCAGTCTACCTCATTTTGCCGCCTCAAGCGGCCATCCATCAATCCCCTTTCCACCTCCTAGCTTATTGATCTCCAGCGCGGCTTGTCCTTTGCCTGCGCGGGTCTCTTACGTTTCCGGTGCCTGTTGGACACCTGCCGGCGGTCATCCGCGGCCACGGCAGCTGCCCATGTCCCTCGGATGCCTGGGGCATCCCTCTTTGGGTTTCTTTTTCTCCAAGTAACTGTTTGTTTGTTTCTTTTTTTTTCTTCTTTCTTTTGTTTTCTCATGATCTTGATCCTTGAAAAAAAAAAAAAAAAAAAAAACGCTCCCATTTGTAAATCTCTCTTGTAAATAGTCCACAAACCTCTGGTCTATAAAAGAAGGGGCTCTCCCCTGCTTTTTCTGTGGATATCAGATCAGATCATCAGATCATCAGTTAATAGAATCATCCATAAGGGTGTGTGCTTGTGTCCCCCCATTATCAAGAAATTCCATCCTTATTCTTATCCTGGGCATATCTTTGATTGCCCCCTGATCCATTTTTTTTGACCCTGAGTCTTTGCCCCTCTGTGGCCTGATCCTTATCACCAACCAATAGCCTTGCTGGTTGAAGAAAAATTCTGTCTGTTGGAATTTTTGAGTGTGTTATACCACTCCTTGATCCCTTTCTCTGAACATACTGGTCCTGATCCTTGATCATCTTTCTGGAGTCAATCACAATTGATTGAAGAGGTCTTATTAAGCTTGAGACCTGGAGTGGTATACCTCCCTTTATTTTCTTTGGAGTTGCATTCTGCCAGCCAATTCTGGAGTCCTTTGAGAAGTGTTGAGGTTATCCTTGCTTCAAAATCAGTTACTGTTTGCTTTGGAGCTTCTTAAACATTGTGCTTTGTCTTGTACAGCCACCCTAAGCTATCTAGTACCCTTCAAGCGCTTGATTGCGGAGAGTTGGGTAGGTTCATTGAGAACCTGGAGGTTGTTTGGGTTTGAGTTGATCATCCCCAATCTTCTGCTGACAACCAGAGTAAGGTTGTGGGTGTTGTTACATACAACAGCTTTTGTTCTTTGAGCTCTAAGAGGACTTTAACTTCTTTTGTTCAAGTTTGTTGCTGCATAATCTTGTCTCAGATAGTGCTGTTCCATCGCTACCAAACTATTATCATCTTTATCCTCTACTCCTTGATTGCTCATTTACCAGGTTCTGGACCTTGATCTTGGTTACATTTAAATATTTTTGTAACACTCAGGAGGGCAACCTAAACAGCACCTTTCCCCTCCACAGAACTGCCACGGCCTAGCAATCTTTGGAGTGTTACATTTGGTCCCCAAAGCTGGGATCAAACCAACAACCTTGGGATTTAAAATCCCAACTTGAAGAATCAACTCCGAAATCTGATCTGATTTTTTTCCCTTTCTTTCTTTTTCTGTTTGTTCTTTTTTCAGATCTGATCCGTGGAGGCAACTTGGTCCAGAAGTAAGTGCTCCCAATTGTGCACCATCTGGGCAAGATCCTTGTCATTTTTGGTGAAAATCTACTCTTGCCACACTTGTGAGCCACCTTGGAACTCTGCTTGTTTGGATCTCTTAGGAACCATTCAACATGGAATCTGCTGGATCCTCTTTATCTGTTTGGGCCAAGATGGTCAAAATCAAACCTCAGAACAAGAATTTAGGCTTCAATGGGACCAATGTTGAACAATTCCTGGACTCCTATGAGATGGCTGCGGAAGTGGATGGTGCCAGTGAATATGACATGGCTTATCAGTTACAATTTTTTATCTCTTCTCACAAAGTTATGGAGGTTATTGAATTGTTTGAGGGATTTGAAACTCACAACTGGCCGCTCCTGAAGGAGGCTATGTTGGCCTATTGGAGAAAAATAGATGTAGCCAGATTTACCTTGCAAGACTTGGATGCCCTGGTTTCTCAATGGATCTCCAATGGTGGTATCTCCTCAGCCTCTGACTATCAGACTTTCAGAAAATCTTGGGACCCTATCCAGTCCTATCTTATCTGGAACAATCACATTGATACGTTGGACAAAATTTGAGTGCAATTTTTTCAGTCTTTCTTTCCAGGAGTGCAGGGAAGAATTAAGGATGAATTTGTGTAATCTGGATCCATGATCACGACAAGAGACAATCCTTTCAAGCTCCCTGCTTTCATGGTCCTTAGGAATACTGTGAATAAATTGATGAAAGGTCAAACAGCTCTCACCTTTGAAAAACCTAAAATCACTGAACCAGTCCTTGCCCCCTCTTTTCAAGCATCTAACAAAATCATGAATAAGATGGAAGCCAATTGCAGACCTAAACCCAATCCTCAGGCCCCCTGGGAGACACCTACTATAGATGAGATCACTAAATTACTTCAGGCATTTGAGAATAAAATAGATCAGAAAATATCCTCCTTAGCCACTCCTAAACCTGCTAATTCTGTTCCTAAATCTACTATAGTCTGTTATTATTGCCATAGGGAAGGCCATGGTACCATTAGATGTCCTGAAATCCAGAAGGACAAGGATGAGAAGTGAGTAGAGCAGAAGGGAAATAATTTTTTCCTTCCTAACGGTTCTTTTATCCCTTTCAATTTGTCTTGTCCGATCCTTCATGTGGTGGCCTCATACCAACCACCAACTCCTAAGAAGGCATCCTTGGTCTCTGTGGATTTTCAATTGTCCTGTGGAACTCTGCAAACTTGGTATCCTCCAGCTATCGCTTCTTCCAGCTTCCCTGGCACCTATGAATCTGATCCAGCTAGGAAACGCCATGAGGAACCAAAACCTCATAAGTCTCCTCCTGTTCCAACTTCAATCCTGCAAAAACCCGTTAAACGTTGATCTTCACCTGAGCCTCCTTCCTCTGATGTGGAAGACATGGAAGTAGAATAGGGAACCACTTATGGAAAGGTTCCAGGACAACTCTGATCCTCCCCCTCTTCAACCTGCCCAACCCTCAGATCCTCTTCCATCAACTATTTCACCTTATCTTCCTCCCTCCACCCAGCCCAAAGTTTGATTTGAGAGGGGAATCTCCAAGGACTACCCTAATGCTGTGGAAGGAGTATTAAAGAAAATTTCTGATATTAAAATCCCTGATCTATCTGTTGCTGAACTCCTGTTGATATCTCCATCTGTGGCAGAAGGGATGACAAAATGGGTTTCCCATTGACTTGTGGAGATTGGTCCGGACAAATTAAAGGTCTCCTCTGGTGGAACAGATCCTTCTTCAGATACCAACCTGTATTCCTGTCCTCTTGGTTTTCTTCCATGTTATCTTGGTGATTCAACTAAAACAGTTTCTCTCCTTGTGGATTTGGGTTCTCAGCTCAACTTGATTTTGGACTCCATGGCCTGAAAGCTTAAACTTAGCCCAAGGGTCAGTTCCAACTCTGCGGTTTATGGAATTGGGAATCAGTCCTGTGAACTGGTTGGTATTACTGAGGATATCCCTGTTCAAATTGGTCAAAATAATGTTGGCACCTGTCACTTCTGGATCACTTGTCTGGATGGTCCCATGATCTTGGGAAGGCCTTTCTTAATGGACTTTGGTGCCACCCTGATGTTTTCTGATCAAGTTGGGGAGAAAATTCTCCTCCCTGATGCTGATGGCAGAAAAATTGAAGTTCCTCTTTGTTCTCTGGATTCTGGTTGTTGGGAAAGAGACTTCCCTTGTCAACCTCCCAAATCTGTCCTGAAAGGAAAGCAGAAGGAAAACTCTCATTGCTCTCATCCTCATTTTTTAGCAGAATAGTTGGCCCTACTGATAGTTGTAGTTCTTCTCAGCCTCAGACTTCAACTCATGGACCAACTCCCACCTCAGAGGCATATCTTTCTTTTTCCTCATCATTTCCTTCTCATCCAAATAAAATCAATAATCAAGCACATAAAAAATCTGAAAAATCCAAAAATATTTCTTCTCTGTCTGGATCTGTTGTATCTTCTTTTCCTTTTTCTTTTCAGTCTGATCACTCATCCTCTATTCCGGTTTTGAATCTCCGCAATGAGTCTAAACTAGATCTTGATCTTGATTCTCTTCTTGGTGGCTTTGGTATGAAGGAGTTTGGTCTAAGGTGGAGGCAATTTGGGGTAGAAGTAAGTCCTACCAATTGTGCACCACCAAGGGCTTCTACTACTGTCTTTTTCAAAACTCTACCCTGTGCTACACATGTGAGCAATGTGTTATCTTTTGGATCCTCTTTTATGGAGAAGGCACCTTTCAAGGACGCAGCAGAACATCGGACTTGGAAGATGTTGGCATATGGCCTAAGTTTTTGTAGTCAGGTCTCACTTGTCAATGCTTGGAGGAAGCAAGAATTCCTCTCCTTCGCCATCAAGTACAAACCAGTTGCAAAGAAGGTCCAGCCAGTCAACCAACCAATGCCTCTCAACCTCAATCCTCCTCTTAGGCTTCCTCTGCTATCCTGCGATCCTTACTGTGGTCTATCCAAATCCCTCACTGGTCCATTTATTCCCTCTGGTTGGGTCACTGAAGAATGTCTGAAAGTGGTCAACTTTGGTCCAGATGGATGGCTTCTTCCTGATGAGTTCAATTTGATCAAAAATATTTTGTCTCTAAGGGAAAAATCTATTGCATTCTGTGAAGAAGAGAGAGGTATCTTGAAAGAATCCTATGGTCTCCCTTACATCATCCCTGTAGTTGAACATGACCCTTGGCAAAAGAAAAAGATCCCAATCCCTGCTTCTAAAGTTGACAAATTCATCAAGTTTGTCCGCAAACAAGTCCAAACCGTTTTATACAAACAATCAACTTCTAGCTATTCCAGTCCTGTTTTCTGTGTTCTAAAGAGTAATGGTAAACTTAGAGTGGTTCATGATCTCCAACCTCTTAATAAAGTTACTATTAAAGACTCTGGCGTGCCTCCTGCCACTGAAGAATTTGTTGAATCCTTCTCTGGGAGAGCTTGCTATGGTCTAGGTGACATTATGGGTGGCTATGACAAACAATTCTTGCATCTTATTTCTTGTCCCCTCACTACTTTTGATACTCCCCTTGGTTGATTTTAGCTGACTGGATTGCCTCAAGGTGCCACCAACTTGGTTGCAGTCTATCAGGCTCAGATGATGTGGATCCTCCAGGACAAAATCCCAGATCATGCGGGTATCTTTATTGATGATGGTGGGATTAAAGGTCCAGTTTCTGACTATGATAATGAGCTCTTACCTTGGCACTCATGAATCCAACGATTTATCTGGGAGTATGCTACTTTCTTGGAAAGAATTTTGTTTTGAATTGAGGAATCTGGCCTTACTGTCTCTGGATCAAAAATTGCTGCCTGTGTCCCTGCCTTGGAAATCATTGGTCATATAGTCTGCAAGGACGGAAGAAGGGGGCACCCTCTCAATTCAACAAAATCATCTCCTGGCCTACTCCAATAAATCCAATGAAAGTTAGAGGTTTCCAAGGTGTTGTAACTTATGTCAGGATCTTCATTCCCTCACTATCCAAAATCTGTGTTCCCTCGCGTTGCTTAACCAGGAAGGATGCTGAATGGATTTGGACCCAAGACTGCAAATGATAATTTCAGTTTCTCAAAACAATTTTTGGGAAAGAAATTGTTTTGAAAAAGATCACTTATGGACCCGGAGCCGGCAAGATCAAGCTGGCAGTGGACTCTAGTTAGAAAACTGTTGGGTCTGTCCTTACCCAGGAAGATGAAAATGGTTTGGATTGTCCTGCTCTGTATGAATCTCTTCTTTTCTCAGATGTGGAATCCAGGTACTCCCAGCCAAAACTGGAACTTTGCAGTGTGGCCTGAATTTTGAAAAAGCTTCAGACTGTCCTTTGGGGTCAACACTTTGAGTTAGAAGTTGATGCACAATCCATTATTGAAATGATCAATGCCCCCAGCCTCCCAAATGCTCCAAGACTTGTTGGGTGGCTTTCATTCAGTTGTTCTCTTTTGATATTGTTCACAGGCCTGGAAAATCTTTCACCATGCCTGATGGTTTATCTCGACGCCCTATTGGAGATGATGAATCAGATTTTGGAATGGATTTCAATGAGGAAGAACCCTTGGTCCGCCCTGTCTTTTCCTTCTCCTCTCAAAATTACTCTGGTTTCCAGCAAGGTTTCTGTCTTAAGTTAGAGCAGTAACTTTCAACTCTCCAAAGACCCCCTGATCTCTCTGCCAAAGAATTTTGGTCCCTTAAAAGGAAGTTCCCCAACTTCTTTGTCCAAGGTTCTAGGCTTATGAAAAGAGCAACTCCTTGTTCACTTGTTGTGGTCACCATCCCTTCTAAGCAAGATTCAATCCTGGAAAATCTCCATGAAGGCCTTGGTCATTGTGGGGAAACCAAAACCTATTGAAGAATATCCAAACAATTTTGGTGGCCATCCCTGAATAAATCCGTTGCTCAATGGTGCAGGAGTTGTGAAGTGTGCCAGAAACCTGATCTTAGGCGCCTGGCCAAAATTTTTTACCCCACTGGAGAGTCCACTGTCTTTGGGAGGATTGCTCTGGATGTGGTTCACATTAAGGCGGGTGGAGCTAAGTACCTCATTGTGGCTAGAGATAATTTTTCTGGATGGGTTGAAGCAAAGTTTCTTAAGAACCTCAGTTCTGAATCAGTAGCAGCTTTCCTTCATGAGACTTGGACAATGCGTTATGGATTGGCTCAATCTTATTCTACAAATGGTGGCTTGGAATTTGGTGGAAAACTTGCTGAAATGATCCAATCTCTCCCTGGACAACATCAAGTTACTACTCCCTATTATCCTGAAGGAAAAGGCATGGTGGAAAGAGACCATGCGCCCTTGAAGGCTGCTCTGGTTAAGTTGGCTGGTGAAAGTGGCAAGAATTGTCGGAAGTTTCTCCCCTTGGTCCTCTTCTCTGATTGAATTTCCACCAAGAAAACCACTGGACACTCTCCTTATGAAATCATCTTTGTTCAGAGGGATGTTCTTCCTCTTGATCTTGAAATGGAGTCTTTCTTGGGCATCTCTTGGGAACAAGTTTCCTCAACTACTGACCTGTTAGTTGCCAGATCAAAGCAACTGGAGCGGAGTGAAGATATTGAAAAGTTGAAGAATGACTATATTGCCATGAGGGATGAAAAGGTAATAGTAGGCTATGGAGGAGCCTGATGAGGAGGAATAATAAGGCTAAAAAGAGCCAATAGAGAGGGGATAATTCTTGTATAGTCAAGAGGAACTGATCTGATGAGGAGGAAGGGGCACTCCGGTATTGTTGACTGGTAATCAGATGTTTTTCATTCCTGGTCCAAGGGAAGGACCAGTATTTATGGACAACTAGAGAACCCCAAAGGGGGCCTAAGGTAGCAGGGTTAAGACAACTAGAGAGCCCCCAGAGGGGGCCTGAGACAGGAATAATATCTTAATGAAAGCAGTAAGATAGAAATAAAGCTGACTAAATTTGTCAGTTACAAAATATGAACAGAAAAAGACAACACACCAACTTAACTGACAAATTTAGGAACCAATTTGAGACCAATCAAAATTTCATAGGAGAATATGAGAAGAGAATATGAGAATGAGAGATATGAGATTTGAGAAAGGATGACAAGAAACCACATTGTCAGCATATGAGATGGGGAATGAAAGCCTATTTTAAGAGGAGCAACAAGTACCTCAGGCATAGTTGCCTAGCTTAATATGGGAGGAATGATAGCCTATTTTAAGAGGAGCAACAAGGACCTCAGGCATAGTTGCCTAGCTTAATGGGGAGAATGATATGATGATGATGATGATGATGATGATGATGATGATGATGATGATGATGATGAGAGTAATGGTAATGGTGATGGGTATGGGATGATGATGGTGATGGTGATGGTGATGGTGATGGTGATGGTGATGGTAATGGTGATGGTGATGGAGTTGGTGATGTTGATGGTGATGGAGTTGAAATCAATTGGTGACAGTTATAAGATAATGGTGGGTGATGACAGTATTGGATAATAATGAATGTGTTTATTGTAATGAATGAGGGTGGAAAATAGGAAGATATAAACAGATAGTATTGAACAAAAGGAGGAAAGGATTCCAACACACCAGCCTGTTCAATACTAGATGGGAAGGGACATTGATTTTTTTGTTGAATTTGATTGTTAATGTTGTTGATGGATGATATTGAGAGGTTGATATGGTTGATGGTTGATGTTGATTTGGAGTGAGTGATTGATGGATGAATCAATGTTGGAGATAGAGGTAGTAAGGATGTAGCGGGTGAGGTGGATGAGATGGAGGGGAGCGAGCGAGTGGTGATGTAGAATGAGGAGTGGATGAGATGAAGCAAGGAGATGTAGCAATGAGTGATGTAGCAGCAGGTGGAGTGGGTGAGATAGAGGAAATGGAGCAATGGTGGTTGAGGTAGTGGGTGGAGCGGATGAGGTGGTTGGGAGCGAGCAAGTGGTGGTTGAGGTAGCGGGTGTAGCAAATGAGATGGAGGAGATGAAGTGATGATGGTTGATGTATCAGAGGATTGGAGAAAGCGAGTGGTTGTTGAGGTAGAAGGTGGAGAGGAGCGGATTAGATGAAGCAAGGGGAGATTTACCAGATGAAGCGCGACGGAGGTCGCAGATGTTGATGATGATGATGGTAGATCAGAATGATTCTCGTTAGTGATTGGTGTATTGGATTGAGTAGCTCTAGGGGTCAGGGAGGAGCAAGGGGTGATGTGCCGAAGCATTGATCTGGAACAAGTGACCGGACCAGTTTTGCGTAGTGAAGGACGCATAAAAACGTTCAAGCTTGGAATAGGATGGGATCAAATTGGACTAGGTCTAGAGGGATCAGAAGTGTGGTGGCGAGCGTGATGACTGCAATACGTTTGATCAAGGAAGCGATGGAGTAGGTGACCGGAGAGGTACGTGAGAGGATGGAGAAGGCAAGGATACATTGGGAAAAGTGAACGTTACCGTTGAAGATGAAGTAATTCATCATTCCGATTGAGTTTTGGGCGGGAGGATGAGAAGGAGTGAAGGAGTGGTGAAGGAGGTGAGGATGACTTGAAGGATGAGGGAGATGAGGATTGGAGAGCTCCGATTGAGTCCAGAGTGTACCAAGATTGGTGTAGAACCAGATTGGGATCATCATGACGAATGCAATGGCTGATGAGTAGAACAAGAGGTTCAATTTATCCATCTGATGATGAGAGGAAGAAGATCCGATCAAGGATTGATGTCAATGGGTTTTGATGATTGTTGAGTTGGATGGGTTAGAATCTTTGGGTAAGGGTTTTTTACCAAAGATATTTTGAGAGACGAAGATGAGGGTAGAGCCCAAGGCGCAGAGGAAAACAAGTCCGTTTGCTCTTGTATCAAAGGAACATGCCAACATGACACCCAGGGTGAGAGGGAGTAGTGATAGGTAGGTATTGAATTGATAGCATACTCCAAACAATCCAGCGTAGGAAATGACTGTGAACAAGGGAGAGAGTGCCTTGATGGTGTGGAAGGTACTGAAGGGTACTCTGGAGATGGCCATCAAGCTAAAGACATGACCGGCAATGGAGAAGAGACTCATGATGCACGTGCCACGGATGGTGGATCGATTGGGGATTTGGATACCTAAGGATTGGATGATGGTTGTTGTACCGAGATGACAATGATGATGATGAAAAAGGGAAGAAGCTCAGGCTGGTGGTCGATCTGGATGGGATTGAGGGAGAAGAGGTCAAGCTTGAGTTGAGGTAGAAAATGAGAGATGAGATGAGTCAAGCTGGAGAGAGTGAAGGATGAGTTGGAGGGGTTGGGGATTGTATAGATGCTTAACCAGGGTTGAGGATTGAGAGATTGAGATTGATGATGGGAGATGATTGGAGGAGTGAGTGTGGGAAGCGCATGGGATAGAGATGAAGGTTGAAGACAAATATCAGAGATAGTGTAGAGGGTTGAATGAGAAGAAGAGAGAAGAGATTGAGACAAGATGGAAATGTGGGATGGATGAGATTTGCGGTGACACAACCAGTTGGAACAATGAAGTTGACCGGATGGCTTGGCGGGATGAGCTTTCCGCTTTTAACCGTGAAAAGTTGAGGAATGACTATATTGCCATGAGGGATGAAAAGGTAATAGTAGGCTATGGAGGAGCCTGATGAGGAGGAATAATAAGGCTAAAAAGAGCCAATAGAGAGGGGATAATTCTTGTATAGTCAAGAGGAACTGATCTGATGAGGAGGAAGGGGCACTCTGGTATTGTTGACTGGTAATCAGATGTTTTTCATTCCTGGTCCAAGGGAAGGACCAGTATTTATGGAAAACTAGAGAACCCCAAAGGGGGCCTAAGGTAGCAGGGTTAAGACAACTACAGAGCCCCCAGAGGGGTCCTGAGACAGGAATAATATCTTAATGAATGAAGTAAGATAGAAATAAAGCTGACTAAATTTGTCAGTTACAAAATATGAACAGAAAAAGACAACAGATATTCAAAACAAAGCTTATCAGAAGATGATGGAATCAAGAGCAAAATCAGTTCAGTATTGGGAAGATAAACACCTAAATCAAATCAGGGACCCTTTAAACCCTGGTGATCTGGTATTGGCTTATAATTGTTCCTTGGAAACTCAGTGGGGAAAGCTTTTCTCTAACTGCTGGAATGGTCCTTACCAAGTAGTCCATCAAGTTAGAGGTGGATTGTATGTTTTGGAGGAACTGGATGGTACTCAGATGGCCAGAAGGTTCTCTGCTGATCAGGTCAAGAAATTTCATTCTTGTGGAGGCAACTTGGTCCAGAAGTAAGTCCTCCCAATTGTGCACCATCAGGGTCATCTGCTGCGTTTTTTTGTGAAACTCTACTTCATGCCACGCATGTGAGCACCTGGGACGCCTTCTTCATTTTATCTCAGCCACTTCTAGGATTTTTGGTTGGATCAACATATTTTTTTTCAACCACTCTCAAGATCAAACTGGCCATTCTTTGGTTTCAATCATCTTTCTTTCCTTTCTTTTTTTATGGCATCAAACTCAGGAGCAGACTAGGGACAGTCTGTAAGTTGGTGAGAGATGTGGTGCCACAACCTGGACACCCTGTTCAGTGCGGATGTTTTAATTTTTTATGATTTTTCCTTATCATCTTTCATAGCTATCATTATCAAAAAAAAATCTTTGATCTGGAATAGGCTTCCATTTGGTTCCCAGCTTCCCTCTTCCCTCTTCCCTTTCCCTGCCTGCATTCACTCCTCAAGAACATCTTGGTCTCACTCACTCATCCCCACCAAGCTCAGTCTTGAGTTCACAAGATTCATCCATCCATCCAGAGCTCCCAAGTCATCAAGAGTAGCAGGGAGTGTGGTCTGACTCAGTGAGAGTGTATGAAGAGTTGTGTTAGAGTGTCCTTGAGGGCTTGGGGTTATGAAGGTTGTGTTACATAAATACCTATGTACGGGAAGATGGATGTGTGACTCAATAGACGTAGACGGAATTCTAACTGAGGAATCCAAACCATCCAATCCTTCCCATCATCCTCCATCAATTCAATTTTGACCACAACAAATGGCTTGTTGATTGATCAAGCGCTTTGCTCAAGATCAATCAATTGATCAACATCATCATCATCACCATGATCTTAAGCAGGACAACTGAATCGAAGAAGGAGGGCGGAATCAAAAGTATGTCATCTTTGACCATCCCACCACCATCCAGGAAACCATCTCTCAAACACCTGAGACGCTCTCACAAGCCAGGCAGGAAACTATCAATCCTAGATAAATTTCATCCGACCCTAGAATCCAAATTACTCTCCAAACTGAGCTAAAATTTATCCACCCATCCTCCTGAGACAACCGATTGGCTCAACTTTGTCCTGGCCCAGGCTATCATTGCCAATTGTAGCCTCCTCCACGTTCTTGATCATGAAAACAGCAGTCTACCTCATTTGGCTGCCTCAAGCGGCCATCCATCAATCCCCTTTCCACATCCTAGCTTATTGATCTCCCGCGCAGCTTTTCCGTTTCCCGCATGGGTCTCTTACGTTGCCAGTGCCCGTCGGACACCTGCCGGCGGTCATCCGTGGCCACGGAAGTTGCCCATGTCCTTTGGATGCCCGCAGGCGTCCCTCTTTGGGTTTCCTTTTTCTCTGAGTAACTGTTTGTTTCTTTTTTTTCTTCTTTCTTTTGTTTTCTCATGATCTTGATCCTTGAAAAAAAAAAAAAAAAATTCCGCTCCCATTTGTAAATCTCACTTGTAAATAGTCCACAGGCCTCTGGTGTATAAAAGGAGGGGCTCTCCCCTGCTTTTTCTGAGGATATCAGATAAGATCATAAGATCATCAGTCAATAGAATCTGTTGAGTTGAGAGCCGCGCTCACTATAAGTCCTCACTTCTCACGGTGTCACCACTCCAAATCTGGACAACGCTCCTCCAATCTCACTCAGCCTGGCTCATTTCCTGATCAACCCGCTCATTGTGCCCCATCCTTTCTCATCCTTTCCTCAACCCCTTCTTCGCGCCTCATCCTTCCTCATCCTTTCTTCAACCCCTTTTCTCAATTCCTCCACTCTCCCTTATTCCTACCCTCTTCCACCTTCTTCCTCAATCTTGCCACTCCCTCATTCCTTCTCCTAAAGTCTCAACATCAACCTCGTCTCGCCTCAA
This sequence comes from Puccinia polysora, assembly GCA_025617555.3. NCBI lineage: Eukaryota > Fungi > Basidiomycota > Pucciniomycetes > Pucciniales > Pucciniaceae > Puccinia > Puccinia polysora. The sequence continues at coordinate 10,165,509 of CM062623.1, read as the reverse complement.
CCATTCCCAACTCATCTCCTCAAGATCCAGTCCTGTCTCGACGGCTCTCAACCTCAAGTTCTGTCTAGCTGTGAGACAACTCATCTCCCTTTGATCATTCCTCCATGACCTATATTCACTTTCATTCTCCTTTGATTCTTCACCTCAGTCCCTCTCCATTCTCCTGTCTTCCTTGTTGCCTGCCATTGTGTCCCCTTTTTCATTTCCTTCCTAACAGATCCGTCCCACTGGTAAGATACTCTCTCTGTGGCTTCAGAGTGTCTCGATTTTGTTCCCTTAAGTTTGTTTTCTTTTATTTCTTAAAGTCTGCTGGTCCTAGATTTTGAAATACAATCCTTTTATTCTTTCACTGTTTTGAAATCTAGGACCAGCAGACAGTGGGACAAATCTGTTAGGAAGGAAATGAAAAACGGGACACAATGGCAGGCAACAAGGAAGACAGGAGAATGGAGAGGGACTGAGGTGAAGAATCAAAGGAGAATGAAATTGAATATAGGTCATGGAGGAATGATCAAAGGGAGATGAGTTGTCTCACAGCTAGACAGAACTTGAGGTTGAGAGCCGTCGAGACAGGACTGGATCTTGAGGAGATGAGTTGGGAATGGTTGAGGCGAGACGAGGTTGATGTTGAGACTTTAGGAGAAGGAATGAGGGAGTGGCAAGATTGAGGAAGAAGGTGGAAGAGGGCAGGAATAAGGGAGAGTGGAGGAATTGAGAAAAGGGGTTGAAGAAAGGATGAGGAAGGATGAGGCGCGAAGAAGGGGTTGAGGAAAGGATGAGAAAGGATGGGGCACGATGAGCGGGTTGATCAGGAATTGAGCCAGGCTGAGTAAGATTGGAGGAGCTTTGTCCAGATTTGGAGTGGTGACACCGCAAGAAGTGAGGACTTAGAGTGAGCGCGGCTCTCAACTCAACAGAATCATCCATAAGGGTGTGTGCTTCTGTTCCCCCATTATCAAGAAATTTGATCCTAATCCTTATCCTGGGTATATCTTTGATTGCCCCCTGATCCATTTTTTTTGACCCTGATTCTTTGCCCCTCTGTGGCCTGATCCTTATCACCAACCAATAGCCTTGCTGGTTGAAGAAAAATTCTGTCTGTTGGAATTTTTGAGTGTGTTATACCACTCCTTAATCCCTTTCTCTGACCATACTGGTCCTGATCCTTGATCATCTTTCTGGAGCCAATCACGATTGATTGAAGAGGTCTTATTAAGCTTAAGACCTGTAGTTTTATACCTCCCTTTATTTTGTTTGGAGTTGCATTCTTCCAGCCTATTCTTGAGTCCCTTGAGAAGTGTTGAGGTTATCCTTGCTTCAAAATCAGTTACTGATTGTTTTGGAGCTTCTTAAACATTGTGCTTTGTCTTGTACAGCCACCCTCAGTTATCTGGTACCCTTCAAGCGCTTGATTGCGGAGAGTTGGGCAGGTTCATTGAGAACCTGGAGGTTGCTTGGGTTTGAGTTCATCATCCCCAATCTTCTGCTGACAACCAGAGTTATTAGCTTGTGGGCGTTTTTACATACAACAGCTTTTGTTCTTTGAACTCTCAGAGGACTTTAACTTCTTTTGTTAAAGTTTTTCCCTGCATAATCTTGTCTCAGATAGTGCTGTCCCATTGATACCAAACTATTATCATCTTTATCCTCTAATCCTTGATTCCTCATTTACCAGGTTATGGACCTTGATCTCGGTTACATCTAAATATTTTTGTAACACTCAGGAGGGCAGCCTAAACAGCAACTTTCCCCTTCACAGAACTGCCACGGCCTAGCACCGTATGGAACCTTACACTGTGCCAATGATGGGCACAGGTAGGAGACCCGCGGTTGAAGAACAGCGCGTACAGGCTGAAGGGCCCTGGCAAAATGCGGGGCCATGGATGATTGCGCAAGAGCCGCCGGAGGAGAGAAATGGGCAAAATGGAAATTGCAGCAGGGGGGGGGGGAGTGATGATTGGAGGAGGAACCTTGGGTGGGGGATGGTTGGTTCCATGGTTGGATGACCTACCAAGGTGGGAGATGAGAGTGCAAGATTGGTTGTGGGAATTACCAATCAAGTCAGGGGATGTGTCAGCTTGCTACTATTGCAGAGCAAGCTGCAAAAGTGACAGAAAAAAAAATAAAAATAATAATAATGAAATTAACCTAAGAAGGAGAAGGGAAACCATCAATATTATTGCAAAAATGCATTATCCACCCAAAATTAGGTAGGGTCACTCACAGACCCCACCCTTGAAATCCAACTCCTTATTTTTTTAAATAATTAAGGAAAAGAAAGATAAAAATACCATGGCACTGTCATACTGACACAAAAATCAGTCTAGCCTCAGTCTAACCCTCAGGCCTGATTTACTTTCTCAGGAACTTCAACCTCAGGGCTCAGGAGACTTACATCAATATGTCTCCAGTAACTATATACCTCAGGATCTTCATGCAGCACATACCTACATATAGTCTAACCTCATACTATACACAGATAGACTCCATAGGCTTGCACATACTCAATCTCCCAGGCTCTACTCTACCTCTCTGTCCAACCCATACCTCTTTGGGTTATCTCTCTGTCTAACCCAAACCTCCTCTGTGTGGTTTATCATTTGGGAATCTTTATGTACATCCTCTTGCAAATTGTATTACATACTCTCTCTACTTGGTACATAGTGTCATGACTCCCATGTACACTGTACATCCTTCAATTGTAATTTCCCAACTTAGACAGCTCAGACCTGGAACCTTACCCCAAAGTAGAAGCAGCCTAACCTAATGTAGTAGCATAACTGATCAGCCCTCTCTGTTACTTAAACTGTTCCCATGACATCATGTGTATTGTCAGCTCTCTGATACCAGGAACCTTGCATTCCTTTAGCTACAGAGAGTGATAAAAATGCTGGAATGATAATAATAATTATTACTCCAATAGTAAACACTTAGAAGCTTAAAAAAATGATATAATAAGAGCAGTTGCAAGGTTTAATTGGTTTGGTAATAATTGGTGTTGAATATAGTATAAAAGAGGGGCCACAGTATTATACTACTGGGGATCTTTATAGACTAGCAACCTCTCTTCAAGTGGCCTCCTTAGGCAGCTTAAGAACCTTGGAATAAATATGGGTGCCTTAGAAAGGACTTATTCCACTAATGGCCGGGCTTAACAGCACAAGTGGCCTAGACAGGAAGGGAAACACTCACTCTGAGCAGTTGACCACGAAAATCCTGGAATAATTTGAAGGGTTTCAGAGCAGATGGGGTAGATTGCTTGACTAAACTTCAATGGTTGATTGGTTAATAGAGGTAAATAATACTACTACAGACTAAGTCATAAATCACTTGCTTATCTTCATATAAGCACTTGATTAACAATGACACCGTGTCTGATTGATAATAAATAATTCCTGATGACTGATTGGGAACAGAAGGGCAAAAAGAGCCTGTTTAAATATTCTTTTTTGGGTGCTTGAGGGCCTCTAGAGGGGGTACTAGCCATGGGCTGAGGCTAGGGGGGCAATCAGGGCAAGATTGGAACGTCCTCAAGGTGCTGTTAGCCTGCTGGCCTTAGATCTGTAAAGGAACAGCTCCTTTTTAGCTGCAGAATCTGTTAATCAATAGATTAGTCATTTTGCTGATCCTGCACTGATCCTCAATTTGTACTGTAAGTACTCATACTTTAAATAGATAGACTCCATAGGCTTGCACATAATCAATCTCCCAGGCTCTACTCTACCTCTCTGTCTAACCCATACCCCTTTGGGATATCTCTCTTTCTAACCCATACCTCCTCTGTGTGGTTTATCCTTTGGGAATCTTTATGTACATCCTCTTGCAGATTGTATTAAATACTCTCTCTACTTAGTACATAGTGTCATGACTCCCATGTACACTGTACATCCTTCCTTCAATTGTACTTTCCCAACTTAGACAGCTCAGACCTGGAACCTTACCCCAATGTAGAAGCAGCCTAACCTAATGTAGTAGCATACCTAATCAGCCCTCTCTGTTACTTAGACTGTTCCCATGACATCATGTTTATAGTCTGAGCCCCAATCACTTGTACCTCTGTTGTAGTTCCAACCTCTTGTCTATTTAACAGGCCTCCTCTTCCCTCTTCCCAATGTTCCCCAAGAAATCAGTTTACTACTTCTTACTAGGAGATCTTTCCCAGCAAGTGTCATTCAGAACCCTTCAACCCAATCCTCCTCTGCTCCTTGTAGCCTCCTTCAGTAACCTTGCCCCTAAGCCTACTGTGGGTAGAGACCCCTCTGTGCCAAGCCCTGCTTGCATTTCAGCATCCCTTGTGACATTGAACTGATTTATTCCCCAATAACCCCTTCTTCACCAACCACACTCCCTATTCCTTTTAGACAGAATCAAATCTTGCTATTGAGTTTTGGCAATTTTTGTTTGCTTTATTTCTGTCCCAACCTTGAACTTGGCTATTTGATTTGTGGCCATTTTCATTGCTTCCCTTACCTTACTGTCAAACCTACTCAGAGATCCAGCTCTCCATCCTCTAAGTATCACTTTGACGCTTCAACGCTTTGACTCTTTGACGCTTCAACGCTTTGACGCTTCGACGCTTCAACGCTTCAACACTTTGATGCTTTGACTCTTCAACACTTTGACGTTTCAACGCTTCAAAACTTTGACGCTTTGACGCTTCAACACTTAGACAAGGTATGTGAACAGTATTTGACTGTCCCATAAAGGTAATCAGAGGAAGAAAAAATTCCTTTTAATCATTTTATTCTGGCTCCAAGGTGAAGAACAACTTTTGGGTAACTAATTATTATTAGAAGTAAGAATTCCCCCATGACATGCTCTTTTTTCTCACATTTCTAGCCCAGCAGTTACCCGCAGCTCTAGGGGGAGAGGTACCCGTGAACCTACTGACCATTCTACTCCTAGATCTCGTGGAACAGGTAGGACTCTTTCTAACCTGGCTGCACCAGTGGTTACCACTTCCACTCCTATGGATACAGGTTTATTGGAACCTATTCCCCAAGTATCCCTTTCTACTATTCCTTCTTCTGACAATGCTAGCCTCCACAGGGTCACAGGTCAGTTTCCAAGCCCAGGTTACCATGGTTTGGACTCTCCTGCCTATGATGCAAGCATGGTCTCAATCCCAGGAGAAGGTGAGGAATATAAAGAGGATGAAGACTCAGGATTTGATTCTAGAATCTTGAGTTGTGTGGGTTCACCATCCCCAGAGGGTAATACTAGTCAAACTTCTAATGCAACAGCAGTTCCTTCAACTTCCCCACACACCAACCTTCCCTCCACCACTCAGGTTCCTTCAACTGACCCTGCCCTGCTGGCCATTCTTCAGCAAATGACCACTGCAATGACTCATCTTTTTAAACCTGCTGACCATGGACCCTCTGCTAACTTTAAATCTCCATCTATCAATGCCCCAGATAAATTTGATGGAACTAACCCAACCAAGCTTAGACCTTTCCTTCAAGCTTGTGAACTCATTTTTGCAAATGATGAGAGATTTTTTGCTAATGACAGAAAGAAAGTATATTTTACAGTCTCTTACCTTTCAGGAAATGCCAGTCAATGGATCCAACCCTATCTTTCTCTCATTGGTAATCATGAGCCAGACTTCATAGTTAACTCCTAGCTTCTATTCACTCAACAGCTTCATACCCTTTTTGGGGATTGTTTAGAAATCCAGGGTGCTGAGAAGGAGTTAACCCTCCTTAAGATGAAAGACAGTGGTTATGCTACTAACTATATCACTGAATTCAGGACACTTATGACCAAGGTCTCTGGGTGGGGTGATGAAGCCTTTTTCTTTCATTTTATACAGGTTCTCCCAGCCAGATTACTGGACCAACTAGCTGGTTATGATGTACCTCAAGAAACCTTGCAAGACCTAATGGATATTGTTCTTAAGTATGACACTCGTTACCATGAAAGGATCCGGGAGAAGTCCTTCACTCTCCCTCAGACCTCAAGACCTGGACCCAGTCTTCCAAATCCTCAGAAATCTCAACAGAACATCCAACCAGGTAGGTTTAAGGGGAAGGCCAAGACAACCCCTACTAATTCTACTCCAACCTATGTCCCCAATCCCAATGTAGGAGAGGATGGACACCTCAAGGCTGAAGAAAAAGCTAGGAGAGAAAGAGAGGGTTTGTGTAACTACTGTGGAGGAACTCACAAAATTAGCCTCTGCAGGAAATGTCCAGATTTTAAGCCTGGCCAGAAGCCCAATCCTATGAAACCAAAACAGGGAAAAGACTAGGTGATGGGAATGTGGTACTCCTTGACCATCACCCTCCCAATGTTCGAGTAAAAACTTTGGAAAGAAAAGAAGCTAACCCTCCTTCTAAAGACTTACGTTTTTTTTGCTTGTCCAATAACCAGGCTTACAGTGTACTTGTTGACTCTGGAGCAACTCAATCTGTTATTTCAAAATATATGGTTTCAAAGTTTTCTCTATCACTCAAACCTCTGACCACTCCTATCTTCTTATTTAACTTCAGTCCTTCTGACTCACCTTCCCAGGAAATCACCCATAATGTTTCCTTCAATCTCTCTTTGCCCTCTTTTCCCAACTTAGAATGGGATTTCTTGGTTTTTGATACTCCCCCTAAAGAAGACATTATTCTAGGTATTGACTTCCTCCATTTCTGGAACCCAGAGGTAAATTGGCAACTGGGATTGATCACCCCAAGGCACCAACCAACTTTGGATCATTCTTTTCCGTTGAACTCTCCTTGGCCACTACTTCCTTTCCGCCAGTGAACCTGCAGGTCACTGCTCCTGTCCCCTTTTCAGAATCTATGCACTCACAACACTTTCCTTTTAGTTCAACATTGACTTCTGTGAACAGGATATTCTTTGGACATTCTCTGAAATTCTTGGAGGATATGGAGAATGATCTATCCGTTCAAGTTTTGTGTATGATTATTTCCACTTCTGACTCTGACCCAAAGCAGGCTGCTGCAGAAGTTTTGGATGAAGATGATGAAACTGATGAAATTGAAACTGTGATGGAGAGAGTTCCTGATGCTTATCATACCTTTTTAGATGTTTTTTCCATGGTCAAAGCTGATAAACTCCCTCCTCATTGCGCTTACAACCATCATATCAAACTGGAAGGCCCTATGCCTCCAGTTGGGCCTATCTACTCCCTTAGTCACCATGAGAAGGAGGCCCTACAAGCCTATATAGCGGAAAATATAGAGAAAGGTTTCATTTGCCCCAGCACTTCCAGCACTGGAGCACCTGTCCTCTTTGTAAGAAAGAAGGATGGTGGTTTGCAATTGTGTGTTGACTATTGCAAACTCAATGCTGTGACTCAAAAGAACCGGTATCCCATTCCTCCCATGACTCACTTATTAACAGTCTTTTCTGGTTCTACCATTGTTTCCAAAATTGACCTCAGGGGTGCTTATAATCTCCTTCAAATTCAGGAAGGGGATGAACATCTTACAGAATTCAGAACTCAGTTTGGGAGTTTTGAATATTTGGTAATGCCTTTTGGACTCACCAATTCTCCTTCCTCTTTTCAATGTCTTGTTAATGACATTTTTGCAGGCCTTCTGACCATCTCTGTGGTGGTATACCTCAATGAAATTCTTTTTTTTCCCAAAAACTTAACAGAACATACAGCTCATGTGTGTGAAGTCTTGAACAGACTTTGGAAGAACACCTTATATGCAAAAGCTTCTAAGTGTGAATTTCATGCCTCCTCAGTGGACTATCTAGGATATTTCATTTCCAGAAGTGGCATTGAAATGGACAACTCCAAGGTCCAGAAGATCTTGGACTGGCCACCACCAACAAACAAAAAGGCCTTGCAACAGTTTTTGGGTTTTTCTAATTTTTATTGCAGGTTTATCATTAACTATTCCAGAAAGGTGCACCTCCTCACTGCTCTAACTGGAGCAGACCCCATCTTTCCTTTTTCCCCAGGGGCTCTGCAGCAGTTTGAGGACCTCATGGTAGCCTTTACTAAAGCTCCTGTACTCAGAAATTTTGATTTTTCCTTTCAAACCTTTTTGGAGACTGATGCCAGTGACTATGCCCTAGGGGCTGTCCTCACCCAAGTCTCTCTTGATTGATCCAAACACCCAATTGCTTTTGACAGCAGACAATTGGGTAGTTCTGAACTCAACTATGAAATACACAATAAGGAACTCCTGGCCATTGTATGGGCCATCAAGATCTGGAGAGCTTACTTCCTCAGTATTTCTTCTCCCTTTGAAGTTCTCACTGATCACTTATCTCTTAAATATTTCATGACCTCAAAAGTCTTGACTCTTTGCCAAGCCCGTTGGGCTGAGTTTCTGTCTGAATTTGACTTCACTATAGTCTATTGACCTGGAAAGCAATCAATAGTGCCTGATGTCTTGTCACATTGAGACAAAGTTTATCCCAAGGGGGGGATGCCCTATGAAGAAAAGAGTCCAGCAAATGTCAAACAACTCTTGAAACAGACTGACTTTGAACCTTCTAGAATTTTCTTTATCTCTGCAAAACAGGTTGACAAACAATTGGAAAGCTTAATTCAGTCCCAGATCTCCAACAAATCAACCCAGCAGATTATTCAGAAGCTAAATAAAAAGGAACAAGTAAAGAGTTATCTTTTAGACCCAGACACTGGACTCCTTATTTTCCAAAATAGAATAGCAATCCCCAAGGAGGATGAACAACTCCAACTTGAAATACTTCTAAAAAGACATGAATCTCCCCTCTCTGGCCACCCTGGACAATACAAAACAGCTGATCTAGTCAAAAGTGATTTCCATTGGGAAAATATGACTTCCTTTATCAAAGATTATGTTTCTCCTTGTTACCTTTGCAGAAGAAACAAAGCCAGTCACCACAAAAAGTTTGGACTCCTCCAACCCTTACCAATTCCAGATTCTCCCTGGACTTCACTCTCTATGGACTTCATCTCACAACTGCCACTATCCAATGGTTTTGACTCAATCCTTGTGGTAGTTGATTGTTTTTCAGAAATGTCACTCTTTATTAAAACCAGAACTGATATCTCCTCTGTGGATTTAGGTAACCTACTAATTTCTCATGTTTTTACTAAAAATGGCCTCCCAACTGACATTGTCAGTGACAGAGGATCTTTATTTGTTTCTTCCTTTTGGAAACTTGTATGTGAAAAATTACAGATAAAAAGAAATCTTTCCACAGCTTATCAACCTGAAACAGATGGACAGACGGAACGAGTAAATCAGATCCTAGAACAATTTCTTAGGATGTATGTCAGTTATTACCAAGACAACTGGGATACCTGGATCCCCCTTGCTGAATTTGCTTACAATAATTCCACTCACACTTATACTAAGCAATCTCCTTTTTTCACCATCTATGGACAACATCCCAACTTTGACAGTCTCCATGTAGTATATGATCAACCTTCCAGCCACTACATAACCCAGATTCACCAGAATCAAAAGTTATTGGGTATTGAACTAGAAAAGGCAATTAAAACCTACAAAAGATATGCTGACCTAAAAAGAGGTGACTTTCCTGCCTCATTTGCTGTTGGAAACAAAGTTTGGCTCTCTTCTAAAAATATAAAAACTAATTGTCCAACTCATAAGCTCTCAGAGCAATGGTTAGGTCCCTTTTTGATTACAGAACAGATTGGAAAAATTTCATTCAAGCTTCAACTCCCTCAACAATGGTCCACCATTCACCCTGTATTCCACTCCTCCTTACTCAAGCCATATCAGGACAACTCACTATCCTCTAGGAACCAACCACCAACTGAGCCAGTCAAAATTGATGGTGAAGAAGAATGGGAAGTGTCTCAGATATTTGATTCCAAACTTAAGAGAGGGAAATTATTTTACTTAGTTGAATGGAAAGGCTTCCAGAATGACGAGGAACGCACTACTTGGGAACCTCACTCTAATCTTACCAACTGCCCTACTTTACTTCAAGACTTCCATACACTCTATCCCTCAAAACCAAAGTCATCCTTAAAATAAAACAATATAAACCATATTCTCCTTTTCAAAAAAAAAAAAACAATAATACATAAATAAAAATTCTTTCTCCTTTTCCTTTTTTCAACCTTAGCAAAAAAAATCAATTACTTCCCTCCAAGAAAATATAAAAAAGATAATAATAATAATAATAATAATAATAATAATAATAATAATAATAATAATAATAATAATAATAATAATAATAATAATAATAATAATAATAATAATAATGAAATTAAACAAATTTTATATAAACAACTCTTTATAGATAGCTTCACACATCAATTCTTCCAACTCTTTTACTCTAGACATCCAAGTATTTACTATTTTTAACTTGGAAAATTGATAAGAATTTGGCACCCTTATAGTAGTCCCTACTTCAAAAGTATGCCCAGCTAAAGCCAAAATATCAGCTAGTCTTTTCTTTATCTCTAAAACCTTTTTCTTTCTAGCTTCTAAAAACCCGTACTTCTATTTTCTTATCTCACTACCCCAACCCTTCTTTAAACCTTCCTGAAAATTTGAATTTAAAGTCCTAGAATTCCTACTATAAATCTCCAAAGAATGATTAACTTGATCTTCATTTAAAACAGAATCTTCTCTGAATCTTCTTCCTTCCATCATCTCCAATAACCTTTCCCCATTTTCCAATTCCTCCAACCAGACCTCAGTTTCAACTCTTTTTTCAATTCCTTTCCTTCTATTCCTCCTGTATTCCACCACCTTCATCTTCACCTCCAAATCCTTCATCTTGTTCCTCAAATCTTCTAACTCCAAAGATTCATCTGATCTGCCCCCTTCTTTGACCATGATCTCTCTTACTTTTCCTTTACCTATCTCTTTAGTGGTTCCTATATCTTCATTCATATCACTCAATTCCATCTCCAAACTCCCTTTGGCGTCTTCATCTTTGTCTCCACTTTGACAATCTGCTTTGACGCTTCGACAATTTGCTTCAACGCTTTGAAGTTTGACGCTTCGACTGTGGGCTTTGACGCTTTGACGGTTTACTTTTACGCTTTGAAGGTTTGCTTCAACGCTTTGACGGTTTCCTTTGACGCTTCGAAGTTCAACGCTTTGACGGTTTGCTTTGACGCTTTGACATTTGACGCTTTGACGGTTTGCTTCGACGTTTCAAAAAACCCCTTTGACGCTTTGATGAATCCCTTTGACGCTTTGACAATTTCCTTTGACGGTTTTGACGGACTCCAAAATACCCTTGTTTTGTACCCTTTTTGGGGGGACCTCAACCACCTCCTCATCCAAATCTACATGAGGGGTTCCCCATTGTATAAATGCCTCACCGCACTCCTCCTGCGGACGCCTCAACGTACCATCTATGGCCAAATGGCCAGTTCAATGCAGTGCCTCCCTCTTTTCTTGCGTTTTCTTCAACCTCTCCTGCATCAAACGGACTATTGAAAAACTTGTATCAGCACTCCAGCACCTCCAATACTAAATCCAGAAGCATTAACCTGAATATTCATCAAGTCTGGATGAGTAACCCAGGGTCATGGCATCATCATCTGGAGCCTCTTTCACTTCAAAAGGTTGACTCTTCTCCAGGACCCATGAGGTTGGCCCCAAGGCCTTTCTGCCTTGCTTATCCATATTACACATTCTTCTTCACATTTGGCAGAATTGTGCTTGATACTGGTGGTGCAGATTCTTCCAAGCTTGATGCACCTATCACAACTTGGGTAGTATTGCTGGACTGGATAAAAATTGTTGGTCTTCTCCGTTGGATAGGTTGGTGTAAGTGATCTAGTGTAAGGAGATAAAGGTGGTAATGGGGTGGATGGTGGTGATGGTTGCGGATAAGGGGAAGGAAAACTCAAGTTAGACATGGCTGAAGGACAACCTGGATGGCCTCTTCAACCTCTCCTTTTATGGTCATCAGGAGATGCCCTCTTCTTCACCAGGGGGTACTGTCATACTGACACCAAACTCAGTCTAACCTCAGTCTAACCCTCAGGCCTGATTTACTTTCTCAGGAACTTCAACCTCAGGGCTCAGGAGAGTTAGATCAATATGTCTCCAGTAACTATATACCTCAGGATCTTCATGCAGCACATACCTACATATAGTCTAACCTCATACTATACACAGATAGACTCCATAGGCTTGCACATACTCAATCTCCCAGTCTCTACTCTACCTCTCTGTCTAACCCATACCTCTTTAGGTTATCTCTCCGTCTAACCCATACCTCCTCTGTGTGGTTTATCCTTTGGGAATCTTTATGTACATCCTCTTGCAGATTGTATTACATAATCTCTCTACTTAGTACATAGTGTCATGACTCCCATGTACACTGTACATCCTTCAATTGTACTTTCCCAACTTAGACAGCTCAGACCTGGAACCTTACCCCAAAGTAGAAGCAGCCTAACCTAATGTAGTAGCATAACTGATCAGCCCTCTCTGTTACTTAGATTGTTCCCATGACATCATTTGTATTGTCAGCTCTCTGATACCAGGAACCTTGCATTCCTTTAGCTACAGAGAGTGATAAAAATGCTGGAATGATAATAATAATTATTACTCCAATAGTAAACACTTAGAAGCTCAAATAAATGATATAATAAGAGCAGTTGCAAGGTTTAATTGGTTTGGTAATAGTTGGTGTTGAATATAGTATAAAAGAGGGGCCACAGTATTATACTACTGGGGATCTTTACAGACTAGCAACCTCTCTTCAAGGGGCCTCCTTAGGCAGTTTAAGAACCTTGGAATAAATATGGGTGCCTTAGAAAGGACTTATTTCACTAATGGCCGGGCTTAACAGCACAAGTGGCCTAGACAGGAAGGGAAACACTCACTCTGAGCACTTGACCACGAAAATTCTGGAATAATTGGAAGGTTTTCAGAGCAGATGGGGTAGATTGCTTGACTAAACTTCAATGGTTGATTGGTTAATAGAGGTAAATAATACTACTACAGACTAAGTCATAAATCACTTGCTTATCTTCATATAAGCACTTGATTAACAATGACACCGTGTCTGATTGATAATAAATAATTCCTGATAACTGATTGGGAACAGAAGGGCAAAAAGAGCCTGTTTAAATATTCTTTTTTTGGTGCTTGAGGGCCTCTAGAGGGGGTACTAGCCATGGGCTGAGGCTAGGGGGGCAATCAGGGCAAGATTGGCACGTCCTCAAGGTCCTGTTAGCCTGCTGGCCTTAGATCTGTAAAGGAACAGCTCCTTTTTAGCTGCAGGATCTGTTAATCAATAGATTAGTCATTTTGCTGATCCTGCACTGATCCTCAATTTGTATTGTAAGTACTGGTCCAAAGTGAGCAGACGTGGATGTTTATTGATTCTCCATCCTCTGCTGATCCGGTATGTAATTTTTAATAATTTTTACGACCACTCCTTATGTAGTTTCGTGGTCTTTGAAGGTTCTGATCAACTCATTTCGTTGTAAGTCTGGATCTTTATTTAAGTAATAAAAAATAATAAAAATTGGTTAATAACTAATTTTAATTAATTTTTAAGGTTTTTGAACTATAGTCCATGCTTGTGTGGTAGCTTTACATATGTAGTGTAGATCCTACTATATTGTAGCTCCTCTGAGCGGTACCTGGGTGTCAAACTGATCACGGCAGGAGGCGCGGGGATCAGTCCATTCAAATTCGCGCAAAGACTGATCCGCTTCTCAGATGCGCGCGGGGGACTGTACTGCTGCGCGCGTGACTAGGTCACGGGATTACATGCGCGGGAATTCAGTTGCCTGGGAGTCCAGCGCTGTAGGGACGCAGGGCTGCGTGCGGGAGTTGGCGTACGCGGGAGTCCAACGCTGTAGGGACGCAGGGCTGCGTGCGGGAGTTTGTGTACGGGGGAGACCAGCGGTGTAGGGACGCGGGGCTGCGTGCGGGAATTGTGACAAAACACAACTTCCCGTGTAAATCCTAAAATACACACAACACCTGGATTTTGACTGAAATTTAGGTGTGAAACCTATACATGACATGAAATGTGAAATATTAAAATGGCCTAAATGTGCCATACTGGTGCCGTGGCCATTTACCATTTTCTATTAAATTAAAAAAATATAAGGAGTAAGAATTCAAGGGTGGGGTCAGTGAGTGACCCTACCTTATTTTGGGTGGGAAATCCATTTCTGCAGCAATATTTATGGATTTCCTACTCCTTCATTTTATAATAATTTTATTTATTCATTTATCTTTGTTCCTTTTAATTTTTTTAATATTATTATTGTTGTTGCATTGTCAGGTTGCTCTGTGCTAAGTAGCAGGCTGACATTCCCCCACTCCAAGATATAACTATATCTGAAAAAAAATTTTGGGGATCAGTGTCTTTTACTGGCTCTGTAGTTTCTCAGGTGTATAGGTCCATCTGGAATGTTGTTTTCAGGTAGCCATTCATCTTTATCAGCTGATTCTCCTTTGTATCTGACTAAGTAAAGTCTTCCCTTGGATCCTTTCTTTTTTATCTTTAAGGATTTTACTAACTTTTCCTTTGTCCTTCCCAGGCTCATCTAAGACTGGTATTTCAGGTGAAGGGGTCTTTTCACCTTCTCTGGGATGGTAGTGTTTGACAAGGCTAACTGGGAAGACTGGGTGTTTCCTAGAGAGTTCATTACTGAGGATGACTTCTACGGCATTCTTACCATGGAGTTTCTTGATAGTGAAAGGCCCAACAAAGGCTGGTCTGAGTTTCCTGTTTCCAGCCAAGTTATTGAAATTGGCGATTGAAATTAGAACTTGATCTCCTATTCTGAAATCAGGTTCTTTGTGAGTTTTATCCCACCTCTGTTGGTTGTATTCAACAGCATCTTGTACACACTTAGCAGCGTGCTTGTTTGCCATATCTATCATGTTTTTGAAGTCCAGTGATGTTGGATGGATATTAGTGAACTCCTGATTGAGGTTATCCTTGGGCAATTTGGGGATCCATCCTCTTTATAGTATGTAAGGAGCTTCTTTGGTAGTAGAGTGTTTACTACTGTTATAGGCCATTTCTAGTGCAGTTAAAAGGCTAACCCAGTCATGGCAATATCCATCTGTATTTTTGTACTCCATCCCAAAGCAACAGAACCTTCTGAGCATATCCTCTAGAGTCTGGATCATTCTTTCAGCTAATCCATCTGTCTGAGGATGATAAGCTGTAGAAAAGGCTAAGGTAGTTCCTAACATATCATGGAGGTTTCTCCAGAATTCAGACGTGAATTTGGGGTCTCTATCACTGATAATAATCTTAGGAATTCCTACATCAGCAATTAGTCTGTTCCAGAAGAGTAAGGCTACTTCCATAGCTGTGTCTTCCTTATGGTTAGGTAGAAACTTGGCTTTCTAAGAAAATCTGTCTACAATAACCAGGACTGAGTTGTAAGAGTAAGCTCCTCCATGGGGCAGTCCTGTTACAAAGTCCATGTTGATAACTTCCCATCTTTTCCTGGGCTCAGCTATCCTTTGGAGTAGTCCAAACCTTTTCCCAGTGGTCCTGTTGGACTTCTGACAGTTTTCACAGCTTGAAACATACTTGATAGTGGAGTCTCTCCAGTTGATCCACCAGGCAGTCTGCTTTACTTTATCTAGGGTTCTATCAGTAGACAGGTGACCCGAAGAGCAATTATCATGAAATTCAGCTAAAACAAGTTTGATATGCTCTGCTTTGGTCAAGACTATAACACTAGAGTGTTTATGCCGGTAATATACTAGCCCATCCCACAGTGTGAATCTTCCTTCTTTATAGGACTTCAGCAGGGGTTCAGGTAAACTTTTTATGAGTTCAGATGGAGGTGAAGTACTTTCTATGATGTTAATCAAATTCTTCATGTCAGAGTTGTATCCTTCTCTGATGGAGCTGAAAAATGATTCATCTAGTTCACATATGTGAATTCCTATGATGGGAGCTTCAAGATTAAACAGTTTAATGTTTAGTATAGGAAATATATCATGATCTTCTGGGTCATGAGCAGGATTGCTAGTATCATTTGGTAGAGCATTTCTGCTAAGAATGTCAGCATTCTGATGTTTAACTCCAGCTTGGTGGACTATAGTCATCTGACCTCTGTACTGTTGTATGGCTATCTGCCATCTTAACATATGCCTGCTAGGAGTTTTCATGTTCATGAGAGTTCTAACAGCATTGCAAGCAGTGATCACCACAAAATTTGTACCTTCCAAATAATAGCAGAGTTTTTCTAATGCACATACTAGAGCAAGGCATTCCATTTGGCTGGCACCATATCTCTTTTCAGTATCTTTGACTTGTCTAGATATGAAGAGTATAGGTTTCTCTACTGGTTTATCCTCTTCTATTACTTCTTGGTGTAATGCAGCTCCTAATCCTTCCATGCTAGCATCTATGTAGAGTTTAAAAGGTTTAGAATAATCTGGTTGTATCAACACGGGGGCAGTAGTCATAGCTACTTTGAGTTCCTCATAATTCTTTAATCTTTCATGAGTCATTTTGAACAAAGTGTTGTTAATGCAGATCTCATATAAACACTTGGTGAGGTTGGCAAATTTAGGTATGTACTTCCTGTAATAGCTGCAGAAGCTTATAAAGGATAAGAGTTCCGTTTTGTTCTGGGGCATAGGTCTGTTCATTACTGCTGCTATCTTACTTTGGTCAGCAGTTAAAGTGAGTCCAGAAACAATGTGTCCTAGAGCTTTGAGTTCTCCGTATCCAAAGTTGCACTTTTTCATAGATACTTTTAATCCTACTGTGGCAATCGTTTTAAGCACTAGCCTTACTTTATCCATGTGAGTATCCCAATTTTCTGAATAAATGATAACATCATCTATGTATACCATCATCCAAACTTGCCTGATGAACATTCCTAAGACTGTATCCATCATTCTTTGGAAGTGGGAAGGAGCATTTTTAATACCAAAGGGCATTCTGAGATACTCATATATGCCTAAATGACATATAATTCTCATAAATTTCCTACTATCCGGACTGATAGGTATTTGGTGAAAGCCTTTCAACATGTCCATAGTAGTAATGAATTTAGCTTTAGAAAGATTATGTAGAGCGTGGTCAATCCTTGGGATAGGATAATAGTCAGCTTGGGTGTAGTTGTTGAGCATTCTAAAGTCTACAACCATCCTAGACTTATCATTGTGCCAGGCTATTATCACGGGGGTAGTTACGTCTACTTGCTCATTATGCCCTAATTTCCGTAAGACTTGTAAGTCCACTAGTTCTTGGATGTGGCTTTCTATGGCAGTCCTAGATTTTGGACTAGAAGGGTAAGCTGGTCTCCTGAGGTTAGGAGGGTAAGGAGGCTTAATAGTCAAAGTTAAGACCATATCATGACCTTTGATATTACCAATGGGATGGTCTTTAGTGCAAAAAGCATTCTGGTTCTCAAAGCATGCTTGGAGAATATCTCTTTTCTGGTTTTCACTAAGCTGGGAATTCAAGGCAGCTTGGGAGAAGTATTCCTGGTTAAAAGTCTCTAAGTGTCTCTCATAAGTGGAATCAGTAGCTTTAGCATTGACATGGAATATTTGGAACTTCTTGTTCCAATCTCCTCCTATAGTTAAATATCTCCCTTTACTCTGGAAGAAATCTATCCTGTACAGGCAAAGAGAATCATTTCCTATAATAAAATAATCACATAATCCATTTTGAATTACTACAAATTCAATCTTTATCTTGATTGATCCTTTAGAGTGGGGGAGTATGATTTCTGTTGGCCATACTCCAATAGAATTGAGAGGTGAGTTACAGCTGCTGAACTTAGCTCGAGGTACAGGTAGTAAGTTTTTCTTCCAGTTGGAATCCTGTTTATCTAAGTAGTCAGTTCCAACACAAGAGCAGAAAGCTCCACTGTCTAGAAGTAATTTTACAGGGGAACCTTGTATCAAGCCAGTGGCATAACAAGTTTTGCCACAGGTGTAACCTTTTCCAATAGATGGTTTAAGGGTTAAGGTCTTGGCTTCAGAAACATGTTGTATTTTCATGTTGGGTGTCCATTTTTGAGGCAAATTGCTATCTTCATTAACAGGGTTAAAATCTAGGAAAGATTCTATGTTACCTTTGATGACATTAATGTGATTAGTGATCATTAAGTCACACTCAGAGATGGAACCATCCGTGTCATCTAGTTGGGGGTCAAGATTAGTGTCATCTTCTTCTCCTTCAATAGGATTAATCTTCCTCCTAGGTAAAGGACAGTCAGGTCTTACATGCCCTGTTTGGTTGCAATTCCAACATGTCTTTTCTTTGGTTACCAAAGTATTCTTGGCTTCTGAGTTGGTAGGTAGAGGTTCTTTATTCTTGTTATTAGATTCTTCCTTATTCTTAGTAGTTGGTTCTCTGGTTTATTAACCCTTTTGTCTAAGACATTCATGTCAATAGTTTCTTCTAATACTCCTATGAGAGTGGAAAGGTCAGAGTTCATGGGCATTCTGCATCTTACGCTATGGTTAAGTTGTCCTGGACATAGGTTGAGGAGTCTTTCATTGACTTCTTCTTTATCAGTGTTTGGGTAGAAGCAGTCTAGTCTTCTCTTCTGGTCAAGGCACCATTTGTGAGGTTTGTCCTTAGATGGATCAAACAAAGAAGCTTTGAAAGTCTTCATCATTTTTTTTTTTCCAAATTCTGGTACCAAATTGTTCCTTAATCAAGTCTTTCCACAAATTCCATGACAAAGATCCTACCTCTTCTCTCTTATTGATGAAACAGTCAAGAGCTACTCCTTCAAACAGTCTAGGTAGTCTTACTACGGCTATGTTATCAGGAAGTTCATAAGAGGCCAGAGTATAGTCAATAAACTTCATAAAACTGACATGATTGTATTCTCCTTCTCCTGAGAATTTAGGCCACTCAGTGATAGGGGGAAGAAATTTTAATGCTTGTTCTACTTCAGGAGTGGGACTAGGCCTGAAAGATTCATGTCTGGTTAGTCTTGGTCTAGAAGGTAGTTGGGGAGTACTGTGCTACCTGGAAGGTCTGATTTCATCAGAGTCTGCAATGGGTTGAGATAAGTTTATCTTTAGATCTCTGAGATCATTTTTAATCATACCTAATTCCAGGTCAAGTTTGTTACTTAATGAATTAATTTTATTAATAATATGAGTAGGTGAAGTGTGGTCTGTCTTATTAATACCTTCTTTGATTTGTTCAATAGATAGAAGGATTTCTTCTTGGATAGCTTAAGTATTGTTTTCTAGGTAATTCATTAGTTCTCCCTTACTCAAGCTGATGCTGTCTCTTATTTGTTTTACCTCTAACTCATTGATTTTGATCAAGTTGGATTGGGATTGCATGACTTTACCAAAATTGGTATTTAATTTATCCAATTGCTCATATATTATGTCAAAAAATATACTAATGATATCAAAGTTATGAGAAACATTTACGGAAAACAAGTTGAAAGTTTCTACATCTAATTGTGGTAAACTTTCTTCCATTTTCTTGCCAAAGATATTATATTGTCCCACTCTTTGGGACTCTTTAATTTCTGATGGGCTAGAGATCTCTTCTTCCTGTTGTTGTTGTTTCCCCTTAAGGAAACTAATTGGTCCCAAGGATTCCAATTCTGAACGTAACCTTCTACTTCTCTCTTGGGAATCAATTTTTGGAGAGTTATTTGAGTTTTCTTTGCCAAAGATATGGCTTTTCTCATACCTTGCTGGTCTTCCTGGGTCTGAGCCTGTTTGAACAGTTCCCAATGACCCACGTGTTCTTTCACCAATACCTTTATTTTTTCCTCCTTGGAGGAGTCTGGCTGGGGTGGCGTAGGTGGAACGGTATCCTCCTGGGATATCACATTGGACAAGGGGCGGCTCTCCAACGGTGAGTTGGTCGAGTTGGCGGCCGCGGTCGTTGTCATGGTCTCTCGGATCGGAGCGATCACTGGCTCAATCCGCATTGCGTTCGCGACTGGCATACTTGCGCGCACGGGTTCCTCCGGGCAAAGATCCATATGACGGGGCGCGTCCACTGGCGCGGGTGTTGCGTCTGTTTTGATGCATGTTAAAGATTATGTAAGTTTTTTGTCAAAACTTTGTAAAAAAATCAAAAAAAAAAATTTTTTTTGAGTAGTTTTGGTTTTTATATATTTTTTTTTTTTAAAAAAAAATATATGTCTTACTTATATGAAGGTTTAAAGGTACTAAGTCCTTGTTGGGGTCAGGACCGTCCTTGGAGGGTATTCCAACGGGATCTGAGTGGGTTCCAATCAAATCTTGGGACAAATCCAAGGTTGCACAGTCTGTGAAGTCCTCTAAGAGGTCTTGGTCAATAAGATCACCAAAGACAAAGTCCACTAGAAAGGATAAAATAAAAAAAATATAAGTTATATATTTATTTATTTTTATAATAATTTTTTTATAATTTTCGAGTTTTTTGTGATTTTTTATATAAGAAAAAATAATAAAAAGGAGATCAAAGCTCACTTTTATAATTTGGATACCGTCTCTTAAAAGCAGAAAGCTTTCTTTGATAGATTCTCCACTCTTTGTGCTGTCTTAACAAGGAGTTAAAATTAATAATTCTTTCTAACTCTTGTTCCTTTTCTTTTAAGATTTGTTGTTTATAATAAAGAAGTCTCTCTTGTTTTGTTCAGGAGTTACAACAACAGGCACAAAAATACGTAATTTTTCTTCTTTTTTCTGTTTAAGAAGATTCAAATAAAAATTGATCAATTCTCCGTTGGTTTTTAAATCCACTGGATAAATCAAAAGGATAAAGATAAATAATAAGTATTTCTACTTATATATAATTTTTTAAATATAAATAACTGGTCCAGGAGATAATTAATTAAGAAATTAATTATTAAGGATATTTCCCGGCCAGACCCCCAGTTGTCAGCTCTCTGATACCAGGAACCTTGCAGTCCTTTAGCTACAGAGAGTGATAAAAATGCTGGAATGATAATAATAATTATTACTCCAATAGTAAACAATTAGAAGCTCAAATAAATGATATAATAAGAGCAGTTGCAAGGTTTAATTGGTTTGGTAATAGTTGTTGTTGAATATAGTATAAAAGAGGGGCCACAGTATTATACTACTGGGGATCTTTACAGACTAGCAACCTCTTTTCAAGGGGCCTCCTTAGGCAGTTTAAGAACCTTGGAATAAATATGGGTGCCTTAGAAAGGACTTATTCCACTAATGGCCGGGCTTAACAGCACAAGTGGCCTAGACAGGAAGGGAAAAACTCACTCTGAGCACTTGAACACGAAAATCCTGGAATAATTGGAAGGTTTTCAGAGCAGATGGGGTAGATTGCTTGACTAAACTTCAATGGTTGATTGGTTAATAGAGGTAAATAATACTACTACAGAATAAGTCATAAATCACTTGCTTATCTTCATATAAGCACTTGATTAACAATGACACCGTGTCTGATTGATAATAAATAATTCCTGATAACTGATTGGGAACAGAAGGGCAAAAAGAGCCTGTTTAAATATTCTTTTTTTGGTGCTTGAGGGCCTCTAGAGGGGGTACTAGCCATGGGCTGAGGCTAGGGGGGCAATCAGGGCAAGATTGGCACGTCCTCAAGGTGCTGTTAGCCTGCTGGCCTTAGATCTGTAAAGGAACAGCTCCTTTTTAGCTGCAGGATCTGTTGATCAATAGATTAGTCATTTTGCTGATCCTGCACTGATCCTCAATTTGTACTGTAAGTACTGGTCTAAAGTGAGCAGACGTGGATGTTTATTGATTCTCCATCCTCTGCTGATCCTGTATGTAATTTTTAATAATTTTTACGACCACTCCTTATGTAGTTTCGTGGTCTTTGAAGGTTCTGATCAACTCATTTCGTTGTAAGTCTGGATCTTTATTTAAGTAATAAAAAATACTAAAAATTGGTTAATAACTAATTTTAATTGATTTTTAAGGTTTTTGAACTAGAGTCCATGCTTGTTTGGTAGCTTTACATATGTAGTGTAGATCCTACTATATTGTAGCTCCTCTGAGTGGTACCTGGGTGTCAGACTGATCATGGCAGGAGGCGCGGGGATCAGTCCATTCAAATTCGGGCGGGGACTGATCCGCTGCTCAGATGCGCGCGGGGGACTGTACCGCTGCACGCGTGACTAGGTCTCAGGATTACCTGCGCGGGAATTCAGTTGCCTGGGAGTCCAGCGCTGTAGGGACGCAGGGCTGCGTGCGGAAATTGTGACAAAACACAATTTCCCGTGTAACTCCTAAACTACACACAACACCTGGATTTTGACTGAAATTTAGGTGTGAAACCTATACATGACATGCCATGTGAAATATTAAAATGGCCTAAAGGTGCCATACTGGTGCCGTGGTCATTTACCATTTTCTATTAAATTAAAAAAATATAAGGAGTAAGAATTCAAGGGTGGGGTCAGTAAGTGACCCTACCTTATTTTGGGTGGGGAATCCATTTCTGCAATAATATTTATGGATTTCCTACTGCTTCATTTTATAATAATTTTATTTATTCATTTATCTTTGTTCCTTTTAATTTTTTTAATATTATTATTGTTGTTGCTTTGTCAGGTTGCTCTGTGCTAAGTAGCAGGCTGACATGTATATTCTGAGCCCCAATCACTTGTACCTCTGTTGTAGTTCCAACCTCTTGTCTATTTAACAGGCCTCCTCTTCCCTCTTCCTGATTTTCCCCAAGAAATCAGTTTACTACTTCTTACTAGGGGATCTTTCACAGCAAGTGTCATTCAGCACCCTTCAACCCAATCCTCCTCTGCTCCTTGTAGCCACCTTCAGTAACCTTTTCCTTAATCCTACTGTGGGTAGACACCCCTCTGTGCCAAGCCCTGCTTGCATGTCAGCAGCCCTTGTGACAGGCACCACTATTGAACCTTTTTTCCAATTAAATATTTCACATGTATTTTCATGTATAGGTTTCCTACCTAAAATTCAGTCAGAATTGAGGTTTTGTGTATATTTTAGGAGTTCCAGACGGAAATGTGTTCTGTCACAATTACCACAAGCAGCCATGGCAGCCAATGCACCCACGCGTGGCTGAGCTACAGCTCTTTCACTCTGTCAAAACTGTTTATGCAGCCCCAGGCCTCTGACAAGTACGCAGCCGCAGGACTACAGGTTGAAAAAGTGACAGGAGGCCTGAGAAACCTAGGTAACGCGTAAACATGCTACAAACTACACAGGAACATTCTACATTTGTAATGAATGTTCCTGTGGATATTAGATAGTCTAAAAATACATAAAATTATTTGATAATACTTAAATAACCTTTATACATATTTTTTATTAAATATAATTCCAAGTACCAAAAATTTAAAATATAAGATAATGACTTCTTCTAAAAATATATTGAAATAATTTGATATACTATTATGGAAATTTCTAGACATCAAATTTTTATGAAAACCTAAGAAAACTTACAATGTAAAAATATTACATGAATACCCATGACTTACATTTTTAAGTAATTATTTTAGTAAATAAAC
Organism: Puccinia polysora; assembly: GCA_025617555.3. NCBI lineage: Eukaryota > Fungi > Basidiomycota > Pucciniomycetes > Pucciniales > Pucciniaceae > Puccinia > Puccinia polysora. Next base: position 10,142,138 of record CM062623.1, on the reverse strand, counting down.
TGAATTTTTAAGATAAGGAGTAAAATCAATATCATGACTTTACTTCAATTATTCAATACATAATGAGAACTTACCTGACATCAGAATATCTTTAGGAATGTCAATTAAAATAATTATAAACTTACTGGGAAAATTTACCAAGGATAATTAATTAAATAATAAATAAAGAGGACAGATTAGTGTTATTCACACGTCCAAACATCAATCATAAAGTAGAATAATTCCCATACCCTGTGAAATTAGATGCTACCCGTCTTACGACACCAAGAACACGTGACAGGCTACCGCTGGTTACCCTTCTAGCCTCATTATTAGTCCCTTTGAGCCGTTGTATGCCTCAGAAGGACCATAGTGGGACTCCAAAAGATATAAATAAAGAGCTCTTTTGAGGATATTCATACCCAGAGACCCAGTTATATTTACATCCAGAAAACGTGCAAAGGTAATTAAATATTTATAAGAGATAAGTAAGTGATTTATGGCTTTTGTCTGATTAATAATATCCGTCCTCAACCTTTTGTTTATCAATTTAAACTGCTGAAAAACCTTATAATGTCAGTGTACAGGTTTAAACCATCAGTGCAAGTGCCAAAAAGGTAGCCAAAGGATTAAATAATATAACAGTGAGTATTATTATCCTTTCTCTGTCATGGAACCTTGGTTAAAAAGCCCTGAAACTCCACTGTATATTTTATATACATATTATCTTTGGGCAAAATATCCTTTAAACTAAAGGGACCAAAGTAACCAGGCCTATGTGTTTTCATACTGAATTCCCTGAAGAGAGATTTTAAATATCCCCAATATAATTTTGGCCCCTCTATAAAAATATTTAAAAATCAATTGATCTATATTGATTTATAACAATAAACCATATCCAAACCAATTAACATTGCAATAAGCTTTATCCAAATATTTTATGGATTTTTGCTGAATTTATTAAATAATATATTTATTATTTATTCGATCACCTCTGGTAGCAAAAGGATAGCAAGGGTCTTGGCATCCAGGAGGCTGACAGGATGGAGGTCCCTCCCATGAGCAATCTTTTGCAGGTGACCAGATTGGATAATGGGGGTGGTGGTGGATGTTTGGGTCTAAGCTTGAATTTGAGTCAGCATAAAAACTTCAGGCGTAGCAAACAGTTGGTTGAATTTCTCTTTACAAGTCCAAGCTAGATTTGAAGTTGCCGCTTGAGTTGTTGCTGGAGAATCAAGGGATTTCTTTGAGTTGGGCTTTGGGCTGGGGATGACCAATGAATGGCCATTGCCTTCAATGTTGACAACAATGCCAGCAATGGCAAGGGTCAAGCCAAGCCAAGCTGGTCTTGCCCGTGCGTTGGGCAAAAGGAAACGGAGGATGAATAATGGAGCCAGAGGGAGTTGAAAACCGTGGAGAGGGGTCTAAACACCTGCAAGAACCTCCTAGAAAAGTAGGAGAAGGGAAGGCGAGGAACTGGAAACTAAAATAGACAATCATTCCAGAAAAGATTTTTTTTTTTAAAATGATGAATGGAAAAAATCATAAAAAATTTAAATTTTCTGCAGTGGTCCTGAGGTTTCAGCTTGCTACTTGGACAGAGAAACATTTCAAAGCAGAAAGAAAATAATATAATTGGAAGGAGTGAGAAATACATAAATATTATTACGGAAATGCATTCCGCACCCAAAATTAAGTAGGGTCACTCACTGACACCACCCTTGAATTCTAACTCCTTAAATTTTTAAATAATTATTAAACAAAATGACCAACAGACCACGACACCACCATGGCACCTTTTGGCCATTTTAACATTTCACACATTATGCCATGTATAGGTTTCACACCTAAAATTAAGTGAAAATTGTATATTTTAGGAGTTACAGGCAGATTTGTGTTGTGTCAAAATTCCCGGTGCAGCCCCACATTCATACAGTAAGGGTAAACACACCTAAAACGCAATATTTAGGCGCATTCCAAAAGGCCCGCATGCAAAATGACTGACTGGCCGCAGGAAACAGATTCCAGCACGCAGATGTCAAGCCTGCGTGTGTCAACAAAAATTGTACTAAGACTGACAGCCAGGTACCGCAGGAACAGGCTACAACCTGCATGCATACATCATGTATATGTAAGAGATTGACTGACGGACAGAGGGCTGTCTGAAACCTAAGAATATTGAATAAAAAATATGAAAATCAAAATATAAAGCAAATAGATTGTGGGAAACAATAATGAAGGTTGTCACGTAAATGAGATTGCCAAATCTTCATGAACCACAAAACACAACAAGGAGTTAACCTAAAAATTATTAAAAATTCCCAACATGTGAAAAAGATGCGGTAGAATCTAATAATACCCACTTCCACCAATTTCACTCAAAAGAAATTAATACAAAATAAGGAAATGAGTCTTAATCATAAAAATAAAAAACTAACATTTAAACACCTTCTGACAATTATTTCACAAAGAAATATGACATAGACAAGGCTAGTAGATTGACAGCACCAGAAATATGTGGCAAACTATCCCTGGCCAGCCTTATAGCCTCAGAACCAAAGCACAACCCTCTTTACGTTCCCTGAGAAGGTCTTATTACCCAAAAAAGGTATATAAACAACACTTTTATGTGATTTAAACCCTAGAAGTTTTTAAGTATCAATTCAGAACCCTTGCCATCCGTGATCAAGTGTTTATTCAAGATAAAAAAGTAATATATGGCTATATCCTAATAGTATTATTAATAATTCTGGCCCCATCATTGATTCCTTGAAGAATATCAGCAAATAACCCCAATAATTTTTCTGAGACCTTTTCAACCGTGAATCTCTGCAAGCTTCTTGGAGTAAATACTTAAAATAGTAAGTTTTCTCCTCCTTGCACCCAGGTTTGATTGCTGTAAGACAGCCAGTCCACCCATCCCCTTGAGTTGGTCTTTTGTCAGCAATCATTTAAGACCTAATTGTCCCAAGGTCTTTACATGGTTCAAAACAGCCCCTTGAGGAGAGGTGGTTATCCAATAAAGACCCCCAGTTTTCACAAACTATGGCCTTCCTTGAAAAACATATATTTAAACAAATTTAATCCAACCAAACCAACCAAACTTTGCACTTGCTTTTAAATCAATTATTTAAGCATTTTACCGTAATTTTCTTGGAATTATTATTCCAAAATCAATATCACTTTCTGTAGCTAAAGGATGGCAAATCTCCTGGCATCAGTAAGCTGACATGAGGTGTCCATTTTGGGTCACCACATCTCTCCCCAAATTACAGACTGTCCCTAGTCTTCATCTGAGTTTGATGACATATATCAAGAAAAGAGAAAAAAAAAGATAATTGGAACCCAAAAAAAATGGCCATTTGATCTTGAGGGTGATTGGAGAGAAAAAAAATCTTGATCCATCCAACAAAGAAAATCCTAGAAGTGTTGGAGATAAACAAAGGAGGTGTTCCAGGTTCCAAAATAAGTGGCATATGTTAAGTTCATTCTCACAACTGCTTACATATACATATTGTTCTCATGTTTCAGATCTCTGTCTTGTCATACTTAACCAATTGCACAAACCTTGAGACACTCCAATCTGTTGGTGCGTTTTCTTTATTTTGTTGTTCACGTGCTCTGTTCCTCATTTTTTTGTTCTTTTGTTCCTGGTTTCATCTTGTCACCTGTTGTACTGGCGATCTCACTCAACGCGCTCAATACCCAGGTGCACATACTCCAATCTCCAAGACGCGCGACTATGCCGCAACATTAATCACCGCCACAAGCGACACCATGAGCTCGCCATCCAGACCTCTCGGCATGATCAGAATTGAACCATCAAGACAGTCACTTTCAATCTAAAGAGGAATCTCACAATCAACCAATCAACCAATCCAATAGACTCTTGCAGTCAGCTCGACTCTAGTAAGACATTCTGAAGCATCCAACTCATCAATCAAAGTGGACTCATTATTCTCTCACACAGCTTGTTCAAGGCGCAAGAACAATTTAACTTGAAATATTGCTACCGGCTTGGCTCTTTAATCTCTGGCTCTAAGTAAATTGCTTCACCTGATCTGGACTCAAACATTCCCTCATTTCTTGTACTTCTGAGACTACCCAGGAGTCTGCTTATTCATCTTCCCATCAATAACTAATCAATCAGACTCCTGATCTTGTCAGCTCTCTGATACCAGGAACCTTGCAGTCCTTTAGCTACAGAGAGTGATAAAAGAACTTGGAGCAATAATATTCCAAAGAATAAACACTTTGAAGCTCCAATAATGGTACGGTAAGAGCAAGTGCAAGGTTTATTTGGTTTGGTTATAAATATTTTAAATATAAAATATAAAGAGGGGCCACAGTATTATACTACTGGGGATCTTTACAGACTAGCAACCTCTCTTCAAGGGGCCTCCTTAGGCAGTTTAAGAACCTTGGAATGAATATGGGTGCCTTAGAAAGGACTTATTCCACTAATGGCCGGGCTTAACAGCACACGTGGCCTAGACAGGAAGGGAAACACTCACTCTGAGTACTTGACCACGAAAATCCTGGAGTAATTGGAAGGGTTTCAGAGCAGATGGGGTTGATTGCCTGACTAAACTTCAATGGTTGATTGGTTAATAAGGGTAAATAATACTACTACAGACTAAGTCATAAATCACTTGCTTATCTTCATATAAGCACTTGATTAACCATGACACCGTGTCTGATTGATAATAAATAATTCCTGATAACTGATTAACTGATTTTGGGAACAGAAGGGCAAAAGAGCCTGTTTAAATATTCCTTTTTTGGGTGCTTGAGGACCTCTAGAAGGGGTACTAGCCGTGGGCTGAGGCTAGGGGGGCAATCAGGGCAAGATTGGCACGTCCTCAAGGTGCTGTTAGCCTGCTGGCCTTAGATCTGTCCAGGAACAGCTCCTTTTTAGCTGCAGGATCTGTTAATCAATAGATTAGTCATTTTGCTGATCCTGCACTGATCCTTAATTTGTACAGTAAGTACTGGTCCAAAGTGAGCAGACGTAGATTTTTATTGATTCTCCATCCTCTGCTGATCCTGTATGTAATTTTTAATAATTTTTACGACCACTCCTTATGTAGTTTCGTGGTCTTTGAAGGTTCTGATCAACTTACTTCGTGGTGAGTCTGGATCTTTATTTAATTAATAAAAAATACTAAAAATTAGTTATTAACTAATTTCAATTGATTTTTAAGGTTTTTGAATCTTAATCTATGCTCGTGTGTTGGCTTTACATATGTAGTGTATATCCTACTATGTTGTAGCTTCTCTGAGCGGTACCTGGATGTCATAGGAGGCGCGGGGATCAGTCCATTCAAATGCGCGCGGGGACTGATCCGCTGCTCAGATGCGCGCGGGAGTTCAGCGCTGTAGGGACGCGGGGCTGCGTGCGGGAGTTGGCGTACGCGGGAGTCCAACGCTGTAGGGACGCGGAGCTGCGTGCGGGAGTTTGCGTACGCGGGAGACCGGAGCTAGGGACGCGGGGCTGCGTGCGGGAATTGTGACAAAAACACAATTTCCCGTGTAACTCCTAAACTACACACAACACCTGGATTTCGACTGAAATTTAGGTGTGAAACCTATACATGACATATCATGTGAAATATTAAAATGGCTAAAAAGTGCCATACTGGTGCCGTGGTCATTTACCATTCTGTATTAAATTAATTAAAAAATATAAGGAGTACGAATTCAAGGGTGGGGTCAGTGAGTGACCCTACCTTATTTTGGGTGGGGAATCCATTTCTGCAATAATATTTATGGATTTCCTACTTCTTCATTTTATAATAATTTTATTTATTCATTTATCTTTATTTTGTCAATATTATTATTGTTGCTGCTTTGTCAGGTTGCTCTGTGCTAAGTAGCAGGCTGACAGATCTAGCCAGTAATCTCACCCGTTGGTTATTTCTTTTTTCCTTTTTGTGGTCTTGTTATTGTGAACTGTTCCTCCTAATTTTTACTTTGATCTGAATGAAATCAAATCAGCTTGGTCTTGATGACCAACCATAAAAACTCTCATGGTTCAAAGCTGAAATCGCTCATCATGGACCAACTGGAACCTTCTTCAACACCAGGAACAGGGGGGGCTTTGACTAATTACAAATCACTTGCGATCAAATCCCTAATTGAATCAACTCCTCTATTAACATCCAACAACTACAGTATGTGGCGAAAAAAATTTGATAAACTGTTCAAATTGCGGGGTATTTTTGTTATCATGAATGACCCCAACGAGGAAAATAAACTTGACGAGGACACAAATCAGGAATTCTTAGCTCATATCATTGCCAAAATTGACTCAAATAGGTACAATAACATCATAGACAATGTGAATGAAGACAACGCCAAACTCATCTGGTTATCAACTCAGAGCCACGTTGCATTGTCCCAGTCTCAGAGTTTTTAACGTGTTTCTTCACTTGACAATGGACACCAATATCAACGCCTTTGTTACCTCAATCAAGGTCTATCTCAAAAAACCCACAGAGGTAGGAATTGAATTGCCTTCCAATATAATTGCATACCTCATATTGTTCAAGTTCCCCTCCTCGATACAAAACATGAAAACGCAAGTCATGCATGCTACAACAGAGATGAAGATAGAAGTTGTGTCGAATCACCTTATCCAACATAAGAACAAAATGATAGTGCAAGACGATTGTGCAGAACCCTTAAAAGTTGCCTTGTACAGGGGACCTTGGTGCAAAAACGGCAAGCACAACCCCGCTGTGAAGTCTCATCCTGCCAACTCGTGTTGGTATGAATTCCCCAAACTCAAACCATCCAATCTCCACAACCAAGGAAAGAAATCAAAATCTAAAGCCACGGTTGACAAAGCGCATTTCTATTCCATTTTCTGTGGAGTTAACCCATATGACAAATCAATCTCAGAACAATTCATCCTTGATTCTGGCTTTTTGGTACACATGATCAAGGACAGAAATCACTTCAATCACCTCAAATTCACTAACGGACTTGGGAAAATTCAAACAGGCAAGAAAGACGCTGCCATAGACATTGAAGGCATTGGCAAAGCTGCCATAGCTACCAAGGACACTTTCATGTCTCTATTGGACGCCGTCTGGGTACCCCACTTGACAGTGAATTTGATTTCCTTAGGAGCACAAATGAATAAAGGAGCATCTTTGTCTGTCAACTCTAGCATCACTCCGAGCACCTTCAGACTGAGACTGAATGGCAAAACGCTCCTGTCTGATTTAATAACCAACAAACTGTTTATTATTGACATGAAAATAAACTCCATGAGCTGTCACTATTCATCAGCTGCTCTGCAAGAAATCCACTGGTCGTTGGGGCACGCTAGAATCGCCAGAATGGAAAGATTCCTCAACCAATCCCTGCCACTCTCAACCAAAGAAGGATTCAAATGCTTTAGTTGTGATAGAGCCAAAATCACAAAAAAACCTTTTTCACATCAACAGACAATCAAATCACTTTGCTTTGAAAAATCCACCTGGATCTAATGGGCCCAATAACGCCAACTTCTAAGGGTGGTTATAAGTACATTCTCAACCTTGTCAATTCATTTTCAGGCTATCTAGCATGCTTTCCACTCAAATCAAAGAGCGACGCCTCTGACACCATAATATTCATTGTCAAGAACCAACACAGGAAAACAAACCAATATCCCAAAGAAATATGCTCAGATGGGGGAGGCAAATTTGTAAATACAAAATTACAAGTCTTTTGCAAATTGCACCATATCAACCAAATAGTGTCCAAGCCCTATCATTCACAGCACGAAGGGCAGGTGGAACAAGAAAATCGCACGGTGATGGAATCTGCAGGAGCAACCATTAGCAACTCAAACCTCCCAAAAACGTACTGGAACAAAGTGGTGAAAGGCTGCTGCCTAATGTTAAATCAAATTCCTAAATCCAAGGGAGAATACTTGCCTTGGCTGAAGATGAACAACAAGTTCTTACTAAAAGACTACCTCAAACCTATAGGTACTTCACTCACATACAAATTAAATAAGACCAAGATCAGATCCAAACTGGACAACAGAGGCGCTTCAGGAATCCTCATAGGGTTCAGCCCACATCTTCTATCATATGAGATAATCAACCCTCTTTGCAAGGTGGTTGATTCAAAACACATGATCTTCAATCACCAAACACCAATCAAGATTGACCCAATCGAGTGCAACACAGAACTAATCAACCCAAGAAGCAACATTCCAGCACAAGCTCCTACTACAGAGGTACCGCCTGTGACCAAGATCAAAGCAGAGTCTATCACTGAGTCCAACACCAAGTCCAACTGCTCATCCAATAGCAAAGTCTTGGTTGAGTACTCTCTCAGGCAAACACTGCAAGATTGCTAGAAAATCTTGAAGCCAGACTGTTACGGCTTTCTTTCAGAAAAACTGCCATCATCGCTAGAAGAGGCCATGAAATATCCGGAGTGGAGAAAGTCAGTCACAACCGAATTCAATACTATAGAAGATCAAAACATGTGGGAGGACACCAATGATAGTGAAGTCACAAACCCTCTGAAAACCGTCCCGGTCTTCAAGATATAGACTAATACTCATGGCGAACCTCCAACATACAAAACAAGGCTGTTCGTCCAAGGTTTTGGTCAATGCTATGGGTTGGGCTACCTCAAAACGTACCCTCCTACTGGCAAGGTAGCGTCGTTGCGGGTAGTTCTGACTTATGCCGCTGACAAGAACTTGGACCTTTTGCAACTGGATGTGAAAGGAGCCTTCATTCACTCTGAACTTGAAGAACAAGTGTTCATTAAAACGCCCTACGGTTGTAACCAAAAGTCCAAGTACCTTTGCCTCAAGAAATCCCTTTATGGACTTAAACAAGCCCCTTGAAACTGGTATCGGATGCTGAGTGAGTGGATCAAGTCTCAAGGTTTTGACAAATCCAAATGCAACCTGTGTTTATACATTGGTAAGGAAAAAAGTACTTTCATATTCTTCAATGTGGATGACGTACTGGTTGCAGGCAATGTTGGCGAGTTCAAGAAAACCTTCTTCTCCAAATTCAACAACTCCTCCGCACACAAACCAAATACACTTCTAGGGATGAAAGTGGAGAGGGAAAAAGGAATCATCCATCTGTCTCTACCTCTACATATTGAAAAGCGCCTCAACAACATGAATCGGACAGATTGCCAAGGCGCCTCAACGCCCCTTACACCTGGCTCAAACCTCAAACCGGCCGACGATGAAGATCATGAAAAATTTCTTGAACTCAACACAAAATATAGGTCACCCATCAGACGTTTGAACTTCATAGCAGGATTGGCCAGGCCCAACATAAGTTTTGAAGTCTCCAACTTGGCCAAATTCTGCAAAAAACTGGGTCTTTCTCATTGGAACGAGATCATACGGGTGTGGAAGTACCTGGGGAACACCAAAAACATTTGACTCACTCTAGGACCAAAGTCAATTTTGAACCATCTAGTGTGCTTCAGAGACGCCACCTGGGGGGACAACCCAACATCAAGGATCTCTCCGATTGGGTTCATCTGCTTCTTCAAGGGCAGTCCTCTCTATTGGACAAGCAGAAGACAACAATGTATAACTCAATTGTCCACCAAATCAGAGTGCGTATCGTTATCAAGTTGTCATCTCAAGGCTTGTTGGTTGAAAAAGCTAGTCAATGACATCTATCGAGAGGAATCGCGCTGCCCAGTACATCTGATAGATAATAAGGGCATTGACAACAAAATCAAACATTTTGGCTCAAACTCAAAGGTCAAGCACATTGATCTCAAAACAAAGAGTCTCCGAAATGATTTTGACACCAGCTTGATCAATATACGACTTATCCCATCTCTCTCAATGACCGCCAACGCCTTAACCAAGGCAGCAAACAAAGAATCAATCTCTCAACTTGTAAATTCTTTTAGCTCTCTATTTCATTGATTGATGAGTTGAGGGGGCGTGTTAAGTTCATTCTCACAACTGCTTACATATACATATTGTTCTCATGTTCCAGATCTCTGTCTTGTCATACTTAAACAATTGCACAAACCTTGAGACACTCCAATCTATTGGTGCTTGTTCTTTCTTTTGTTTTTCACGTGCTCTGTTCCTCATTTTTTTGCTTTTTTGTTCCTGGTTTCATCTTGTCACCTGTTGTACTGGCAATCTCACTCAACGCGCTCAATACCCAGGTGCACATACTCCAATCTCCAAGACGCGCGACTATGCCGCACCATTAATCACCGCCACAAGCAACACCATGAGCTTGCCATCCAGACCTCTTGGCACAATTATCATTGAACCATCAAGACAGTCACTTTCAATCTCAAGACAAATCTCAGGATCAACCAATCAACCAATCCAATAGACTCTTGCCGCCATCTTGACTCTAGTAAGACATTCTGAAGCATCCAACTCATCAATCAAAGTGGACTCATTATTCTCTCGCACAGCTTGTTCAAGGCGCAAGAACAATTTAACTTGAAATATTGCTACCGGCTTGGCTCTTTAATCTCTGGCTCCAAGTAAATTGCTTCACCTGATCCAAACTCAAAAAGTTGCTCATTTCTTGTACTTCTGCGACTACCCAGGAGTCTGCTTATTCATCTTCCCATCAATAAATCATCAATCAGACTCCTGATCTAGCCAGTAATCTCACCCATTGGTTATTTCTTGTTTCCTTTTTGTGGTCTTGTTATCGTGAACTGTTCTTCCTAACTTTTACTTGGATCTGAATGAAATTAAATCAGCTTGGTCTTGGTTACCAACCATTAAAACTCTCAGCATACAGTAGAGTTTTTACAACAAAGATGCAGCATATGACCTTGGTGGTGAACATCTTGGGAGGACTTAATTCTGATCTGAGTTGTGTCCACAAAAATGAAATTTGTTGAATTGATCAGCAGAGAACCTCCTGGCCATCTGAGTACCATCCAGTTCTTCCAAAACATATGATCCACCTCTGACTTGGCGGACCACCCAATAAGGACTATTCCAGCAATTAGAGAAAAGCTTCACCCACTGAGTTTCCAAGAATTGATTATAAGCTAAAAAAAGATCACCAGGAAAGAAAGAGTCCCTGATCTGCTTTGAATTTTTATCTTCCCAATACTGAACCAATTTTCCACTGGATTCCATCATCTTCAGATAAGCTTCACTGCAAACATCCTAACTCCGCTCCCATTGCTTAGATTGGTCAACTAATTGATCAGTGGTAGAAGAAGCCTTTTCCCAAGAAATACCTAAAAAAGATTCCAATTCCAAATCCAGAGGCAGGAAAGCCCTTTGACCAAAGACAATTCTTTAGGGTGAATTGCCAGTGATTTTTTTGGTTGAAATTTGATCAGAGAAAAGGACAAGAGGAAGAAATTTGAAACAATTCTTCCCACTTTAACTGGCCAGTTTGAAAAGAGCAGCCTTCAAAGGAGCATGGCCTCTTTCCAGCATGCCTTGACTTTCAGGATAATAAGGAGTGGTCACCCTATGTTGACCAGGAAGCAATTGGATCATTTTGGCCAGTTTTCCACCAAACTCAGAGCCACCATCATGAAGAGTTTTAATTGATCAAAAGACCTTAAACAAGACTGAAGGCTGAGAAGAACAATCACAATGAGCAAGAATCTCAGGAGAAGGGTCTAAGGAAGTGAGAACACGGAAAGAAAACAACAGGAAGAGACTGCACTTGAATGGAAATGAAAAGACATCAGGGAGATGAGATGGAATTGATCTGAAGTTGGTTTAAGAGTTGAGGCGTGGGTGCTGGTAGTTCACAGCTTGAATGAGTGTTTCCAATCATGAGTAAGAAATTGAATGTGATGAATCTCACCAGGCAGTCATTGAGGCATGTCGTACGTGAGTAGCAGATGGATCAAGGGTTGAGAGTTGGAGGAAGATGAGGGAAGGAGAAGTATGAAAGAGAAATGAAGAAACAAGATTGAAGAAGAAACAAGAGATAAAGAGGTAAGCAAGCTAGAGGATCAGAGTATGTGAGGTTGAGATTTTTTCGGTGTGGTCAGATCATCAATCTTCAGAGTCGTCAGTCAGGGATCATCTGTTGTCTCAGTCTGGCAAGCTCCTCCAAGAGCAGGGGTCCAAATCATCCGTGACTTCCCCCGGTTGACTGAGAGCTGGGCTCCCTGGTGCCCACAATAACCCAACACATCAATTGAATGAAATTGGGCCTAGCCATAGCGCATTTTCAAGTCTCATAGAGAAAGGCTGTTACTGATTCAGAGCTAAGATTCTTAAGAAATTTTACTTCAATCCATGAAGAAAAATTATCTCTAGCCACAATGAGGTACTTAGCTCCACCAGCCTTAATATGGACCACATCCATAGCAATCCTTCCAAAGGCAGTGGACCCCCCAGTTGGATAGCAAATTTAAGCCAGGCACCTAAGATCATGTTTCTGACAGACATCACAACTCTTGCACCATTGAGAGACAGATTTCTTCAAGGATGGCCACCAGATTGCTTGGATATTTGTTGATAAGTTTCTGTTTTCCCACAATGACCAAGTCCTTCATGGAGACACACCATATCTAATCTTTTTTTAGCAGGGATAGTGATAACAATAAGGCCACAAGGATTTCCCCTTTTCATAAGCCTAGTACCTTGTAAAAAGAAGTTGGAGGGATTTCTTTGAAGGGATCAAAAATATTTAGCTGAGAGATCAGGAGGTCTTTTGAGAGTGGAAAGGTACTGCTCTAGTTTAAGCCAGAAAACTTGATGGAAGACAGAATAATTTTGAGAGGAAAAGATGAAAACAGGTTAAATGAAAGGTTCATCCTTGTCAAAATCTACTCCAACACCCAATTCTTCATCTCCAATAGGACATCAAGATAACCCTTCAAGAATGGTGAAAGAATTTCCAGGAATATGAACAATATAAAAAGAAAACAACTGAACAAAAGCCACCCATAAAGTCATTGGAGCATTTGGAAGGCTGGGGAAATTGATCATTTTGATGATGGATTGTGCATTGACTTCTAACTTGAAGTGTTCATCCCATAAAATAGTTTGGAGATTCTTCAACATACAAAGTTTCAGTTTTGGCTGGGAGTACCTAGATTCCACATCTGAAAAGAGCAGAGATTCATACAGAGAAGGACGGTCCAAACCATTTTTGTCTTCCTGGGTAAGGAAAGCCCCAACAGATTGATAACGCAAATCAACAGCCAGCTTGATATTTCCAGGTCAAGGTCCATAAGTGATATTAATAAAGATAATGTCTTTCCAAAACATTTTTTTGCACTTCTGAAATGATTGTTCACAAGCTTAGCTCAAAAGCCATTCAGCATCCTATTTGGTTAAGCAACGCAAGGGAATACAGATTTTGGATAGAGAAAGGATGAAGATCTAGACATAAATGACAACACCTAATAAACCTCTGACTTCAGTGGGATTGATTGGAGTGGGCCAAGAAATGATTTTGTTGACTATGGATGGAGCCATCCTTCTTCCTTCATTGAAGACCATATGACCAACAATTTTCATAGCAGGGAAACAGGAAGCCAACCTGGATCCGGAGACAGTGAGTCCAGACTCCTCAATTTGAAACAAAATCCTTTCCAAAGTGGTTGCATATTCCCAGATAAATTGACAGATTCCCAAGTGCCAAGGTAAGAGCTCATTTTTATAGTCAGAAAATTGACCTTTAGTTCCGCCATCATCAATAAAGATACCAGCATGATTGGGAATTTCATCCTGGAGCATCCAAACCATCTAAGCTTGATAGACTGAAACCAAATTGGTGGTACCCTGGGGCAAACAAGTAAGTTGGAATTGACCAAGAGGAGAATTGAAAGTAGTGAGAGGACAAGCAATTGGAGGTATGTATTTTTTTTCATAGCCACCCATAATATCACCTAGACCATAGCAAGCTCCCCCAGATAAAGATTTGAAAAATTCTTCAGTAGCAGGGGGAATACCAGAGTCTTTAATACTAACCTTATTTAGATGCTGGAGATTGTGAACTATTCAAAGTTTACCATTAATTTTGAGGAAACAGAAGACACAATTAGAATAGCTGGAAGTTGACTTCTCGTATAAACTGGTAGGGACTTGTTTGCGGACCAACTTGATGAAATTTTTGACCTTAGCAGCAGGGATGGGGATCTTTTTCTTTTTCCAGGGATAATTTTATACTACTGAAATGATATAAGGTAGGACATAGGATTCTTTCAAGACACCTCTCTCTTATTCACAGAAAGCACTAGATTTTTCTTTAAGATTGAGGAAATTCTTGATTGAATTTAACTCATCAGGGAGAAGCCATCCATCTGAACCAAAGTTGACCTCCTTCAAAATTTCTTTGGTAACACAACCACAAGGAAAAAAGGGACCAGTGAGAGATCAAGATAAACCACAGTAAGGATCCCAAGATAGAGGAGGATTGAGATTGAAAGGCATTGGTTGGTTGACTGGTTGAATATTTTTTCCAAATGGCTTGTACTTAGTGGCAAAAGAGAAAAATCCTTGCTTCCTCCAAGCCTTAACCAGGGAGACCCAACTACTAAAGCTGAGACCAAGTTCCAACATCTTCCGTATTTGATGTTCTGCAATGGCCTTAAAAGGTTCCTTTTCATTAAAAGAGGATCCAAAAGATGGCGCATTGGTCACATGTGTGGCACATAGTAGGGTTTCAAAAATGACAGGAGTGGGAGCCACTTATGGTGCACAATTGGGAGGACTTACTTCTACCCCAAATTTCCTTCACCTCAGGCCATACTCCTTCATACCGTAACCACTAAGAAGAGAATAAAGATCAAGATCTAATTTAGAATCATTGCGGAGATTTAAAATTTGAATAGGAGAAGAATGATCAGGCTGAAAATAAAAAGGAAAAGAAGAAACAACAGATCCAGATAGAGAAGAAATATTTTTAGGATTTTTGGATTCTTCATGTTTTTTGTTTTTAGTTTTATTAGGATGAGAAGGAAAAAATGAAGAAACAGAAAGCTATTCCTCTGAGACAGAAGTTGATCCTTGAGTTGAATCCTGAGGGTGGGAAGAAATAAAACTATTAGTAGGACCAACTAATCTAAAAAATGAGAGAAAGAAGAGGTGCCCTTCCGTTTCCCTTTCAGAACCAATTTTGAAGGGTGACACGGAAAATCTTGTTCCCAATGACCAGAATCCAAGGAGCAAAGGAGGAATTCAATATTCCTGCCGTCAGCATGAGCAAGAAGAATTCTCTCCCCTAATTGATCAGAAAACATTAGGGTTGCACCAAAATCAATTAAGAAAGGTCTTCTAAGTATCATAGGTCCATCCAAACAAGTAATCCAAAAATGACAGGTGCCAAAAATATTTTGCCCAATTTGGAACGGGAATTCCTCACAAATACCAACAAATTTGCATGAATGATTCCCTATACCATATAAAGCAGAGTTAAAGCTGACCCTTGGACTCAGTTTGAGTTTGCAGGCCATGAAATCCAAAATTAAATTAAGCTGGGAACCAGAATCCACCAGAAAACAAAATGTTTTATCAGAGTCACCAATGGTAGCAGAAGAGGAAACCAAGAGAACAGGAATACAAGTTTGCATCTGAAGGAGGATCTGTTTTACCAGAGTCCCCCATCAAAGTACCAGAAGAAATCTTTAATTCATCCGGACAAATCTCCACTTCTCAACAAGAAACCCATTTCTTCATCCCTTCAGCCACAGATAGAAATATTGACAGTAGTTCAGCCACAGACAGACAAGGAATTTTTAGATCAGAGATTTTCCTCAATAATACTTCCACAGAATTGGGGTGATCCTTGGAAATGCCCCTCATGAATCAAAATTTGGGCTGGGTGGAGGCAGGATGATCAGGTTGAGCAGGTACTGAATCAGGATGATCAGGTTGAGCGGGTACTGAATCAGGATGATCAGTTTGAGCGGTGTAGAGACTCCTGTGGGATTATAGGTAAATAAAATAGCAAATAGCTTGCTGGCAGTCCTTGAAGGGGAATTTAGTATTAATTCTACTCCTTTGGAGTATTAGTATATACTAAGAGTGGTTTTGAATTGCCTGCCCTTCTAGTACTATAGTAAGTCTGCACAATAATTTATTTAAATTAATGGCTGGTTTCTTTGAGACTTAATATAGGTCTCAGATAAGACCTAGATTAGTTATTGATTGTTATTGGTAGGGTTTGTTGAAGAATGGACCAGATGTATTGGATTATGGGTTATTTACTGATCAGATATATTTGATCTTAACCAATATCCCAATATTAAACGGTTCAAGGGTTTATCAACGGGGTGGTTCAGGAGAGGACCCAAGGATGGGTTTACCCACAGGGGGCTGGGTAGAGGAAAAGTTTGGTGGTTGCTTTTGTTTGTGCTCTCTTTCTTTGTAAGGGTTATTTATTAATTGAAGGGTGGTTCTTCTTTAATTTGGTGCTGAATATTTAGGTCACAGAAGAACCCTTATTCAAGCACCTGTTGGGTGGTTTAATTGGTTAAAGGTGTGTTATAACTTGGTTTCTGATTTCCTGTTTCCTTTATAATTGGTTCACTGATATTTTATCTTGGTAGGTACCACAGATGGGTACTGATAGAGTGGTTGATGAGGTGGTATTAGTAGGTGAGAAGGTATAAAACTTGGATAGGGCAGAGAGGCCCTCCTTAAATAGACAAATCCTGCCACCAGGGGTGCTCAAGGCTTCCCCTGAGGGTTCTCCCTGTTCTGGTGAGGAACAGTGAGATACAGTTACATGAGGCATTTCTGCTGGTTGGGAAAAGTTTGTACAGTTACATGAGGCATTTCTGCTGGTTGGGAAAAGCTTGTACAGGGGTTTCATGCATGCACAGCCTTGCATAGATTGCTGTGTAGTTCATATAAGGTATATTGCTGTGCTGTACTGGTAGTTTATTCAGTGATTCTTGCTTCTACCTACATGTATTGCTGTGCAATACTGTTGGTTTGTTTGGTTCTGGTTAAGGCTGGTTCCACTTTCTCCTGCATATATTTCTCCTGTATACTTCTGCACAGCCTCTTGTATGTGTATTTGCTGCATGTTTGTTTGGTTCAGGTGACCAGATCTGACATGCTGCACTGCCTCCTGCACCTGTATTGCTGTATTCTGGCTGAGGTGACTGGATCTGGACTGGTTGCACTGCCTCCTGGATCTGTATACTGTATGCTGGATGAGGTGACTGGATCTGGCATGCTGCACTGCCTCCTGTATCTGTATGCTGTATTCTGGATGAGGTTACTGGATCTGGCATGCTGCACTGCCTCCTGTATCTGTATGCTGTATTCTGGATGAGGTGACTGGATCTGGAATATGATTCTGGTGTTGAGGGTAAAGTGTTACTGGTATGTACTTGAGGGTTTGAAAGGTATGTCTTGATGCCTTCCACAGAGCTGTGACACCTGGGTGGGTATGAGTTTGCCACAGTTGAAGGTTTCTTGGGCTGTATCTTCAAATACATGAGAGATATAGGGGTACTTTGGCTGAGTGACTATAGGTTATTTTTGATGTAGAATCCATTTCTGAGGTTAATTTGAGGGTTTGAGCTGTTGTTACACTACTAAAGAAGAAATTTTCTGATGAATTTTGTTTTGAAAGGCCTGAAGTAATTTGGTGACCTCATCTATGGTAGCAGTTTCCTTATTGGCCTGGGGAGTGGTTTTAGTTCTACAATTTGCCCCATCTTGTTCATTATTTCATTAGACTCTTTAAAGGAAGGAACATGTACTGGTTCAGTGACTCTAGTTTTTTCAAAATCAAGACCTGTTTGACCTTTCATCACTTTATCCACTGCACTCCTTAGGACTGTCAGCCCCCTGGATGCCAAGACCCTTGCTATCATTTAGCTACCAGAGGTGATAGAATAAATAATAAATATATTAATTAATAAATGCAGCAAAAATCCATAAAAAATTTGGATTAAGCTTATTGCAAGTTTAATTGGTTTGGTTATGGTTTATTGTTATAAATCAATATGAATAAATTGATTATTAAATATTTTTATAGAGGGGCCACAATTATATTGGGGATCTTGAACACCTCTCTTCAGGGATTTCAGTATGAAAACACATAGTCCTGGTTACTTTGGGCTCTTTAGTTGAAAGGATATTTTACCCAAAGATAACATGTATATAAAATACACAGCGGAGTGGCAGGGACTTTTAAACAAGCTGCCACGACATATAAAGGATAATAAAACTCACTGGTATATTATTCAATCCTTAGGGTATCTGTTTGGGACGTTCACTGATTGTTGAAACCTTTATACTGGGGTTATAAGGTTGTTCAGCAGTTTAAATTGATATAAAGAGGTTGAGGACAGATATTATTGATCAGCCTAATCCATAAATCACTTACTTATATCCTATAACTACTTGATTATCTTGGCACGGTTTCTGGATATAAATATAACTGGGTCTCTGCCCATCAATATCCTCAAAAGAGCTCTTGATTTATAGCTTTTGGAGTCCCAATATTATCCTTCTGAGGAGTACAGGGGCTCAAAGGGACGGAAACTAAGTCTAGCATGGTAACCAGTGGTAGCCTTTCACGTGTTTTTGGTGCTGTAGCACCGGTAGCATCTAATTACTCAGGGTATGGGAATTATTCTACTTTATAATTGATATTAGGACGTGTGAATAACACTAATCTGTCCTGTTTATGTCTTATTCAATTAATTATACTTATTAAATGTTCCCTGTAAGTTAATAATTACTTTAATAGAAATTTCTACGGAAATCCTGATGTCAGGTGAGTTCTCATTATGTGTTAAATAACTGGAATGAAGTCATGATATTGATTTTACTCCTTATTTTTGAGTTTCAGTTGATTTATTCAAATAATTACTTAAAAATATAAGTCATGGGAATTCATGTAATGCTTTTACATCATTAGTTTTTTGAGTATTTCACAAGGATATTGATTTCTAGGAATTCTCATAAAAGTATATTAAAGTATTTTAATATATTTTTAGAAGTTGTCATTGTCTTATTTTTGACATTCTTGGTACTTTGAATTATATTTAATAAAATGTATGTATGAGGGTTGTTTAAGTATTTTTTTATGTAATATTATGTACTTTTAGACTATCTAATATCCATGAGAACATTTATCAAATATGTATAATGTTCCCGTTGTGGTTCCCAATCTGGGACACCAATGGACCAGTATGGAAAAAGTAAAATTTTTATGAACTTTTCTATAGCCTCCATTTAGATCCAAAAAAAAAATTGGAATGGCTTCTCAGTTCAGTTCCTAGCTCTCAGTATCCCCTTCTCCTTGTTTTCTAGGAAGATCCCTTGGTGCTTAGACCCCTGTGCCTGGTGTTCAAGTCCTTCTGGCTTTGCTCCTTGTCCTTCAGCTCACTGTTTTTCTTTTTTTGCAAAACGTTGTAAGACTCCAAACGGTGCTAGGCCATGGCAGTTCTGTGGAGGGGAAAGGTGCTGTTTAGGCTGCCCTCCTGGGTGTTAAAAAAATATTTATATGTAACTGAGATCAAGGTCCAGGACCTGGTAAATGAGGAATCAAGGAGTAGAGGATAAAGATGATAATAGTTTGGTAGCAATGGAACAGCACTATCTGAGACAAGATTATGCAGGGAAAAACTAAAACAAAAGATATTAAAGTCTGCTGTGAGTTCAAAGAACAAAAGCTGTTGTATATAAACAACCCCCACAAGCTAATAACTCTGGTCGTCAGCAGAAGATTGGGGATGATCAACTCAAACCCAACCAACCTCCAGGTTCTCAATGAACCTGCCCAACTCTCCGCAATCAAGCGCTTGAAGGGTACCAGATAACTGAGGGTGGCTTTAAAAGACAAAGCACAATGTTTAAGAAGCTCTAAAAGCAAACAGTAAACTGATTTGAAGCAAGGATAACCTCAAAACTTCTCAAGGAACTCAAGAAGAGGCTGGCAAAATGCAACTCCAAAAAAAAATGAGGGAGGTATAACACTCCAGGACTTAACCTTAATAAGACCTCTTCAATCAATTGTGATTGGCTCCAGAAAGATGATCAGGGATCAGGACCAGTATGGTCAGAGAAAGGGATCAAGGAGTGGTATAACACACTCAAAAATTTCAACAGACAGAATTTTCTTCAACCAGCAAGGCTATTGGTTGGTGATAAGGATCAGGCCACAGAGGGGCAAAGACTCAGGTTCAAAAATGGATCAGGGGGCAATCAGAGATATACCCAGGATAGGATCAGGATCTTAATTTCACAATAATGGGGGGGACATAAGCACACACTCCCATGGATGATTTTTTTATGATGCAGAAAAAGCAGGAGAGAGCCCCTCCTTTAATATACCAGAGGCCTGTAGACTATTTACAAGAGATTTTTACAAATGGGAGCAGATTTTTTTTTTTTTTTTAACAGGATGGGCGTGGGCAGGAGAGTAGCAAGTGAGAGGCCCGCGGAAATACTGACAGTCCCAGGCAACCGTTGAGACCTGGGCGGGCAACGGAAGAGCCGTGCGGGAGACCGGTGAGCTAAGAGGCCAATGACAGGTTTGACTGGCTGCAACTGCAGTCGGCCGGGGGGATTGTTGAAGGTGGTGCAAGTTCATTGATGACCGTGATGGAATGAAATGGGCGGTATTCTAGTCTTTTTCCATTTGGCGGCAAATGTTGAGATAAGCTGCAGTCTTTGTGGTCAGGATGGCATTGACAGATGAGGGTGAACCTGTTCGCAGGGTGGACTCTGGCGCTTGGGAAGAGAGGATGGGGATGAGGATCTCAATGATGAAGAGAGTGCGGATTGGAAATTGGCGGTCACCACAGGAACCCATGCCTACATCAAACCTTATGAAATACCCAAGCACTTTGATTAAACCAGTCATGCCGGCTTACGTCATTGGAGTCAATGGCGTGGCACCAGGAGGGGAAAGACTTAATATGGGAACAAGGGGGGGAGGATAGAGGAGGGTGAAAAGGCCAAAGGGTATGATTCTCATCACACCGATCAAGCCAGGATCACCGTTGTCATTTTCATCCAGCTGCTCATGCTTACTGACTCTTGGGTGCCACATGCCTCACTCAGATTCCCATCAACTTGCGTGGACTTGAAGTGCTTGCTTGATTTGCTTGGCTTTCACCACCCCAACTTGGAATCCTGACGGAATTGGGGTTGCGCAGTGCTTCAATCATCCCTCAAGTCCATCTTAATCATCATCAAGACCTTGGAGGAAGCGGATGAAATCGCGTAAGATGAGCGTGGAGGGAGGCTTGAGTAAGAATCAATTGAGGTGGGAGGCAAGGAGATCCTGACCAGATGGACGGCAAGCAATGGCACGGTAGAAGCAAGAGATGAAGGAGTGAGAGATTGATGAAGGAGAGGATGATGAGGGGTGGATGGATGGGTGGATGAAGGCCAAGGAAATGTTTGAGATCTCTATTGGCATTGGGACAATCAAGAGAGAGTTGTTGATGATGGTCAAACTCTACTTATTCCAGATCAATTATTTTTTATTTTTTATTTTTTTATTTTTATTTTTTATTTTATTTTTATTTTTTTTTGATAATGATGCCTATGAATGATGATAAGGTAAATTCATAAAAAAATTAAAGTCTCCACACTGGCCAGGGTGTTTGGGATGGGGCACCAAAACGTGCGCACCAACGGCCATTGACCCCAATCATCATCCTCTAGATCATCATCTACTAGGTCATTGTCATCATCTTCTTATGAACCATAATCAATGAGATCATTATCATCATCAACCACAACCCCAACACAAACAAAACCAACAAAAATAACCATGATTTATTTGAGTCATCCAAATATCATCAAAGCTCAAGCTAGCATCGCAGAGCAGCATCCCAATCTGGTGGAAGGCAGGACATTTCACTATCTCATGGAACCTAAAAAGAACTTGCTCTGTCCAATACGCAGGTTCCCATTTGTTGATCCTGTCATGTGTGAATCTGCAAATCATGTCTTGTGTGGCAAGTGTCTCCTCAGATCCTTGGAAATCTTGCTGAAATGCCCCATTGACCAAGAACCATTGTCCCTCTCCCTATTCATCCCGGTTCCCACAACCAATCTCGCACCCTCATCCTCTCTCCCCCATTGGTCGGCCAACCAACCAATCAATCATCCAATCATCTCCACCCAAGGCCTCCTCCTCCTCCAATCATCTCCCCCTGCCACTACACCTTGACCATCTCATCTGGCTGTCCCAATGACTCCCATTATCAATCAACCCATTGATCCATCTCCGCAACCTGCTGCTCTCTTGAATTATCATCCATCAATTGGTGACTCAATCAACCCCGATTCCATTGCCCCAGCCTATCATGCGGCCTATCAACCTTCATCCAATGCTCATCATCCTCCAATACCGACTCAACCAACCAACCTGGCTCTGACAACTCTGACCGTTGAGACCCTCACAATCCACCCATCTAATCAACTCAAGTCCCTCCCTCCAACTCAACTACCCAATCATAACAACAGGCCTAGGCTCAAACTCATTGGCCCACAGTCATCTTGGCCATCATCTCCAACCTCCTCCTTGTCATCATTGTCTCCTATGCTCTCACCAAATGACTCATTGTTCACCGGTTTCCCGCACAAGTCATCCGTTGACCGCGCGGGTCCTGCTGGCGGTAATCCGTGGGCCAGCGGTTGCCCAGGCCTGTCAGCCTTTTGGCCCGGCCCATCACCTCCCCTTCACTTGCCTGTGCCACCATTGGCACGGGCTGGTGTCCCTTTTCATCCCTGCTCATTCATTTCCTTTTATTATTTCATTTGTTTTAAATTGTTGATTTTTTTCCCTTCTTTTTTTTCAGTTGTCCTTTCATTCCATGATCAAATTAAATCAAATCCTAAAAAAAAAAAAAAATTTTCCGCTCTATCTGTATTATCTCTTGTAAATAGTCTACAGGGACCCATGGTCTATAAAAGGAGGGGCTCTCCCCTGCTTTTTCAAAACATCCATGGGAGTGTGTGCATATTTCCCCCCCTTTATCATTGAAATTGAATTCTCATCCTCATCCTGGGTATATCTATGATTGCCCCCTGATCCATTGATCCTTAGTCTTTGCCCCTCTGTGGCCTGATCCTTATCACCAACCAATAGCCTTGCTTGTTGAAGAGAATTCTGTCTGTTGGAATTCTTAAGTGTGTTATATCACTCCTTGATCCCTTTCTCTGACCATACTGGTCTTGATCCCTCCTTGATCATTTTTCTGGAGCCAATCACAATTGATTGAAGAGGTCTTATTAAGGTTAAGTCCTGGAGTGTTATACCTCCCTCATTTTTTTTTGGAGTTGCATTCTGCCAGCCTACTCTTGAGTTCCTTGAGAAGTCTTGAGGTTATCCTTGCTTCAAATCAGTTATTGTTTGCTTTTAGAGCTTCTTAAACATTGTGCTTTGTCTTTTACGTCCACCCTTAGTTATCTGGTACCCTTCAAGCGCTTGATTGCGGAGATTTTGGCAGGTTCATTGATAACCTGGAGTTTGGTTGGGTTTGAGTTCATCATCCCCAATTTTCTGCTTACAACCAGAGTTATTAGCATGTGGGAATTGTTTACATACAACAGCTTTATTCTTTGAACTTTAAACAAACTTTAGCTTAAGTTTTTCCCATATAATCTGGCTCAGATAGTGCTGTTCCGTTGCTACCAAACTATTATCATCTTTATCCTCTACTACTTGATTTCTCATTTACAAGGTTCTGGACCCTGATCTTGGTTACATTTAAATATTTTTGTAACACTCAGGAGGGCAGCCTAAACGGCACCTTTCCCCTCCACAGAACTGGCATGGCCTAGCACCGTTTGGAGTCTTATGCCGGTGTGGGTTGTAGCATGTTTGCGCAGTATCTAAGCTTCTCAGGCTGCCTGTCACTCTGTAAACCCATAGTCCCGTGGCTGCGTAGATGTCAGAGGCCTGGCGCTGCATACACAACATTGATGAAGTGACAGAGCTGTATCTCAGCCACGCGCGGGTGCATTGGCTTCTGCCGCTGCGTGCGGGAATTGTGACAAAACACATTTCCGTCTGGAACTCCTAAAATATACAAAACACCTCAATTCTGACTGAATTTTAGGTGTGAAACCTATATGTGACAATACGTGTGAAATGTTTAATTGGCCAAAAAGCTCAATGGTGGTGCCATAGTATTTTGGTCTTTCTTTCCTTAATTATTGAAAGATATAAGGAATTGGATTTCAAAGGTGGGGTCAGTGAGTGACCCTACCTAATTTTGGGTGGAGAATCCATTTCTTTAATAATAATTATGGTTTTCCTATTCCTTCTTATGTTAATTATATTATTATTATTTTTATGTTATTTTTGTTACTTTTGCAGCTTGCTCTGCGATAGTAGCAAGCTGAAAAGGACCAGAAAATCAGGGAGCTTGAGCCATTTTTCTCTATTAGTAGTTGTAGATCCAGCTTTAAATAATTCATCTCTAATCCATTCCAGCACTCCTGGAGAAAAAGACTAGAAAAACAAAACTCATATTTCATCCACTGTGTTGATGTGATTGTTTCTGATGAGGTAACACTGAATAGGATCCCAAGACTTTCTAAAAGATTGATAATCATAGGCTGAAGAGACAACACAATTGGAGATCAATTGAGAAACCAGAGCATCCAAGTCCTGTAAGGTAACCCTATCCATGTCTTCTTTTCCCCAATAAGCCAACATAGCCTCCTTCAAGAGCCTCCAGTGATGAGTTTCAAATTTATCAAACAATTTGATCACTTCCATAACTTCATCAGAGGAGATAAAAAATTTCAACTGATAAGCCATATCATATTCACTTGCACCATCCACTTCAGCAGCTATCTCATAGGAGTCCAAGAATTGTTTGAAATTCATTCCATTGAAGCCAAATTTTTGTTTTGAGGCTTTATCTTGACCATCTTGACTCAAAAAGAGGAGTGTGGCTCACAGGTGTGGCAAGAGTAGAGTTTTCACAAAAAGACAAAAAGGATCTTTCCCAGATTGCGCAAAATTGGGAGGACTTCCTTCCGGAGAAAGTTGCCTCGATGGACCAGACTTGGTTGATAAAAAGAAAAAAAGAAAAAAAAGGTTGCATTGAATTTCAAAGTTTATTCTTCAAGTTTGGTACTGCAGATTGCAAGGTTGCTGGTTCAATCCCAGCCCAGGGGACCAAATGTAAGACTCCAAACAGTTCTAGGCTGTGGCAGTTTTATGGAGGGGAGAGGTGCTGCTTAGGCTGCCCTCCCGAGTGTTAAAAACATATTCAAATGTAACCAAGATCAAGGTCCAGACCTTTTAAGTGAGGAATCAAGTATTAAGGATAAAGTTTGATAATTGATAAGTTCAGATTTCAATTTCTTATGGCTAAAAACCAGCAGGCTTTAATAAAAAGTTAGAGAAATGAAGAAGTACCCCTAGGTCATCAACAATAGAAAAGGAGATGGAGAGAATGAGAAACAATACCAAAAGGTTGGACTATGTTCAAGACAGAGGAGAGGAGATGAGCACGATAAGAACAGATGAGACACGAGTAGACAGAAAGTGTCAGCCTGCTACTTAGCACAGAGCAACCTGACAAAGCAACAACAATAATAATATTAACAAAATTAAAAGGAACAAAGATAAATGAATAAATAAAATTATTATAAAATAAAGGAGTAGGAAATCTTATTGCAGAAATGGATTCCCCACCCAAAAAATGTAGGGTCACTCACTGACCCCACCCTTGAATTCTTACTCCTTATATTTTTTGATTAATTTAATAGAAAATGGTAAATGGCCACGGCACCAGTATGGCACCTTTTAGCCATTTTTATTTCACATGATATGTAATGTATAGGTTTCACACCAAAATTTCAGTTGAAATCCAGGTGTTGTGTGTAGTTTAGGAGTTACAAGAGAAATTGTGTTTTGTCACAATTCCCGCACGCAGCCCCGCGTCCCTACAGCGTTGGACTCCCGCGTACGCAAACTCCCGCACGCAGCCCCGCGTCCCTACAGCGTTGGAATCCCGCGTACGCCAATTCCCGCACGCAGCCCCGCGTCCCTACAGCGTTGGACTCCTGCGTACGCAAACTCCCGCACCCAGCCCTGTGTCCCTACAGCGTTGGACTCCCGCGTACGCCAACTCCCGCACGCAGCCCCGCGTCCCTACAAAGCAACAACAATAATAATATTAACAAAATTAAAAGGAACAAAGATAAATGAATAAATAAAATTATTATAAAATAAAGGAGTAGGAAATCTTATTGCAGAAATGGATTCCCCACCCAAAAAAGGTAGGGTCACTCACTGACCCCACCCTTGAATTCTTACTCCTTATATTTTTTAATTAATTTAATAGAAAATGGTAAATGGCCACGGCACCAGTATGGCACCTTTTAGCCATTTTTATTTCACATGATATGTCATGTATAGGTTTCACACCTAAATTTCAGTCAAAATCCAGGTGTTGTGTGTAGTTTAGGAGTTACACGAGAAATTGTGTTTTGTCACAATTCCCGCACGCAGCCCCGCGTCCCTACAGCGTTGGACTCCCGCGTACGCAAACTCCCGCACGCAGCCCCGCTTCCCTACGGCGTTGGACTCCCGCGTACGCCAATTCCCGCACGCAGCCCCGCGTCCCTACAGCGTTGGACTCCTGCCTACGCAAACTCCCGCACGCAGCCCCGTGTCCCTACAGCGTTGGACTCCCGCGTACGCCAACTCCCGCACGCAGCCCCGCGTCCCTACAGCGCTGGACTCCCGCGCAACTGAATTCCCGCACAGGTAATCCCGTGACCTAGTCACGCGCGCAGCGGTACAGTCCCCCGCGCGCATCTGAGCAGCGGATCAGTCCCCGCACGCATTGGAATGGACTGATCCCCGCGCCTCCTGCAGTGATCAGTTTGACATCCAGGTACCGCTCAGAGGAGCTACAATATAGTAGGATCTACACTACTTATGTAAAGCTACCACACAAGCATAGATTATAGTTCAAAAACCTTAAAAATAAATTAAAATTAGTAAGTAACTAATTTTTAGTATTTTTTTATTAATTGAATAAAGATCCAGACTCCCCACGATATACGTTGATCAGAACCTTCAAAGACCACGAAACTACATAAGGATTGGTCGTAAAAATTATTGAAAATTACATACAGGATCAGCAGAGGATGGAGAATCAATAAACATCCACGTCTGCTCACTTTGGACCAGTACTTACTGTACAAATTGAGGATCAGTGCAGGATCAGAAAAATGACTAATCTATTGATTAACAGATCCTGCAGCTAAAAAGGAGCTGTTCCTTGACAGATCTAAGGCCAGCAGGCTAACAGCACCTTGAGGACGTTCCAATCTTGCCCTGATTGCCCCCCTAGCCTCAGCTCATGGCTAGTACTCCTTCTAGAGGCCCTCAAGCACCCAAAAAAGAATATTTAAACAGGCTCTTTTTGCCCTTCTGTTTCCAATCAAGTTATCAGTTATCAGGAATTATTTATTATCAATCAGGCACAGTGTCATTGTTAATCAAGTGCTTATATGAAGATAAGCAAGTGATTTATGACTTATTCTGTCGTAGTATTATTTACCTTTATTAACCAATCAACCATTGAAGTTTATTCAAGCAATCTACCCCATCTGCTCTGAAACCCTTCCAATTATTCCAGGATTTTCGTGGTCAAGTGCTCAGAGTGAGTGTTTCCCTTCCTGTCTAGGCCACTTGTGCTTTTAAGCCCGGCCATTAGTGGAATAAGTCCTTTCTAAGGCACCCATATTTATTCCAAGGTTCTTAAACTGCCTAAGGAGGCCCCTTGAAGAGAGGTTGCTAGTCTGTAAAGATCCCCAGTAGTATAATGCTGTGGCCCCTCTTTTTATATTATATTTAAAATATTTATAACCAAACCAAATAAACCTTGCACTTGCTCTTACCATACCATTATTGGAGCCTTAAAATGTTTATTCTTTGGAATATTATTGCTCCAAGTTCTTTTATCACTCTCTGTAGCTAAAGGACTGCAAGGTTCCTAGTATCAGAGAGCTGACAACTGGGGGTCTGGCCGGGAAATATCCTTAATAATTAATTGTTTAATTAATTATCTCCTGGACCAGTTATTTATATTTAAAAAAAAATTATATATACAAGTAGAAATATTTATTATTTATCTTTATCTTTTGATTTATCCAGTGGATTTAAAAACCAATGGAGAATTGATCAATTATTATTTGAATCTTCTTAAACAGAAAAAAGAAGAAATATTACGTAACTTTGTGCCTGTTTTTATAACTCCTGAACAAAAACAAGAGAAGACTAGACTGCTTCTACCCAAATGCTGATAAAGAAGAAGTCAAAGAAAGACTCCTCAACCTATGTCCAGGACAACTTAACCATAGCGTAAGATGCAGAATGCCCATGAACTCTGACCTTTCCACTCTCATAGGAGTATTAGAAGAAACTATTGACATGAATGGCTTAGACAAAAGGCTTAATAAACCCAGAGAACCAACTACTAGGAATAAGGAAGAATATAATAACATGAATAAAGAACCTCTACCTATCAACTCAGAGGCCAAGAATACTTTTCTAACCAAAGAAAAGACATGTTGGAATTGCAACCAAACAGGGCATGTAAGACCTGACTGTCCTTTACCCAGGAGGAAGATTAATCCTATTGAAGGAGAAGAAGATGATACTAATCTTGACCCCCAACTAGATGACACTGATGGTTCCATCTCTGAGTGTGACCTAATGATCACTAATCCCCTTAATGTCATCAAACGTAACATAGAATCTTCCCTAGATATTAACCCTGTTAATGAAGATAGCAATTTGCCTCAAAAATGGACACCCAACATGAAAATCCAACATGTTTCTGAAGCTAAGACCTTAACCATTAAACCATCTATTGTAAAAGGTTACACTGGTGGTAAAACTTGTTATGCCACTGGCTTGATACAAGGTTCCCCCGTAAAATTACTTCTAGACAGTGGAGCCTTCTGCTCTTGTGTTGGAACCAACTACTTAGATAAACAGGATTCCAACTGGAAGAAAAAATTACTACCTGTACCTCGAGCTAAGTTCAGCAGCTGTAACTCACCTCTCAATGCTATTGGAGTATGGCCAACAGAAATTGTACTCCCCCACTCTAAAGGATCAATCAAGATAAAGATTGAATTTGTAGTACTTCAAAATGGAGTATGTGATTATTTTATTATAGGAAATGATTCTCTTTGCCTGTACGGGATAGATGTCTTCCAGAGTAAAGGGAGATATTTCACTATAGGAGGAGATTGGAACAAGAAGTTCCAAATATGCCATGTCAATGCTAAAGCAACTGATTCCACTTATCAGAGACACTTAGAAAATTTTAACCAGGAATACTTTTCCCAAGCTGCCTTGAATTCCCAGCTTAGTGAAAACCAGAAAAGAAATATTCTCCAAGCATGCTTTGAGAACCAGAATGCTTTTTGCACTAAAGACCATCCCATTGGTAATATTAAAGGTCATGATATGGTCTTAACTTTGACTATTAAGCCTCCTTACCCTCCTAACCTCAGGAGACCAGCTTACCCTTCTAGTCCAAACTCTAGGACTGCCCTAGAAAGCCACATCCAAGAACTAGTGGACTTACAAGTCTTACGGAAAGTAGGGCATAATGAGCAAGTAGACATAACTACCCCCGTGATAATAGCCTGGCACAATGATAAGTCTAGGATGGTTGGAGACTTTAGAATGCTCAACAACTACACCCAAGCTGACTATTATCCTATCCCAAGGATTAACCACACTCTACATAATCTTTCTAAAGCTAAGTTCATTACTACTATGGACATGTTGAAAGGCTTTCACCAAATACCTATCAGTCCGGATAGTAGGAAATTCATGAGAATTATATGTCATTTAGGCATATATGAGTATCTCAGAATGCCCTTTGGTATTAAAAATGCTCCTTCCCACTTCCAAAGAATGATGGATACAGTCTTAGGAATGTTCATCAGGCAAGGTTGGATGATGGTATACATAGATGATGTTATCATTTATTCAGACGATTGGGATACTCACATGGATAAAGTAAGGCTAGTGCTTAAAACAATTGCCACAGTAGGATTAAAAGTATCTATGAAAAAGTGCAACTTTGGATACGGAGAACTCAAAGCTCTAGGACACATTGTTTCTGGACTCACTTTAACTGCTGACCAAAGTAAGATAGCAGCAGTAATGAACAGACCTATGCCCCAGAACAAAACGGAACTCTTATCCTTTATAAGCTTCTGCAGCTATTACAGGAAGTACATACCTAAATTTGCTAACCTCACCAAGTGTTTATATGAGATCTGCAACAACAACACTTTGTTCAAAATGACTCATGAAAGATTGAAGAACTATGAGGAACTCAAAGTAGCTATGACTACTGCCCCAGTGTTGATACAACCAGATTATTATAAAACTTTAAAACTTTACATAGATGCTAGCATGGAAGGATTAGGAGCTGCATTACACCAAGAAGTAATAGAAGAGGATAAACCAGTAGAGAAACCTATACTCTTCATATCTAGACAAGTCAAAGATACTGAAAAGAGATATGGTGCCAGCCAAATGGAATGCCTTGCTCTAGTATGGGCATTAGAAAAACTCCACTATTATTTGGAAGGTTCAAATTTTGTAGTGATCACTGATTGCAATGCTGTTAGAACTCTCATGAACATGAAAACTCCTAGCAGGCATATGTTAAGATGGCAGATAGCCATACAACAGTACAGAGGTCAGATGACAATAGTCCACCAAGCTGGAGTTAAACATCAGAATTCTGACACTCTTAGCAGAAATGCTCTACCAAATGATACTAACAATCCTGCTCATGACCCAGAAGATCATGATATATTTCCTATACTAAACATTAACCTATTTAATCTTGAAGCCCCCATCATAGGAATTCACATATGTGAACTAGATGAATCACTTTTCAGCTCCATCAGAGAAGCATACAACTCTGGCATGAAGACTTTGATTAACATCATAAAAAGTACTTCACCTCCATCTGAACTCATAAGCAGTTTACCTGAACCCCTGCTGAAGTCCTATAAAGAAGGAAGATTCACACTGTGGGATGGGATAGTATATTACCGGCATAAACACTCTAGTGTTATAGTCTTGACCAAAGCAGAGTATATCAAACTTGTTTTAGCTGAATGTCATGATAATTGCTCTTTGGGTTACCTGTCTACTGATAGAACCCTAGATAAAGTAAAGCAGACTGCCTGGTGGATCAACTGGAGAGACTCCACTATCAAGTATGTTTCAAGCTGTGAAATCTGTCAGAATTCCAACAGGACCACTAGGAAAAGGTTTGGACTACTCCAAAGGATAGCTGAGCCCAGGAAAAGATGGGAAGTTATCAACATGGACTTTGTAACGGGACTGCCCCCTGGAGGAGCTTACTCTTACAACTCAGTCCTGGTTATTGTGGACAGATTTTCTAAGAAAGCCAAGTTTCTACCTAACCATAAGGAAGACACAGCTATGGAAGTAGTCTTACTCTTCTGGAACAGACTAATTGCTAATGTAGGAATTCCTAAGATTATTATCAGTGATAGAGACCCCAAATTCACGTCTGAATTCTGGAGAAACCTCCATGATATGTTAGGAACTACCTTAGCCTTTTCTACAGCTTATCACCCTCAGACAGATGGATTAGCTGAAAGAATGATCCAGACTCTAGAGGATATGCTCAGAAGGTTCTGTTGCTTTGGGATGGAGTACAAAAATTCAGATGGATATTGCCATGACTGGGTTAGCCTTTTACCTGCACTAGAAATGGCCTATAACAGTAGTAAACACTCTACTACCAAAGAAGCTCCTTACATACTATAAAGAGGATGGATCCCCAAATTGCCCAAGGATAACCTCAATCAGGAGTTGACTAATATCCATCCAACATCACTGGACTTCAAAAACATGGTAGATATGGCAAACAAGCACGCTGCTAAGTGTGTACAAGATGCTGTTGAATAAAACCAACAGAGGTGGGATAAAACTCACAAAGAACCTGATTTCAGAATAGGAGATCAAGTTCTAATTTCAACCGCCAATTTGAATAACTTGGCTGGAAACAGAAACCTCAGACCAGCCTTTGTTGGGCCTTTCACTATCAAGAAACTCCATGGTAAGAATGCCTTAGAAGTCATCCTCAGTAATGAACTCTCTAGGAAACACCCAGTCTTCCCAGTTAGCCTTGTCAAACACTACCATCCCAGAGAAGGTGAAAAGACCCCTTCACCTGAAATAACAGTGTTAGATGAGCTTGAGAAGGACAAAGGAAAAGTTAGTAAAATCCTTAAAGATAAAAAAGAAAGGATCCAAGGAAAAGATGTTAGACTTTACTTAGTCAGATACAAAGGAGAATCAGCTGATAAAGATGAATGGCTACCTGAAAACAACATTCCAGATGGATCTATACACCTGAGAAACTACAGAGCCAGTAAAAGACACTGAGCCCCAAAAATATTTTTCAGATATAGTTATATCTTGGAGTGAGGGAATGTCAGCCTGCTACTTAGCACAGAGCAACCTGACAAAGCAACAACAATAATAATATTAACAAAATTAAAAGGAACAAAGATAAATGAATAAATAAAATTATTATAAAATAAAGGAGTAGGAAATCTTATTGCAGAAATGGATTCCCCACCCAAAATAAGGTAGGTTCACTCACTAACCCCACCCTTGAATTCTTACTCCTTATATTTTTTAATTAATTTAATAGAAAATGGTAAATGGCCACGGCACCAGTATGGCACCTTTTAGCCATTTTTATTTCACACGATATGTCATGTATAGGTTTCACACCTAAATTTCATTCGAAATCCAGGTGTTGTGTGTAGTTTAGGAGTTACACGAGAAATTGTGTTTTGTCACAATTCCAGCACGCAGCCCCGGGTCCCTACAGTGTTGGACTCCCGCGTACGCAAACTCCCGCACGCAGCCCCGCGTCCCTACAGCGTTGGACTCCCGCGTACGCCAATTCCCGCACGCAGCCCCGCGTCCCTACAGCGTTGGACTCCTGCCTACGCAAACTCCCGCACGCAGCCCCGTGTCCCTACAGCGTTGGACTCCCGCGTACGCCAACTCCCGCACGCAGCCCCGCGTCCCTACAGCGCTGGACTCCCGCGCAACTGAATTCCCGCACAGGTAATCCCGTGACCTAGTCACGCGCGCAGCGGTACAGTCCCCCGCGCGCATCTGAGCAGCGGATCAGTCCCCGCATGCATTGGAATGGACTGATCCCCGCGCCTCCTGCAGTGATCAGTTTGACATCCAGGTACCGCTCAGAGGAGCTACAATATAGTAGGATCTACACTACTTATGTAAAGCTACCACACAAGCATAGATTATAGTTCAAAAACCTTAAAAATAAATTAAAATTAGTAAGTAACTAATTTTCAGTATTTTTTTATTAATTAAAAAAAGATCCAGACTCACCACGAAATAAGTTGATCAGAACCTTCAAAGACCACGAAACTACATAAGGATTGGTCGTAAAAATTATTGAAAATTACATACAGGATCAGCAGAGGATGGAGAATCAATAAACATACACGTCTGCTCACTTTGGACCAGTACTTACTGTACAAATTGAGGATCAGTGCAGGATCAGAAAAATGACTAATCTATTGATTAACAGATCCTGCAGCTAAAAAGGAGCTGTTCCTTGACAGATCTAAGGCCAGCAGGCTAACAGCACCTTGAGGACGTCCCAATCTTGCCATGATTGCCCCCCTAGCCTCAGCTCATGGCTAGTACTTCCTCTAGAGGCCCTCAAGCACCCAAAAAAGAATATTTAAACAGGCTCTTTTTGCCCTTCTGTTTCCCATCAAGTTATCAGTTATCAGGAATTATTTATTATCAATCAGACACAGTGTCATTGCTAATCAAGTGCTTATATGAAGATAAGCAAGTTATTTATGACTTATTCTGTCGTAGTATTATTTACCTTTATTAACCAATCAACCATTGAAGTTTATTCAAGCAATCTACCCCATCTGCTCTGAAACCCTTCCAATTATTCCAGGATTTTCGTGGTAAAGTGCTCAGAGTGAGTGTTTCCCTTCCTGTCTAGGCCACTTGTGCTGTTAAGCCCGGCCATTAGTGGAATAAGTCCTTTCTAAGGCACCCATATTTATTCCAAGGTTCTTAAACTGCCTAAGGAGGCCCCTTGAAGAGAGGTTGCTAGTCTGTAAAGATCCCCAGTAGTATAATGCTGTGGCCCCTCTTTTTATATTATATTTAAAATATTTATAACCAAACCAAATAAACCTTGCACTTGCTCTTACCATACCATTATTGGAGCCTTAAAGTGTTTATTCTTTGGAATATTATTGCTCCAAGTTCTTTTATCACTCTCTGTAGCTAAAGGACTGCAAGGTTCCTGGTATCAGAGAGCTGACAGAAAGGATACTACAAACCAAAACAATAGACTGTCAGAGCTTGCCAACTTGTATATTCTTGAGGAGAAGACTCTTACAAGGCAAAAATTTTGGAAGAGGAGATTTGACTGAAGAGATAATATTGGGAATTTCAGATGAGACCAAGAGTGAATTTGAGATGAGGTTGAGATTTTGAGATGAGAAGAGACTAGAAGTTGTAGGGAAGTTGGGTTGAGTATACGCAGGCAAAGTTGAATGAATAGAAACCAAAATAATAATAGAAAATTAAAAGAAAAAGAAGAAGAAGGAGAAAGAAAGATCAAGGACAAGAATCAGTTCTCACTATGGAAAGAACTAAGTACCAGTTGAGATTGATCCCCCAGAGCCCCCAACCTCTCTCCTTGGATAAGGGAGTCAGTTGAGAGTGTCTCCTGGCTGCTTATCTCTCATAGAGGAGTGTTCACACTCATCCTTGAAGTACACGTGCTTCTGGATTTGAAACAGAAAGAGACTTATAGAGGGCCTATTCTTGACATTCTTAACACCCCCCATGACTGGTAAGAGGGTTCATCCAAGGGATCCTTTGAAGTGGAAAATAACTTTTGTTGAAGAAGCTTTAAAGAGCTTATGGATGATGCTTTTGTGCGTCAAATCCGCAATCATAGAGTGACTGGGGATCAGCATGAGATTTAACTCTTGATTTGCAAAATCCTCACGCACCCCTTTTGTTTTTATATCTATATGTCTTGATTTGGAATGAGAACCAAATTTCTTGATCTTATTGTCAAGGCCCTTATTGTCAATATATAGAGAGGGTTTCAATTCTGGAGTAAGAGAGATTTCACCAACAAGATGTTTGATCCATTTGAGTTCCTGGTAAAAGTCAAGTAGCACATTCAATTCAGATTCAGTAGATGAGTATGTAATGTTTTGCTGCCTAGTGGAGTTCCAGACAACCGGACTTCCATGATGAAAGATTATGTATCCAGTTTGAGACTTGCAGAAGGCTTTAATCTTGAGCTTGAAATCGTGAGTTGTCTTGAGGTATTTCCACACTTTTCAAACCTCTCTTCAGTGAATCATACCGGGTGTAGCGTTAAATCTGGCCAGACTCAAAACAGAAAAGGTGATTTCTGGTCAAGTTTACTGATATAGATGATTAAGCAGTCCAATAGCAGGCTGGTAGTTGATATTCAGTTGGCATGATTGAGCATGATCATCTTCCAAGGCAGGCTCATAATGAAGATTTTAAGTTAATGGGGACTTTACTTCCTTGCACAATAATAGACCAAGTTCTTTCAGTCTGCAAGAGATATGATTAGGTTGACTTAGGAGGATTCTGTCATCTTCAACCTCCATGAGAAATCTGAGTATAGTGTTAGGAGAATGACAGGACAAGGTCTTGAATCAATCCAGAGAATTAGATTTGAAGATGTTAAAGTTACCTACATATATCAGATCATCTACATGGAAATAAATGATCTCTTGATTCTTGTTGTTGATGTAAAGGCAAGGATCACTGGTTGAATCTTGATAATCTTGAGATTTGATGCAGGCGGTTAAAGTTTCATACCAATTCTTGGGAGACTGTTTTAGACCATATAGCAATTTCTTTAATTTCAGGTATGGCAATTTTCAATTAGATCCTTCAGGGGTTTTTATGACAACAGTCTCATCAAGGGGAGCATGTAGCAATGCACCCTTAACATCAAATTGAGTGAACTTCATCTTTTCTTTCAAACCATATAGAAGTGCCAATCAAAGCAAGCCAATCTCCCCAGTTGGTGCCCAAGTTTTGTTATAGTCAACACCCAGAACTTGATCAAAACCTTAAACACAAAGAAGGGATTTGTACTTGACTGGTTCTCCATAACAGTTCTCTTTGACTTTGAAGACCAACGTGGTGTTTAGAATATTATCTGGTGTTCCGTAGTATTCTTCCCATACTTCTTGCACTTCTATAGATTCTAATTCATCCTCTGAGGCCTTTTTTCCACTTTGGCCACTCGGGAAATTTACGCGCTACCTTATAAGAAGGCGGCTCATAGGAATGATGAAAGCCATATTGTTGAGGCTTCCTAATCTCTCATCTTGGTCTTTGACGTTATGGGTTGAACAACAGGTTCTGGAGACATCAATTGATTTGAAGGTAGAAAGTCTATGCAGTCAGCCTCCTCATGTTCTGTTTCTATTTCTGATTTGGTAAGATTGTTGTGTGGGTCTTGGAAGTTGTATCGCTTATTGGCCAAGGAGAAATTAAGATTTTTACATGAGTCTTGGAAGTTGTGTTGCTTATCAGCGGAGGAGAAATGTGATTCATTTGATTCTGAGCTTTCTTGAGCAAATATGTCAAGACCAGGTGATTCAAGGAGGGGAAATTTGGAGAGATGGTTCTTGAGGAACTGAACATGTTTGGTTTCACAAATAGAACCAGATGAGCTTAAGATGAGATAAGAATGAAAAATGGGATGGAACCCAACTAATATTCCTTCTAGCCCTCTCTCATCAAACGTTCTCCCTCTTTGTAGACAATTTCCCAAATAGATGAAGAGCGATCCAACAGCTTTCAAATAGTTAGCAGGGAGTTCCTTTTTGAACATAAGCTCCCAAGGGGATTGGCTATTACCTTCCCTAAGGATTTTTTTTAACACAAAGCAGAAGCTTTGAATTACAATATGCCAATAATACTTCAGCAATTGGGATGATGAGAACGTAGCACAAGCTGACTTGATAATGGTTTGATTGGCCCGTTCTGCTTGAACATTATGTTGAGAGTGATAAGGCTTGGATGTTAGTAGTTTGATGTGTTTTAATTTTGCAAGGTCTTTCAACGTTTTTTTCATGAATTCCGTCTTTTTGTCTGAGAAAATTTTGTTTGGATAATACCTCAACCTTTTATATTTGGTCTCTAGAACATTGATAATGACATCTGAGGTTTCCTCCTTGGATGATAGGGGAAATGCAGAAAGGTAACCAGTGAAGTTGTTGACAAGGGTCAAGACGTAACAATGGCCCTCCTTTGATTGAGGAGTGATTGGTCCGACTAAGTCAAGATGAATCCTTTTGTGGGGTTTTGATGCGGGTGTTGATGTAGATGAAAAAGGCAATCTTGTGATTCTACTCTTAACAACACTATCACACTGAAATCTATCCATTTCTTCCTTTGAAGAGCGGCCTTTCAGGATTGACTTGAGAGTTGAGATCAAAGCGTGCCCTTACATCTTGTGGAGATCAAATAGTTATTGCATGTTGGTGGAAGTGGAGTTAGTAGATTGATTTGTAAGATTAACAGAAAGGTTTTTGCCTGCTATTTGAGGTTTCTCTATAACAAACAGGTTATCCCGTATCAGACCCTTCAGAACTGTTTTGCCATCTCAAGTGATAGAGAATTGGTCTTTCTCTTGGTAGAGACTACATCCCTTTTTTGCTACAAGTCCCGGGCTGATCAAATTGACAACTATTTCTAGTACATACATGAAATTCTCAAGAGTTATGATGGATTCATTCCACTTAAGTCTAATCATGCCCATTCCTCGGATTTGGAGATTATCTTCAAGCTTGCCTGTCTTAATTTCTTCTAACTTGTTCTGAATTTTGATCAAAGAGAGGTATTTTAAGTTGTTAAATGTATGAATATTTGCACTGGAATCCAAGAGAGGGTGAGGAGTGTTGTCCGCATTAATCCAAAGAGTAAGTAAGGCGTGATAATTCATGGTAGGTTTTTTCTGAACTCTGTTCTTCCCTTCATTTTGCTGTTCTACCCACCATCCTGGCGCGATTTGAGTATGAAGATGGAACCACAAGGATTTGGAATGGGGTGCATTTGGGTCATGGTAGCCTTCCTTACATAGGATTTGAAAATTTTTTTCATTTCTTTCTGTTCTGCTCTTCCTCGTCAGTAGAGTGATATCAGGGATGGTCTTGCCTACTTTTAGTTGTGCCTTCCGTTTGTTGTTGTATTGAATTAGGTGATTGAATACTACATTGACTGTCATTGATTTTTCTATGTGCATTTTTTTTTCTCAAGATTCTCTAGAATAGGGAGAAACTTGAATAGTACAAGGTATGAAAAAATATCTTTTGGTAACTTGATCCCAACATTGGCCATATGCATGAGTTTTGTTTGGATATCTGTTATAAATCCTTCTATTGCTTGTTCATTGAAAGTAGAATGGAGGAATTGATTGAAGATTTGAGCCCTATTTGCAGTTTCCAATGAAGCAAATTGGCAAGTGATCTCCTCCAAGAGAAATTTGGAAGACAAGATATTTGTAGCATTCACCACATTTGCATGAGTGGTACTATTGAGTTTAGACAAGATAATTGCTTGTATTTCTCAGTCTTGCTTAATTGGTAATTGATATGAGTTTCTAGTTATAGCGCCTTTAATGTCCTTGATATCAAACAGCATCATCATCTTGTCTCTCCAGATGGAGTCGTTGTCTTCATTGAGAGGAGGAATGGCATCAACCAAAGCTTTGAGTGCAACTTGATGAAAATAGTCATTGGCCCCTGCTGGTTTGTTCATTTTTGAATAGGTAGAGTTGTCCTTTGGCTTTTAACCATGATAAGTTGAGATTTCAATTTCTTATGACTAAAAACCAGCAGACTTTAAACAAAAGTTATAGAAATGAAGAAGTACTCTTAGATCATCAACAATAGAAAAGGAGATGGAACAAATGAGAAAAAATACCAACAGGTTGGACTATGTTCAAGAGGGAGGAGAGGAGATGAGTACAAAAAGAACAGATGAGACGCGAGTAGACAGAAAGGTGACTACAACCGGCAACACTAGACTTTCAGAGCTTGCCAACTTGTATATTCTTGAGGAGAAGACTCTTACCAGGCAATGATTCTTTGAAGAGGAGATTTGACTGAAGAGACAATATTGGGAATTGGAGATGAGTCCAAGAGTGAATTTGAGGTGAGGTTAGGAGTTTGAGATGAGAAGAGATTAGAAGTTGTAGGGAAGTTGGGTTGAGTATACGCAGGCAAAGTTGAATGAATAGAAACCAAAATAATAATAAAAAATTAAAAGAAAAAGAAAAAGAAAAAGAAGGAGAAAGAAAGATCAAGGACAAGAATCAGTTCTTGCTATGGAAAGAACTAAGCACCAGTTGAGATTGTTCCCCTGGAGCCCCTGGCCTCTCTCCTGGGATAAGGGAGTCAGTTGAGATTGCCTCCCAGCTGGTTATCTCTCATAGAGGAGTGTTCACACTCATCCTTGAAGTATGGGCGCTTCTTGATTTGAAACAGAAAGAGACTTATAGAGGGCCTATTCTTAAAATTCTTAACATAAGAACCTCCCAACAGATTGTTAAATAAAATTGACAGCCACATTGATCTGCCAGCTCCAGGTCCATAAGTGATCTTTTTCAAGACAATTTCTTTCCCAAAAATTGTTTTGAACTTCTGAAATGATTGTTCACAAGCTTGGTTCCAAAGCCATTCAGCCTACTTCCTGGTTAAGCAATGCAAGGGAACACAGATTTTGGATAGAGAACAGATGATGATCCAAACATAAATTAAAACACCTAAGAAACCTCTGACCCCAGTGGGGTTAATTGGATTTGGCCAAGGGAGGATTTTGTTGACTTTGGATGGGGCCATTCTTCTTCCTTCCTTGCAGACCACATGACCAACAAATTCCAGAGCAGGGACACAGGAAGAAATTTTGGATTCAGAGACAGTGAGACCGTACTCCTTAATTTTAAACAAGATCCTTTTCAAAGTCATTGCATATTCCCAGATAAATTGAAGGATTCCTGAATGCCAAGGTAAGAGCTCATTGTAATAGTCAGAACCTTGACCTTTAATTCCTAAATTGTCAATAAAGACACCGGCATGATCAGGGATTTCATCCTGGAGGATCAAAACCATCTGAGCTTGATATACTGCAACAAAATTGGTGGCACCTTGGGGCCAACAAGTAAGTTTTAATTGACCAAGAGGAGTATCAAAAGTAGTGAGAGGAAAAGAAATTGGATTCAAGGATTTTTTGTTATTGCCAGCTTAGTGATACCAGGAACATTGGCGTC
The DNA here is from genome assembly GCA_025617555.3 of Puccinia polysora. Classification (NCBI taxonomy): domain Eukaryota; kingdom Fungi; phylum Basidiomycota; class Pucciniomycetes; order Pucciniales; family Pucciniaceae; genus Puccinia; species Puccinia polysora. The sequence continues at coordinate 10,101,815 of CM062623.1, read as the reverse complement.
CTTTAGCTACAGCAAGTGATATTTGTGTTGGAATAATAATAATTCCAAGTAAATTATGTAAAATTCTCAAATGATTGCTTTAGAAGGAAGTGCAAACTTTGAGTGGTTTGGTTGGATTAAATTGGTTTAAATATATTTTTCAAGAGCGACCACAGTTTATCCAAACAGGGGATCTTTATTGGATAACAAACTCTCTTCAAGGGGCTCTTTTTAACCATGTAAAGACCTTGGAACAATGAGGTCCTTAGTGATTAATTAAAAGTGGTTTACTCAAGGGGATTGGGTGGACTGGCTGAAAAACATCACTTATGGCTGGAGGCAAGGAGGAAAAAACTTACTAATTTAAGCAGACACTCCAAGAAACTTGCAGAAATTTACAGTTGAAAGGGTCTCAGGAAAATTTTTGGGGATATTGCTGATATTCTTCAATGGAATTAACAATGGGTTGAGAATTAATAATTATACTATCAGAATGAGGCCACAAATCACCTTTTTATTTTGAATAAACACTTGACCAAGGATGACAAGGGGTCTGGATTGATTACTTAAAAATTACTGTGGTTTAAACCATTTAAAAAGAGGTCCTTTATATAATTTACTGGGGTAATAAGATCTTCTCAGGGCAGGTAAAGAGGGTTGTGCTTGAGTGCTGAGGCTGGAAGGCTAACCAAGGCTAGTTTTGCACGTAGTCTTGGTGCTGTCAACTGGCTAGCCTTGCCTGTGTCATATTTATGTGTGAAATAATTTTCAGAAGGTATTGAAATATCAATTTGTTATTATTATGGTTCAGACATATTTCCTTATTTTGTATTACTTTCTTTTAATTGGAATGGAAAGAAGTGGGTATTTGTAGATTTAACGCCATTTTCTTCAACTTGTGGTAATTTTCAATTCTTTTTTGGTATTATTCTTGGTGTGTTTTGTGGTTCATGAAGTTTTGGCAATCTCATTTACGTGAAAACCTTCATTATTGTTTCTCAAAATGTATTTGCTTTAATAATTTGATTGTCATATTTTATTCAATTTTCTTAGGTTTCAAACATCTCCCTATCCATCAGTCAACTTGTTACATATGCATGATGTATGCATGCAAGTTTTAGCATGTTCCTGCGGTACCTGGCTGTTGGAATTAGCACAACTGATCTTGACGCGCGCAGGCTTGACAGCTGCATGCCAGAATCCACCATAATTCATTTTGCATGCGGTTTTTTTTCCATGCAACTACATACTGGGTGTCAGGCGTGTTTACCCTTGCTATGTGAATGCCGGGCTGTGCGCGGGAATTGTGTCATAACACAAATCCACCTGTAACTCCTAAAATATAAAAAAAAAATTCTGACTGAATCTGAGGTGTTGAAACTATACATGGCTTTTTGTGTGAAATATTAGAATGGCCAAAAAGTTCTATAGTGGTGCCCTGGTTTATTAGTGTTTTTCTTCTGAAATTATTAAAAAATGTAAGGAGTTGGAATTCAAGGGTGGGGTGATTGAGTGACCCTACCTATTTCTGAGAGGGGAATCCATTTTTGAAATAATTTATATGCATTTAAAACTCCTTCTAATTTTATTTTTTGTTTTCTGTTTTTGATCTGCTTTGACAGGTTGCTCTTGTCAACTAGCAAGCTGACAGTCATAGCCACCCATAATATCACCTAGACCATAGCAAGCTCACCCAGAGAGAGATTCAACAAATTCTTCAGTAGCAGGGGGAATACCAGAGTCTTTAATATTAACCTTATTTAGAGGCTGGAGATCTTGAACTTTTCTAAGTTTACCATTAATTTTGAGGGAACAGAAGAAAGGAATGGAATAGCTTGAAGTTGACTCCTTGTATAAAACGGTACGGACTTGTTGGCGGACCAACTTGATGAATTTTTTTCACCTTAGAAGCAGGGATAGGGATCTTTTTCTTTTTCCAGGGATCATATTCTACCACTTGAATGACCACTATAATGACCTAAGGAAGGCCATAGGAATCTTTCCAGAGACCTCTCTCTTCTTCAGGGAAATCAATAAATTTTTCTCTAAGAGCTAAGATACTTTTGATCAAAATTTAACTCATCAGCAAGGAGCCATCCATCTGGACTGAAGTTGACCACCTTCAGATGTTCTTCAGTAACAGGACCACAAGGAAAAAACGGATCAGTGAGAGATTGAGATAAAACACAGTAAGGATCACAAGATAGAGGAGGACACATAAGAGGATGATTTAGGTTGAGAGGCATTGGTTGGTTGACTGGTTGAACTTTTTTTGCAACTGGCTGATACTGATTGGAAAAAGAGATAAATCCTTGCTTCCTCCAAGCATTGACCAGAAAGTTGTTGGGTTGGTACCATGTATCTAGTATGCCACACAAATTTAAAGCCCATGTCACACATGGTGTAGTACTGTAATACACCTGGGGCAGCTCAGGATTGTGGAAGGACTCTTTCCTAATCCTTCCACATCCATCCCAAAAACTGACCCAGGTACGCCTTTTATTATTTTTCCTTTTTCTTTTTCATTCCTACTGTTTAAGTGTCAGTTCATGTGTGATTGATGTTCCTCTCTGTCTCATGCAACATTATCCTTCAACATCCATCCCACAAACTGCCCCAGTCAAACTCATCAGGTTATGAGCCCAGAGCTACCCTAGCTCTCTTCTTTTTGGATCCGTATGCTTCTCGATAAAGAAATTCATCTCTATATGTCCTCATCCACGTTGCCTCCCCATAAATCAAAAATTATTGACCTTGGTTTGGATAATTTTCCCACAAATCCGAACAAGCTCCCCAATGCCAAACTACCTATACTCAAATCACCAGGCCCCAATTCAAACTACTTGGATTGGGAGTTTGTTGTTACCTCCTTCTTTGAAGCTTCCGGACTTGAATACATCCTAGAGAAATCTTGTCCTGAAAACACTTCAGCAGCATGGATTAATGATAAAAAACTAGTGTGCGCAATGATCACTCAGTCTGTGGACTCGACAAATCTACGCTTTGTACGCGAACACCAAAGAAACGCTCATGGCATGTGGGCGGCGTTAAACCAAGCTCATCAAGACCAATCAACTGGCGGGCGGGTATTCCGGATGCAAAAACTCCTCCTCACCAAGATGGATGGCGACGACCTGCTTTCTCACATTGAAACAATGGCTAAGTACCACAAACATCTCGATTTGCTCATCTCTCGCAAAAATCCCCTTACGCCAGACAATGTCCACGTTGCAGCTTTACTCAGTTCTATCCCTCAAGATTGGTTACATTGCGTTTCAGCGCTGATGAACCAGGAAGGTGTCAAATCTGAAACCGTTGTTACTGCCCTTAAAAATGAATATACTTGACGTCAGTCCCAATCTGACGTAGGGGCCTCAGTCTCGTCTGAAAAATCAAGACAATCGAAATCTCAATCCAGCAAACAGTTGACCAAACATTGCTACTTCTGTAACATGGATGGACACAACTTAAATAACTGCTACAACACTCGTCAAATCCTTAAACACGCCAAAAAATCGCGGAAAACAACCCAAGACCAACAACATAAGAGATCCTCCAACAAACAAAAACAACCAGCTAGAGCAGGATGGACCACCGCCACTCCAATCATTGTCTCCAACAACAAAGCCCCCCCAAGAGGAAGAGTTGGACTACTTGGGGTCAGAATACAGAGTAACTGCCGGTCTTGCCTCCACTAAAGTCTCCTGTCTGTTGACTGCACCCCAAACTGATGAGAATCTAGATTTGGGGTGCTCCATTTCCATGACTCCCCAGGTTTTTTCAGTTAAAAATACAATGTTTGACTGCACTCCGGCGCATCTAGCAGATCACTCTGTGGTCAAGTTGTCCTACCGTGGCTCTATGCAACTTCCCTTCGCCAAACACCAGAAACTCAAGGCTCTGGTCGTCCCCTCTCTGCAAGAGCCCCTGATTTCAGTTGCCAGCCTGTGTGATCTTGGATTTCCGCTGATCTTTACCTCAAAACTCTGCGACATTTGGACGGTCAAGGAGGTTGTGTTTGACAATACCCCCGCAGGCATGGGCTATAGAAAGGGGAATTTTTACTACCTACCCTTGGAACCAGTGGGTTCTCCATCCACTGAAACCTCTCAATACGTCCACGCTAAGCCTTCTCTATTTGATTATCATGTGAAATTTTCCCATCTAGGCTATAAGCCACTAAAGAAGCTGCTTTGACTTCATGGCTTATCCATCTCAAACGCGAACAAAATGGAAGTTCAACAATGCCCCACATGTATCCAGTGCAACATGTCTTTTTTTTCTTTCAAATCACGCCGCCCTTACAGATCCACTCATCTGGGGCAACTGATTCATTTGGACGTAGGCTCTTTCAAGGTATCCTCAAGAGAGGGCTATAAGTATTTTGTAACTTTTGTCAACGACTTCTCCAAATTCACTTCTGTCTACCCAATGAAACTCAAGAGCAATGTGCTCCACTGTTTCAAATTATTCCAGTCCTTGTTTGAAACTTCCAATCAATTTAAAATCCTGTCCCTCCGTTCTGACAACAGAGGGGAATATGTTTCTTCCATTTTTGAATCCTACCTCAAGAATCTGGGCATAGCCCATGAACCTGGTCCACTGCATTCACCCGAGCTCAACGGAGTGGCTGAACACACTAACCACACCATAGTTAACGTCCTTTGGTGCGCTCTAATACAGGCCTCATTCCCAAAAACCTTCTGGGCGGATGCCCTTTGCCACATCTTCTCCTACCACAACTCTTTTCTGTGTCACACTCCGGCAGGTTTCAAGAGCCCTATCTCGATTCTCGGGCGCAATGGTGTTTCTCCACTCAGCATGCATCCATTAAGATGCCATGTTTGGTACAAGGTCCCGGAAGCCAACCGTAAGAAGCTGGATGACAAAGCAAGGTCTGCAATGCTGCTATCTCCCCTCAACAACGTGAACGGTTTTTGACTATGGGATCTTGGTGACCGCATCGTGATCAAGAGTCGTTATGTAATCTTCAACAACTCATCCTTCCCGTATTCTTCTAAGCTCATCCCCCCTTCATGTCCAATTCATGTAGAAGTTCCGTGGACAATTGCTCAAACCCCTCCTGCACCTGTCTCCTCTCCTGATCAGCCTTCCTCAGTCCCTGAACCTGTCACTTCTGCTGATCAACCTCCCCTCGCGTCTGCCCTGCCTTCCCCCCCCTCCCCTCCTTTGCCAACCTCCAATCCTCCCTTGAATATCATCCTCAGGGAGGGCGTTGACCGTCGTCTGTCAGCCTCCATTCACGCCCCCGCCAATCCTTCACATTCAAACTCTCCGGCTCCTCTTCCTTTGCCAATTCAGTCTCAACCTCCCACTGCACGCCATGATGACGGTGTAATCCAAATCAACCTTCCATCTTCTCAAGTATCTCCTCCCGTGGCCGCACTGCCCCGTCGATCAACCCGCACCTGCGCTGCTCCCAACCTCTATGGGCACTGGTCCAGGCTAGGCACAGACCCTTTGGATGTAGACACACCAAAGACGTGGCGGCAACTTCAAAAGTCTCCTCACAAACACCGCTGGTTGAAAGCAGCCAATGAAAAATTTGCGTCCCTGCTTGGGATGCAAACCTGGAAGTTGGTTCCGCAACCGGCAAAACAAAAGATAATCAAGTCAAAGTGGGTATTTAAGGTGAAGCATTGGCTCGACCAGTCTATTCAGAAGCTGAAGGCCCGATTGGTTGCTATGGGATACTCTCAAACCCCCGGTATTGACTATCAGGAGGTTTTCTCCCCTACGCTACGTCTTGAGACCCTTCATCTTATTCTCAGCTTGCTAGCCTCAAACAACTGGAAGGGGCGACAGGTTGATTTCAAGACTGCTTTTCTAAATGGCGAGCTTGAACATGAAGTTTTCCTGGAACAGCCACCAGGTTTTGTTTATCCAAAGCACCCCGACTGGGTGTGTCAACTCAACTGCTCCCTCTACGGCTTGAAGCAATCTCCCAGACAGTGGAATAAGCAACTTCACCAATGTCTTGTCAATCTTGGCTTCACCAACTCAAAATACAATCCAACCCTTTACTTCAGGACCAGACAGGGAAGGCTGGTCTGTGCACTCACCACCCACGTTGATCACTTGGCAATAGTCGGTGAACCGCCAATAGTCAAAGATCTTATCAAATCGCTTGGGAGGGCTTTCCAAATAGGAGCGGATGAGGACCTAAATCATTTTCTCTCTCTTCAGATAGTCCAAAATTGCCCCAATTGTCTGGTCTACCTCAATCAATCCCACTAAATCAACTCTCTTTTCAAGCGCTTTCTCAATGGCAAATTGGTGTCCGTGCCAACCCCCACCAACTCTTACTTCAAGAACATTCACCGCTTCTCTCCGGATGATTCTCCGTCCTCTGGTCCATACCATCAACTCATTGGTTTGCTCCTGTGGGTCTCGCAATGCACAAGGCCAGATTTCTCTTTTGTTTTCAATTGTTTGTCCCAACACCTCTGAGATACATCTGAAGCGCACTGGCAGGATGCGCTGCGCTTCCTGCATTATCTGTTCGCGACAAAGGATTTATGTCTTAAACTTGGGGGTTTGCTCACCATTGCCAGATTATCTGACTCTGACTGGGCCAAGGATTGGGACAACAGGAGATCCATGTCAGGATACATTTACCGTATGGGAGAAGTTGCAATTTCCTGGAAGTCCCAAAAGCAGGCAACGGTATCCTTATCAAGTACCAAAGCCAAATACAAGGCTCTTTCCAATTCTTGTAAGGAAGGGCTATGGATTAAGCATCTTCTCAGCTAACTATCCCTCCAAAAACCCTAGTCAATCCCTCTTCATGTCAATAATGAAGGTTCCAAAGCTCTTGCAAAGAACCCGGAATACCATACTCGTACCAAACATATTGACGCATGCTACCACTTCATTCAAGAGTGTGTAAAAGATAAATCTGTCAGTATGGTCCATGTGTCAAGCAAGGACATGCTGGCCTATATGCTTACTTAACCTCTAAATAGTGTTCTGCTTGAGAGGCACCATCAAATGTTTGGGCTGGTATTGCATTGATTTCTTCCTTTTCTTTTCTTCTTACTGAGTTTGTTTTCTTTTTTTATTTTATTTTATTAATTTATTTCCTTTTTCTTCTTTCTTCCTTTATGTTTTCCAAGTGCGCAGAAAGGGGGGGTGTTGGGTTATTACCATGTATCTAGTATGCCACACACATGTCAAGCCCATGTCACACATGGTGTAGTACTGTAGTACACCTGGGGTGTCAGCCATGAGACATATATAGATGTCCAATTGTCTGCTCAACTCATATGTCTACTTAGTACAGTGGTTAAGTAATGACTCAGTTCTCTTCCTACAGAACACCCAGGTCTTGTGTTCAAGCCTCCATTGTGTCACTATTCTGATGTCATCAAGCATTTTGTATTTTTACGAATATTTTATAATATTATTTTATAGTATGTTTTTAACCTAGATTTTATCACATAAAACTTTGATAAATTATATTATAAGTTATGGAAGATCTTATAACTTAAATGTGAGTTGGAATCACCAGGATGCGTCCATTTGGATGCGAAATGAATGTCCACAAAGATTTCCCTCTGTGGAAATAATATTCTTTAATAAATTCCATTTACCAAAACCCATACAGGGGTGAATTATTATTAATGTTCTGGTTTTCTCTCCTGCCAGCCTATGGATAACTTTCAGGAACCCATACAGGCTGGAAAAGCGTAAACACAGAGGCCATTCAACTCAATTGGGGCATATAAACTCTGTGAGATCATCTGCCAAGAATGTACATGCTAATATAAGCCATAGTATTGTTAAGAGTATGGTCTTAATCTTTAAACACATGCCAAGAGAGATCTGTTTTAGAGTTACATGATGATGTATACTCATTCTGAAGCCCTGAGAGCGTCCAATTTGCTGCTAACTAAGTTATTGAAATGATCTACAGTCTATATGATACCTGTTGGGGTGATTAGATTAAAGTTTAAATTGAAAATCACCCCCAATGAGTATGTAATTCCTGCTACTCATTGGGGAATATTAAAAGGGGCTCTGAGACACTGGAGACGAAATTTAGGACATTGGTCTAATCCCCTGATGGTCCCCTGAGTCCCCTGAGGACTCATGTTAATATAAAAGAGGAGGTTCTTGCCCCTATAAGTCCTTTTCCTCATTGTATTTTTGAACCAGATATTGCATAGTTAACAAGCCCATTAAACTTAATCAAGAAGATTGACTGGGGCCTTTTAATTTAATATCACATCAATCCAAAAATCAATAAGACAACTTCAAATTCGAGTTCAAGGTCCTTTTTGGAGTTTTACCCCTCTCTGGATACTATAAAGGGTGTGAGCTTCCAGGTGTAAGCAAATCTCCTTTGAGCTTTATTTATATAAAGCCAGGCCCCTTGCCTTTTATAAAGGTTTAAGGTGTGGCTATTTTGCTCCTAATACCGTAGTATTAGTTGAGTTGTACTGATATAAGCATTGAAATTAAGATAAAACTGAAATATAACACTTGTTATTGTGCTATTTTGCAGGTATTTGTCACAGCTTGTTACAGCTATAGAGAAAATACTCTGACATGGGGCAGCTCAGGATTGTGGAAGGACTCTTTACTCATCCTTCCACATCTATCCCACAAACTGCCCCAGGTACGCCCTTTATTTTTTTTCCTTTTTCTTTTTCATTCCTACTGTTTAAGTGTCAGTTCATGTGTGATTGATGTTCCTCTCTGTCTCATGCAATATTATCCCTCCACATCCATCCCACAAACTGCCCCAGTCAAACTCATCACAAGACTTGACTACAAATGATGAGACCAAGTTCCAACATCTTCCAAGTTTGATGTTCTGCAACATCCTCAAAAGGTGCATTTTCCATAAAAGAGGATCCAAAAGCTGACACATTTCTCACATGTGTGGCAAAGGGTAGGGTTTACAAAAATGAAAGTAGTCAGAGCCCCTGATGGTGCACAATTGGGGGGACTTACTTATAACCCAAATTGCCTGCACCAAAGGCCATACTCCTTCATACCAAAACCACTAAGAATAGAATTGACATTGGGATCTATTTTAGACTCATTGCGGAGATTTGCAACTGGAATAGGAGAAGAATCATCAGGCTGAAAATAACAAGAAAAAGAAGAGAAAAAAGATACAGAGAGAGAAGAAATATTTTGAAGATTTTTGGATTTTTCATGTTTTTGATTTTTAATCTTATTTGGATGAGAAGGAAATGATGAGGAAAAAGAAAAATATGCCTCTGATACAGAAGTTGATCCTTTGGTTGAATTTTGAGGCTGGGAAGAATTAAAAATATTAGTAGGACCAACTAACCCCATAAAAAATGAGAATGAGAGGAAGAAGAGGTGTCCTTCTGTTTCTGTTTCAGAACCAATTTAGGAGGATGACCAGGAAAATCTTTTTCCCAAAAAACAAGATTCCAAGGAGCAAAGGGGGACTTCAATCTTCCTGCCATCAGAATCAGGGAGGAGAATTCTCTCCCTAACTTGATCAAAAAACATTAGGGTTGCACCAAAATCCATTAAGAAAGCCCTTCCAAAGATCATAGGCCCATACAAGCAAGTAATCCAGAAATGATGGGTGCCAAAAATATTTTATTTAATTTGAACTGGGAAATCCTCAGCAATATCAACTAATTTTAATGAATGATTCCCTATACCATATAAAGAAGAGTCAAAGCTGACTCTTTGACTGAGTTTGAGTTTGAAGGCCATGGCATCCAAAATTAAATTGAGCTGGGAACAAGAATCCAACAGAAAAGAAGCTGTTTTAGCAGAGTAACCAAGATAGCAGGAGAGGAAACCAATAGGACAGAAATACAAGTTGGAATCTGAAGATGGATCTGTTCCACCAGATTCCTCCATCAAAGTATCAGAAGAAACGTTTAATTTGTCCGGGCCAATCTACACATGTCAAGGAGAAACCAATTTCTTCATCCCTTCAGTGACAGATGGAGAGATTGACAGAAGTTCAGCCACAGAAAGATCAGGAATTTTCCTTAATACTCCTTCCACAGCATTGGGGTGATCCTTGGAAATGCCCCTCTTAAATCAAACTTTGGGCTGGGTGGAGGGAGGATGATCAGGTTCAGCAGGTACTGAAACAGGATCAGAAGGTTTAGGAGTTTGAAAAGATTGAACAGGAGGAGAATCAGAGTGGTCCTGGAACCTTTCCATAAGTGGTTCCTTTTCCAATTCCATGTCTTCCACATCAGAGGAAGGGGGCTCAGGTGAGGAATGACTTTTGACAGGTTTTCAAAGGATTGAAGATAGAAAAGGAGGAGACTTGTGATTTTTGGTTTCCTAATGGCGTTTAATAGCTGGATCAGACTGATAAGTGCCAGAGAAGCTGAAAGAGGTGAAAGCTTGAGGATACCAAGGTTGTAGAGTGCCGTAGGATGATCAAAAATCCAAGGAGACCAAAGATGCCTTTTTGGGAGTTGGTGGTTGATAAGAGGCCACCACATGATAGATTGGATGAGAAAAATTGAAAGGCATCAAAGCACAATTTAGAAAAATGCAATTTTTTCCCTTCTGCTTCACCAATTTTTCCTCCTTGTCCTTCTGGAGTTCAGGAAATCTGCCAGTACCATGGCCCTCCCTATGACAGTAATAGCAGACTAGAGTGGTTTTAGGAACCAAGTTAGAAGGTTTAGGAGTAGCTAAAGAAGAAACTTTCTGATCTTTTTTGCTTTCAAAGGCCTGAAGTCATTTAGTGATCTCATCTATGGTAGCAGTTTCCTTATTGGCCTGAAGATTTGGTTTAGGCCAATGATTTGCTTCCATCTGGTTCATTATTTCATGGGACCCTTGAAAGGAAGTAACATGTACTGGTTATGTGACTCTAGTTTCTTCAAAAGTGAGAGCTGTTTGAAATTTCATCAATTTATCCACTGCACTCCTTAGGACCAGAAAAACAGGGAGCTTGAACCAACTATCTCTATTAGTAATCATAGATCTAGATTTAACTAATTCATATCTAATCCTTGCCTGAAATCCAGGAGAAAAAGACTGGAAAGACCAAAATAAATTTTTGTCCAACGTGTCAATGTGATTTTTTCTGATGAGGTAAGACTGAATAGGATCCCAAGATTTTCTAAATGATCAGAGGCTGAAGAGACACAACCATTGGAGATCCATTGAGAAACCAGGGCATCCAAGTCCTGTAAGGTAAACCTAGCCACATCCCTTTTTCCCCAATAAGCCATAATAGCCTCCTTTGAGAGCCTCAATTCATGAGTTTTGAATCCATCAAATGATTGAATCACTTCCATAACTTCATCAGAGGAGATAAAAAATTATAATAGATAAGCCATATCATGTTCACTTGCACCATCATTTTTTGCAGCCACCGCATGGGAGTCCAAGAAGAATTTGAGATTTGTTCCATTGATACCTAAGTTATTGTTTTGAGGCTTCATCTTGACCATCATGACCCAAACAGAGGAGGAGGAGGTACCATTAGATTCCATTTTAAAGAGCAGAGTTCCTAAGAGATCCAAAGAGCAGAATTCCAGAGTGGCTCACAGGTGTTGCAAGAGTAGAGTTTCCAAAAAAATGAAAAATATCTTGCCCAGATGGTGCGCAACAGGGAGGACTTACTTCTGGAAAGGTTTTCCTCCACAGATCCTATCTGGGTGATAACAGAAAAACGAAAAAAAAGAAAAAAGATTGGATCAGATTTTTTAGTTGATTCTTCAAGTTTGGGACTGTAAATACCAAGGTTGCTGGTTGAATCCTGGCCCGGGGGACCAAATGTAAGACTCCAAACGGTGCTAGGCTGTTGAATTTCTTTGGAGGGGAAAGGTGCTGTTTAGGCTGCTCTCCTGAGTGTTACCAAAATGTTTGAATGTAACCAAGATCAAGGTCCAGACCCTTTTAAGTGAGGAATCAAGTAGTGAAAGATGAAGTTTGATAATGGTTGGTAGGAATGGAACAGAGCTATCTGAGGCCAGATAATGTGGGAGATATTTAAAAAAATAAGTTAAAGTTTGTTTAAAGTTCAAAAGAACAAAGCTATTGTATGTAAACGATTCCCAAAAGCTAATAACTCTGGTCATCAGCAGATTATTTGGGATGATCAAATTAAACTCAACCAACCTGCCCAAATCTCTGTTTTAAGATCATGGAGTATTTCCATGTGACGTTTTCCCTTTTGCAGTTTTATAGCGCATGTCCTTACACTCTCACATGAAAGCTCCGTGCAACAGAGGAGGTTTCATCAGAGGAGGTTTCACGTCTTTCAGTCTTGAACTCTACTCTCCCATCTTCTCCTGATCTATTATTTTGGGACTCTTTATCTTTTCAATTGAAATTATCATCTTTTCTTTTTTGTTCTATCCACTTGTCTTTCTCTTATTATCCTTCTAATTCTGATCACGCTGTAAAAATAAAAAGAGCTTGGGCTCTGGTTAAATTAAAGTTAAACTAGAGAAATGAATGAAAAGGAGCTAATAACATCAAGCGTAACGGACCTGAGGAAAGGAGGAAAAGGAGAATCCAGTTGATGTTGTGATTGAACAGATGATGAATTCCACTTGAGAGCACTGGTGTTTATATAGACTAAATACACTATAGGCTGACAAGTGGTTGAGTACAAAATGAATAAGGTAAAATTAGCATAAGCAGTTTAAGTGAAATGGTAAGTGAAATGCTATGCTTGAAAAGTCTGGCAATCACTACTGAGAACACAGCCTAGTTATATTTTTGCCTTTATTTTAATACTTCAATAAAAAACATAATATAAATCAAATCAATCCACTCAATGATACTTTGAACTCCAGTGGAAGTCACATATATATAGGCTCAAATTCTAACACACCCGCTTGACTTGCACTGGAGGAAGTTATGGAGCATGTTTGATTATAATCATGTGTAGAATTGATAAAATTGACTTGGTTGATTTGTAGGTAGATTGAGTTGTGAGTGATTGAGCAAAGAGTAGCCCCTTGAGGGATTTGGATCCAACTGGCTGCAGGTCTTGCTGATACACAACAGTGTTCATTGGATTGGATTGTATTGATTGATTGATTGATTGATTGATTGATTGATTGATTGATTGATTGATTGATTGATTGATTGATTGATTGATTGATTGATTGATTGATTGATTGATTGATTGATTGATCTTAGCTTTGTTTAAACCCAAACAAAAGACTCTTTGGACCAGAACGTTGGGTGGATCAGCAGGTCTGACGAGTGAAGTTGAAGTCGATTTCAAACCAGCTGAAGGATCGGTTGATCGAAAGACCAAATCAACCCTCATGACGCCTTTGAGTAAGATTTTGTGGGGGGAGATGTAGGATAGGTGATCGGATCAATTGGCCCAATTGAGTAGTTGCAAAAAATCCTACAGATTCTCAAATCTGATTGATTGAAAGTCTTGGGGAAATGAGGATTGAGAGCTGATCAAGCGCCGGTAGCTTTTCCTCTGGATCCATTGGACTCTGAGGGTCTTGGGGTCGATTTTGAAGCGATTCCTGAGCAGTTTTGAAGGATTGATAGAAGATCTCGAGTGAGGTCTTTGAGTGCTGATGAGATACTCAAGTTTATTCTTTTGATTGATGTGATTGGTCTGATGGAGTGCGGATGATTTATGTTCGGGTTCCAACCTCAAGTCAAACTTTGAGCTTGATCAAACGTACCTCATGGCGTCTTGAGAGGTGATGGCAAGGTGACGGAGGGATTGAAGATGGTTGATGATTGATTGAGAGTTGTGGGACCAGGATCAAAAGGCCTGATGAGGAGTGAGGTGGTTATCTTGGGAGTTGATATTCTGAATTGGTCCCTGGAGGTTATTGATCAAGCTTGGGAAGGTTTGATGCCTGATGAGAGAGATGGAGTGGACCATTGAGGTGAGCTTGAAGAGATAGGCTTCCAAGGTTGCGAGTGATGGTGATGACCAACTTGATCCTGGTTCGAGTGAGAGATCATGATAAGCTTGAGTGGATGACATGTTGAGGAGGAGGATGGTGAGATGGTTTGGTTGAATTCTTGGTTTCAGTCAAGTTGAGAAACTGGATTAGGTTCGCCATTGACCATTGGTTTGATCTTGGATGGTGGACCATTGTTGAATTCTTTGACGGGTGCAATGATTCGGGTACCAATCAGATCCAGTTCAGGTTGAATGGTATCCCTAAGATTGGTGATTAACTCTTGATAGGAAGACATCTGTTTGATTGTCTTGACGGCATTGGGGTACCTTTCCGGCAATTCAGCCTTGGTGTTCATGAGCAATAGCAGGGTGATATACGTCTGGCCAAAGTTGTGAGACAATACGGGCATTTTTGAGACTACCTCCCAATAGGCCTAGGCGTCCTTGGTTCAATTGGGGGTTTCCTCCTCAACTGCGGTAAACTGACGCTTAAGCTTGTCAACCTTGGGATCAGAGGAAGTCTTGGCCATTCCAACCTTGGTAGTGAGAACATGAGGGGTTTGTTTGACAGCCTTCAGCATGGCGGCAAGTTGAGAAAGATAATGATGGTGTTGGTGATTGATAGGGATCACTCTGATCATCTTTTTCCTACTGCCCCAGCAATCAATTCCGTGATATTGGTGAGGATGGTTGTCCTTCAGCAATTCCTTTTGATGTTCATTGATGACCAATTGATTGGATGGATGTATTGGTATTGGTTGACTCCTTCCTCCTTGTCCTCCAACTCAATGGTGCCCTAGTGTTCATCCTCCACTCGATGGTGTCCTAGTGTTTGTTGTCAAAGTGGGCGTATAGGATGAGCTTGAAAGTCAATGACAAGGCTCATTCTAATCTCCCCTCCTCGCCAAGAGAGTCGAGGATTGGCTTTCAGGATGATACTGTTGAAGGCGGACAGTTTGAATGAATTATAGTTGGCTCAGGTTGAGAAAAGGCTTTTAACCTTGTAAAAATAAAAAGAGCTTGGGCTCTGGTTAAATTAAATTTAAAGAGAAATGAATGAAAAGGAGCTTATAACGTCAAGCGTAACGGACATGAGGAAAGGAGGAAAAGGACACTCCAGTTGATGTTGTGATTGAACAGATGATGAATTCCACTTGAGAGCACTGGTGTTTATATAGACTAAATACACTATAGGCTGACAAGTGGTTGAGTACAAAATGAATAAGGTAAAATTAGCATAAGCAGTTTAAGTGACATGGTAAGTGAAATGCTATTCTTGAAAAGTCTGACAATCACTACTGAGAACACAGCCTAGTTATATTTTAGCCATTATTTTAATACTTCAATAAAAACAATAATATAAATCAAATCAATACACTCAATGATACTTTGAACTCCAGTGGAAGTCACATATATATAGGCTCAAATTCTAACACACACATCAAACCAAGAATCACCATAGACCTCCAACCTCAATCAAATTCAAGACTAAGTCAAAGCTCATTAAAGATCACATCAAATTGCCTCAATCATCTTTTCCTTCCTTTTATTCTATATTTTTTTTTCTTTCTGCTTTCCTTTTCTATTTGAATACTACCTTTCTGTCATCATCAATCAATATAAACCTTAACTTCAAGACTGAAATACCATCAATCTCTGCCTGGTAAGATCTCAAACCTCTAAAAGATCATCTGGGCCATCTAACCCTTGATTTTGTTGGATTTGCGTGATCTGATCTATATGCTCCAATCATCTTGGTACCAAAATGTTTCTAATAAACTTTTTCTTTCATTCTTTGCTCTTTTTTTTTGTTGGATTTGTGTGATCTGATCTATATTCTAAAATCATCTTGGTATCACAATATTTCTTATAACCTTTTTCTTTCATCCTTTGCTCTTTTGTTTTCTTTTTGTCTTCTTTTCTTTCTCCTCTACCTGCCTGTTGTGTGCTTTTTCTCTGGTCTCCACGTGCACGCTTGTGCGCACAACACCAAATCAATCCGCTGCCCATACTCCAAACTCAAAGCTTCCAGACAACATTACTATAAATAAAATCTCTTGGCTCAGACTCTGGGGAGGTTTTCTTTGTGCAACCACAAGATTGCACCACTGACCCCAGGCCTCTGAGTCAGGTAGGAACTTAGATTGATCTCAGGATTTATCTCCTAAGCTCATCAAACCTTTCCTTTCAGAACTACCGCTACACGTCAAATACGCTACTCAACCCACTCAGCTCACCCTATTCTCAACCCTGCTCACCACGACAAGTCTCACCGCCTCCTACTTTTTTCTTTTCCTCATTCCTCTT
Source organism: Puccinia polysora (assembly GCA_025617555.3). NCBI lineage: Eukaryota > Fungi > Basidiomycota > Pucciniomycetes > Pucciniales > Pucciniaceae > Puccinia > Puccinia polysora. The sequence goes on along the minus strand of CM062623.1, from coordinate 10,085,644 downwards.
TCCTCAATTCTCTGAATCAGAGTCTGTTTGGTCCTTTTAGGTAAACTGCTACTAGCTTGTTTTCTTCTTCTCAATCTGACTATTCATTGTTCCGCAACTGAAATCAATTTCCTTTTATTTTCCAAAACTTTACAGATTTACAGTCCCATCACTCCCTTAAACAACCAGCGGAACACAAATCATGTTGGAGCCCAAGGACAACGTCCAGCCTGAACTGAAAATTCCCCATCTGAATGACTCCAACTTCCCAGCTTGGCTTCTTTGGATCAAAAGCTACCTTCAAAGGAAGTGCCTTCTTGAACTGGTTACTGATCCTCCTCCCTCACCCGTCTCTGCTACACTACGGAAGAAACTCTTCAAAGCGGCAAACATCATCATCCAGCATCTAGGCAACTCCGCTTTTGACGCTGTTGTGGACTCAGAAAACAACCGTGAGCCTCCTTGTGAGGATTTGGTTTTGAAACCAAGACCAAGCTGTATTTCACGTAGTCAAGCAAAAGGATGAGAATGAGTTCAATCAAAGAAAACAAAAAGATGGGACAAGAGAGTCACCAACAGAGGACAGTCTGACTGATGCGGACAAGTCTAGTATGATAAAGTTGGAGGGAAGAGACTTGTTGAGAAGCAGTCAGACAGTGCAAAGCCAGTTCTAGATAAATGATGAACAGTGAACTGAAAGGAAGAGAGTAAGTTCCTGCGTTCATCAATGAGTTGTCAGATGGATTTTTTAATGACTGTGGTTGGAACAGCTGCAAGTCTTGAGGGTTTGATGATATGAATGAAAGGAAAGGGATCTTGAATAGTTGATTGATTGAGTTGATTGATCTTGATTGGTCTTGATTGTTGGGATTATTATCTTGTATGATTGATTGGATTTTTGGATAGTTGTTGCTGTAAGGTGTTGTCGATGTTGATCATGTTGAGCGGTGTGGTGTCAATTTATAGACATGGATTGGGAACTGCGTCGCGGCTGCGCGCTCAGCATTGGGGGCAAGCAGGCTCAGCATTAGGGTATGCGGAGTGCTCAGCAGCAGCCGCTGTTTGCCTCCGCACCTGGTGGACGGGTCCGCTCAGCATTGAATGTGGCGTGGGCAGAAATTGGCCCCGCGGATCGGATTTGGAAGGTAGTGCGCTCAACTAGGTTTGTGGGCGCGCTGGTTCGGATACGTAGGGGCGGAGCAATCCGCGGGCTATGAAGGAATGGATGGAGCGCCCGGATCATGCCGGATATTACCAAACACCCACAATGGGTGCAGACAAACGGATACGGACAGGCGCGGGGGGCTCCGAGTAGGGCGCGGTGCAAGGACCGCCTCATGAGAAGGATGAAACAGATGGACACTATGGCATATGGACGACGGGGGGAGTTTGGTACAGAGGAGGTGGGGAGAGGAGGCTAGGGTTTCTGTTTTGGGATTGTTTTCTGTTTCTTTGTCATACTGTCATTTGCGCGTGTACTTAGGTTAGGGTTGAGAGGGAGGACGTATTCTCCCTCCCAACTCCGGGTTGGAGGGGGGGGAAGTATGGAAGGAGGAAGGGAAGCAGACCATCACATCATTGGATTGGATCACACATCTCACCAAGAGATTAAATAAACACATTGCAGATACACATCCAGGTGGAAAATTCTGAGGATTGAAGGATTGGTGATTTCTCTCTCTCTCTACTTTTCTTTATCTCTTTACCTCCTTATTTCTATTTCTCATTTAAGTGCGACTTTGGACATCCTCATCTCCTTTCAAACGCAGGGAACCGTTAACTTCCAAACCTTGGGGCAATTATAGGGGGATAACCTTTATTCTTTCCACATCTGGGGGTCTGGCCGGGAAATAACCTTCTGTTTCTTGTATTTCAAAGGTAACCGGGCGCAATGTCCTATTCATACCTTCCTACAGTCGCTCCTTCTTCTTCTTCTTCTTCTCCTTCCGTCTCCGGGTCAGCTACTCCGACCCCACTCTTTTCTTCCATCCCTCCTCCTCCCCCTCCCTCAGCTCAACCCAGGACAAGCTAAGCCATTCCTACATCAGTCTCCAGTGACCATGAACCCACTTGTCCGGTTTGCATCAGGCCGCGCAACTATGCTCACATCCAATTCAACACCGCAGATGTAGAGGGATTCATCTTGAGATACAAAGGTATTGCAGATGCGGAAGGTGCATCGGACGCCAATAAGGCCTGGCTTGTTGTCCTGTTCATTATGGACGAAGAGAAGCTCCGGGATGTTGAGGAAATGGAAGGCTACAAGAATCAATATTGGCCAAAACTGAAGGCAGAGATCCCAACGCGGTGGGGTAGGCGCAAACCTCAATTCCGGGAAAGCGATTTTGACCGCGTGGCCTTGGAGGCGAGCGCGCGCGGAGGAGTCAGAAAGCGGGTGGAGCTGGCGGAGTACATCTCAACATTCAATCGGATCTATTGGTACTTGTCAAAGAACGAGGTGGTGGCAGGACAGACGGGGGCCATGAAACGCGCGTTTCTGGGCGGTTTAGGCGCTAAACTCTGGGCAAGGGTGCAGCGGCATCTTTACAATCACAACTTGGTAAAGCAGTCATTGGACGGGAGCATTGCGCTCTTTCCAGAGTTGGCTGTCATTTGCCAGGCTGTGGAGAGTGAGCTTGACTTAGAGGAGCTTATTGAGGACACCGCTAAGTCCTTCCCAGCGGGACCAAAGAAATCCGCCCCCCAGGTTCTGGCTCCGGCACAATTTCTGGCCCCAGTTCCACCTACTTCCACGCGTGTTCTGGTTCCTTAACCCGCGCCTGCCCCTCCGGTAAGCAAATTGACGGAACTGAAGAAGGATTTGAAGATCTGCATGAGCTGTATGGGCCAGCAGAAGCCACAAGGGCCTCCACCTCACATGGTGGAAGGGTTTTGGCCGTCTGGTACCTTCGTGTCAAGGGGATGCTCGTACTGCGGGGAAAACAGTCATAGGCAATTGGCGTGCAAGGAGCTTACAAAGGATCTCAGCGTGGGATTGGTTTGAACGGCGGGGATGGGGTACATGTTTCCGATGGGCAAACAGATTCCAATGGAGCCAAGCCAGCCGACCGCAATGCAGCAGGTGCGCACACGGGGTCAGGAGGCGGGAACAACGGCGCGAGCGTCACTGGGAATGGTTACCGGTCCCAGATTTTGGCAACCACCTTGAGTGGAAGCTGAGGTAAGGGTAGTGGCAACGGAAGAAAAGGTGGCGGTCTCTGATAAAATGGAGGGGAACGCAAAGGAGAGACCCCCGACGGCCGTTCCAAAACCAGCCGCATGCGTGCCCGGAAACAAGGCACCGGCAGCAAATCCTGTAGGGAAGAAGAAAGCGGCGGACATTGTGCGTAGGGTGATGAAGAACAAGACTCCGGTCCCGCTGACCTTGCAGGAACTGGCGGCCGTGTCTCCGGTGGTGGTAGAAAAGATGGTTCAGGCATTGCGGGATTGTGGTCATGGCCGGGTACATCACATGGTGCAGCGGGTTTATGTGGCGCGGAAGGAGGAGGGGCGCGAGGAGTGTGAGTTGAAATCGGTTTTTACTCCGCTCGCTAACGTTCCAATGGTCATAGCCAGAAGGAAGCTGTGGGCAATGGTGGACAGCGGTGTAGAGACTCCTGAGGGATTATGTAAATGATTTAGCAAATAGCTTGCTGGCAGTCCTTGAAGGGGAATTTAGTATTACTTCTACTCCTTCAGAGTATTAGTAACACTAAGAGTGGTTTTGAATTGCCTGCCCTTCTAGTACTATAGTAAGTCTGCACAATAATTTATTTAAATTAATGGCTGGTTTCTTTGAGACTTAGTATAGGTCTCAGATCAGACCTTGATTGGTTATTAATTTTTATTGGTAGGGTTGTTGAAGAATGGACCAGATGTATTGGCTTATTGGTTAGTGGTTGATCAGATATGTGTGATCTTAACCAATATCCCAATATTAAAGGGTTCAAGGGTTCTATCAAAGGGGTGGTTTAGGGGAGGAACCAAGGATGGGTTTACCCACAGGGGGCTGGGTAGAGGAAAAAAAAGTTGGTAATCCCTTTTTGGTTGTGCTCTCTTTCTTTGTAAGGGTAATTATTGAGTGATGGGTGGTTTCCTTTAATTTGGTGCTGAATAGCTCAGGTCACAGAAGGACCCTTATTCAAAGCACCGAATGGGGTGGTTTCAATGGTTGATGAGGTTACAAAATTGGTCTTTGATTTCCCTTTTTCTTTATTGTTACACTGACAATCTCCTTTTTTTTATATCTGGGTAGGACCACAGATGATTGGGTGGTAATTGGATGATGAGTAGTTGATGAGTGGGTGGAGCTCCTGGATGGTGGATGATGATGATGGTGGATACAACCTGAATAGGGCAGAGAGGCCCTCCTTAAATAGAAAATCTGGTCCTAAGGGGATGCTCAGGGCTGCCCCTGAGGGTGCCCTGGGGCTTCCCCTGTTACAGTGGGATACAGGTACATGAGACATTTTAGCTGGTTGGACAAAAGACACTGCATGGAACTGAGGCAATTCTGCTGGTTGGAAAAAGCTGGTACAGGGATTTCATGCATGCACAGCCCTGCATAAACTGCTGTGAAGTGCAGATACAATATATTCCTGTGCAGTACTGGTGGTTGGTCTGGTGCTACTTGTTTCTCCCTACATGTTTTGCTGTGCAACCACGGGTGGTTTGTTTGGTGCTGCATGGTCTTGGCTGCTTGCATATATTGCTGGGTAGCCCTGTGGTACTTTTACTGGTGGTTTGTTTGGTATCACATTCTTCTGGCTACATAAATTTCTGTGTGGTGCTGAGGGTTGTTGGTACTGGTGGGTTGTTTGGTTACACATGGTCCAGGCTGCCTGAATGAATATTACTGGGTAGTTCTGTGATGCCTTGTACTGCTGGTTGTTTGGTTTACACATGGTCCAGACTGCCTGCATATATTTCTGGGTAGTCCTGTGGTGCCTTGTACTGCTGGTTGTTTGGTTTACACCTGGTCTTGCTTATGTTTCTGAGTATACAGATGAGGTTATTGGTTGTATGTTTGGTTGAGGTGTTATGGTGAGATGTTACTGGTATGCGTTTAGGGATTTAAACTATAACCATATGGCCTTTCACTAGTTTGTGATACCTGGGTGTGATATGAGCTGTCCAAAATTTATTTTGGCTGTATCTTCTAAACCATGAGAGATAGAGGGGTAGTTGGGCTGGGTGACTATGGGTTATTTTTGGTGTAGAATCCATTTCTGAGGTTAAATTTATGATTGGGATTATATTTATACTAGAAAATTGAGTCTGATGGCTATAGATCAGGTTTGGTCTACCACAGCGGTTCAATGGTGAACCTGCTACCATTGCCAATGTGGGATGATTTGGGGTTGGTTTGGCGGAAATGCGCAATGGGTCTCCGCGTGCTTAAAGGAGGCGAGTGTTGTGTGGATGGGGTAGTCAAGGAGGAGGAGGTTGAGGTGGCAAGGGTCCGTAGGCCTCTTTCTTTTCTTTTGGTTGATTGTGGGGATGTGATTTTGGGAAGGCCGTTCATGTTTGGGTTTTGAGCACAAATGGTTTTTGATCCGGAGGAAGGAACGGAGGCCTTGAAAGTGGAGGATTTGTCCAGCGGAAGGTTTGAGACGACTATCTGCGATCACCGGCAAGGGAAGCGGAGGAGAGTGTTGGAGTATGAGGAGGAACCGGACGCGGAGTTGGTCTGCAACGGGTGAACTTTGGTGGATTTTTCCTAGTTGACTGAGGGGACCCCACAGAAAAAGCTCCGGTTTTGCATGGGCGGTTGACTAATGAGGAGCAGGAGGGGGAGGAAGGAAAGTGCAGGGCGCCCACTTTGCAGAAGTAAGTCCCTTTTCTCAGTATGCATCCCCCAAGGGTACTACGCTTTGAAAACCCTATCATTGTGCCACACTCGTGAGCAAAGGCAAAAGCCGCCGTTCAGTTCTGTGCAGGACTTACAGCAAAGGATGTGTGCGGATGATGGGGTGTAATGCGGGTAAGTACAAGCCGGTGTCACAGAAGGTCCGACCAAGGAATGAGCCAATGCCCCACGAATCGAACGGACGGCTTCAACCAATCGCTTGGTTGCGGGACCCTTGGTTCACGCCGATTAAGGCTTTTGGGTGGGTTAATAGTTTGGCGCGGATCACAGAGGAGCAAATTTCAGCTTTCAATTTTGGCCCGGCGGGATGGTTGAGTACGGAGGAGTGCAAGTTGCTGATTTTGGTTCTGGTTCTTTGGGAAAGAGGGCTTGCGTTCAGACCGGAAGAGCGGGGGCTCCTGAAAAACAATATTGGAGACCCCTATGTCATCCCCACTTTCAATCACAAGCCGTGGAAGATCAAGCAAATTCCAATACCGCGGGCAGTCCTGGAGCAGTTTCTGGAGTTGGTGCCGGAGCGGGTGAAGACTGGCCTTTACAAACAGTCAACGTCTAGTTACTCCAGTCCAATCTTTGTGGTGGTTAAGCAGGACGGAAAGTTGTTGAGGATTGTTCATGATCTACAGCGGCTCAACTCCTTTACAATCAGGGACGCAGGAGGGCCCCCTTGCGTTGACAAGTTCCTTGAGTCAATGGCGGGGCGCGCTTGTTACGGTTTAGTTGATGTGATGGGGGAATACGACCAGCGCGAGTTGGATCCTTGCTTGCAACCTCTAACGGCATTTGAGAATGGGTTGGGAAGAATGCAGCTGACTCGGCTCCCGCAGGGCGCGACCAATTCTGTGGCGGTGTACCAGGCGCAAATGGCTTGGATCCTGAAGGATGATCTCCTGGAGGGAGTCCAAATCTTCATTGACAACGCGGGCATCAAAGGTCCAAAATCCAATTACGGAGGAGCGGAGCTGGTTGAAGTTCCCGGCGTCCAACGTTTTGTGTGTGAATACGCGCAGACTTGGAACACATCCTGTTTTGCATTGAGGAGGCAGGACTGACAGTGTCGGGGAAAAATTTGGCGGTTTGTGTCCTGGCGCTCAAAGTCCTTGGCCATGTTGTTGCTTCCGATGGCCAGCGCATTGCAGAGAAAAAGCAGAACAAGGTCCTCGAATGGCCAACCTGCGGACAGTGTTGCATATCCTTCAGTTGTTGGGATTATGTAGCTATGTCCGTATTTTCATTGAGAGGTTTGCGGAGGCGGCGATCCCGCTCCGATCACTAACGCACAAAGGCGCAGAGTGGAATTGGGGAGAAGAGTGCAATAGCGCGTTCCAGAAGCTCAAGGAGATCGTGGGACGTGACATTGTGCTCTGCGACCTCAACTACAATGCAGGAGGAATTAGGCTAGAGGTTGATTCCAGCAAATTCGGCGCGGGGGGGGGGGTGTTCTCAATCAAGAGGACAACGGCAAGGATAGGCCGGTGCTTTACGAGTTGGTCACCTTCACTCTGACGGAAAGCTGGTACTCCCAGCCAAAGTTGGAGTTGTGCGGGGTCACCAAGATTTGCGGCGGCTCCAGTATCTTTTTTGGGGGTTCACTTTGAGCTTTTGGTGGACGCAGAGGCGCTGGCGCGGATGATCAATTCCCCGGCGTTGCCCAACTCTCCCATGACCAGGTGGGTGGCGTTTCTTCAACTTTTCTCCTTTGCTGTTGTTCATGTTCCGGGGAAAGCGTTCACTATGCCCAACGCTTTGTTGGGGTATCCAAGGGACAACCCATTTGAGGACGCGGAACTGCTTGATGTGGAGACCCCAGTTGTCAAGGTAGGAGTTGTGGAGGCAGGCGTTCAGCTGCCGCTCCGGCAGACCGGGCGGTACGGGATTCTTTGTGACTACTTGTGAGACCTTTGTTTTCCCAATGGAGCTACAGAGAAGGACATGCAATGGGCAAAGCGGCAAGTGGGGAATTTCTACGTACAGGAGGGGCAGCTTTGGCAAAGGAAGACTCCTGTTCCTCTTGTGATTACCAGTTCAAGGGCGGATCAGGAAGCTATCCTCCGGAGCCTTCACAACAATCTTGGTCATTGAGGGGAGGTCAAAACGCGGAGGCGGGTGAAGGAGTGGTTCTGGTGGCCGGGGGTAGTGCATGCGGTGCGGGAATGGCTGGCTTCCTGCAAAGCCTGTCAACGGCGGAGCGCGAGATTTCCCTAAGAAGTTGGAAACCCCACAGGGGAAGAGGCCCTCTTTGGTCAAGTCTCGGTCCACATCAAGGCCGGTAAGTTTGCCTATCTGCTCGTTGGGCGGGACAACCTGTCCAGTTGGGCGGAATCACGTCCGTTGGTCAAGCTCTTGGCGGACAAAGTTGCTCTGTTTCTGGAGGAAGATTGGTTTGCGCCGTACGGGTTGCTTTGTCTGGTTACAGTGGACGGAGGGGCCAAGTTTTGTGGCCTTTTGATTGATTTGGTGAAGAGTTGTGGAGCCAAGTTTGGCTGGGTAACAGAGTACTATCCCAGGGGGGCTGGCATCATCAAACGCGGGCATCAACCAATCACGGACGCCCTGGTCAAGATTTGCGGGGAGGACAGTAAGCGCTGGCAGGAGACCCTTCCAATGGTTCTGTCCGTGGATCAGATTTTGGTGAAGCGGTCAACAGGCTACTTTCCATACAAGTTAATTTTTGGACAGGGCCCTGTGCTCCCGGTGGAAATTGAGTTGGAGACGTTCCTGGGGATTGACTGGTGGAAGGTGAAGACTTCCGCCAAATTGCTTGAGGCTCGCGCCAAACAGCTCCTTTGACGGGACGGGATGCTCGCAAAGGCTGCGGAACGGCTGGAGAAGAATCGGACGGCATTGGTGCGCTATTGGGACAAGCGTTGCTCGCATTGTCTCCGGGATCCCTTGCGGAAAGGGGATTTGGTGCTCCTGTACAACCGGAGTCTGTAGTCTCAGTGGGGGAAGTTGTTTGCTAACCGGTGGAACGGCCCGTTCCACGTGTTGTCCAAGTTTGAGGGCGGCAGCTATCAGTTGGAGGAATTAGACGGTACTCCGCTGAAACAGAAGGCGGCATCTTTGCATGTCAAGCGATTCTTTGCGCAAGGATCTACCTCTTTTGACGAGACGGCAGAAGGGGGTGAAGGATCTGACAAGGGGAGTGTGGAGCCCGGCAATGGTGTAGGACTGCAATCCGGGGATTTGTCTTCGGGCGGAGAAGCGGAGACCGTGCCTTTGCGACGGAGTAGGAGGTTGCGACCAGCTGGGGACAGTGGCCAAGTTTGGGGGGGAGGTAGAGGGAGTAGGGGATAAGTTTTGATTTGGTGAGGGGGTGCTCTAGCCGGTTCACAGCCGGAACAACTAGACACCCCAGAATGTTTGTTTCTCTATTTTTCTTTCTTATCTGGATTGTGGGGTCTTTGCTGGCTCGGGGTTTTTTCAGGAAACACGGGCGCGGAACAAAGCCGGGTCCATAAGCGCAAGGACAAGCCCCGCGGAACTGGGACGCGTGGGCAATCCCGCGGATGGGGGAAGCGGGACAAAGAGTGATTTGCGGGCGGTCTACAGGCGTTGCGCGAAAAAAAAGTGTTCTTTTCTGTTTTTCTTCTCTGTTGATTTCTTTTTCTCTTTTGCTTTCTCTCAGGATATCTTGAGGATGGGTGGTTGGTATGGGAATAAGCTTGATTTGATGAGGGGGTGCTCTAGCCGTTTCGCAGCCAGGAAAACTAGACACCCCAGAATGTCTGTTCTCTTACTCTCTCTCTCTCTCTTCCCTTACGGTGGCGCGCGCTGGTGTTTTGGTTTTTGTTTTTGTTACAGGAAGGGTACGGGGAACTGTGTGGCAGTTTTTCTGGGGCCGTCCAGGTGCCTCTTTTGGAACGGCTAGTCACTTACGGTCGCTCACAAAGCGAAGCGCGCAGACACAGACTCAACCTCAAGCTCACTCTCACAAGGCGTGGTTGCGCACTTTTTCTCAGAAAGTTTAGGACCTTGCGCGGAAACGTGTATTTTCTTAATGAAGAAGGAGGCGCGGTACAACCAACAAGAAGAAAAGAAGAAAGAAAGGGAAGGGGTAAAGGGGGGGGCAATGCGCCTAATCCATCTTCATCATTTCCTCCATTTCCGCCCTCAATGACGCTAGTAAAGCCCGGAAAGACGCCAGGAGCTTGCGCCAGGATTCCAAGGATTGAGCGCCGGGGATTTTGAGGAAGTCCCAAAGCATCGTGGTTGACCTTTACACAAAAGTCTTGAAGCCGGCCGCCGGGAGCGCCATTACGATTGGAATTTCAGGGATCTTGGGAGGGCTGGGGGGAGGAGCGGCCGGTGAAGATTGGGCCTCCGGGGAACCAACAGGGGGGCTCAGTCTAGCCAGAGGCAATGACGGGACGACTATGGGTGATGGAGGCGCAGGGACGTTGGGGGTTGCAGGCCTCTCATCCGAGGCCGCTGAAGGTGCGGGTGGTGTTTGCAGTTGTAGGGGAGGAGGAGGGGGTGCTGGTGCGCCCGCAGGTCTTCCAAAAAGCCTTGGGTTGGGTACCGTTTTGGTGACCAATCCGGGACACCACGGCAAAAAAAAAAAAAAAAAAAAAAAAAAAAAAAAAAAAAAAAAAAAAATCGGATTTCAGTTGTACCCCTATGGTTACCTTTATTTCCCCCCCATCTCTCAACTCCTCCCTGTCCTAGCGGTCTAGGACAGGCCTCTTGCCTGTCTCTCCGCTTCGCTTCCCTCTTCCTATGTTCAACTTCCACTTGTTGCGCACGCGGCCCTGACTTTTGGCGACGCGAGCGATTGCCGAACCACTTTTGACAATCCCATCCACCTCTCCATCACTTTCGACGATCCCATCTTCTTCCTACCCCCCATCCTACCTCCAATCCTCCCTACGATCCCGACCATCCTAACTCAATCATTCATGAGTGGGTGAGTGCTAAGACTAGCGAGGAACTCGAAGCGCTCCTCTTGGCCGCCAATTGGGTCATCCGCGAACGCGAACAAGATCTCGGCATCGCCGCTTCAATCGGTAAATCCTTACTCAAAAACAATATCGCCCTCCGTGCCAGGCAGCAGAAACTCCTCGAGCGCGTCGCCTCCTCCTCACCCTCTTCACACACTAATGTTCATTGTCCCTTTGACGATGTGACCAATCGATCTGAGTACATCGAAGCCCGTCCTCCTCCCTCCCCGAGTGATTATGAACCTCATCACCATCTACCCTTCCAACTAACCTCAAAGTTTGATCCATCATCATCATCATCATCATCTCATCTTCCTCCCAAGCACTCCTTCCTCATCTCCTCCGATGAACCATTCACACCAGCTCCTAATCCTCGCTTCCCCTACTGTTTCCGCCCCGAGTCATCTCCCCCATTGACCATCTCATCCTCATCATCCGATACGACCATCTCCATCACTTTCGACGATCCCATCTTCTTCCTACCCCCCATCCTACCTCCAATCCTCCCTACGATCCCGACCATCCTAACTCAATCATTCATGAGTGGGTGAGTGCTAAGACTAGCGAGGAACTCGAAGCGCTCCTCTTGGCCGCCAATTGGGTCATCCGCGAACGCGAACAAGATCTCGGCATCGCCGCTTCAATCGGTAAATCCTTACTCAAAAACAATATCGCCCTCCGTGCCAGGCAGCAGAAACTCCTCGAGCGCGTCGCCTCCTCCTCACCCTCTTCACACACTCATGTTCATTGTCCCTTTGACGATGTGACCAATCGATCTGAGTACATCGAAGCCCGTCCTCCTCCCTCCCCGAGTGATTATGAACCTCATCACCATCTACCCTTCCAACTAACCTCAAAGTTTGATCCATCATCATCATCATCATCATCTCATCTTCCTCCCAAGCACTCCTTCCTCATCTCCTCCGATGAACCATTCACACCAGCTCCTAATCCTCGCTTCCCCTACTGTTTCCGCCCCGAGTCATCTCCCCCATTGACCATCTCATCCTCATCATCCGATACGACCAACGACCGCGAGCGACCGCTCGCGGCCGTCGGGACTTTCACCCCATTGTCGCCGCCGATTGGGCGACAACAACCGTTGTCAACACCCGCGACTGCTGTCGCGGGTGTCCATCTGGTTGCCCGCGGTCATTCTCGACGCGGGCAACATCTCTTTTTTCTCTCATGTAATTTTTTTTTTTATTTTTTTTTCATTTTTTTTATGTTTTCATTTTTTTTCCGCACCTATTTGTAAATCTCTCTTGTACATAGTATACAGGGCCTCATGTCTATAAAAGCAGGGGCTCTCCCCTGCCTTTTGTCCTATCATCAGAGCATCCCAGAACATCAGAGCATCCCAGAACATCAGAGCATCCCAGAACATCAGAGCATCCAAGAACATCAGAGGATCCCATCATCCTATCAGACCATCATCAGTAATCAACTTATCTGTGGGTATCCTTCCCCACCTATCTGAGCCATTTATCCGGGTATATCTAGGATTTCCCCTTGATCTTTTGAGCCTCCATACTCAAACCCTGTCCCTTGTGACCTTGATCCTTATCACCAACCAATAGCCTTGCTGGTTGAAGAAGAATTCCTGTCTGTCTGAATTCTTGAGTGTGTTATACCACTCTGATCCCTTTTTCCGACCATACTGGTCTTGATCTCTCCTTGATCATCTTTCCGGAGCCAATCACGTTTGATTGAAGAGGTTTTATTAAGCTTAAAACCTGGAGTGTTATACCTCCCTTCTTCTTTGAGGTTGAATTTCGCCACGCTATTCTTGAGTCCCTTGAGAAGTGTTGGGATATTCTTGCTCAAATTTGTTATTGATTTGCTTCTAGAGCTTCATAAACGAATTGTTTTTGTTTTGTTCATCCTCCCACAGTTATCTAGTACCTTTCAAGCGCTTGATTGCGGAGAGTTGGGCAGGTTCATTGAGAACCTGAAGGTTGGTTGGGATTGAGTTGATCTTTCCTAATCAGCTGCTGACGACCAGAGTTATTAGCTTGTGGGCGTTGTTACTTACAACTGCCTTGTTCTATTGAACTCTGAACAAACCTTGACTTATTTGTTCAAGTCTTTACCTGCACCATCTTGCCTCAGATAGTGTTGTTTCCATTGCTACCAACAACTCTTATCCTCTTCCCTTATTTTGATTTCTCATCCATAAGGTTCTGGACCTTGATTCCGTTTACATTTAAATATTATTGTAACTCCTAGGAGGGCAGCCTAAACAGCACCTTTCCCCTCCACAGAACTGCCACGGCTTAGCACCGTTTGGAGTCTTACATTTGGTCCCCCGGGCCGGGATTGAACCAGCAACCTTGGGATTTACAGTCCCAAGTTGAAGAATCAACTCCGAAATCCTATCCGATTTCTCTTTCTTTTTCTGTTTGTTCTTTTTTTTTTTTTTAGATCTGATCTGTGGAGGCAGCTTGGTCTAGAAGTAAGTCCTCCCAATTTGTGCACCGCTTGGGCAAGATACTTGTCGTTTTTGGCAAAACCCTACTCTTGCCACACTTGTGAGCCACTTTGGAAATCTGCTCTTTGGATCCCCTAGGAACTCTGTTATTTGATATGGCATCTCCCGCTACTCCAACCACCTCTGTTCGACCTAAGATGGTAAAGATCAAACCCCAGAACAAGAACTTAGGTTTCAACGGTACAAATGTCAAGGGATTCTTGAACTCCTATGAAATGGCTGCTGAAGTGGATGGAGCTAGTGAATTCGATATGGCTTATCAGTTGCGGTTCTTTATCTCCTCTGATGAAGTTATGGAGGTAATCAAGTCTTTTGAGGGATTTGAATCCCACAACTGGACGCTTCTCAGGGAGGCTATGTTGGCATTCTGGGGTAAAATAGATGTGGCTAGGTTTACTCTGCAAGATTTGGATGCTATGGTTTCTCAGTGGATCTCCAAGGGTGGTATTTCTTCAGCCTCTGACTATCAGATTTTTAGAAAATCTTGGAATCCCATTCAAAACTATCTTATCCGAAACAATGACATTGACACAGTGGACGAAATTTGAGCAAAGTTCTTCTAATCTTTCTCGTCTGCTGTGTAGGAAAGGATTAAAGAAGAACTGGTCAAATCTGGATCCATGATTACCACCAGGGATAATCGATTCAAGCTCCCTGTTTTTCTCACCCTTAGGAGTACTGTGGATAAAGTCATGAAAGGTCAAACTACTCTTACCTTTGAAAAGCCTAGAACTACTGAACCAGTCCATGCTCCTTCTTTTAAAGAGTCAAACAATATTATGATTAAAATGGAGGCAGATCGTAGGCCTAAAGCAGATCCTAATTCCAATCGGGAACCTACTACTATAGATGAAATCACCAAGTTACTTAGGGCCTTTGAGAACAAAATAGATCAAAAGATTTCCTTGCTAGCTACGCCTAAAGCTCCTTCTTCTGTCCCCAAATCAACTCTGGTCTGTTACTACTGTCATAGCGAAGGCCATGGAACCGGACAATGTCAAGAACTTCAGAAGGACCTAAAGGAAAAGTTGGTAGAGCAGAGGGGAAACAATTACTTCCTCCCTATTGGTGCCCTAATCCCTTTTGACTCGTCTCGTCCTATCCGACATGTGGTGGCCTCTTACCAGCCATCACCCCCTGTGAAAGCATCTCTTTCTTCCTTTGAATTTTGATCATCCTGTGGTACCCTCCAACCTTGGTATCCTCCAGCTATTTCTTCCTCTAGTCTTGCTGGGACTACTTATCAATCTGATCCAGCCAGGAAACGACATGAGGAACCTAAACCTCATAAGGCTCCTTCCTTGCCAACTTCAATCCTTTGAAAACCCGTTAAACGTTGATCATCACTTGAGCCTCCTTCCTCTGATGTAGAAGACATGGAGGTGGAAAAGGAACCACTCATGGAAAGGTTCCCAGATCACCCTGATCCTTCTCCCTCACCTCAACCTTCTAATCCTATCTTAGATTCTGCGTCACCTGAACTTCCTCCCTCCACCCAGCCCAAAGTTTGATTTGAAAGGGGCATCTCCAAGGATCACCCCAATGCTGTGGAGGGAGTATTAAAGAAAATTTCTGATCTCAAAATTCCTGATCTATCTGTGGCTGAACTCCTATCAATCTCTCCATCTGTTGCTGAAGGAATGAAGAAATGGGTCTCTCGTTGACGTGTGGAAATTGGCCCTGAAGAACTCAAAGTCTCCTCTGGCACTTTAATGGAGGACTCTGGTGGAACCAGTCCTTCTATAGAAGCCAATCTTTATTCCTGTCCCCTTGGATTTCTTCCTTGTTATCTTAGTGAATCAGCTAAAACTGTTTCTCCTCTTGTGGATTCTGGATCTCAGCTTAACTTAATCTTGGATGCTATGGCCTGCAAGCTCAAACTTAGTCCTAGGGTCAGCTTCAACTCAGCAGTGTATGGGATAGGAAATCAAGCTTGTGAACTGGTTGGTATTGCTGAAGATGTACCGGTCAGGATTGGTCAAAATATTGTGGGAACCTGCCACTTTTGTATCACTCGTTTGGACAGTCCTATGATCTTGGGACGACCCTTCTTAATGGACCTTGGTGCAACCCTGATGTTTTCTGATCAAGTTGGGGAGAGAATTCTTCTCCCTGATGCTGATGGCAGAAAAATTGAAGTTCCTCTTTGCTCCTTGGATTCTGGTCGTTGGGAAAGGGATTTTCCTGGTCATTCTCCCAAATCATCTTTAAAGGGGAAGCAGAAGGATAACTCTATTTCCTCTCATTTTTTAGGGGAATAGTTGATCCTACCAATGGTTGTAGTTCTTTTCAGCCTCAGACTGCAACTCAAGGGTCAACTCCCATCCCTCAGGCTTATTTTTCATTCCTTTCATCATTCTCTTCTGAGCTCAAGAAAATTAAAAAACAAAAAAATTTCAAAAAAGAAAAATCCAAAAATATTTCTTCTCCATCTCCTTCTCTCTCTGGATCTGTTGTTTCTTCTTTTCCTTCTACTTTTGAGTCTGATCAATCTTCTCTCAGTTCCGGTACGAATCTCCGCAATGAGCTTAAACTAGATCCTAACTGCAATTCCGTTTTTGGTGGTTTTGGTATGAAGGAATATGGGCTTCAGTGGAGGCAATTTGGGGTACAAGTAAGTCCTCCCAATTGTGCACTGCCAGGGCAATCTTTTACCGTCATTTTTGAAACCCTACCTTGTGCCACACATGTGATCAACGTATTATCTCCTGGTTCTCCTTTTATGGAAAAGGCACCCTTCAAGGATATTGCAGAACATCGGACTTGGAAGATGTTGGAACTTGGACTCAGCTTTTGTAATCAAGTCTCTCTGGTCAACTCTTGGAGAAAACAAGAACTTCTCTCTTTTGCCACTAAGTATAAACCAGTTGCTAAGAAGATCCAACCAGTCAACCAGCCTATGCCTCTCAACCTCAATCCTCCCCTTATGCGTCCTCCTCTATCTCGTGATCCTTACTGTGGTCTTCCTCAATCTCTTACTGGCCCCTTTGTGCCTAATGGACGGGTCACTGAAGAACGTCTGAAGGTGGTCAACTTTGGTCCAGATGGATGGCTTCTTCCTGATGAGTTAAATTTAATCAAAAATTTCTTATCTCTAAGAGAAAAATCTATTGCTTTCTGTGAAGAAGAGAGAGGTCTCTCGCGGGAATCCTATGGCCTCCCTTATATCATCCCTGTAGTTGAACATGATCCTTGGCAAAAGAAAAAGATCCCGATCCCTGCTGCTAAAGTTGAAGAATTCATCAAGTTGGTCCGGGAACAAGTTTGAACTGGCCTGTATGAACAGTCAACTTCTAGTTACTCCAGCCCCGTCTTCTGTGTCCTCAAGAGTAATGGTAAACTTAGAATAGTTCATGATCTTCAACCTCTTAATAAAGTTACTATTAAAGACTCTGGTATCCCTCCTGCTACTGAAGAATTTGTTGAATCCTTTGCGGGAAGAGCTTGCTATGGTCTAGGGGATATTATGGGTGGCTATGACGAGCAATCCTTACATCATATTTCTTGTCCTCTCACTACTTTCAATACTCCTCTTGGTTGATTTCAACTTACTCAATTGCCTCAAGGAGCCACCAACTCGGTTGCAGTCTATCAGGCTCAGATGATGTGGATCCTCCAGGATGAAATCCCTGATCATGCTGGTATCTTTATTGACGATGGCGGAATTAAAGGTCCAGTATCTGACTATGATAATGAGCTCTTACCTTGGCATTCAGGAATTTGTTGTTTTATCTGGGAATATGCTACTACCTTGGAGAGGATTCTGTTTCGAATCAAGGAATCTGGCCTTACTTTCTCTGGATCTAAACTGGCGGCTTGTGTTCCTGCTCTGGAAATTTTTGGTCATGTGGTCTGCAAGGAAGGAAGAAGGATGGCACCAGCCAAAGTCAACAAGATCATCTCTTGGCCTACCCCAATCAATCCAACTGAAGTTAGGGGCTTTCTAGGTGTTGTCACTTATGTTAGAATCTTTATCCCATCTTTATCCAAAATCTGTGCACCCTTGCGTCGTCTAACTAGAAAAGATGCTGAATGGATTTGGACCCAAGATTGTGAATGTGCTTTCCAGCTACTCAAAGGGATAGTTGGTAAAGACATAGTTTTGAAAAAGATCTCTTATGGACCTGGAGCTGGCAAGATCAAGCTGGCTGTCAATTCTAGTTATCAATCTGTTGGGGCTGTCCTTACTCAGGAAGATGAAAATGGTCGGGACCTTCCTGCTCTTTATGAATCTTTGTTTTTTTCAGATGTAGAATCTAGATACTCCCAGCCCAAACTGGAACTCTGTGGTGTGGCTTGAATGATGAAGAAACTTCAAACCATTCTCTGGGGCCAAAATTTTGAATTGCAAGTTGATGCTTAATCCATCATTGAAATGATCAACGCTCCCAGTCTTCCCAATGCTCCTATGACTTGTTGGTTGGCCTTTATTCAGCTTTTCTCTTTTGATATTGTTCACAGGCCGGGAAAATCTTTCACCATGCCTGATGGTTTATCTCGACGACCTCTTGGGGACAACAAATCTGATGTTGGAACCGATTTCAATGAAGAGGAACCTTTAATTCAACCTATTTTCTCTTTTTCTTCCCAAAATTATTCTGGCTTTCAACAAGGCTTCTGGTTTAAATTAGAGCAGTAACTTTCAACTCTTCAAAAACCTCCCAATCTCTCTGCTAAGGAATTTTGATTTCTTAAACAAAAGTCTTCTAATTTTTTTGTTCAAGGTTCTAGACTTATGAAGAGAGGCAATCCTTGTGCTCTTATTGTTGTTACTATTCCCTCTAAACAAGATTCTATCCTTGAAAGTCTCCATGAAGGCCTTGGTCATTGTGGGGAAACTGAAACTTATCGACGACTATCCGAACGGTTCTTGTGGCCATTTTTGAAGAAATCCGTCTCCCAAAGGTGCAAGAGTTGTGAAGTTTGTCAAAAGCGTGATCTTAGGCGCCCAGCTGAAATTCGTTATCCTACTGGGGAGTCCACTGTCTTTGGAAGGATTGCTATGGATGTGGTTCATATTAAGGCAGGTGGTGCTAAGTACCTCATTGTGGCTAGAGATGATTTTTCTGGATGGGTTGAAACAAAATTTCTTAAGAACCTTAGCTCTGAATCAGTGGCAGCTTTCCTCTACGAGACTTGGACAATGCGTTATGGCCTGGCTCGATCTTACTCTACTGATGGTGGCTCTGAATTTGGGGGAAAGCTTGCTGAAATGATCCAATCCCTTCCTGGACAACATAGAGTTACTACTCCTTATTATCCTGAAGGCCAAGGCATGGTGGAACGAGGCCATGCCCCTTTGAAGGCTGCACTTGTTAAACTGGCTGGTGAAAGTGGCAAGAATTGTCGCAAATTCCTTCCTCTTGTTCTCTTCTATGATCAAATCTCAACCAAAAGAACTACTGGCTACTCACCTTATGAAATCATCTTTGGTCAAAGAGCAGTCCTTCCTTTGGATCTGGAAATGGAATCTTTCTTGGGCATCTCTTGGGAAGAGGTGTCCTCAACGACTGATCTGTTAGTTGCTAGATCCAAGCAACTGGAGCGAAGTGAAGACGTTTGTGATGAAGCTTATCAAAAAATGATGGAGGCCAGAGCAAAATCTGTCCAGTATTGGGAGGACAAGCACTCTAATCAAATCAGGGAGCCCTTGAACCCTGGTGACCTAGTTTTAGCTTATAATCGATCTTTGGAAACCCAGTGGGGCAAGCTTTTCTCTAATCGTTGGAATGGCCCTTATTGAGTGATTCATCAAGTTAGGGGTGGATCTTATGTTTTGGAGGAGCTGGATGGTACTCGGTTGGCCAGAAGGTTCTCTGCTGATCAAGTCAAGAAGTTTCATTGTCGTGGGGGCAACTTATCTCAGAAGTAAGTCCTCCCAATTGTGCACCACCAGGGTCATTTGCTGCGTTTTTGTTGTAAAACTCTACTGTATGCCACATATGTGAGCACCTGGGACGCCCTCCTTGTTCTATTCCTGCCGCTTCTAGGGTTCATTTGGAAGAATCAAGATATTTTCCTCAACTCTTCAATTGCTCTCAAGATCAAGAAATGGCCAATCTTTGCTTCAATTTCTTTTGTTCCCTGCTTTTCTCTTTTTAATCCCTTCAAATTTTAGATGCAGACTAGGGACAGTCTGTAAGTTGGGGAGAGATTTGGTGACCAATCTGGGACACCACGGCAAAAAAAAAAAAAAAAAAAAAAAAAAATCGGATTACAGTTGTACCCCTATGGTTACCTTTATTTCCCCCCCATCTCTCAATTCCTCCCTGTCCTAGCAGTCTAGGACAGGCCTCTTGCCTGTCTCTCCGCTTGGCTTCCCTCTTCCTATGTTCAACTCCCACTTGTTGCGCTCGCGGCCCTGACTTTTGGCAACGCGAGCGATCGTCGAACCACTTTTGACGATCCCATCCACCACCAATTCCCTCTCCATCACTTTTGACAATCCCATCTTCTTCCTACCCCCCATCCTACCTCCGATCCTCCCTACAATCCCGACCATCCTAACTCAATCACTCATGAGTGGGTGAGTGCTAAGACTAGGGAGGAACTCGAAGCGCTCCTCTTGGCTGCCAATCGGGTCATCCGCAAACACAAACAAGATCTTGGCATTGCCGCTTCAATTGGTAAATCCTTACTCAAAAACAATATCGCCCTCCGTGCCATGCAGCAGAAACTCCTCAAGCGCGTCGCCTCCTCCTCACCCTCTTCACCCACTCATGTTCATTTTCCCTTTGACAATGTGACCAATCGATCTGAGTACATCGAAGCCCGTCCTCCTCCCTCGCCGAGTGATTATGAACCTCATCACCATCTACCCTTCCAACTAACCTCAAAGTTTGATCCATCATCATCATCATCATCATCTCATCTTCCTCCCAAGCAATCCTTCCTCATCTCCTCCGATGAACCATCCACACCAGCTCCTCATCCTTGCTTCCCCTACTGTTTCCGCCCCAAGTCATAAAAAAAAAAAAAAAAATCGGATTTCAGTTGTACCCCTATGGTTACCTTTATTTCCCCCCCATCTCTCAATTCCTCCCTGTCCTAGCGGTCTAGGACAGGCCTCTTGCCTGTCTCTCCGCTTCGCTTCCCTCTTCCTATGTTCAACTCCCACTTTTGCGCTCGCGGCCCTGACTTTTGGCAACGCGAGCGATTGTCGAAACACTTTTGCCGATCCCATCCACCTCTCCATCACTTTTGACAATCCCATCTTCTTCCTACCCCCCATCCTACCTCCGATCCTCCCTACGATCCCGACCATCCTAACTCAATCATTCATGAGTGGGTGAGTGCTAAGACTAGCGAGGAACTCGAAGCGCTCCTCTTGGCCGCCAATTGGGTCATCCGCGAACGCGAACAAGATCTTGGCATTGCCGCTTCGATCAGTAAATCCTTACTCCAAACCAATATCGCCCTCCGTGCCAGGCAGCAGAAACTCCTCGAGCGCGTCGCCTCCTCCTCACCCTCTTCACCCACTCATGTTCATTGTCCCTTCGACGATGTGACCAATCGATCTGAGTACATCGAAGCCCGTCCTCCTCCCTCCCCAAGTGATTATGAACCTCATCACCATCTACCCTTCCAACTAACCTCAAAGTTCAATCCATCATCATCATCATCATCATCTCATCTTCCTCCCAAGCACTCCTTCCTCATCTCCTCTGATGAACCATTCACACCAGCTCCTCATCCTCGCTTCCCCTACTGTTTCCGCCCCGAGTCATCTCCCCCATCGACCATCTCATCCTCATCATCCAATCCGACCAACGACCGCGAGCGACCGCTTGCGGCCGTCGGGACTTTCACCCCGTTGTCGCCGCCGATCGGGCGACAACAACCGTTGTCAACACCCGCGACTGCTGTCGCGGGTGTCCATCTGGTTGCCCGCGGTCATTCTCGACGCGGGCAACATCTCTTTTTTCTCTCATGTAATTTTTTTTTTTTTATTTATTTTTCATTTTTTTTATGTTTTCATTTTTTTTCCGCACCTATTTGTAAATCTCTCTTGTACATAGTATACAGGGCCTCATGTCTATAAAAGCAGGGGCTCTCCCCTGCCTTTTGTCCTATCATCAGAGCATCCCAGAACATCAGAGCATCCCAGAACATCAGAGCATCCCAGAACATCAGAGCATCCCAGAACATCAGAGGATCCCATCATCCTATCAGACCATCATCAGTAATCAACTTATCTGTGGGTATCCTTCCCCACCTATCTGAGCCATTTATCCGGGTATATCTGGGATTTCCCCTTGATCTTTTGAGCCTCCATACTCAAACCCTGTCCCTTGTGACCTTGATCCTTATCACCAACCAATAGCCTTGCTGGTTGAAGAAGAATTCCTGTCTGTCTGAATTCTTGAGTGTGTTATACCACTCTGATCCCTTTTTCCGACCATACTGGTCTTGATCTCTCCTTGATCATCTTTCCAGAGCCAATCACGTTTGATTGAAGAGGTTTTATTAAGCTTAAAACCTGGAGTGTTATACCTCCCTTCTTCTTTGAGGTTGAATTTCGCCACGCTATTCTTGAGTCCCTTGAGAAGTGTTGGGATATTCTTGCTCAAATTCGTTATTGATTTGCTTCTAGAGCTTCATAAACGAATTGTTTTTGTTTTGTTCATCCTCCCACAGTTATCTGGTACCTTTCAAGCGCTTGATTGCGGAGAGTTGGGCAGGTTCATTGAGAACCTGGAGGTTGGTTGGGATTGAGTTGATCTTTCCTAATCAGCTGCTGACGACCAGAGTTATTAGCTTGTGGGTGTTGTTACTTACAACTGCCTTGTTCTATTGAACTCTGAACAAACCTTGACTTATTTTTTCAAGTCTTTACCTGCACCATCTTGCCTCAGATAGCCTCAGATAGTGTTGTTTCCATCGCTACCGACAACTCTTATCCTCTTCCCTTATTTTGATTTCTCATCCATAAGGTTTTGGACCTTGATTCCGGTTACATTTAAATATTATTGTAACTCCTAGGAGGGCAGCCTAAACAGCACCTTTCCCCTCCACAGAACTGCCACGGCTTAGCACCGTTTGGAGTCTTACACCGTTTGGTTCACGCCGACAGTGGCGGCCCCAGCGCAGGTATCTGCGCGCCATTCCTCCAAGGTTTTGTATTTTCCCCGTTGCGGAGTTCCGGCCCGGAGGAGAGGTGATGCCAAGTCAGGGCTCACTTGCGAGGTGTTGTTGAAGGAGCTCGGGGGCGGCGGGTGTCCACAAGCCTTCCGAGATCAAGTTGTTGTCCAAAACCACAAACAGGTCTGGACAAGCCCTCTTGCGCGGCCTGGGGAAAGAGCTGGATTGGGGGGGAGCTTGGGGCATGCTTTCACTAAGCAAGCAGCGACAGTGGCCGCGACGCCAAGCAACGCAGGCGCGTCAACCAGGGACAATCAAACACGCTTGCCCTTTCCGGGCGCAGAACTTGCATGGGAGCATGTTGGCGATGATGCGGAAGGAGGATGTGGAAGGGGGTAGTGGGAGTGGTGGGGGTGGTAGTGGAAGGAGCGGGGGTGGTAGTATGGTGAAGCAATGGGAAACTTCTGGGGACAGAACTCAAGTTGGGGGGGGATGTGGTGTCAATTTATAGACATGGATTGGGAACTGCGTTGCGGCTGCGCGCTCAGAATTGGGGGCAAGCGGGCTCAGCATTAGGGTATGCGGAGTGCTCAGCAGCGGCATCTGCTGGATCAGCAGCAGCTGCTGTTTGGCTCCGCACCTGGTGGAAGGGTTGGGCTCAGTATTGAATGCGGCGTGGGCGGCGATCTGCCCCGGGGATTGGATTTGGAAGGTAGTGCGCTTGACTAGGTTTGCTGGCGGGCCGGTTGGGATATGTAGGGGCGGAGCAATCTGCGGGCTATGAAGGAACGGATTGAGCGCGCATGCAAGCGCGCGGATCATGCCGGATATTACCAAACAACCACAATGGGCGCAGAAAAAAGGATGAGGACAGGCGTGGAGGGCTCCGAGTAGGGTGCGGTGTGAGGACCGCCTCATGAGAAGGATGAACCGGATGGACAGAAAGGCGTACGGACAATGGGAGGAGTTTGGTATGGAGGAGGTGGGGAGAGGAGGCTAGGGTTTCTGTTTTGGGATTGTTTTCTGTTTCTTTGTAATACTGTCATTTTCGCGTGTACTTAGGTTAGGGTTGAGAGGGAGGACTTATCCTCCCTCCCAACTCTGGGTTGGAGGGGGGGAGGTATGGAAGGATTAAGGGAAGTAGACCATCACATCATCAGATTGGATGACACATCTCACCAAGAGATTAAAGGAACTCATTGCGGATACACATCCAGGTGGACAGTTCTGAGGATTGAAGGATTGGCCATTTCTCTCTCTCTCTACTTTTCTTTATCTCTTTACCTTGTTATTTTTATTTCTCATTTAAGTGCGACTTCGGACATCCTCATCTCCTTTGAAACACAGGGAACCATTAACTTCCAAACCTTGGGACAATTATAGGGTGATAAACTTTATTCTTTCCACAGCGGTCCTCTGGCAATGAAGTCTCAGAGGCCGCAAGGTAATGATTGATAGCAGTGTGCAACCATTCTGCGCCGCGGGATACACCACAAGCCTTGTGCGCAAGGAAGCAGGCAGTTCTTTTACAAGTAATTGTGAGATGAAAGAAACAGTGCGGAAGAAGAAAAAGAAAGAAAATAAAAGACATAAACGTGTAGACAACAGAACTGAAGTGACAGGAAATCAGATGAGGTCAGAATATCAACACTCATGAGATCTGGAAGGCAATTCTATCTAGATACGTCTCCCAATCTGCCAACAACCGTGGTAGGATATGGCTCAACTTCATTTGATCTCAATACAAAGGCAACCTAAATCTCTACATCAAAGAATGCCAAAAGCTGATGAACAATCTATCCGTGGTTTGTCTTGAGGTTCCTTCAGACATATTAAGCTATAAAATCCTTGCCAAATTACCCAGCGGCTTCTTCCACCTGGTTGACACAATCATTCTCAAAAATGCCCTTCTTCTTGATTGAACTGGCATTCCCAATAAACTTTGCAAGATAACACATCTGGAATCATCTCAACAAAGAACAACTAAAACCCCCTCTGAATTGAATTCCTTCACTTCCTTACATAAATCTGCCCAGAAGAAGAAGCCAAAGCATCCATTTTCTAAGAACCACCCCAATCCCCTTGCGGAACACCCCAAGGACAAGTGCTGATTCTTACACCCTCACTTAAGACCTGACTGCAACTAACAAGCCAACAAAAATCTTCACACTACCAACAATACTCCCAGCCTTCCCTTGGAGAACGCCCAGAATTTTGAGCTGCACTTCAACTCTTAGATCTACCTGACTCTGAATCCAAATCTCTCTCAACTCCCAGTTGTCAACTCTGGTGCTAGTCACCACATAGTCAATGATTCTTGGTTCTTGTTTGACTTCTCTCCTGTGAAGATCAACTTTTGAACTGATTTACCCAACAACTCCCTCACAGCCATGCATGTTGGCTTGGCCAAACTGATAAATCACTTAGGATTCAATCTCAAATTGAGAAACGTACTTCACATTCCGTCCATCAACCAATGTCTCATTTCCTTATCCCAGCTCAATTCCAAGAAGAAAATCTTCACCAAAGTCAGGTTCTCTGGATTTGAGGTTCTATGGGGCAAATATTGTTTCATTGGATCCACTTCCAACCATCTCCTAGAACTCTGAGGCACTATATTTTCCATCAGTCACCAACCAGAAGTCCTTCTCAAAGAGCCCTTCTCCATGTGGCATGCTTGCCTTGGTCATCCAGGTCCCTCAGCAGTCAAAACTCTTGATCTGTCCAAATCCTCTGACTCATTGTCCTGTGAGAACTGTCAAACCTGGAAAGGAACCACCACTTCTTTCAAAAACCACTTCAAACCTGTCTCTGAAGTCCTAGAAGTGGTTGATCTTGATCTGGTGGGACAATTTCAAGTCATCTCTCATCTAGGATTTAGCTACTTGCTCTCTATTACCAATCAGTTTTCAGGTCACAGGTCCATGGCACTCCTGAAGCAAAAGAATGAAGCCTATGTGGCAATCAAAGATTATGTGCCTCAAGCAGAATGTCAAAACAGGAAGGCCATCAAATGCCTGATATCAGAAAATGAGGGTGAATTTTTCTCCTCTGAGCCCAAGACACTCTGCTCTGAGAAGGTAATTGTCCAAAACTTTGCGCCTGCTTAACGTGTGAATAACACTAATCAATCCCCTTTATGTATTATTTAATTAATTATCCTTAATAAATGTTACCAGTAATTTAATAATTATATAAATATAAATTTCTACAGACATCTTGATTTCAGATAAGCTCTCATTATGTATTATATATCTGGAGTAAAAGTAATGGTATTGATTTTACTCCTTATTTTTGAGTTCCAGTTGATTTACTAAGATGATTGCTTAAAAATATAAGTCATGGGAATTCATGTATTATGTTCACATCATTAGTTTCTAAGTATGTCACGGAGATATTGATGCCTAGAAAGTCTCATAAAAGTGTATTAAAGTATTTAATATATTTTTAGAAGTTGTCATTGCCTTATTTTCGACATTTTTGGTACTTTGAACTATATTAAATAAAAAAATCCATATAAGGATAATTTAAGTATTTTTTTATAATATTATGTACTTTTAGACTATATACTGTCCACGGGAACATCTATTACATATTTAGAATGCTCCCGTGTGGTTTGTAGCATGTTTACGCGGTACCTGAGCCTCTCAGGCCGCTTGTCACTCTGTCAACCCGTAGTCCCGCGGCTGCGTACTTTTCAGAGGCCCGGGGGTGCGTAAACAACCTTGAAGGAGTGACAGGGCTGTATCTCAGCCGCGCGCGGGTGCATTGGCTGCGGCAGCTGCGTGCGGGAATTGTGACAAAACACATTTCCGTCCGTAATTCCTAAAATATACACAACACCTCAATTCTGACTAAATTTTAGGTGTGAAACCTATACGTGGCAATGTGTGTGAAATATTTAATTGACCAAAAACTCAATAGTGGAGCCGTAGTATTTTGGTCTTTCTTTCCTTAATTATTTAAAAATATAAGGAGTTGGATTTCAATGGTGGGGTCAGTTGGTGACCCTACCTAATTTTGGGTGGAAAATCCATTTCAGTGATAATATTCATGGTTTTCCTACTCCTTCTTTGTTTGATTAAATTATTATTATTTTTTATGTTATTTTTTTTACTTTTGCAGCTTGCTTTGCAATAGTAGCAAGCTGACATTCCCCCACTCCAAGATATAGCCATATCTGAAAAAAAATCTGGAGGATGTTGGGAGAAAATTAAATTCATGTGTATTTCAGTTCCTTTTGCTAGCCCTGTAGTTTCTGAGATGTATCGGTCCATCAGGTATGTTATTTTCTGGTAACCATTCATCTTTGTCTTCAGATTCTCCTTTGTATCTTACTAAGTATAGTCTAACATCTTTTCCTTGTACTATCTCTTTCTTTTCTCTCAATATCCTGCTGAATTTCCATTTTTCTTTCACAGGGTCAGGTTCTATTGGGATTATTGCTGGAGGGAGGTTGCAACCTTCTCTTGGTTGAAAGTGTTTGACTAGGCTAACAGGAAATACTGGATTTTTCCTTGATAATTCTTCACTCAAGATTATTTACAACATTTTTGCCATGCATCTTCTTGATAACAAATGTTCCAACAAAGGCTGGTTTCAGTTTTCTGTTACCTGCTAGATTTCTGAAATTGGTTGTGGATATCAAGATCTGATCTCCTATTTTAAAGTAAGGTTCTTTATGTGATTTGTCCCATCTTTTTTTTTTTGTATTCTACTTCTTCTTCTACACATTTTTGAGAATGATTATTTGCCAGATCTATCATCTTCTTAAAGTCAAGAGATTTTGAATCAATATTAGCTAAGTTATAGTTTAAGTTATTCCTAGGGAGTTTTGGAATCCATCCTCTTTCTAGTATGTAAGGAGCTTCTTTGGTAGCAGAATGTTTACTGGTGTTATAAGCCATCTCTAGAGCTGGAAGTAGGCTTACCCAATCATGGAAATAAGCATCTGATTTTTTTTATTGTAGACCAAAGCTACAGAACCTCCTTAAAATATCTTCTAGGGTCTGTATCATTCTTTCAGCTAATCTGTCAGTTTTAAGATGGTATGCTGTAGAAAATGCTACAGTAGTACCCAGTATATGATTGTAGATTCCTCCAAAACTCAGAGGTGAATTTGGGGTCTCTGTCACTGATTATAATCTTGGGTATACCCACATCAGCTATTATCCTGCTCCAGAATAGTAAAGCTACATCCATAGCACTATCTCCTTTGTGGTTAGGTAAGAATTTTGCCTTCTTAGAATATCTGTCAACTATAACTAGGACAGAGTTATATGAATGAGTACCTCCAGGGGGGAGGACTGTGACAAAATCCATATTGATGATTTCCCATCTGGTTGTAGGTTCAGATATTTTCTGTAAGAGTCCAAACCTTTTTCCAGTAGTTTTATTAGATTTCTGGGAGTTTTCACAGCTAGTAACATATTCAGTAGTGATTTCTTTCCAGTCTATCCACCAAGCAGTTTGTTTCAATTTTTTTAAAGTTCTCTCTGTGGATAGATGCCCTGATGAACAGTTTTCATGGCATTCCTGGAGTATATATTGTATATGTTGTTTGTTGCTTAGTACCAATATGCAGGAATGTTGGTGACTATAGTAAAGGAGACCATCCCAAATGGTAAACCTTCCTGCTTTATAGGATTTAAGTAATGAAGCAGGTAGGCTATTTATCAGAGCTGCTTCTGGTGATTTACAATCCATAATGGTAATCAGCAGCTTGAGTACAGGAGAGTTGTTATCCCTTACTAGGTTGAAGAAAGCAGTATCTAATTCACATAAGTGGATCCCCAATATTGGAGCATTCAATGCAAAAAGATTGATGTTCAGGATAGGAAAGATATCTTGAGCTTCAGGGTCATATGCTGGATTGTTAGAGTCATGAGGCAAAGCATTCCTACTTAGAATATCAGCATTATAATGTTTAGCTCCAGCTTTATGCACTATGGTCATCTGTCCTCTATAATGTTGTATAGCAATTTGCCACCTGAGCATATGTCTGCTGGGAGTTTTCATGTTCATAAGAGTTATTACAGCATTAGAGTTTGTGATTACTTGAAAAGTGGTGCCTTCTAAGTAATAGTGTATCTTCTCTAAAGCCCATACTAGTGCTAAACATTCCAACTGACTGGCCCCATATCTCTTCTCTGTATCTTTGATCTGTCTAGATATGAAGAATACTGGTTTCTCTACTGGTCTGTCTTCTTATATCCTTTCCTGATGTAGAGCAGCTCCTAGCCATTCCATGCAGGCGTCAATGTACAGTTTGATGGGCTGGGATTAATCTGGTTGGATAAGTGGAGGAGTAGAGGTCATATCTATTTTTAATTCCTCATAGTTTTTTAGTTTCTCATGAGTCATTTCAAATAGGGTGTTGTTGTTGCATACTTCATACAGACATTCATTTAGCATAGCAAAATTTGGTATTTATTTTCTGTAATAACTGAAAAAAATAATGAAAGACAGTAATTCTATTTTTTTTTGAGGCATAGGTCTATTCATCAAAGCAGCTATCTTATTTTGATCAGCAGCTAGAGTTAGACGAGAAAATATATTTTCTAAGGCTTTCAATTCTCCGTAACCAAAGTTGCATTTCTTCATGGACACCTTCAATCCTGCTCTGGAGATAGTCTGGAGTACTAATCTTACTTGTTTAATATGAGTATCCCAGTCATCAGATTATATGATAACATCATCTATATATACCATCATTGATCCTTGTCTGATTTAAGTACCAAGAACTGTATCCATTGTTCTCTGGAAGTGTGATGGAGCATTCTTTATACCAAAGGGCATCCCAAGATATTCATATATTCCCAAATGATAGATTATTCTCATAAACTTCCTGCTTTCAGGGATTATTGGTATCTTGTGGAAACCTTTAAGCATATCCATAGGAGTGATGTACTTGGCCTTGGACAAGTTATGCAGAGCATGATCAATCTGGGGTATAGGATAATAATCTGCTTGAGTATAATTGTTGAGCATTCTAGTGTCTCCTACCATTCTTGACTTGTCATTATGCCAAGCTATGATTACAGGTGTGATCACATGTTCCTGTTCATTATGCCCTACTTTCCTTAATACTTGTAAGTCTATCAGTTCTTGGATATGTTCCTCAAGAGCTTTTCTAGACTTAGGACTAGAAGGATAGGCTGGCCTTCTTAAGTTTGGAGGATAAGAAGGCTTAATAGTTGATTTCAATACCATATCATGTTCTTTAATATCACCAATGGGATGATCTTTAGTACAAAAAGCATTCTGGTTCTCAAAGCAGAATTTCAATATATCTTTCTTCTGTTCCTCAGAAAGTTTCATATTCAGAGCTGCTTGAGAGAAGTATTATTGGTCAAAGTCTTCTAAATGCTTTTGATAAGTAGAGGAGGTGAAGTTAGACTGAATGGCGCATATCTTAAACTTATTTTCCTAATTACCTCCTAATGTGAATTATCTTCCTCTACTTTGGAACACATCTATACCATATAGGCAAAAGGCATCATTACCCAGTATGAGGTAGTCACATATTCTGTTGAGAAATACTATGAATTCCACTTGTATTCTCAAAGATCCTTTAGTATGAGGTAGTATTATAGGAGCAGTCCATACTCAAATAGCATTCATGGTAGAGTTTCAAGAGCTGAACCTGGCTTTTGGGAGGGGAAAAAGGTGTTCTTTCCAATTGGGGTCCCATTTGTTTAAGAATTTAACACAGACACATGAGAAAAGGGCTCCACTATCCAGTAATAACCTTATAGGTCTGTTTTTATACAATCCTGTTGCATAACAAGTTTGACCAGTGGTATAACTTTTCCCACTCATAGGTTTAACTGTTAATGGTTTGACATCCATAATATGTCTAGGAATTATGGTAGGATCCCATTGTTGGGGCAAGCTGGAATCCCCATGGATGTTATTGATTTCTACTGAAGTGCCTATATCTCCTTCTGTAACATTAACAGGGTTGGTCAGGATCAATTCACATTCAGAAAGAGATCCTTCAGTATCAGCTATATCTTCATAGTTCTGATTTCCTTCAACCTCCTGCTCTCCTTCCAAGACTGCTATCTTCCTTTTTTGTAATGGGAAGTCTTGTGTCATATGCGCAGTCTTGTTACAATTCCAACAAGTTTCAGGCATCCTCTGTTTATCCCTATTCTCATTAGGTTTCTTATTATCAGAGGCATTCATCAGAGGAGGTTGTTCTCTGGTTTTGTTGATGTTATAGTTCTCTTTGTGTCTGGAAGGGGCTTTCTTGTCTAACCTATTCATGTCTATTAATTCTTCTAGCACATTGATTAGAGTTGGCAAGTCAGCATCCATACTCATCCTACATCGTACACTATGGTTAATATTTCCAGGACACAGGTTGAGGAGTCTTTCATTTACTTCCTCTTTATCAGCATCTGGATAGAAGGAATCCAACCTTTTCTTCTGTTCCAAGCACCATTTGTGGGGTTTATCCTTGGAGGGGCCAAATGAGGAATTTTCTAAATTTTTCATCATTTTTCTTTTCCACATTCTAGAACCAAATTGTTCTTTAATCCGAAGTTTCCAAGAATTCCATGGTAAGGATCCTTCTTCTTCTCTTTTACTGATAAACCAGTCCAATGCTACTCCTTCAGATAGCCTGGGTAGCCTGAATACAGCTATAGCTTCTGGTAGGTCATAAGAGTTAATAGTGTAGTCAATAAATTTAATAAAATTTATATCATTGTATTCTCCTTCACATGAGAACTTGGGCCATTCAGAAATAGGGGGTAACACTTTGAGTGCTTGCTCCATCCCAGGGGTAGGAATAGGCCTAAAGGTGTCACTCCTATGCATTCCTAATAAGGGTGGTGCATAAGGAGTGGTGGTTTGTCTGGGAGGTTTTGGTTCCTCTGTAGTACTCCCCAAGGGGTTGGTCAGACAAACTTTTACGTCTCTCAAATCATTTTTGATCAGGTTAAGTTGCAGGTCCACTTTGTTATTAATCACATCCAGTTTTTTAATAAGGGATAGAATGGAGCTGTTAGTAGTGGTTACCAATTCTTCTTTTAAGGGGTGGAAAGACATAATAAAATCTTCTTGGATTCCTGATAACATATTCTCAATTGTTTGAGTCTGTCTGATCCTACCTTGATTAATTGTCTCCAATAAATGTTTTGTGTGTTCTTTGATTTCTTCCATTCCTACCGTCTTTGTTTGGTTTTAAATCAATTTGGCTACTACTGAGGTTAATTTATCCATTTGGTTATAAACACTGTCCAAATTTTCACAAAAAATTTTGAAATTATGACGCATATCATTAGAAAAGGAAGTAATTACATCAGAGGTTTTCTTGGGCTCAGAATTAGAAGCTAATTGTTGTAATCCTTTTTCAATTTTTGAGCTAGAGATATTATCTGATCCCAGTCTTTCTTTCCCTTTGGTTTGGGATGAAAAGAGGATCTATTCTTTCCTGATCCTTTGCCTTTCAGTTGGGCTAATTGATCCCAAGGATTCCACTTTTCTATGTAGGATTCTACCTCTTTCCTTGGAATCATTTTCTGAAGAGCTATCTGGGTAGCTTTTACATGGGAGATTATCTTTTTCATAGACACCATATCCTCCTTGGATTGGGTATCTTTGACTTCTTCCCAAAATTTCACGTGCTCTTTGAATAAGTCTTTGATCCTGGCTTCCTTGGCCAGATTCTGCTGGGGTGGCTGCAGGGAATCTTTTTGTAAAGGAGGGTGGCTTGATTCTACTAACTTCTCCGGCTCTTGGTTAGGAGAGGGCAGAAGTAATTGGTGCTTCTCCTTGTCCATTAACATTTGATTCACGGGTTCTAGTCCCTTCATGGTTGTCCTTATTGGTGGTCTCACGGTTACTGAGGCCTGTTGGCAAAGATTGGTAGGAGGGAATTCTTTGTGAGGCTCTTGTGTTACGTTCAATTTGATGTTCAAAGGTACCATGACCTTATTGGGGTCAAATTGATCCTTAGTAGGTAATCCTACGGGGTCTTGGTGTGTTCCAATGAGGTCTCCACCTGCCCAATCAATATTTGCAGGGCTTCCAGAGATATCTGGGATTTCCTGACCCAATAAATCAACTTCATTAGCCGTGGTTTCTGGTACAGGAGGGTTGATTTTATATTTCAAAAAGTAATTTATACGGTATTTATTCTAAGCTTTATGTTTCCTTAATAGAGCCTGAAAGTTGATACACCTTTCAAGATCTTCTTGTTCCAGGAGTTTATCTAAGTTTTTACGTTCAGAAGAGATATTAAGTTTCTCAGCTTGAGTTAAAGCTTTCCAACCAGTAGGTTTATAATTTTTAATATATTCTTCTTTTCTTATCTTTAAAAGATTTCAAAAATAAATCATCAATTCTGCATTGGTTTTTAAATCCACTGCAAAAGAATTAAATGATAAATCATGGTTCTAAAGTCAGATAAATTTATCTTTGATTTTATTTTTTTTGTGAAATGTCTGGTCCAAGGAATTTAATATAATAAAATGGAATTTTTCCCAGCCAGACCCCCGATTGTCAGCTCCTGGATGCCAGGACCCATGCTATCCTTTATCTACCAGAGGTGATAGAATAAATAATAAATATATTATCTAATAAATGCAGAAAAAATCTGTAAAATATTTTCATTAATCTTATTGCAACGTTAAGTGGTTTGGTTATGGTTTATTGTTTTAAATCCATATGAATAAATTGATTATTAAATATTTTAATAGAGGGGCAACAATTATATTGGGGATCTTGAACACCTCTCTTCAGGGATTTCAGTATGAAAACACATAGTCCTGGTTATTTTGGGCTCTTTAGTTCAAAGGATATTTTACCCAAAAATAATATGTATATAAAATACACGGTGGAGTGGCAGGGCCTTGTAGCCAAGCTGCCACTACAGAGAAAGGATAATTAAACTCACTGGTATATTATTAAATCCTTTTGGTATCTGTTTGAGACGTGCACTGATGGGTTAAACCTGTATCCTGGGGTTATAAGGTTGTTCAGCAGTTTTAATTGATAAAAAAGAGGTTAAGGAAAGATATTATTGATCAGACGTAGCCATAAATACCTTAAGTATCTCTTATAAGTACTTGATTACCTTGGCAAGGTGTCTGGATATAAATATAACTGGGTCTCTCCCAATCAATATCCTCAAAAGAGCTCTTGATTTATAGCTTTTGGAGTCCCATTATTGTCCTTCCAAGGGTTGCAGGTGCTCAAAAAGATGGACACTAAGGCTAGCAGGTTAACAAGGGGTAGCCTTTCATGTGTTGTTGGTTCTATAGCACGGGTAGCATTTAATTCCTCAGGGTATGGGAATTATTTTACTTCAAAATAGATATTAGGAAGTGTGAAAAACACTAATCAATCCCATTTATGTATTATTTAATTAATTATCCTTAGTAAATGTTCCCAGAAATTTAATAATTATATAAATAGAAATTTCTATGGAAATCTTGATATCAAGTAAGTTCTCATCATGTATTATATATCTGGAGTAAAATTCATGATATTGATTTTACTCCTTATTTTTGAGTTCCAGTTGATTTACTAAGATAATTACTTAAAAATATAAGTCATGGGACTTCATTTAAGATTTTTACATCAATTGAAAGTATCATAAAATTATATTCAAGTATTTTAATATATTTTTAGAAGTTTTCATTGTCTTATTTTCGACATTTTTTGTTACTTTGAATTATATTAAATAAAAAAATACGTATAAGGGTTATTTAAGTATTTTTATATAATATTATGTACTTTTGGACTATCTACTTTCCATGGGAACATTTATTAAAAATTTAGAATGTTCCTGTGTGGGTTGTATAATGTTTACGCAGTAACTAAGCCTCTCAGGCCGCCTGTTACTCTTTCAACCTGTAGTGCCACGGCTGTGTACTTGTCAGAGGCCAGGGGCTGCGTACACAACATTGATGGAGTGACAGGGCTGTATCTCAGCCGCATGCAGGTGCATTGGCTGCCGCGGCTGCGTGCGGGAATTGTGACAAAACACATTTCCATCCATAACTCCTAAAATATACACAACACCTAAATTCTGAATGAATTTTAGGTGTGAAACCTATACGTGACAATGTGTGTGAAATATTTAATTGACCAAAAACTCAATAGTGGAGCCGTAGTATTTTGGTCTTTCTTTCCTTAATTATTTAAAAATATAAGGAGTTGGATTTCAAGGGTGGGGTCAGTGAGTGACCCAACCTAATTTCTGGTGAAAAATCCATTTCTGTAATAATATTTTTTGGTTTTCCTACTCCTTCTCAGGTTAATTATATTATTATTATTTTTATGTTATTTTTGTTACTTTTTCAGCTTGCTTTGCAATAGTAGCAAGCTGACAAAAAAGCTAATAGGGTGATACCTGAAGTCCCATCTAGCAGCGTTGAAGGAACATTCAACTCTTTAAATTTTCCAACAAGAAATTTACCTAATCTCACAACTTTAAAACATCCCCAGCGCTACAGGTTTTACCACCACTATGAACCAAAGAGTTTTGAACAAGCCATTAAATTTGAAGAATGCAAAAAGTGGATGAAAGCTATGAACTACAAGCTAGCAACAATTGAAAATTAAAATGTATGAGAAAATTACCATGAAACTCCTCCCTCAAATTGTTTAAAGACCACCTGGGCATATAGGCTCAAGGAAAACTTCCATGGTGACCCTGCTAAATATAAGGCTGAACTTTGAATTCAAGGATTGAATCTAAAGGAAGGTCCTGACTACTTCAATACGTTTGCCCCAACAGGTAAACCATCAACTCTCAATTCATTGCTTTCCTCTGCCCTTAAAACTGGATTATCAATTTTTCAGCTTGACATAAAAAGCGTTGTTCTCCACGCACCTATTGATGAAGAAATCATCATCAAAACTTCAAAAGGGTCTTACCAAACTTCCAAATTTCTTAAACTCAAAAAATTGCTTTACAGCTTCAAAAAATTGCCAAAAAATTAGTATGAAACTTGAACTGAGTGGTTCAAGGGCATAGGTTTCATTGAATGAAAATTTGATTGTTTCCTATATATCTCTCAAGATGGGTCTTCAAGGCTTTTCTTTCATGTAGATGACTTAATCCTTGTAGTTGATGGAAATAGTCTTGAAAGCAAGTTTTTGAAGATATTCCCTGGTTCAAATCTCAAGTTTCTCAGACAATTCTGGGCATGAAGATGAAATCAAAAAAGATGCAATTTAACTCAGTCAAACTAATCAGATGAATACCAGACTAGAAGAATGGTTTCAGCCCTCTGATACCAGGAACCTTTCAGTCCTTTAGCTACAGAGAGTGATAAAAATACTGGAATAATAATTATTATTATTATTCCAAAAATAAACACTTAGAGGCTCAAATAATATAATAAGAGCAGTTGCAAGGTTTAATTGGTTTGGCAATAAAAGGTTTTAAATATATATATACATAAGGGGCCACAGTGTTATACTACTGGGGGTCTTTAGACACAAAACAACCTCTCTTCAAGGTGCCTCCTTAGGAAGTTTAAGAACCTTGTATTCAATATTGGTGCCTTAGAAAGGGCTCATCCACTAATATGGCCAGGCTAAACAGCACAAGGGCAAAGACAGGAAGGGAAACACTCACTCTGAGCACTTTACCACGAAAATCATGCAATAATAAGAAGGGTTTCAGAGAAGTTGGGGAGGATTACTTGATATAACTTCAATTGGTTGATTGGTTTAAGAAATAATCAATAATACTACAGACTAAGTCAAAAATCACTTGCTTAGAATCTTCATAAGCACTTGACTAACAATGAAAAGGAGTTTGATTGATAATAATAATTCCTGGTAAACTGATAATCTCTGGAATAATTGATCCAAAGAGGCTTGTATAAATACCTTTTTGGGGTGTTTTTGAGCTTCTCAGGGCACGTAGAGAGGGTTCTGCTCATGGGCTGAGGCTGACAAGCCATTAAGGGCATGACTAGCACGTCCACTTGGTGCTGTGAATCAGCTGACTTTAGATCTGCTGGATTTCTCTAGTATTTTAGCCACAGGATCTGTTAATCTATTATGGCGTAAATTTGATCATTCCGCACTCATCCTTCATTTGTACTATTAGTATTGCTTTAGAACAAACAGATGTTGATTTTTACTGATTTTTTATCATCTTCTGATCACTTAAATAATTTTTAATAATTTTTAATAATTTTTATGAACACTCCTTGTAGTGTTTTGTGGTCTACAAAGATTAGAGTCAATGATTTATGTGGTAATCCTTGATCTTTGATTTATTATTAAAAAATGTTTTTAACTTAATTTTTATTAATTTTATTTAGGTCTTGATCTTTTTAGACTACTACTAATGCATATTTCAACTTGTGACATATTCCAGGAAACCCTAACTAGGTTGTAGCTCTTCTGAGCGGTACCTGGTTTTCAGATTAGTCATGACGAATCCAGACGCGGGGATCAGTCCGTACAGATGCACGCGGGGTAGGATCCGCTGGGTGCATGGCAGAATTAGCTGCGCACTGGTCTATAGTACGCTGGAATTTGCTACTATTAGTAAGTAGGGATATATAAGGATGCGGGGCTGGGCGCAGGAATTATGGCATAACACATTTCCACGTGTAACTCCTGAAATATACACAACACTTCAATTCTGAGTGAATTTTAGGTGTAAAACCTATACGTGACAATACGTGTGAAATATGAGAATGGCCAAAAAGTGCCATACTGTTTTCCTAATTTTTAGTAATTTTCTTTTTAATTTTTTTAAAAATGTGAGGACTTGGATTTGAAGGGTGGGGTCAGAGAGTGAATCTACCTAATTTTTGGTGAGGAATCCATTTCTTCAATAATATTTCTGGATTTCTCACTCCTTCTTTTTCAAT
Source organism: Puccinia polysora (assembly GCA_025617555.3). Taxonomy (NCBI): domain Eukaryota; kingdom Fungi; phylum Basidiomycota; class Pucciniomycetes; order Pucciniales; family Pucciniaceae; genus Puccinia; species Puccinia polysora. Next base: position 10,048,429 of record CM062623.1, on the reverse strand, counting down.
TTATATTTTCTTGTTTAATTTGTTTTTTATAGTTTTGCATTGCTATGACAGTTTTCTCTGTACATGGTAGCAAGCTGATAAATTGGGATTGACTAATGCAAAAAAAATCTCTTCACCACTGACGGCAGGATTGCAGATCAAACCAGCTACCAAAAACAAGCATGAGGGATTTAAAGAACTTAATATCAACTTCCATTCTGCCATTGGTCTGCTCAATCACATAGCCTGCTACACCCAGCCGGATGTGAGCTTTGCAGTATCCAGCTTGGCAAGGTTTTCTGCAAACCCTCAACTTACTCATTGGAATGAACTAAAGCAAACTTGGCGCTATCTCAAAACAATCAGACTTCATAAAATAGAACTTCATTTCTACTCTCAAAAGCCCCTGTTATAAATTTTTACCAATGCTGTCAGCTTGCTAATATTGCAGAGAAAGCTGCAAAATTAACAAAAATAAAATAAAAATAATAATATTAAAATTAACTAAAAAAGTAGTCGGAAAAACATGAATATTATTACCAAAATAGATTCTCCACCCAAAATTAGGTAGTGACACTCACTGACCTCACCCTTGAAATCCAACTCCTTATATTTTTCAATAATTAAGAAAGGAAAGACCATAATACCACGCCACCACTATGGTAGTTTTTTGGATGTTTCACACGTATAGTCATGTATAGGTTTCACACCTAAAATTCAGTCAGAATTCAGGTTTTGTGTATATCTTAGGAGTTACAGACGGAAATGATTTCTGTCACAATTCCCACATGCAGCCGCGGCAGCCAATAAAACCTTGCGGGGCTGAGCTGCAGCACTGTCACACTGTCAAGCCATTTACACAGCCCCAGGCCTCTGACAAGTATTCAGCTGCAGGACTACAAGTTGAAAAAGTGACAGGCGGCCTGAGAAACCTAGTTACTGCCTAAAAATTCTACAACCCTCACGGGAAAATTCTAAATATGTAATAAATGTTCCAGTAAATAGTAGATAGTCTAAAAATACATAAAAGTATATAAAAATACCTGAATAAACTTTATACGTATTTTTCATTAAATATAATTTAAAATACCAAGAATGGCAAAAATGGATAATGAATATTTCTAAAAAAATGTCAAAGTACTTTAATAAACCATTATGATAACTAAAAGACATCAGTATTTTGATGAAATAATAAGGAAACTAATGATGTAAAAATATTACATGAAAACTCATGTCTTATTTTTTTAAGAAATTATTTTAGTTAATCAACTGAAATTTGAAAATAAGGAGTAAAATAAATATCATGACTTTACTCCAATTATTCAATACATAATAAGAACTCAGCTGAAATCATAAAATCCCTAGGAATGTCTATTAAAATAAATATTAACCTACTGGGAACATTTACTAAGGATAATCAATGAAATAATAAATAAAATGGACAGATTAGTGTTATTCACATGTCCAAACATCAAATATAGAGTAGAATAATTCCCATACCCTGTGCAATTATATGTTACCTGTGCTAAAGCACCACAAACACGTGGCAGGCTACCACTGATTACCCTGCTAGCCTTTGTGTCTGTCCCTTTGAGCCCCTTTATCCCACAGAAGGACAATATTGGGACTCAAAAAGCTACAAATAAATAGCTCTTCGAGGATTTTGTTACCCAGAGAGCCAGCTATATTTACATCCAGACACCGTTCCAAGGTAATCAAATGCTCATAAGAGATAATTAAGTGATTTATGGCTTAGTCTGATTCACAATATCTATCCCCAACCGTTTTTATCAATTGAAACTGATGAAAAACCTTATAAACCAAGTAAACAGGTTTAACCCATCAGTGCATGTCCCAAACAGGTACCCAAAGGATTTAATAATATACCAGTGAGTCTTATTATCCTTTCTCTGTTTTTGAAGCTTGGTTACAAAGCCCTGCCACTCCACCGTGTATTTTATATACATATTATCTTTGGTAAATATATCCCTTAAGAATATAAATCAAAGGTTCCAAAGTAACCAGGCCTACGTGTTTTCATACTAAATTCCCTGAAGGAGGTGTTAAAGATCCCCAATATAGTTCTGGCCTCTCTATTAAAATATTTAAAAATCAATTTATTAATATTGATTTATAACAATAAACCATATCCAAACCAATTGAACTTGCAATAAGCTTTATCCAAATATTTTACAGAATTTAGATGCATTTATAGAATAATATATTTATTATCTATTCTATCACCGCTGTTAGCCAAAGGATTGCAAGGATCTTGGAGCCCAGGAGGCTGACAGAGGCCTCCTGGGCCAATGATCCAAATACACAAAAGTTGCGATCCGGTACCTCTTTCTGGTTTCTGGAAGTGTCATTTTGTGGAATAGCTGCAGGCGAGGAAATATATCTTGGTCATCAACAGATGCCAAACTTAATGAAATAGTGTAGGGCTTCCAAAAAGCAACCTAGATCAAGGCCTTAATAAAAGATATCTTTCAGCTAGACATACAAACCATTCCCCTGGAGATTGATAATAGTGGCCTGGACAAAAAGATTCAAAAATTCAGATCTAATTCAAAAACTTGTCATCTTGAGCTCAAGACTAAAGGAATGCAACATGAGTTAAGTAGAAATTACATAAGTATAGAACTAATTACAAACCAAATTTAAATGTATCTGATGGTTAATTTTTTTTTGGTTTGTTCTTGGGATATCTGCAAATTTGTTTGTGCACCTAAGTCTCACCAGGCATGGAGGGGTGTTGTGATTCTGGATCATCTGAATCAACACTCTAGAGAGCGCATGTCCTAAACTTCAGATTGACTACTTTCAAAACAAATACTGGACAAGGAAACCCTTTGATAATAAATTCTACAGGAATCTTACTACAAATTCTCAGATTCATCTTATAAAACCTCACCACAATCAACTCATCTGCTCACCAATCATCATTCACCTATCCAACCTTTCTAAACCAATTCAAGTCAAACTCCCTCAAACTTCACCTCAGATCTCTTCCTTCAACTTTAACCGGGTTTGAAACCACTTTTTCCATGTTTGCCTGGTGAGACTTAGCCTGAATTCTTGTCATTTTGTCTATCCAAACTTCTACAACCTTTGTTTCTCATCAACTTCACTATACCACGCCCATCCCCTTCTCCGCAAGACTTGCCTGCAACCCATTGATTCCCAAGCCACCCGCAATATCTGCTTCCCGTCCCCTCTTCCTTGCTTTCTTCATGGAAACTGGCCAATGCAACTCTGCCAAGACCCACTTTCCCAACACATATCCTGTCTCTGCTGGGGAAAACAATCCCGCCTTTGAATCCATTGTCTTGTCCTGGCATCCCAACCACCAATAGCCGCTATTGTCACCATAAATGCACACCCAGTGCGCGGGCGTGCTAACAAGCTGAAGACCCTTCAAATAGATCTCAAGCTCGCTTGCCAACTCTGAGGGGTTTACTGATCCCAAGGGATGGTTTCCAGCAGTGGGGCTGGGGAAAACGCTTCCTTTTAACCCAATGCCGCTTGCAACTGAACCCCACCGCACATGCCTGCCTTGTAATCTGATTCTGCGTAATCCAATTCTGCTTGCACCTTGACCCCACCGTGCACGCCAACCTTGTAATCCAATTCTGCATAATCCAATTCCGCTTGAAACCAGACCCCGCCCCGGGTGCCTGCCTCCGCCGTGGATTGTTTGGAATTGCCTTCCCAGAAAAAAGGATTGCGCTTCCCCCATCTTTCCAACATGTCCCCCTTCAGTTTTTGCCAATCCAGGTTCTGGTAGACTTCCATCTCTTCCATGTTGCAAAGCTCTTCCGCTTCAATGAGGAACAGGACAACATGGCATGCCTTGTTGGAATCCAATGCGCCTTTGGAGTCTGCAATAACTTCATACTGTGAGATGGATTGCTTGAGATCCACGGTTTTGAGTCAAATTTGAGGGTAATCCTTTGGGTCAATGAGGAGATTGCGGGAGGACAGAGAAGAGGGAGAAGCAACCAATTTTAGAATTATGAGTACCTATGAGAGACTTGATACAAAAGAAGCATCTTTGCCAGACCCCCAGATGTGGAAACCAAGATAGTGATACTCCCCTAGTTATCCTTGAGTTCCAGAGTCAATGGTCCTAGCATCTGTAAGGATAAAGATTCTCCAGTAAAAAGAGAGAGAGAGAGAGAGAGATAGAGAGATTAATTTACTTTCCTTTCTGTATCCTTTTCCATATCCATCCATCCATCCATACATCCCCTCCTCCTATCATTTTGAATGATATGATATTTCATAAGATCTGGGGTTGAGAGCGCCTAAGAGCTGGGGTTGAGAGCGCCTAAGAGCTGGGGTTGAGAGCGCCTAAGAGCTGGGGTTGAGCGCGCCTAAGAGCTGGGGTTGAGAGCGCCTAAAAGCTGGGGTTGAGAGCGCCAACTTTATGCCCCCCCCCTCTCAACCCTAACCTAAGTACAAGCGCAACGACAGCCCAACAACAAATGTAAAAGAAACCCTTGGCCCAGAACCCTAGCCTAACCCCAATCCATTCCCTGCCCGCATACCATTACTTACAACCAGTTTCTCCTTCTCATGAAGCAGCCCACTGTTGCGCCCCACTTGGAGCCCCCTGCTTGTCTGTATCTGCCCAGCGCGCAGTGGGATTCCCTTCCCCGCCCTACCTCCCCAAACTAGCTGCCCCCAAACCTGGTTGGGCCAGCTCTGTTCTTGGGTCCCTAAGGTATGAGAGGGCTGCGGCCTGCCACATCAAATCAAGGCCAACCCGTCCCCAGTATGCCAAACCCCTTGGTGCCTACTTCTGAGCCCTCTACAGCTGCTGCTGAGCCCGCAGCCGCCACTGCTGAGACCCCGCGCGCCCAAGTGCTGAGCCTGACCTACCAAATGCTGAGCGCGCCAACAGCAGTGAAGTTCCAAATCCCAGGCTATATAAGAACACCACTGCGTGAATTTAAGAAGTATTAAGCTGCCCAATGTGAGATGGAAAGATCCAGAGGATATTTTTCAATTTGGAAGAGATTATTTTGAGAATTCATTTGTGACTAGGGGATTGCCGGCTGCGCCGCCCCTGGTAAATGAACCAACAACAGAGGAAACATGACAAAAAAAAAAACATTTTCTTGAAACAGACAAGAAATAAAATGGATCAATCATTTAAATATTGAATAATGGATTTAGTAATGAAAGAAAAAACTGGATAAGTGAAATGAATTAGAAATTAATCTGATAAGAGAGCTTTGTTCACTATATTTATTTTGCAATGAGTACTTTTTGGGGTTAAAAGTGCAACTGTTAATTTCTCAAAATTTGTAACACGTGAGAGTGCAACATACAACTGGCCATGTGCAAAGACTGATTTTGGTAAGAAAACCCCAACAATTTCTAAAGATTTCCCTTGAGCTTTTTTGATTGTCATTGGGAAAGCAAGAGCAATTGGAAATTGATAAAGATAAAATTGAGCCAGAATGCCCTCTTTGCCGTTGTAAAGTATTCTAATTTTGGGTATAACAAATTTAGTACCTGTCTTGGAGCCGGTTAAAATGACACAATTCAAGGCATGCGGTTGAATGTCAGTTATTACTAATTGTGTACCATTACACAGACCCTCTTTGACATTCAAATTGCGGAGGATAATGATAGGGCATCCAATCTTCAATTTGATGAGGTACTTGTGGAAATTAGGGATATACAGAGAATTGAGAACTTCCTTGGGTAAGGGTTCTTGGCCTTGATTGGCATTGTGATTAAGACTAAAAGATTGATGAATATCTCCAGGAAAAATTTGTAATAAATATTTTTTGATTGCCTTGACCTTGACATTTAGAGGAGTAAGGAGACACCAAGAGGTAAAATACTCTTGCTTTTCCAAAAGAGTCATTGGGGGAATTACTTGGCGAAGATTGTGATAAATTTTAGAAGCCAAGTCTCTTAACAAGGCCTGTTCATCAACTAAGGTAATAACATGACAATGCAGAAGGTAAACCTGAGCAATATTGGTTTGTTGCAATTCACCTTCACCAATATTCAACAACCAACGACTTTGTTCTAGCAACAGTGGATCTGCCAAATCACCAGATCCCAATTGCATGTTTATGGATAAAGAAAACTTGACAAATTGATCCCAGAAAACAGACCTCTTCATACACACTCAAGATTGATCATACATTTTACCCCTCTTAACTATTGGGAGGGTCTGTCTGAAATCGCCAGAAAAGATGCCTGAAACACCTCCAAAAGTTAAGTTGTTATCAATCAAATTTTGAAGACCACGGTTGACACATTCAACAGAGTAGCGGTTTGGGCAAATATTTCATCTCAAAAAATGACATCCGTGTTATGAAGAATTTGACCCTTCTTTGAAAACTGGGTCTACAAAACATTAGTAGAATTGTCAATATCCGGTGGGATACCTAAGCCAGAATTAGCAGTCTCACCCCCGTCTAGTAGTAGGGCGGCCACGCCAGTGGAGGCAACCACTACAGTCTTCTTTCTTGTACTGCAAAGGTAGGAAATAATTCCATTTAATAGAAAGGTCTTGCCAGTACCACCAGGCCCATCAATAAAAATCAAAAATTTGCTGGATGACGACAGGGACGTTTGGACGTGATTCAGAATGAGTGATTGGTCATGATTCATCATAGGCTCCACAATAGAAAATTGCTCCAAATGTTGCAAGACAAGACTATTATCATTCATTGAACTTGAGGAAAACTGTTCCCATAAATTGGGTCTGATAGGTGCTAATCTGATGTCTTGGAGGGTCTTGTTATTTGAGTGTAATTCTTGTGATAAATAATAACTGGAGAGACCTTTAATTTTTTTGTCTGTTGGATTGACAGTAGGTAATAGATTGATTATCTTATAACAACAATCATCTGACAAATCTTCCAAAAATGTATTGTATAGAGTTTGAGGGGAAGATGGAGGATGTTGAGATATGATCAATGCTTTCATGCAGTCTTCAGGACCTCATTCCCTGCATGCTTATAGTTGGTTACTCATTCATCATATGTCCTCAAAAAGTGACATTGTCATTGACCTCTACAAGCATATCTTGATCACTGGGAAGCAAGCATCCTTAGTATAGTTGGTAGTACACTTGCCATGCACATGAGAGACCTGGGTTCAATTCCCATAGGACACATGTTATTTTCACATTCTTACAGGTTATGAGCCCAGGGAAATACCAGCCGTGCGGCCAATAGGACAAGGAGAGTAGATCTGATTCAGGACTCCAACCACCGTGGCTCATCCTTTTTCATCTCCTTCCTCTTGATCATCCTCAACCGATTCATCTCCTCCCACCTCTTCAAGTTGCATTCCCTCTTCTCCCACCTACTCCACTTCCTCTTCTGGGGACACCGTTCAGAACCTCCTGTCAGGATCCAACACAAGAACCATTTCTCATTCTCTTCCTTCCGCCATGACTGAAGCCCATGACTCCCGGGGAATTCTGTGCAAGAAACTATCTGGTCCAGGCAACTTCTCAAGCTGGCAAAAAAATGTACTGACCGCCCTTGGATATAAGGATTTGGACACGGTTGTCCTGGAACGTTGTGAAGCTCCCAACCCCAAGACTATACTAAAGAAGAAGCAAGCCACAACCTTCATTTGACTTCATCTAGATCAACAGAAATTTACTCAATTTGTCAATGATCCCACCAAATATGAGCCCAAGGATCTCTGGGATTCCATCTGCAACCACTATGCCACCAAGTCCCTAGAGAATTTGGTTAATCTCATGGATTGGTTATACAACATTCCTTTCTCCAATGAAACCTGCAAGACTCAATCAAAAAGTTCTGCGAGACTTTTCAATTACTCTTGGAGGTCTCCTTTGATAACCTTGATACCTCCACTTTAGAAACCCTCTGGGCCATTATCATACTCAAACGACTTCCCTCCTCCTTTGCAGTCATGCGCTCCTTACAGTTTGCAAAATACAAAGGAAAGCAAGCTAAAATTCCCATGGATGCCTTCCTATCTGACCTTGAACTAGAAATCCAGCGCCAATTGGATTCAATCAAAACCTCTCAATCTTTGGCTTTCAACGTTTCTTGGCATTCCTCCTCTAATCCCTCTCAGAACAAAAATCAAAAACAAAGAAACATTTGCGAAAATGGGACCCATAATCCTAACTCTCTTCACTCCCCTGATCAATGTCATCAACTCCACCCTGAGTTTGCAATTGCCTATCATCAGGAAGCCCTCAACCGTATTCAGAACAAAACTCTACCTGGTAAAGCCAGTTAGAATTTTTGTCTACTGTTAGTGTTGCCTGAATCTTGAGCGCAACCTGTCTTGTAGTCCTTCACCTTGTGCAGTCTCTGATGGCCCAGTATTGAATATTTCTTATTCATTTCCAATTATTTGTTCAACCACTTGTCAGCCTCTTTTGTACTTAGTCTACTTAAGCCAGCTGAACCTCAAGTGAATGAACACTCATCTGTTCTTCCCTACACCAAAACGGAGTGACCCCTTGACTCCCAAGATCCGCTTCTCTTGGCGTCACAAGATCTTTCCTCACATCCTCTTAAGTGTTTCAACCGGAGCCTCAAACTCAAAATCCTACACAGTTAAAAGCCAAAACTCTCCCCTGATCAACTTAATCCAACGCTCTACCCTTTTACTGTTGAGCGTATTGCTTTATCAACTTGATTGCTCCTTCTCCATCAGTTCTGAATCTTCATACAATCTTGCTGCCTGGATCGCCTTCCCGCTCTACTCACTTGCTCTCATGTGGCATCCTCGCGCCTAATCTCTTTATTGCGCTTGCTCTTTGCTATCACCTTATGACCTTGAAGCCAAACTTTTGAATTGGACTTGTTCAATTTCCCTCGCGCCCAAATCTTCCTGGAACATTGTCCTTGCTTGTTTGCACCATTGGCATCACTTATTTGCTCGTTCGGAACCTATTGAGTTGCCCAGTCCTACTCGCTATCTCCCTGTTGCTTCAATTTGTGCCAATCATGCGTCTCGTGGCCACCTTGATTTCCTTGAACTTGCAATCGCTCGGTCCATCTTCACTCATCCTGGTCTCTCCATTATCATCCATTTAATCTCATCAATTATTGAACTCGCGCCCGTCCGTCTGTTTGCTACTTAAGTTGTTATTCATTCAACGACCTTGGTTCATCATCTCAGCTTCCTCATTGGTCGGTCATCTCTCCTGTCTTGGACCTTTTTCTCTTCGCCTTGGTTTCCCAGCTTGGTCTTTCCTTCTCCATCTCCTAAACAATCGAGAAACAGCTTCACCATCTTTGCTCAATCATCCTTATCAACCTCGCGCTCGCTTGGTCAAACACCAACTTATTTTGTGGGCTCTTCGCCGCGACTGTCTCAAATCATCTATTTCCATTTTGGTTGCTACTGCTTCAAGTCGCCCGTTTCCGTCGCTACCGCTTAAAGTCACCTGGTTTGGTCGCTACCACTTAAAGTTGTCCGGTTCTGGGCTACCTCAAGTCGCATGTCTGGCCAGTTGGTCACCCCTTTGGTCCTCTATTGGTCATGCTCCCTTGTCAGCTAATCTTATCAATAATTTCTGTTACTATCACACCGGGGTTCAAAAATTATGATTGGAACATTTGTGTTACTTGTTGATGTAATAGACTCCTTTTTAGTTCAACTGTAGTTTAAAAATCATAAGTTTCCCTTCCTCTCTAATGGAATACACCCTTATTGCAGAGTTCAAACATCTCTCCATTCTATGTTGTAATGTTGGATTTAATAAACATGCAAGAGTCCTGAAGTTCCCACCTCATTATTTTTGTTTAACCTCCCTCAAGCTTCAGTCAAGGGGGTGCGTTAGAATTTTTGTGTACTGTTAGTGTTGCCTGAATCTTCAGCTCAACCTGTCTTGTAGTCTTTCACCTTGTGCGGTCTCTGATGGCCCAGTATTGAATATTTCTTATTCATTTCCAATTATTTGTTCAACCACTTGTCAGCCTCTTTTGTACTTAGTCTAATTAAGCCAGCTGAACCTCAAGTGAATGAACACTCATCTGTTCTTCCCTACACTGAACCAGAGTGACCCCTTGACTCCCAAGATCCTCTCCTCTTGGAATCACAAGATCTTTCCTCACCTCCTCTTAAGTGTTTCAACCGGAGCCTTGAACTCAAAATCCTACAAAGCCAATCTCATTTCAAACAACTTCAATCCCAACCTTGTCATTCTTGACAGTGGGGCCTCCGGTCACTATCTCAAGCTTTGATAATACTTTGTCACCCTTGAATCTTCTAACTCCACCTTATTTACTGCTAACGGCACCCCTCTCAAAATTGTGGGTCATGGAAAAGCCATCATTCCTCTTGCCTCCGTTTTTCTCAAATTACCTCATGCACAACTAGTCCCCAAACTATCCAATTCCTTAATCTCCATGACTCCCTATCTCCAATCTGGATACTCCCTCATACCTTTCAATAACAGTTTTTAATGCTTCAAGGATGTTCATCAAATCATGACTGGAAACTTTTCCGACAACATCCTTTCCCTTAATCTTGCTCAACCAAGAGCCCTTTCAGTTCACTCTCCCCTTGATCTTCATCGTTCCCTTGGTCATCCAACTGACAACTATCTTTGGAAACTTTTCCCTAATCTTCCTGATGTCCCATTGACTGCTCAAAATGCTTAACCTCTAAAATGACTTGATCTTCTTTTTCTGGTCACTTCCCCTCTCCTTCGTCCCAACTTGAGGTTATACCCATGGATCTCTGTAGACCTATCTCACCCATGTCCAAGGGAGGAAGTTGTTATTTCCTGAAGATTGTGGATGTATACAGTTGCTACGCTTTCATTTATCCTATGAGGAGTAAGTCAGATAATTATGACCACTTTCTCACTTTTCTCAACAAAGCTGAATGCTTTGTTGGGCAAAAAGTTCATTCGGTAGTCTTGGATAATGGTGGGGAATTTGTCAATGAAAAATTCCGCTCACTCTTCAAGAATAAAGGCATTTGCCACATCACCAATGCTCCCTACACCCCTCAACAAAACCCATTTGCCAAAAACGGGAATCAAACAACCGTTGAGAAAACCAGGACTCTGCTTCTCACCAGTGGGGCACCATTGACCTTTTGGGGTGAGGCTGTGGTTACTGCTGTGTTTCTTGAAAACCAAACTCCCCACTCCTAACTAGATCTTACAACTCCTTTTGAAAAGTGGACGGGTAAACCTCCTTCTCTCAATCACTTAGCTCCCTTTGGCTGCAAGGTCATTGTCTACACACAAAAGAAATGGAGAACGTCAAAATTTGATCCCTCTGGCAAAGAAGGAGTTCTCATGGGATTTATCCCTCATCATTGATCTTACAAAATTTGGATTCCCTCATCAGACAAGTTTTTCTGGTTGCACCACGTCCGCCACTGTCATGATGTTTTCCCTCTTAAAAATCTTCCTCAAAATTCAGAACATCCCAGACTTCTCATCTTTCCAATGGAAAAACTCCCTTCTTCTCCAAATCTTACTTCCATTTTGCCTCCAATCAACTCACATGAAATTGATCCAGTCGCCATCACTTCTTCAGAAACCAATCAGTCCTCCTCTCCACTTCCTTCCAACACCCTATTCCTGCATCACATGAAAATTCTCCTGTTAAATCCTTGTCTTCCAAGCATCACTCGTATGTACCCTGGTACAACACCGCTCCCAAAGAAGTTGGTGCCAATATCACTCAAGATTGAATCCTTCCTACCAGAAGGCAAAACCAGGCAAATGCCATAATCTCCGAGCCCACCTCCCAGCAGGACCCAAGAAATATAGCTGAAGAAAGACAATCTCCAAATTGGCCAGGATGGAAGGCCGCAATTAACGTTGAAAAGGATAATTGTGTTTGAAATGGAGTGTGGGAGGTGGTTCCCAAGCCTGCTCACATTAAAGAACTAGAAACCACGTGGCTCCTCAAAACTAAATTCGATGCTAATGGACTTTTTGTTAAACAGAAAGCCAGGCTTTGCGCAAGAGGATTCCGTCAGGTTGATGGCATTGACTACAATGAGACTTTTGCTCCGACTGGGCGCCTACCCTCTCTCCGTATCCTGCTCAGCCTTGTTGCTTCTTTCAACCTCAAGCTCCATCAAATGGACGGGAAGTGTGCTTTTCTAAACGGAACGCCCGAAGAGGAGATCTTTATCAAGACCCCTGAGGAGCTGGATTTAACCATTCCCCCTGGCCATGGTCTACGACTTGTCAAATCTCTTTATGGTCTCAAGCAAAGTCCACGGTGTTGGTACTCTGCTTTAACCACCTTTTTCTCATCCGTTCATTGCAAGTCCTCTGAAGTCAATCCCTGTCTTTTCATTCACTCAGACCCCTCAAAACTCTGTCTTGTTTATGTTCATGTAGATGATCTTGTCATTGGTGGGAGAATGCAAGACGTAATGGAATTCCAGGAGAACATGAAGACCACTTTTGAGATGGAAGACTTAGGCAAATGTAAGTGGGTACTGGGGATGAGATTCACCAGAGATCGCGAGAACCGTACCATTCAACTACACCAAGATTGATACATTGAGAACATGCTCTCCGAATTTGGCATGTCAGATTGTAAACCTTCCTCCACTCCTCTTCCTCAACAACCATCCAAAGTTCCTGTGTCAGACAAACCTGTGGATGCTTCTTTCAACTACCGTCAAGCAGTTGGTCTCCTCAACTATCTAGTTCAATGCACCAGACCGGAACTTGCTTTCTCTTGGAGCTACCTTTCTCAGTTCCTCAATAATCATACAATCACTCACCAGCGTCAATTCCTTCACCTTCTCCGTTATCTCAAACGCACCAAGTCCCATGGAATCACCTTGGGCGGCGACTTCTCTAATTCCTTCAAGCTACAAGCCTACTGCAATGCAAATCATGCGTCTAGAAGTGATTTTCAATCTTTCACTGGCAGCTTGGTTTTTTTTAATGGGCTGGTCATATGGCGCTGCTCAAAGCAGTCGGTCATAGCCCTGTCCACCACTGAAGCTGAGCATAGGTCCTGCTCCAAATCAGGTCAAGATCTTCTGTGGGCCTCTCAGCTCCTTTCCATTTTATCCAAAGTTTTTCAAGTCCCATCTATTCCCCCTACTCTTTTTTGCGACAATCAGGGTGCCATTGCGCTCCTGTAAAATCCGTTCTACCAGCATTGCACTCGCCATATAGATGTTCGCTTCCAGTGGATCAGACATCACATTGAAAACAATGATTTCCTTTTATGTTACACTCCAACTACCAAAAACCTTGCGGATGGCATGACAAAAATATTGACCCCTCATCAACACAGCAAGTTCTTGAAGGACACTAGAGTCTTACCGCTCCAGTGAGATCAGCAAGGACGGGGGGGTGTTGGAGTCTGAAATCCAAAACCCAGACTAGGACCAGTTAGATGTCCAGGACACCCAAAGGGGACATCGCAGCATGGAGTAGCCTAACTGTATACAAACCCTGTTTATCCTTTAGTTAGGTTTCTAAGAGCTTGTACTTAATACCTCTGTTGTACTCTGTCTCGTTGCTTCTCCTCATGCGTTGTTTTCCTCCTCAACCATCCGTACCTTGTTCAGGTACAGTCCTCATCTCATTTGGGCATCCTTTGGTCCCATTATTTGTCCCGCACTTGTCCTCACTCGCTGGTCCCATCCATCAGGTCTGCTCCTATTTTCCTCTTTCTTCTTTTCACCTTTTATCCCTCAACTTGAGTCTGTCTTTTTCCTTTTCTTGCTTGCTTCATGAAATCAACTCTCCTCATGCGTTGTTTCCCTCCTCAACCATCCGTACCTTGTTCAGGTACAGTCCTCATCTCATTTGCGCTGCCTTTGGTCCCATTATTTGTCCCGCACTTGTCCTCACTTGCCGGTCCCATCCATCAGGTACAGTCCTCATCTCATTTGCGCCTCCTTCGGTCCCATTATTTGTCCCGCACTTGTCCTCACTCGCCGGTCCCATCCATCAGGTTATGAGCCCAGATATATAGACGTATATGTGAATGGCAAGATGAGGCCTAGCACATAACAGGAATGAATGTTATAGGGATTACAAATAAATATGATTGGCTAGCAACATGTTAATGCATGATTACGGTTGTGGTATGCACTTTCCAGCATCACAAGAAATTTCTTTGTTAGTTCTCTTTTGAGGAATTGTGTTCTCAAAAACTTCTCCCTCCTCAATTACACGCCTGGGAGTCTTGGGATTAGGGCCATGGTCATCTATATTCATGGAAATATCTTTGTAATGTGAAAGGGAAGAGCTTGGTGGATGAACCAAAGACCCGGCTTGACTTGGAGTAACAGGCAAGTTGACAACTCTTGTAGATTGTGGAGTTCCTCAAGGTTGTTGTGCCTCAATAACAACCCTAGCACAACGTATGACTAGTAACACGACATCATGTATGAGACAAATCCTTAAATTTTTTGGCCGGACCCTTTGGCTCTGATTGAATTTCTCAGTCTAGGAGTCTTTGGTAGGGAACCACAAGTGAGACTAACGCAATGGACCTGCAGCATATAGAATGAGCAGATTTTTTTATTGAAGCAACAAATTTTACCTTACGTTTACAATCCAATTGAAGTCATCAAGATTGAAACTTCCAATTACTCTGGATAACATCATTTCTTGGCTGAATTGAAAAAGCAAAAGCATCTTAGCAAGATTTCCCCTACTGGCAACTTTGTAAGTTACGTCAAACTTAACTACACTTCTAGCCTATAGGATAAAACAATATCAGTGATTTGACAATATGTTTATGAAAGAAGCATGGATTTACATTACTATCCCAGTCGGAATGAATGAGGACTACAGAAAGATCCTTGTAAGTATTTCGTCTGTTAGTTTTGCAATCAATCTCTTTGAGGCTTTTGACAACACCAAGACCAAAGCAAGACATAAGATTGGCATGGGTGCTAGTTGTTTTGGGAGTAGTTCCAATAAATAGAATTGAATTAGAATTGAAGAAATAGCTCTGGGTGACAGTTTCATTGACAGCTAGTAACCTCCCCATCAAAATATATGATTGACCTGGTGAAAGGCCCTGATTAACTGAAGCATATGAAGATGCTTTGGTTACGACTTCTTGTGCAGTCCCATCATTGGTATTTATATAAGGTATAGTTCTCTCATATTGAAACATTCCATAATTGGAACCTGCTTAAATGATGCTCTCAAGCTATATAGAACAATATGCATTATGGACGTCAGCTTTATCATGTCTCCCTGGAATGGAATTAGTTTGTGACACTACAAGTATAATGATTGATTGTCAGCTTTTCAAAAATTGCAAAAGGCCCAGACATGTGAAAAGGATGGCTGACAGTTTGTACTGATGACATTCTCAAATTCTTGTATAGGAATATGGGAATAGAAATGTGGTGATTACTGGTCCATGAATCATGTGATGGCTGAATATTCTTTTCTTCAATTCTGCGGCAAGTTGTTTGGCTATACCTATAACTAGGGTGGCTATATAACTAAGGACTAGGGAAAAGAGACGCCAATTAGACAAATCAAACCTGTCAGTATTACACAATGATGTATTGAGGAATGCAAGTACTACATACCCTATTCTAGATTGACGGTGAACGTTTTGAAAAATGTCCAATATCAACCAACAATATTTATAGATTGTGTTTGCACAGAAAAACCAAGAAGGGACACTGTTCTGACCTTAGGACTACTATGTGTTCCTTACATAACTAAACAATTTTTGAATTCTTGATTGATTATTGATTATTGATGAATCATGTGCTAAAATAGTATATTGTTCATCCAATCTTGAATGCAACCAATACACGCTGTAAGTGGTCCACTGCTTGGGGTGTTCTTATGATCAAAGCAAAAAGTTGGAGTAAGGGTGCTCATGATCAGAACAAACGTTTGGAGTTTGGCTAAGCTTTATTATTTGTGCATGTAAAAGTTATTGGTAAATAAAACACGGAAACAGTTAGCTAATCACAACTCAGGAGCCATAAAGCCTTAACAACTTGAAAAAGCCGAGTTAATAGAGACATTAGTTTTGTAGGTGAGAAACCAAAAAAACTCACTTTGAAAGGTAATGGCTGAAATTTGGATGGATAAACAATGATGTTTGTGCAGGAAATGAGGAAAGCACAATGCATTGTTAACCATGTAATAGTGATCCAATTGAATGATCATGAATTGAGATTCAGGGTTCAACAATGACATTGAGGTTGTTCCTGGCAAGAAGGTATGGTTGTAAGGCTGAGTTTAAGAAAGGTGGGTGATCAATTGTTATAATTGGCCCAGGAATGAGGCTTAAGCCCAAAGCTAAAGCCAGTGTAAGATTCTGTATTGTTGGAAAGTAAATGATTGCGCTAAGTATTGTTACCAGCATGAGTTGACTAAACATTACGGTTTCAATCACAATCTGTGCGAGAGGAAAAGAATACAAAGAATCCGTTGCAAAGGTGATCTCACTGTGTAGTTTAAGTACAATTTGTCTTCTGCGTAAAGCATCTTCACTCATAGTTGCTTACTATGATACACCGTTGTCAACAATGAACATGTATCTTATGTAAGAAAAGCCATTGATTTTGGACTGAGCAAAGAAAGGTTGACACAATGCGGCAAATAAGGCCAAGAATGTTTTTCCTTATTAGGAGCAACACAATACATGGCCTGTGCAAATGCAAAAGCGGAAAATTTGTTGCAAATAACTAAAAGAAAGAAAAGCGGTTGGTTGGCAATAATGTGCAGATGAACAACATTAGACACAGTTTGATTTAAAAAAAAACGGTTTGAAGTATAGACTCAACAAAGGGGTCCCTTCAACGGAGGAGAAGGCACAGATTAGATTGTTCATTGTGATTTTAACAGCGCTTTTGAAAAGCATAGTGCCAGTAAGGAAAAGCAAACAGGATCATCAATTCATGGTAATAAATACAGGACTTAGCAAACAGAGATGGACAGGGCTCGCTGCTACCATTGGCAAGTTCTGTTTGAATTAGAAAGGCTCCAATCCTTGCTTCAAACAGCACTTAAAATAGGGGAAACTATGGAAGAATTGAGCAAAAAAGTGATAATTCAATGTTGTAAATAATCTGATACTATTTTTGTAGAATTCCCGAGTGAAGACAAGGAGTGGAGAAATTGCTTTCATGTTTGATAATTGAAGGTTTCTAAATATGATCCCTTGTCAATTCTACTTTTGAAAAGGTTTCAAATGACAATTCCAACTTTGAACGAGATATCTGATAAAACCTAAACTTCCTGTTTGTCTCAAAATAACGGTGACAGTAAGCAATAAGTTTTTTATTTAGGTGCATTCCTGTAAAAATTGATTTATAATTATGATTTTTGTTTCACTACAGAAAAGGTGTTTTTTAAATAGGGAACGTAAAATTCACAGATCCAGTTGTGTGGGAGTTGTGTAGGGCCCCACAATACCTGTGCGATTTGTGGAGGGCCCCACACAACCTGTGGGATTTGAGTAGGGCCCCTCAACCCCTAGGGTCCCATACACTACTCCAAACAGTCGTCCTAAACACGCCCAATCCCTGGGGGGGCATACACCTCCCACAATGGGAATTTTCAATTTTTGTACCCCTGTAAACAACCATATTATTTGTTATTTGTTATTTATTATTTATTATTTATTATTTATTATTTATTATTTATTATTTATTATTTATTATTTATTATTTATTATTTATTATTTATTATTTATTATTTATTATTTATTATTTATTATTTATTATTTATTATTTATTATTTATTATTTATTATTTATTATTTATTATTTATTATTTATTATTTATTATTTATTATTTATTATTTATTATTTATTATTTATTATTTATTATTTATTATTTATTATTTATTATTTATTATTTATTATTTATTATTTATTATTTATTATTTATTATTTATTATTTATTATTTATTATTTATTATTTATTATTTATTATTTATTATTTATTATTTATTATTTATTATTTATTATTTATTATTTATTATTTATTATTTATTATTTATTATTTATTATTTATTATTTATTATTTATTATTTATTATTTATTATTTATTATTTATTATTTATTATTTATTATTTATTATTTATTATTTATTATTTATTATTTATTATTTATTATTTATTATTTATTATTTATTATTTATTATTTATTATTTATTACTTATTATTTATTATTTATTATTTATTATTTATTATTTATTATTTATTATTTATTATTTATTATTTATTATTTATTATTTATTATTTATTATTTATTATTTATTATTTATTATTTATTATTTATTATTAATTATTTATTATTTATTATTTATTATTTATTGGAAGCCCCAATTGCATCCTAATCAAGGGTGACAATTGAGGAACAAAATGTTTCCCAGTGGGATTTGACCTTTGGTTGTGAGTGAAATCTTATTTTACTTTGTTTTTGTCTTATTTAATTTGATTGAAACTGATGGAGTACATGCCATCAATATAACTAAGTAGATATGGCATATCCACTTGACCCAGCTCCCTTGAGAGCTTTTCCTACCAGGGAAGAGGCACAATACTATGGTCAAAAATTGAAAATGAAGCATGCTTACGCTTTAAAATTTTTCAACTCAACGTGTGACCAATATGTGGATTGAGCCTGTGATAGACATGGTTCCTATTCATGAAATATTCTTACCAGATGGTCTAGAAAAACTCACAGAAGGAATTTTGGGTGCAAGTTTTGAATCCATGAAAGTTGCAAGAAGGCAGATCCCTTGTGGCGCCTCTCCTACAAAGAAACCCAACATAACAATCAACCATCTGAACATCCCTCTGTGCATCCTCAACTGAGGAGAATCTTGGGGGTGGCCTTAGACAATCTTGTAGAAGGCATGAATTATGGGCTCAATACATTACAACTGCAGAGAAAATTGAGCAAGATTGATGGGGGGGATTATTTTGATGACCAAACAATCTATAAATCTAAGCAGAAGTTAACACTTGCAGAAATAAAGGGAAAAACGTTTATGGAGGTACTCTATGATGATCTTGAAGAAACAAGTTGGATTCACCGGTCAAAGTTCAGTGGAGAGGGTCACTTGGAGGCCCTGTACTTAGCACCTCCAGAGGCAGTAAATCTTTAAAATCAATTACATCATATTGCTATGTTGTTTTCAAACAAGAAACCCTGAGTTCTATTAGTACTTGAGGGAGAAACAATTCCTATCCCACCCATTGTAGCAAAACACCTTCCTTGATTTCTAAAAAAGCCTTTGGTTGGTTTGATCATCTGAAAGATCAACTGCAAATGTATTCTAGAATATAGAGATTATAGACTTGGACTTCATTTCATCATTGGTTTTCATATTGATTGTAATTCCAATGCAGCTAAAGAGTTCTATTAATATAAAGGCTTATCACATTTTGAACATCATTATATTGAGTGTTTTGAGTTAACATCATTATATTAAGTTTTTTGAATAGCAATTTAATGGGTAGTCATTTCAACTTGTGTTGGGCTGATTCCATCACAAGCTTAACTTATGTTAAGCTTGGGATGGGATAAACTTAACACAAGTTGAACTTGTTTTTTTTTTGGTGTTTTTACTTTAGGGCTGGTCAAAAGACTTTTAATAATGGAACTTTCACTTTAGGGCTGGTCAAAAGGCTTCTTTAATTTTTGGGCCCTTTTACTTTAGAACTAGTCAAGTTGAAATTAATGTAGGGCTTTTCAAATTAGCTGTATTTTTTTTGGTGTTTTTACTTTAGGCCTTGTCATGTTACTTGCCTAGTCCAGTTACTTGTGTTTTTTTGGTTTTTTTACTTTAGGGCTAGTCCATTGGATAGTACCAGTTTTTTTATTTTGATTTATTTATTTATTTATTATTTAACCAAAAAATGAACATTCTTTGATTATTTGGTTTGTTTCTGTTTTTTGGAGGGTTTATTTAGTTTATGGGTTGTGTTAGTATCCTTTTATTCCTTTTCCTTTTTTTTTGCTCACCACGGTCTGGTGCTGTGTGGTATGTCACACGACTTCATTTAAGTGGTTTATAACTCCACATGGCTTGAATTTATTTGTTTGGAAGTTCACACGGTGGCAGACTTGGCTGGGTGTGCCGCACAGCTCCTTGATCTGTGGGGGGTGGTACATGGCTTGGATTGGACCGTGTGGCCTGCTACAAGGCCCTTTTTTAATCATGTGCATGGCTCAATGAGCCATTAATTTAAAATTACCCTTTCATCTATTCAAAGTTGATGGATACCTTTTCCTTCCTTGCCTCTTATAATGCCTTCATTCTTGATTTACTGTTCAAAGAATAATTCCTTGATCTTTCCTTGCTAACTTGATACTTCTTAAGTCTTAATTTGGATCCAATTTGGATTTGAACTGTTTTTTATTTATTCAGGCCCTTCTTTCCTCATAGTATTTCTTGATTCCTTTGTCCCAAGACTTGCATACTGAGTATTAAATCCTTGGTAAAGAATAACTTCTTTTATTTTATATTTATTTTTTTGCATAGTTTGGTTTATCTGCGTTTAGGAAGTTTGAGGTCTTACCAAGGACCTAGATTTGTTTGCCTGAGGATTCAATAATAAATAATTCAAAACTGTTTTTGAGGCTATTTCCAGCTGCTTAGATCAGATGAATCCCAAGTATTTTTGAGATTTCTTTGTCTTATCCTTCTTCCCCTCTTTCCTCAGGTGAGGTTAAATTTCTTTCTGCTTCCTCCATTGGGGTTTATTTGCTATAAAATTTCTTTACCTGGCTTTCTGAAAAACTCCTTGAGAGTTTTTTCACATCCAGTTATTCCATTGTATAAGTCCCTTCATTGATTTGTTTTACTACTCTATAGGGTCCATTCCATCTTTTTTTGAAGATTAATCTCCACTAGGATTCCAGAGTTCAGAGATCTGAGGTAGTTTGTACTTGGTCCCAGTCAATTTCAAGGTATTTTTCCATTTCCAAATCAATTTGGAGTACTGCTGGTTGGACATATTGTAGTTCAAATGTGGAGAATCCTTTTATTCTTTTGGTGAAGATCCTATCAGCAAAAGATACCAATGGGTGGTACTCTTTCCATTTGGAACCATTCTCCCCGCACATTTTTACTAATGCATCTTTAATATCTTTTTTACCTTTTTCTATCATTAGCTGAGCTTCAGAGCAATATGGGTTACTATCCTTAGCTTAGTACCAACTTTTGTTATTCTTTTATTTTATATACATATTATCTTTGGGAAAAATATCCTTTAAACTAAAGAGCCCAAAGTAACCAGGACTATGTGTTTTCATACTGAAATCGCTGAAGAGAGGTGTTAAAGATCCCCAATATAATTGTGGCCCCTCTATGAAAATATTTAATAATAAATTTATTTATATTGATTTATACCAACAAACCATAACCAAAACAATTAACCTTGTAATAAGCTTTATCCAAGTATTTTATGGATTTTTGCTGCATTTATTGAATAATATATTTATTATTTATACTATTACCTCTGGTAGCAAAAGGATAGCAAGGTTCCTGCCATCCAGGAGGCTGAAAAATTCCAATATACCAACAACAGCAAGATTTTCACAGCAAGATTGTCCACATGAGCTGTGATTTCAAACACTAGGCAATGGTTTGAGAGCTTGAAATAAAGGGATGGATTGTAGCTGGAGCGAGACAACCCAAGCTCCAAAAGGGCTGAGTGGAGCTGAACATTCCATTGACGAGGTGACTACTTCATAAAATAGATTTTGCGCAAGACCTTGGGTCAACTTGCTACTCTTGGAGAGCAAGCTGCAACAGTAACAGAAATAACATAAAAATAATAATAATGAACTTAACCTAAGAAGAAGTAGGATAACCATAAATTTTATTACTGAAATAAATTCTCCACCCAAAATTAGGTAGGGTCACTCACTGACCCCACCCTTGAAATCCAACTCCTTATATTTTTAGATAATTAAGGAAAGAAAGACCAAAATACCATGGCACCACTATTGAAGTTTTTGGCCAATTGAATATCTCACACTTATTGTCACGTATAGGCTTCACACCTAAAATTCAGTCAAAATTGACGTGTTGTGTATATTTTAGGAGTTACAGATGGAAATGTGTTCTGTCACAATTCCCACATGCAGCCGCGGCAGCCAATGCACCCGCCCATGGCTGAGGTACAGCCCTGTCACTCTGTCAAGGTTGTGTATGCAGTCCTGGGCCTCTGACAAGTACGCAGCTGTGGGACTACGGGTTGAAAGAGTGACAGGGGGCCTGGAAACTTAGGTACCACATAAACATGGTACAAACCACATGTGAACATTCTACATATGTTATAAATGTTCCGGTGGATACTAGATAAAATAAAAGTACATAAAATTATATAAAAATACTTAAATAACCCTTATAAGTATTTTTTATCAAATATAATTCAAAGTACCAAGAATGTCGAAAATAAGACAATGAAAACTTCTAAAAATATATTAAAATACTTTAATAGACTATTATGAAAATTTCTAGACATTAATATTTTTGTGACATACTAAGAAAACTAGTGGTCTAAAAATATTACATGAATTACCATGACTTATATTTTTAGGTAATTATTTTAGTAAATCAACTTAAACTTGAAAATAAGGAGTAAAATCTACATCATGACTTTACTCCAATTATTCAATACATGATGAAAACTCACCTGACATCAGAATTTCCGTAGGAATTTCTATTAAAATAATTATTAAATTACTGGGAACATTTACTATGGATAATCAATTAAATAATACATAAACAGGGAAGATTAGTTTTATTTACAAGTCCACGTATCAATTATAAATTAGAATAATTCCCATAAACTGAGGAATTACATGCTACCCGTGCTACAGCACCAAGAAAACGTGACAGTCTACCACTGGATACCCTTAACCATTACTATTCGTATCTAGCCAGATCAAAGATACAGCAAAGAGATATGGAGCCAGTCAGATGGAATGTTTGGCTGTAGTATGGGCTTTAGAAAAGCTGCACTATTGCTTAGAAGGGACCACTTTCCAAGTGATCACGGACTGTCATGCTGTAAGAACTCTTATGAACATGAAAACTCCCAGAAGACATATGCTCAGGTGGCAAACTGCTATACAACAATATAGAGATCAGATGACTACAGTGCATAAAGCTGAAGCTAAACATCAGAATTCTCATATTCTGAGTAGGAATGCTTTGCATAATGACTCTAACAATCCAGAATATGACCCTGAAGATCAAGATATCTTTCCTATCTCGAAAATCAATCTTTTTGCATTAAATGCTCCAATAATGGGGATCCACTTATGTGAATTAGATACTGCCTTCTTCAACCTAATAAGGGAAACCTACTCTCCCAAAATCAAGCTGATACTTATAAGAGATAAGTAAGTGATTTATGGCTTAGTCTGATCAATAATATCCGTCTTAAAACTCTTTTTATCAATTTGAACTGCTGAACAACCTTATAACCCCAGTATAAAGGTTTAACCAATCAGTGCACATCCAAAACGGATACCCAAAGGATTTAATAATATATCAGCAAGTTTTATTATCCTTTCTCTGTTGTTGCAGCTTGGTTACAAAGCCCTGCCACTTGACCGTGTATTTTATATACATGTTATCTTTGGGAAAAATATCCTTTTAACTAAAGAGCCCAAAGTAACCAGGACTACGTGTTTTCAATCTGAAATCCCTAAAGAGAGGTGTTCAAGATCCCCAACATATTTTTGGCCTCTCTATAAAAATATTTAATAATCAATTTATCTATATTGATTTATAACAATAAACCATAACCAAACCAATTAACCTTGCAATAAGCCATATCCAAGTTTTTTTACAGATTTTTGGTGAAAAAATATATTTATTATTTCTTATAGCACCTCTGGTAGCTAAAGGATAGCAAGGGTTTTGGAATCCAGGAGGCTGACACCTTGAGAACCCAGTCTGGATGCACAGGTTCTTCAAAACCCAGGGGTTGATACATATAGACTGGTTTATTGAGATGGCCATTGAGGAAAGCGGTCTTGAAATCTACCAGAGGACAAACCCAGTTTTTGTTTCCCAGTAGGCTGAGCAGGACGCGAAGTGTTTCAAGGCAGAGTTTCAGAGCAAATACCTCTCAGGAATCAAGGCCATGGACTTGGGTGAAACCCATGGCCACAAGCCAAGCCTTGAGTTTTATGATAGAGCCATCAGCATGACTTTTGAACTTGAAGACCCACTTACACCAAATAGTTCTGAAACCCTTGGGGGGGGGACTAAACTCCAGGTCCTCATACCGCGGAGTGAGGTCATTCTTTTGGGCGCAGATGAGATCCAGCGGTGGCAGTGATGCAATTTCAGGATTTGCTTTTGGGTATTTGGAGCTAGGATGTTGTCTTTTACCAAAGCCAAGCAGGAGTAATTCGCAGAGCCCAAGGGTGGCCAAGAGACTCTTGCAGAGCAGCAAGGGGAAGGAGGTGGGTGAAGGTAGGTTCAAAGATCAAGGGATGGGGATGGCAGAGAGGTAGAAGAGGGAGAAGAGGGAGATGATGGTATTTTAGACACAGGAGAAAGTGGCTTCAGGAACAAAAGCCTTTGGACGAGGAGGGACTGATTGAGCGGGGGAAAAAGGAAAGAGAGGGGTGAGAGAAGGGTTGACAGAAGTGATCTGATCATTTGCGGTGGTCTGATTTCGTGCACTAGTATGTGCAGGGTTAGGTAGAGAGAGGCATTGGGGAGAGGAAGAAGTTCAAGAAATGTTGACATGGCAGGTGGTAAATTGAGGGGAGGGGAAGAAGGAAAGATTTCAGGGTGCAGAAGATCAGAAGGGAAGGAGCTCAAATCAACATTGGTTAAAGGATTGTTTGGCCATGGAAGATGCATTGGAATAGGTGGAGGATGTTTTCAGAAGTATTTGAGGGGATGGCCATAAGGGAAGTCATAGTCATTGAAGATGACATCCCTTGACTTGATGAACTTTTTGAGTTCAATTTCCAAAATACAATAGTGGTTTACTTGATAGAGGTGGAAAAGGAGTATAACCAGTCTGGCCTTGGGGGACAGTTTTGACTGATCTGGTTCCGGTACCTTATAACAAGCAAGGCAGGCAAAAGGATGAAGATAGGAAGGAGGAATGTCTTTACATTTGATGATTGAGTTGGGGGAGGTGAAGACTTGAGGTTTTTTACAGGGATAGGATTTGAAAGCTAACAGGGAGTTTCAAAGAGCATCTGCCCAGTATGATTCAGGAAGGTGGGATGAGAAAAGAGAGCAGAAAATGAGATTAAGTATTGTCAAATTGGAGCATTTGGAAACTCCATTTAGTTGGGGAGAATGTGGTGGTCCTGGTTCATGTAGTATTTCTTTGGAGGATATGTAGGTTTTCATGGTATTTTTCATATATTCACCACCATTATTGGTACGAAGGGATGGAATAGAGTGATTAAAGTGGTTTTTGAAGAATTAAAGAAAAATTTTGAAGCAATCAAAAGCATTTGATTTATATTTCATGGGAAAAGCAAACAGGGCTTTTGAGCAGTTGTTGATAAAGGTGATAATATAATTTTATCCTTCTTGAGATGAAGTTTCAAAACTACACACATCACAGTGTATTATTTGGCCTAAAGAAGTTGACTTATGGCTGATTCTGGAGTGGAAGGGGTTCCTTGAAATTTTTTGATTGGATACAAATGGTTCATTTTTGGACATCAATTTTGTCAATTGTTGAAGGAGTTTTTCCAGATGACTTGAGTAGTTTCCAAAGAGATTTCAGATTGAGATGAAAAAAACTGCAGTGATAACCAAACAGACTGTTGTCAGAGATCTAAGTGACACCTAATAGAATGGATTCATCCCAGCTTACTGTCTTCCAAGGGATATAGTAAAGGTTTGACCTTCTGTACCCTGGGATGATTGAAGGTTTGTTTGAGTCAATTTTTAAGTCTTTATAAATCTCACATTGCAAGGCAGTGAAAAAAGGAGCATCCCACGTTGCAGAGACTTGATATGGATAGGAGGGTTTCATGAAGATTTGGAAAAAAGAGGGCTCTAATTTTCCAGACAGGCAGAGCTATATAACCCTTTGAATTTAAGGTGATGGCGGAACCATTGGCTCATCAAAATGAGGTAAAACTTGGTTTTTTGTTGTCTAGTTGATTTTCATGTGCCGTCATGGATATGGTGCATCCCAATTCCAGATTCAAATTCTTGTTGTGGGAAGTTTAGTTGGTCAGGTTAGAGGAAGCAAAGCCAGCGTGCACAATGATTTTGGATTATGAGAAAACATTATCTTCTTCTTCATTCTCCCTCATTTTTGCATTGGCCATGTTTGCCTTTGGAGGTTTCAGGTTTGTATTTTGGTTGAGCTGATTTTTTTTGTTTTTCTTGGCGTTTTTGAGGGCTTCAAAAACCTTGCAACATCTTGAAAAAGAATGCCCTTTGGTTTTGCAGTTGGTGCAGTAATAGATTTGGTTTGATTTTTGAGGTTCCAAATCTCAACGTCCACCAGTTGATTTTGAATAGGAGGAGGTTGATCTTACTGAGTCAACAGTTGGAGGGTCTTTGTTTTTTGTTTGTGGTCTTAAATTTTCTTGGTTAAAGGCATTTATTATCATAGATGAGGGTACTGATTATCCATTCATCATGCTGGATACGCATCCAAGCAAATCATCTGGGAGAAAAAGCAGTATGGCGGTTGATTGGAGATTATTGGCAATGAGAGAGTTTTTGGGAGTGATGAGAGAGGCTATCTTCTCTCCATGGGATATTATTTCTGTCAGATGAGTTTTCATATCCTTGTTGTTTCACTTTGTGAGAAGCAGTTTGCTGAGCCAGTACGTTTGTCCTCCAGACAAACTGTTTTGATGAGTGTCACAAAGCCAGTTCCACATTCCTATAGTGATTTCTTCATGTTTTCTGATGCAATGAAAGTTAGAGGGATTGATTGAACTTGATATGACCAAGCATACCGCCAGGTTTTCTCTGGACTGTATTTCATGATCAGGTTTCTGTGAATCATTGTTGAGTAGGTACCCAACGCCGGGAGCTTAGAAATGGATTCTGAGAATCATTTTCCAGTCTAGATAAGTGGAATCTGATCCTGGTGAGTTGAGAGGAATGATAGATGGGGTTTTTAGGAATGGATGTGGATTCTGATAGTCTTCCATGACTGATTTGAAGTTACAATACCGGATTTGTATTGGATCCTTCTAGGTGTTTAATTTGATGGTTTTATTACATTGCAGCTGAGGGCTCATAACCTGTTGATACTGTGTCAGCTCTCTGATACCAGGAAACTTGCAGTCCTTTAGCTACAAAGAGTGATAGAAAATACTGGAATAATGATAATAATAGTATTCCAATGATAAAAACATAATAAGTTCAAACAATGAATATGTTAAGAGCTGGTGCAAGATTTGTTTGGTTTTGTTAAAATGGTTTTCAATTTGTTATAAAAGAGGGGCCACAGTATTATACTACTGGGGGTTTTGACAGACAAACAACCTCTCTTCAAGGGGCCTCCTTAAGAATTTTAAGAACCTTGGAATGAAGATGGGTGCCTTAGAAAGGGCTTATTCTACTGATATGGCGGAGCAAAACAGCACGATGACCAAGACAGGAAGGTAAACAATCATTTGGAGCACTTTACCATGAAAATCCTGAAATAATAGGAAGGGTTTCAGAGCAGATGGGGCAGATTTGCTTGACTAACTTCAATGGGTTGTAGGTTTTTTTGAGAAATAAATAATAATACTATAGACTAGGTCATAAATTACTGGCTTATATATTTTATGAGCACTTGAATAAAAATGACACTGTGTCTAATTGATAATAATAATTCCTTGTAAACTTATGGCAAATAATACTTCCAAAGATGGCTGTATAAATTCCTTTTTGGGGTGACTATGAGCTTCGCAGGGTAAGTAGAGAGGGTTCTGTTCTTGGGCTGAGGCTAGAAAGCTAGTCAGAGCAAAATTAGCACATCCACCTGGTGCTGTCAATCAGCTGACATCAGATCTGCTGGATTTCTGTGCTGTTTTAGCCACATAATCTGTTAATCTGTTATGGCATAAATGGGATCATTCTGAACTCATCCTTCATTTGTACTATTGATATTTTTAAAGTGGAAAGATGTGGAATTTTACTGATTTTCCATTAGCTACTGAGCACATTCCTAATTTTTAATAATTTTTATGATGACTTCTAGTATTTTTTTGTGTTCTTTGAAGATCAGGATAAGTGGTTCACGTGGTAATCCTCAATATTTGGTTTTCTATTAAAAAAATACCTTAAATTAGTTTCTTATTAATTTTATTTAAGTTTTATATTCTTGAGACTATTACTAATGCATATGTCATGTTATTACATATGCTAGCTAACCCTAACTAGGTCTTAGCTATGTTGAGCGGTACCTGGTTTTCAGATTTGTCACAACTGATCCAGGCTTGGGGATCAGTCAATTCAGATGCGCGCGGGGTAGGATCTGCTGCGTGCGTGGCAAAATTTGCCGCGCGCCTGACCTCTGTACGCGGAAAGATGTAGCTATGGGATATGTAAGGATGCCGGGCTGCGCATGGGAGTTGTGACATAACACATTTCTGTGTGTAACTCCTAAAATATACACAACCCTCAAATTCTGAGGGAAATTTAGTTGTAAAACCTATACATGAAAATACATGTGAAATATTGAAATGGCCATAAATTGCTATATTGGTGTAGTGGCTTTTGGTCCCTTTTTTATTTAATTATTTAAAAATAGAAGGATTTGTATTTCCAGGGTGGGGCCAGTGAGAAACCCTACCTAATTTTGGGTGAGGAATCCATTTCCAAAAAAATATTTTTGGATTTCTCACTCCTTCTTCAGTCAATTTTACTTTTCTTATTTAATTGTTTCTATCAAATTTCTTCTGTCACTTTGACAGATTGCTCTGTACATAGTAGCAATCTGACATTCCCCCACTCCAAGATATGTCTACATCTGAAAAAATAAATTCTTGAGTCTAATGCCTTCTGCTAGCTCTGTAATTTCTCAAGTGTATAGGTCCATCTGGGATATTGTGTTCAGGCAACCACTTATCTTTACCAGCTGAATCTCCCTTGTATCTGACTAGGTAGAGTCT
Source organism: Puccinia polysora (assembly GCA_025617555.3). Lineage (NCBI taxonomy): Eukaryota > Fungi > Basidiomycota > Pucciniomycetes > Pucciniales > Pucciniaceae > Puccinia > Puccinia polysora. Next base: position 10,019,408 of record CM062623.1, on the reverse strand, counting down.
AACATCTTTTCCATTGATCTTGTCTTTCTTATAATTAAGGATCTTGCTAAGTTTTCCTCTTTCTTTTCCAGATTCTTCTGCAACAGTTATTTCTGGTGAAGGGGTATGTACTCCCTCCCTTGGGTGTTAGTGTTTGATGAGACTTACTGGGAAGACTGGGTGTTTCCTAGAGAGTTCATCACTCAGGATTACTTCCACAGCATTTTTACCATGAAGCCTCTTGATAGTGAAAGGTCCTAAAAAAGCTGGTCTGACCTTCCTGTTTCCAGCTAGGTTATAAAAGTTAGTGGTAGAAACTAAGACTTGATCTCCATTCTTGAAATCAGGTTCTTTATGGGTTTTATCCCACCTATGTTTGTTATACTCAACAGCATCCTGAACACACTTAACAGCATGTTTACTGGCTACATCTATCATTTTCTTGAAATCAAGTGACGTAGGATGGATATTTGTTAGCTGCTGGTTAATGTTATCCTTGGGTAATTTAGGGATTCATCCTCTTTCCACTATGTAGGTTTCTTCTTTAGTAGTGGAGTGCTTGCTACTTTTGTAATCCATGTCCAATTCAGTTAAAAGACAAACCCAGTCATGGCAATAACCATCAGAATTCTTATATTCTAAACCAAAGCAACAGAACCTCCTGAGCATATCTTCTAGAGTCTGAATCATTCTTTCAGCTAAAACATCCTTCTGAGGGTGATAAGCTGCAAAGAAAGCTCAGGTAGTTCCTAGCATGTAATGAAGATTTCTCCAGGACTCAGAGGAAAATTTGGGGCCTCTATCATTGATAATAACCTTGGTTACTCCAACATCAGCAATGATTCTATTCCAGAATAACAAGGCAACTTCCATAGCAGTGTCTTCCTGATGATTAGGTATAAACTTTGCTTTCTTCAAGAACCTATTTACTATAACCAGGACTGAGTTGTAGGAATAAGCACCTCCTGGGGGTAATCCAGTTACAAAATCCATATTTATGATTTCCCATCTTTTCTTAGGCTCAGCAATCTTCTGTAGTAGACCAAAATTTTTCCCAGTGGTCCTTTTGGACTTCTGACAAGTTTCACAGCTGGGAACATATTGGATAGTGGAATCTCTCCAATTAATACACCAAGCAGTTTTTTTGAACTTGTCTAAGGTCCTATCAGTAGATAAGTGGCTGGTAGAACATTTATCATGGCCCTCAGCCAAATGCTTGTGCCTGTAGTTTACTTGACCACCCCATTAGGTGAACCTTCTAGCTTTGTAATATTTCAGAAGAGGGTCAGGTAGACTATTAATCAGTTCAGATGGTGGAGAAGTAATTTCCATAATGGTGATTAGAGTCTTCATATCAGAGCTGTAAGCCTCCTTAATAGAGTTTAACAAAGATTCATCCAGTTCACACATGTGGATTCCTAGAATAGGAGCCTCAATATCAAGTATTTTAATATTAATTTTAGTAAATATATTATTATCCTCTGGTTCATAAGCAGGGTTACTTGGATCATTGGGAAAAGCATTCCTACTCAAGCTATCAGCGATCTGATGTTTAGTACCAGCTTGGTGAACTATGGTCATCTGACCTCTGTACTGTTGTATGGCTATCTGCCACCTCAACATGTGCCTACTAGAGGTCTTCATGTTCATCAATGTCCTGAAGGAATTGCAGTCAGTAATCACAGTGAACTTGGTGACTTCCAAGTAGTAATGGAGTTTCTCCAGAGCCCATACTAAGGCAAGAAATTCCATTTTACTTGCACCATACCCTTTCTCAGTTTCTTTAACTTATCTGGATATGAAGAGTATAGGTTTTTCCACTGGTTTGTCATCCTCTATTACTTCTTGGTGTAAAGCAGCTAGTAGCCTGCCCATACTGGCATCTATATAGATCTTGAAAGGTTTAAAATAGTCTGGCTGAATCAGTACTGGAGCTGAGGTCATAGCCATCTTGGGTTCCTCATAGTTCTTGACTCTATCATGGTTCATTTCAAACAAGGTGGTTTTGTTGCAGATTTCATACAGACATTTGGTTAGAAGAGCAAACTTTGGTAAGTACTTCCTATAGTTGCTTCAGAAGCTAATAAAAGGTAGAAGTTCAGTTTTATTCTGAGGCATTGGCCTTCTCATCACAGCTGCTATCTTGCTTTTGTAAGCAGCTATAGTTAGTCCAGAGAAAATGTGTCCTAAGCCTTGGAGTTCTCCATAGCCAAAGTTGTGCTTTTTTATTGATACCCTTAATCCCACAGCAGAAATAGTTTTTAGGACTAGCCTTACTTTCTCCATGTGATTATCCCAATTATCAGAGTAAATTATAAAATCATCAATTTACACCATCATCCATCCTATTCTGATGCCTAATCCTATAACTGTGTCAATCATCCTTTGAAAATGAGAGGGAGCATTTTTGATACCACAAGGCATCCTAAGAAACTCATGAATTCCCAAATGATAGATATTTCTCATGAATTTGTGGCTATCAGGGCTGATAGGTATTTGCTGAAAACCTTTCAGAATTTCCATAGTAGTGATATATTTAGCTTTTGGGAGGTTATGCAGAGCATTGTCAATTGTTGGAATAGCATAGTAATCAGCTTGGTTATAGTTATTCAGTATTCTAAAGTCTGCAACCATTCTTGAATTAACATTATGCCAGGATATGATTACTGGGGTAGTAATATCCACCTGTTCATTTTTTCCTACTTTCCTTAATACTTGTAAGTAAACTAACTCCTGGATAGGAGTTTCCATAGCAGCTCTAGATTTTGTAATAGAAGGGTAAGCAGGTCTCCTGGGTTTAGGTGGGTAATGAGGTTTAATGGTTAAAGTTGGAATGGTTTCATGTCCTTTGATATTACCCATGGGGTGATCCTTGATACAGAAAGCATTCTGATTTTCAAAGCAAACCTGCAAGATTTCACATTTTTTTTCTTCCTGGAGTAGGGAATTCAAATTTGCTTGAGAGAAGTATTCTTGGTGAAAATTTCCCAAGTGTTCCTCATAGGTTGAATCAGAAGTCAGAGTATTAAAATTGCATATTTGGAACTTCTTGTTCCAGTCTCCCCCTATATTAAAGAATCTACCCTTTCTTTGGAATACATCTATACCATACAATCAAAGAGAATCATTTCCAAGAATAAAGTAATCACATACTCCATTTTGAAGCACTACAAATTCAATTTTCAGTTTGAGTGATCCTTTAGATTGAGGGAGTATGATATCAGAAGAACGTACTCCAATGGCATTGAGAGAAGAATTACAACCGCTAAACTTAGCCTGAGGTACTGGTAATAGTTTCAGCCTCCAATTTGGGTCTTCTTTGTAAAAATAAGTTGAACCAAAACAAGAGCAGAAAGATCCACTTTCCAAGAGTAACTTAACTGGGGAACCTTGGATGAAACCAGTGCGTAGCACGTTTTGCCAGAAGTGTAACTTTTACCAGCAGAAGGTTCCAGAGTCAAAGCCTTAGCCTCAGAGACATGGAGAATGTTCATGCTAGGATTCCATTTTTGAGGTAAGTTGGAATCCTCATTAACAGAATTTATGTCCAGGGAGGACTCTATACTTCCTTCAATAAAATTGGTGGGGTTAGTGATCATTAAATCAAACTCAGAGAGTGATCCATTGGTATCATCAAGTTGGGGGTCAGGATTGTAATACTCTTCTCCTTCAATAGGATTAATTCTTCTCCTGGGCTGAGGACAATCAGGTCTAACATGTCCTGTTTGGTTGCAGTTCCAACATACCTTTTCCTTGTAGTCTGAAGTCTTCTTGACTTCCAAGGTGGTTTGATTAGCAGCAGGGTAATCTTTAGTTTTGTCAGTGTATTCTTCTCTACTCCTAGCATTTTGTTCCCAGGGGAGTCTGTTAATTCTATTGCCAATACCATTCATGTCAATGGTTTCTTCTAATATACCTATCAAGGTAGAGAGATCAGAGTTCATGGGCATTCTGCACCTTACACTATGGTTTATTTTTCCAGGACACAAGTTGATAAGTCTCTCATTGACCTTTTCCTTATCAGCATTTGGGTAGAAACAGTCTAACCTCCTTTTCTGGTCTTAAAACCACTTATGAGGTTTGTCCTTGGATGGATCAAACTGGGAGGTTTCAAAATTTTTCATCATCTTTCTTTTCCAAATCCTCGTACCAAATTTTTCTCTGATCAATTCCTTCCAAGAATTCAAGGGTAAAGATCCTAATTCTTCCGTCTTATTGATGAACCAATCAAGAGCCACTCCCTCAAGCATCTGGGTAATATTAACACAGCTATTTCATCAGGGATTTCATAAGAATCAAGAGTTTAATCAATAAACTTAATAAAGCTGACATGGTTTTACTCTCCTTCTCCCAAGAATTTAAGCCATTTGGTGATGGGAGGAAGTAAATTCAAAGCTTGCTCCATTTTGGGCGTAGGAATTGGTCTAAAAGGTTCATTCCTAGTTCTTCTGGTTCTAGGAGGAATACTAGGAGTACTAGTGAACCTGGCAGGTCTAGCTTCTTCCAATTCAGTGGCTTGAAAGTTGCTGAAGTTGAACTTAAGATCTCTGAGATCATTTGTAATCATACCTAACTCCAAGTCAAGCTTGTTGTTTAATAAATCAATTTTGTTTATTAAATGAGTTGAAGAAGTAGGACTAATCTTCTTAATTCTTCCTTAAGTTGATCCATAGTTAAAATCATGTCTTCCTGAAGGATTGATTGATTATCATCAATATGCTTCATGAGATCCAACTTTCTAGATTTGATACTGTCCTTTATTTGTTGTATTCCCAACTCATCAATTGTCATAGTCTGGGATTGGGTGTCAATGACTCTGAAAACACTCAGAATCAACTTTTCAACTTGTTTATAAACTTTTTCAAAGCACTTGCTAATAATGGTAAAATTGTGAGACACATTTACAGAAAAGATGTTAATGGCTTCTACATCTAATCGTGGTACACCTTTTTCCACTTCTTGGCTAGAGAGATTATGTTTTCCCTATCCTTTGGGTTCCTTAACTTCTGATGGGCTGAGGACCTGTTCTTTTTGGGGCCCCTTCCCTTTAAGGAAGCTAACTGATCCCAAGGATTCAAGCTCTGCACATAGCCTTCTACTTCTTTCTTTGGGATCAACTTTTGCAGAGAAATCTGATATTTCTTTGCCAGAAAGATAGCTTTTCTCATACCTGGCCAATCCCCCTGGGACTGAGCCAACTTGAATTTTTCCCAGTAGCTCACGTGCTCTTTCACTAACACTTTGACTCTTTCCTCCTTTGTTGATTCCAGCTGGGGTGGCCTAGGAGGGCCTGTAACCTCCTGGAATATAACATTGGGCAACGGCTGACTCTCCAAATGTGTGTAAATCAAGTTGGGACCACGGTCTTTTCCTTTGTTTTCCCATGTGACGCTTTGGTCACTGGTTCAAGCCCCCTCATTGTGCTTGCAACTGGAGTCCTTGCACGCACGGGTTCCTCCGGAGAAAGTAACATAGGATGGCATTCTGCTGGTTGCTTGGATGTTGCGCCTGTTTTGATTCATAGCCCAAAAAGCTATAAGTCTGTGTTGAAATTTTTGAAGAAGACTTAAAAAATATATATATATATTAAATAATAATTTTCATGTTTTTATATTTTTAATAATTTTTTTTTTACTTACTTATAGTCCTATTTAAAGGTACCAAAACTTGGTTGAGGTCACTACTGTCCTTGGGGGGTATTCCAATGGGGTCTGAATGGGTTCCAATCATATCTTTGGATAAATCCAAGAGCAAGTCCAAGGATAAACTTTTTGGGACGTCCTCCAGAAGATCCTGGTCAATAAGGTCACCAAAAACAAAATCTACTAAGAAGGATAAAACAATAAAAAATATAAGTTTAATATTTTTGTAAATTTTTTACATGGTAAGACGATATTTCAAAAGAAAATAATTTTTGATCTTGCTTTTGTTACTTTTGGATTTTTCTTTATCTTCTGGGTTGGTTATATTATAAATAAAAAGTTTCCTTTGATAAATTTTCCACTCCTTATGTTGCCTCAATAAAGAAGTAAAATTGATAATTTGTTCTAACTCAAGCTTCTTTCATTTTAAAGCTTGTTGCTTATAATAAAGAAGCTTTCCCTGTTGTTTCTCAGGAATTTTAATGATAGGCACAAAGTTATGGATATTTTCTTCTATTTTCTGTTTAAGAAGGTTCAAATAATAATTGATCAATTCTCCGTTGGAATTAAGATCCACTTGAGAAATGAAGAATCAATAATATATGTTATAAGTATTTTAACTTATTTTCTTAAAAATAAATAGACTGGTCCAAGGAATAAATAATCAAAAATTAATTATTTCAGGATAATTCCCTGCCAGACCCCCAGTTGACAGCTCTCTGATACCAGGAACCTTGCATTCCTTTAGCAACAGAGAGTAATAGAAGATACTAAAATAATGATAACAATAGTATTCCAATGATAAACACATAAAAAGCTCAAAAAATGAACATTTTAAGAGATGCTGCAAGGTTAAATTTTTATGGTTAAAATGGTTTTCAATTTTTTATAAAACAGGGGCCACAGTATTATACTACTGGGGGTCTTTACAGACAAAAAACCTCTCTAACCTCTCTTCAAGGGGCCTCCTTAAGCAGTTTAAGAACCTTGGAATGAAGATGGGTCCCTTAGAAAGGGCTTATTGCACTGATATGGCCGGGAAAAACAACAAAATTGCAAAGGCAGGATAGGAAACACTCATTCTGAGCACTTTACCACGAGAATCCTGCAATAATAGAAAGAGTTTCAGAGCAGATGAGCAGGTTTGCTTGACTAAATTCAATGGGTTGATTGGTTTTTTGAGAAATAAATAATAATACTACAGACTAGGTCATGAATAACTTGCTTATCTCATTTATAAGCACTTGACTAACAATGACCTGGTGTCTGATTGATAATAATAATTCCTGGTAAACTGATGGGGAATGATAGGTCCAAAGAGGTCTGTATAAATACCTTTTTGGGGTGACTATGAGCTTCTCAGGGTATTTAGAGAGGTTTCTTTTCTTGGGCTGAGGCTAGAAAGCTAGTCAGGGCAAACTAAGCACTTCCACTTGGTGCTTTCAATCAGCTGACATCAGCTCTGCTGGATTTCTGTGCTAGTTAGCCACAGAATCTGTTAATCTGTTATGGCATAAATGAGATCATTCTGCACTCATCCTTCATTTTTACTATTGATATTGTTTTAAAGTAGACAGATGTGGACATTTACTGATTGCATTTCATCTGCTGAGCACGTAAGTAATTTTTAATAATTTTTATGATGAATTCTTGTATTGTTTTGTGGTCTTTGAAGATGAGGATAAGTGATTTAAGTGGTAATGCTCAATATTTGGTTTATTATTAAAAAATACTTAAACTTAGTTTCTTATTAATTTTAATAAAACTGTTATAGTTTTTAGACTATTAAATATGCATTTAAGGTCATTACATATGCAAGCTAAACCTACATAGGTTGTAGCTATCTTGAGCAGTACCTGGTTGTCAGATTTATCCCAAATGATCCAGGCTCAGGGATCAGTCAATTCAGATGCACGCAGGGTAAGATCCACTGCCTGCGTGGAAAAATTAGCTGCGCGCCTGACCTCTGTACGCGGGAAGGTGTGGCCATGGGTTGTTTTAGGATGCGGGGCTGCGCGCGGGAATTGTGACATAACACATTTCCGTGTGTAACTCCTAAAATATACACAACACTCCAATTCTGAGGGAAATTCAGTTGTAAAACCTATAAATGAAAATACAAGTGAAATATTGAAATGGCCAAAAAGTTCCATATTGGTGTTGTGGCTTTTGGTCCCTTTTTTATTTAATTATTTCAAAATAGGAGTTGGATTGCCAGGGTGGGGTCAGTGAGCGACCCTACCTAATTTTGGGTGAGGAATCCATTTTATGGATTTCTCACTCCTTCTCCAGTCAATTTTACTTTTCTGATTTAATTGTTTCTATCACATTTCTTCTGCTCCTTTGGTAGGTTTCTCTGTACATAGTAGCAAGCTGACAGACTGAGGCGAAGCAGAGAGGAAGAGATGGGATTAGAAGGATGAATTTCAGAGAGAAGGAAAATGGAAGAAATAATAAGAAATCAGAAAGAAGGAATAATGGAAAGCATGAATCTTACCTGGGGAGAAGCAGAGCGGTAGAGATGGGAGGAGAAGGATGAGGAATCCTTCTACCTAAATTCTGCTCTGTCCTAAGGTAGATACAAGGGTCAGCAATGTAACACGGTGTAAGAAATGTGTGAGTAAGAGACAGAAACTTAATACAATATTGAATACCAGAACAGAAGGCGCGCGTGTGTGAGACTGAGAGATTACAGTCTTGAAAGGCAGACAGAGGAGGAAATATTAAAGAAATCTAGAAAAGATATGCGGGAGAAAAGAAATGAAAGAAAAAACTGAGAAGAACAGTGAGAAGAAAGATGAAGATGGAGAAGTATTCCAACAGTCATTGGTCTTGATTTTTTGTCTAGTTCTCTTTCATGATATCCTCCCATGATATCTCCAAGCCTATAGCAGGCCCTTCAAGAGAAGGATTCTACAAATTATTCTATGTTTTGAAGCAGCCCAGCATACTTGATGATAACTTTTTTTCAACGGTTGGAGGTCATTTAATATCCTTATTTTTTCATTTTCTTTTGCTACTTGGAAGACTGGGCTGGAGTAGCTGGAAATTGATTGTTCATAAAGTCCAGAGATGATCATTTTCCTCAATACTTCTGTAAAGGCTTGTCTGACAGCCTGGGGTATTGGGATGGGTCTTTTCTGCAAAGTTTCATGGGGTATGGTGTGTATTTTTTAAGGGAGTCCATAAGAGTGTCTTAAAAGTCCCCTTTCTTCTTCTGTGAAAGCAAGAGCTTTTTATTTTAAGGTCATTACATGTTGAAGAATTTTAGTTTCTTCTGATGTTAGCCATCTTTCTGGTCCCAGTTTGATCACTTTCAATCTTTCCAGGTTTATCCTAGTTCTGGCTTAAATTCTGGGGGGGAAGGTGTCAGGGTTGTTAGTTAAAGGTCCCTGGACAGAGGTTGTCTTTGGAGTAGAGGTTTGAGATCTTGAGGGATGGGTTGGTTGACTGGTCCAACTTTCTTTTGTATGAATTTATATTTGGCTTCCATGGCCTGGAGGTCCATGTTGGGCTGTTGGCGGTTTTATTAAAGTTTTTTTATTTATTATTATTATTTACTATTTTTAGGGAATTATTTTTCTGATGCTTCCAACCCTTTATTTCATAGATTTTGACATTTCCGTGCGTTCTCACCCCTTTGGTATTTCATGCAATACTACTTTATTTCACGCAAATTTCAAGAATTAATTTTTTTGACTTCAAAAATGCAATCAAAAAATTAAAAAATTCCCTAAAAACAAATTTTTGCATGGGTTTGGGATCATCATTTTGGATATTTTTTATTGGTTTTTTTTTGGTTATTTCAGCTGCCGTAAGTTGTGAACAGTATTCAAAGATTCTTCTAATATTTTTTCATATTTTTTGGATGTATACTTTCACCTTAAAAAATTCCTTCAAAAAACACAAAAAATAAAAAAAAATCAAATTTCTCTTTGGAGATTTGAATCCTTTTATTTTCCTTTTTATTTCATTTTTTAGGGTATTCAAAAGATAAAAAAACATTCAAGGATCATCAAAATATTTTTTTCAGATTTTTTGGATGTATCAATTTACCTCAAAAAGTTCCTTCAAAAAAGCAAAAAAATCCAAAAATTGAATTTTCTCATTTGACTTTTTGATCCTTATGTTTGCCATTTTGAATTTTTCTGGTGTTTCAAGCTTTGAGAAATTTAAAAAAATTATTCAAGAGATTTAAATTTCTTTTTCAGGATTTTTGGATTTCATTTTTAACCTTTACAAACTTCATAAAACAACAAAAAAAAAAGATAAATTCACTTTTCTCACTGTTTTTTTGAATCCTTTTGTTTTTAATTGGTTTTTTTTTGGTTGATACAAGCTTTCAGAATGTTGAATTTTTTTTTAAAAAAAAATTCATTAATAATTTTTGAAGATCATCTGCATTCTTCCATACACCTTACAAGCTTCATTCAAAAAAATTAAAAATAAAGAACTAATATGGATACAAATATTAAAATTTATTCTACTATGATTGGTTTTCTTTTTCTACTTTATTTTTTTTAAGGTAAAAAAACCTCATTACCAAGATCCAAATTTCTCTGAAAAATTGTTTTCCAAGATTTGCAATCCTTTGTCACAAAGCTTTTCCAAAGTGGATCTAAGCTGGGAGATGGCCAATGATCAGACTTGAACTTGAATGAGACTATATTTTCGGATTCTTCTAAAAGAATGAAGAAAATAGGAGAATTTTAGGATTTTTGAGTGGGAGGGGAGTTCAGAGGAAGATAACTGCAAGGCATTAAAGAAGAAAACAGAACCGCCAGACACTTGTATGTTCCAGCCAGAAGGAAAACATGGCTTGGAAATTTCATCCACATATTTGTTATAATTATGGCCAGGAATTAGCTTAGTAAAATGAGCAATAATTAAAGAAAAAGAAATTCTGGAAACCTTGTGTCAATAATTGCTAATGGGCTCCCACAATGGGGCAATATGTTGGATGATATTGTTGATGAATTTGATTGGATGTGAATTGGATAATGGAAAACAGCAGGGAGAATAGCTTCTTAAGTAAAAAAGATTGGCCTCTTTTGGGCTCATGATAAAACATGAAAAAAGGTAAATTTTCCGCCATAAAAGAGCTCTACAGGCTCTACAGGCCTTGTTACTTGGTTTTGGCTAAATAAGCCCACATGGAATCAGTCCCTGTACCCTTATGACCAGCCTATTCCGCTCATTTCTGTTTTTTCCACTGTTACAGGGCTGAACCAGCTTCCTTGCTGTTCAATCCCCTGGCCTGTTTTCTTTTTCAAATGGCCCTGCTACCTCACATGCTGGCTGGCTTCCTCATGCAACCAGCCCCTGGTCATACAAATTGCCAGGTGGGACCCAGGACACACCTGGTTCATGTCTCAGACACACTTGGGGGGGATGTAACTGGTGGAACTGCCGTCCCCCCCTCTTTCTCACAACTCCCTGGAGGTGGAGGTCAAATCCCCCTACCAGGGCCCTGGAGGTTGATACCTCCAGGGCTTTGTCAAAGGTATTTTGGATGGGGGGTGGTCAGATACCCCTCAGTCCATTGTTCCTCCCCCTTGGTAGGGGGGGGGGAGAGCGCCCCTTGCGCTTTGCTGATGGGCGGGCAATCAGGTCCCCCCCACCACTGGTTGCAACTGGCCTAGCCACTCCATCTGGGTGGGAGGGTGATGAAGTCCCCCCCACCCTGACTGGTTGCCGCTTGCAACTGGTTGGTGGCGGTTTCAACCCAGCCAGCCATCCCCTTCCCCCTTGCAATGGCAAGCAAGGGGAGGGGGAGGAGCTGGGGCCTTTGACCCCAGCTCCTGCTGCTCCAACCATCAGCCGCAGCCAACAGCCCAGAGCGGCTTTGCACTGCGTGGGGTCCCTCCGCCACTGTGGCGGCCCAAAGCATGTTTTCAGGCCCTGCGTGGGCCCTACCAAGAGAAAAAAGCCTCCTCAATGTGGTGACCAAATCTGGACACCCTGGACCAGATGCAGAAAAAATTTAAATTTTTTTTACAATTCTTTTATTTAGGTGTTATTCAAAAAAAAAATCCAAATTTTTTTGTATCAGTATCACTACTCCAATTTCCTCTACCTGCCAAGCGTTCCCCTGTCGCAGTTTTCTAGGACAGGCCTCTCTTGGTCCCATCCCCTAGGCATTGCGTTCAATCCCTTCTCTCATTGTTTCCCCCCCCTTCCTTTTGGCCAAACGCGCGGGCCAAGACCCGCTTGACCCAAGATATCCCACTTCATCCCATCCTCCACTCAACCTCCTCAATGGCCTTCCAATCTCATTCAATCCTTGGATTGACTCACCCAATCCTCCAATTGGTCCTTGGTCCTTGCCGCCTATGGAGCCCTCACCGTTCTTGGCTCCCCCGCCGTCAATTGTGCCATCCTCACAAACAAACTCTTCCCACCTCCCTCCAATCCTCCTAACCCCCCCTCTCACTGGCCCTTGGCCATCCACCAATCCCTTGTCCTCCTAGCCTTACCCAACCTTGAGCTGCTCATGGTTGTCCTAAATTACCTCTATACCATCACCTCGATCAATCAGCTCGCCCTGTTAATCTGCTGCCTACACCGTGATATCCTCGGAATATTCAAACTCTTAATCGCTCACATCCACCATTACTGCAAGATCAAAAGCAATCCCCCCAAAAGCCTCCTGATTTCTGATCCAAAGTGGTACTTTCAACCTCCTCCTCCCCCTCATGTGACCGCTGGCGTTTGATCATCACCTCCAATTGCTCCAAGCGGCCCCAAGCCAATCCATCAATAACCCCCACCCCCTTCCATCTTTAGGTGGGGGTGGGAGAGTGTCGTCTACCACCTGTGGACACCCGCGGGCGGTCTGTTACAATTCTTTTCCCACCCCTTCTGCCTTTGGGTGAGGGGTGGGTGATCTGCTATTTGTTGCGCGCGCCCGTCCACGGACGGACGCAGGAGAGGTGAAGGGATGAAAATAGATCCCACCCCGGTCAGGGAGGCCAGATTTCCACTGACCTGGGTGATCAAATTTTTCTGATCACCTGAAAGTCTAAAAAAAAAAAAAAAAAATCCCGCTCCATTTGCAGTATCCCTTGTTCATAGTCTAACAGAGCCTCCTTCCCATATAAGGAGGGGCTCTCCCCTGCCTTTTGGAGGGGTAAAAGGGGATCATCGTGGCATTCTAGCACATCCTATCCTACCAGAGATCAACACCATCACTACTATCTTGAAATTAATTATCCATGGGGTCTCATTCCCCTTCATCTGAGACTAAAATTTGGGTGTATCTAAGATTGCCCCTTGATCCTTGAGCCTCCATACTCAAACCCTTGATCCTTAATCCTTATCACCAACCAATAGCTTTGCTGGTTGAAAAAGAATTCAACTAATTGAATTCTTGAGTGTTTTACACCACTCCTGATCCCTTTATCCAACCATACTGGTCCTGATCATCCTTTGATTATCTTTCTGGAACAAGTCACGTTTGACTGAAGAGGTTTTATTAAGCTTAAAACCTGGAGTGTTAAACCTCCCTTCATCTCTTTTGAAGTTGAATTCCGCCACGCTTCTCTTGAGTCCCTTGAGAAGTGTTGGGTTATTCTTGTTTGAATCAGTTATTGTTTTGCTTCTGGAGCTTCTTCAAACCATTAGCTTTGTCTTGTGCAGCCTCCCACAGTTATCTGGTATCCTTCAAGCGCCTGATGGCGGAGATTTGGGCAGTTTCATTGAGAACCTGGAGGTTGTTTTGGATTGAGTTGATCTTTCCTAAGCTTCTGCTGACAACCAGGGCTATTAGCTTGTGGGCGTTGTCACTTACAATTGCCTTTTCTTGTTGAACTCTGAATAATCCTTGACTTCTTCTATTCAAGTTTTCCCCGGCATCATCTTGCCCCAGATAGTGTTGTTTTCCCAGCTACTGGCTACTATCATCTTTATCCTCTTACTTTTGGTCCCTTGTTTACCAGGTTCTGGACTTTGATCCCGGTTACTTTTAAATATTTTTGTAACACTCAGGAGGGCAGCCCAAACAGCACCTTTCCCCTCCACAGAACTGTAACGGCCTAGCACCGTTTGGAGTCTTACACCAAGTGGGCCACAACATGGGCGGCAGCCCCAAACCGGCTGCAAGATGGGTGGAAGCCCCAATGAGCCTCCCCAAGCCCAAAACAAAAATCAATCATAGTTTGGCGGGCCAGCATGTCTGTCCACTTATTTCAAAAATAAACCTTGGGCCCAATAATGCCCATACAAGCCCATCTGGCTGTATTTTCCCACACACCCCACTGGGCCCGTTAGGTCCTGTGGACCAATATGCTTGTTTCACGTGTTTTGAGGCCTGTTTCCCCAAATCTGTGACATCCAAACAGGCCCTTATGGTCCGTGTGAGTGTTCAATGGGCCGCAGAGGCCCATATGTGCATCCTATTTGGATTACACTTATACGTAGCACACATGTGAGTGCGTACATATTTTAACAATATTTATGGGAGCTGGGACATAAAGGTGGTTCAGTTGCCTTCTTGCTTCCTGGAAAGTTTCACGCCAGATATCACCCAGTAATCTTGTGTCCTTGAAGATTTGGTTTGAATCAAGCTCTTTAACCATTTCTTTCCTGACTTCAATCCAGTCTTCTGAGATCCTCCCCAAGCAAATGTCTGCTACTCTAAAGCCAAACTTCCCATCCCCTATGCCATCTTGTACATGGGAGATAGGTGGAATGGCTTTTTTTAGGGAAATGTAATCTTTTTATTGGAACTAGAACTAAAAAACCAGAATTTTTCATGACAGAAAATAAGAACTAAACATAATACTCACTTCTTCAATTGATGATTTCTCAAATATTCCAGAAGAAGAATAAGATAATTTGCAGGAAAAATAGACAAAAAACCCAAGAGAAATCAGACCAAATTAAAAAATGAGAAAATACCAAAAGTAATCACTTTCTCACTGATTATTGGGGCTGCTAATAACTTCTTCCCAGGAGGATGGTAATGATAATTACCATCTTCATTGGATACCTTTATTCTCTTGATTATTTTCCCAGGATTGTATTCAGGAGAAGAAACTTACCTATTCACAATGGTTCCAGAACTCTGATAATGGTTTGAATTAAAAAATTAATGAAAAATAATATCCAAAAAATTATCCAAATATACAATAAAGCAAAGGCTCACCATCTTAATGAAATCCACATCTGGCAGCTCTTCATCTTCTGAATCTTCCCCTTCATCCAAATCTGGAACCTCTTCATCTTCTGAATATTCCTCTTCAGTCAGAAATTCACTCTATGTTAAAAAAATGAGAAGGAATCATAAAAAAAAACAACCTATTGGAGAAAAAATAAGTATAGTTAAAAAATTACCTCTTCTTCTGATTCCTTCTTGCTTTTTTCCCTTACCCTTCCCTTGGATGGCCTTGAACCTTCTTGAAACCTGAACACATAAGAAAAAAATTAATCATGAATGTTGATATGTTTTTTTGTTCATAAAATTGATGACTGACCTTCGAATTTGCAATGAATTTCTTCTTTTGCCTTGCTCTCCCCTTGGGCTATTCTAAATATTCAAAATTAGATTGATCTCTTTTTCTTGAGGACTGAGAGATCTTATTGAAATTATTGGCTTCTCATTTTTTTCTTCCTCAAACTTTGGATCTTTGAGTTTATTTGGCTCTTCAATAAGGGTAAGTTGATATCTTCCACTATACAGCTTCATGCTTTAACCCAGATAGTATTGCAGTTCTCTAGGTAGAAAATTTCTAAATGCTTCAAAAATTTGAGTGAAATATAGTTTTTAATTACTTTCTTTGCTTGGAAATTCAATTTTTCCTGAATCTTCAGTTGATTCCAGGTTCGCAGTTAACTGGAGAAAGGAAAATCAAAATCAATCAGGAAATTATTCATTTGACCATGAATCCAAAAAAAAAAAAATAGAAAAACTTACTGAGATGGGAGCTTTTACATGCCATTGAGAATTAAAATCATCAAGTTGGAAGAGTTCACCCTTTCAGATTGCCAATTTGGCTTTGTGAACACATGGTAAACCCATGTAAGAAGAGTAATCACAGTTGTTGAAATTGGTGGAAGAATCAGGAACTTTATAAGATGAATGAATGATTTTGAGGGCAAAGTGGCTGATCTTTCCAGAAATATGATCCACACAGTGGTACAAACCAATTAGATGCTTGAATTATTTCTGAGAGGCTTCAATGGCTCTCTCACGGGTTTAGATGGTGATGGAACTTTAAATTTTTTGACCTAAATTATGGGAAGATCCAATAGAATAACGGATGAATCTTTTAATGTGGAGTTAGAAACTAATTCTATTCTTGATGTAATTGTGTTTCCAAAGTGAAATTATTTTTTTTCCAAATAGGAGACAAATTTTTTTTAGGGGAATCCAGTTTTCAAGAAGGTATTCATAAGTTGGAGGATTCCAGACCCAAGAATGTTTTGTGAAGTTTGTGTGATAGCTTGATTTGGATTTTGAATAGACCAAATGATTCAATTGTTTCTGGAATAGCGTCCATTCATCTTCAGATTAAAATTGCTTCCTTCCTTGAGTTTGAATATTCTTTAAAATGTGCCAGAAACCAAGAAGATGATGAGAGGAAGGTAAAACTGACTCAATTGAGCTAATAATTGCTTGTTTCTTGTCTGTCACAATCACACTAGGTTCTTTATCTTCAAATATTTCCTGAAGTTGAGTCAGCGCAAAATAATAGTCCTGTTTTTTCTCTTGAGATAAGAAAAAGAATTAAACTGAGAAGCTTCTAGAAGAATTGTTCATCCCAAGAACATGAAGAAGGGTGATTCCAAATCTGTTTTTTTAATATGTAAAGTCCATCATAATGAGAGTAGGGAAAAGGTTGAGAAGTTTTATGGAATCACGGTATGAAATAAATAATGAAGTAATTTCAAAATCCACATTGTTGATTTTGTAGTAAATAGGAGAATTTCTGAGTTCCAGTATCAGTTCTTCCAAAGGAGTTTTGCCATAAAGGGAATTTTTTGTATTTGTGGTCTTTTTTTGTAAATTTTAGGGAAATTTGTATGGATAGGTGACAAGGAGTTTTGCATAAAAGAGTTGAGAATTTTTTAAGGGGGAAATCCTGCTTTGGATAAATATTCAACCACCTCCTTTTGCGCCACTTGGATTCTTCTTTGGATGGGATGAGTCAAAGAATCAATGGAAGGTGGATGGTTGTGCTCTGGAAATATATCCTTCCACATCCAAACACCCAATCTTTTTGAAATATTCCCTGATAACCCAAAAGGAAAATTGGTCTTTCTTGATTTTATTTAATTTGGAGGTATCTTTGCTGGGTTTATATTCCCAAGATGTATCACATTGGTGATTTTAGGCCTAATTCTTGCAATTTGATACTTTGGTAGATATGGTATATCCATGGGAATTTCCCCATGATTGGATAGCCTCAACCAGCTTGTCATTTTGATTATATGATAGCTCAGGAGGATGGGAAAGTGGAGTGGAATCAAGAGTCTGAGTAGATGAATAAGGAGCAAGAGGATTTTAATCACCAGTTTGCTTAGATGAGATAATGGATGATGGGCCTGGTGAACCAGTTGAAACAGTTCTGGAAATTGGGTGGATGTTTTCTTGAGCCATTGGGAAAATAGATGTTCTTGTTTGGAAGTATCTCAAGTGTTAAGCTGTTTTGATGAGTGTTTTATGGTGTGGTGTGAAAAAGTGTGGTCTGGTCTGGTGTGGTGTGGTTTTATGTGGTGTTGTGTGGTGTGGTGGTGTGTGATGTGGTATGGTGTGGTATGGTGTGGTGTGGTGTGGTGTGGTGTGGTGTGGGTAGGTGTGGTGTGGTGTGGGTAGGTGTGGTGGGGGGTGATGGGAGGATGTAACAGGTCAAGGGAGTGGTTTATAAGATAATTGGGGCTCTCCAAGATGGGTAGTGGTCCCAGGAAAAAATTTTCAGTTATTTTGAATATATGCATGTGAAGGGCTCAAAGAAGAGTGAATTTTTCAAATTTTTTGGTTTTTTGATGAAATTTTTAAAGTTCAAAAATGAAATACAAAAAACCTGAATAAAATTTTAAAAATATCTTTAATAGTTCTATTAAAATTCTCAAAGCTTGAAACACAAAAAAAAAATTGAAATGGCAAACATAAGGATCCAAAAGTATAATGAGAAAATTGAATATTTTGATTTTTTTTCTTTTTTGAAGGAATTTTTTAAGGTAAAATAATACATCCAAAAAATCTGAAAAAAAAATTTAAATTCTCTTTAAATGTTTTTTCAAAATTTTTATAGCTTCAATTACCCAAAAAAAAGAAATTCAAAGGAAAATTCAAGGATCCAAATGTCCAAAGAGAAATTTGATTTTTTGATTTTCTGTGTTTTTTGAAGGAATTTTTTAAGGTGAAAGGATACATCAATAAAATATGAAAAAAAATATTTAAGACTCTATTAATCTTGTTTGAAATTTATGACAGCTGAAATGACCAAAAGAAAAAAATGAAAATAGCCAAAATGTGAATCCAAAAACCCATGAAAAATTTGTTTTTACAGAATTTTTTCGTTTTTTGATTGCATTTTTGAAGGGGTTCTAATGGCTCCAAAATTAGAAAAAAAAATTTTTAGGTTTTCAAGAATTCCTGCTAAGGGGCTTCCCATTCCAAATTTAAAAAAAATAATTTTTGAAATTTGCATGAAATAAAGTATTTTTGCATGAAATAAAGTAATTTTGCATCAAATACCCAAGGGGCGCAACCGCACGGCAACGTGAAATGCGTGAAATATAGGTTTGGATGTGTGAGAAAAATAATGCCCTTATTTTTATTATTTTATTATTTAATTATTTTTTATTTTTGTTATTATTGAATTAAGCAATGAATCATTGTTTTTTATTGGTTATTAATCCCTGATCCCCCTTTTTTTGTTTTTGGTAACACGTCTTGGTCAAATATTCAGTTAAAGGTCTTGCAGGGGATCCATGTGAATGTTAGTTCAAAAAATAATAATGAGTCTTGAGATCCAATCTGCAGTTTTAGGTCAAGCAGGGGACCCCGGTGAAAGCATGAAATTGGAAACAAGTCTTCGGAAACTTCTGCAGTTTTAGGTATTGCAGAGGACGCAGGTGAGAGCTTGAAATTGAAAACAAGTCTTGGGCAACTTCTGAAGTTTTCGGTCTTGCATAGGACCCACATGGTCACTCAACCAATAGAAAGGGGGGTAGTTGTGCTAGAAGCCGTGTTGTTGATGCAATGAGTTTGAAGTTGTGCATAGGCCTTCACATTAATCAAATCAGAGGCAGGTCTTGACTTGATTCTTTGTTTCATATTTGGAGTCTGATTTGGACTCCAATAAGCTGGCTACAATAAGATTCCTTTTGGGAAGGTAGCAATATTGTTAAGGCCTCCCTGGAGGGCCAGTGAGGTTGCACCTGATAAATCTGCTGGAGCTAGGTGGATTGTGCTGGTGATTGGTGATGAAATGTCTCCTTGATTGTTTTGATTAAATGGGGGGTGTTGGGAATGGTTTCCCTCCCTCCTCCTTCATGAAAAAAAATATTTTTTTACTTATTATATATTTTTTATTTTTGGTTGTTGTAAGCCTTGAGAATGACTTTTCCTCCATCCAACCTTATCATCTACCTGCGGCTACCTAGGTCCCTCCTTCCAAGTGCTCCTGCCCCCATCCTGGAACCATGACTCAATTTGGAACCTCTGGCGTTGTTGTTGAAAATGTTTGGATATTCTGGCCCACCAGCCAATGGTTTTCCTGCCCAGATTGCTATACAGTTTGGAAATGACCACAAAAATTGCCAGGAGGCAAACCTTAATTGGCCATTGTGTGACCAATTTGGTACACCTCAAGCAAGGGGAAAAAATTTAAAAAAAATTCTTAGTTTTGTTGTCTTATCCAAAAATTAAAAAAAAATCAAATCAAATCAAAATAATTATTATGAATAGAATTTATCATTTTTTTTCCTTCCTCAAAATTCTCCCTGTCCTATTGGTCTAGGGAAGGCCCTTGGGTGTTCATGTCCCCAGGCTCTTAGTTCAATTCCCACCTTTCTCACATTTTACAGCCCTCTGACCATTTTTGGCCAAGGAGCGTGGGCAAGAATTTGTGCTCAATCCATCCAATTGATCTTCCATACTCTATACATCCATTGGTCAAAGACCCATTTGTCTATTCCCACCCTCATCATCCATCCCATCACCCCTCCACCCCATTTGTTGGTTGCATCATCTGTCTCCAACCAATCCCATTTCCCATCCATCATCCTGCTTCATCTGGTTTCCTGGGCTGCTCATTTCCCGCAACTGACATCATTCCTCCTCCAACCATCATCACCTCAGCACTTATCACCTTGCGCGCAACCTTCATTCAAATTTCACTCATCCCTCAATGTCAAACCAACAGCTACCAATCCCCCTCCCTTCCCCCATTCTTGATCACCATCACTGATCACACCCAAGCACAAGTTCCTCCACATCTCTCATCCCTCCATCTCCTCAACCCCTTTGGGCACTCCCATCCAAGCCCACTTGATCTATCCCACCTTTGTCAATTGGTCACTTGGTCTGGTCACTACCTCCAATCACTCCATCAACCCCATTGCTCTCATCTCCTGGGTCCCTCCGCGCATGTCCATCCTTCTATTGCTTGGAGTTGATCCCCCGCTCTCAGGAGTTGATACTTCATCATCATCATCTTAAAAAAAATGGCTCATATTTTTTCTGCACTCATATGTTTCATCCACTTGTAAATAGTTAAAGGGCCCTCTTTCCTTTATAAAGATGGGGCCTTCCCCCAGCTTTTCTAATCAATCTATGCACCAACTATCTATAGACCCATCCATCTTATGGTATCCATCCATCTTATGGTATCTATCCATCTTATGGTATTAATCCATCATCTAATCCTCTGATAAATAAATCAGGGTATCATCATCATCATCATCATCATCATCATCATCATCATCATCATCATCATCATCATCATCATCATCATCATCATCATCATCATCATCATCATCATCATCATCATCATCATCATCATCATCATCATCATCATCATCATCATCATCATCATCATCATCATCATCATCATCATCATCATCATCATCATCATCATCAATCATCATCATCATCATCATCATCATCATCATCATCATCATCATCATCATCATCATCATCATCATCATCATCATCATCATCATCATCATCATCATCATCATCATCATCATCATCATCATCATCATCATCATCATCATCATCATCATCATCATCATCATCATCATCATCATCATCATCATCATCATCATCATCATCATCATCATCATCATCATCATCATCATCATCATCATCATCATCATCATCATCATCATCATCATCATCATCATCATCATCATCATCATCATCATCATCATCATCATCATCATCATCATCATCATCATCATCATCATCATCATCATCATCATCATCATCATCATCATCATCATCATCATCATCATCATCATCATCATCATCATCATCATCATCATCATCATCATCATCATCATCATCATCATCATCATCATCATCATCATCATCATCATCATCATCATCATCATCATCATCATCATCATCATCATCATCATCATCATCATCATCATCATCATCATCATCATCATCATCATCATCATCATCATCATCATCATCATCATCATAAAGCTGGATATATTGGTTGATTATCCCCTGATCCTCATCTTTATCAACAACCAATAGCCTTGCTGTTTAAAGAAGAATTCATTTGGTTGAAATCTTGAGTGTGTGAAACCACTACTTTGATCCCTTTCTCTGACCACATTGGTCTTGATAACTCATCTGACTGTCTTTCTGGAGCATTCATGTTTCACTAAGAGGTTTAATGAGTTTAAACCTGGAGTTTTAAGCCTCCCTGTGTTTCCATGTTAGTTGCATTCTGCCACACTACTATTGAGTTTCTTGAGAATTTTTGGGTTATTCTTGTTCAACTGATTCATTTTTCAGCTTTGAAACTTCATAGACAAGTTGCATTGTTAGTGTGGCCTCCCACAGTTATCTGGTACCGTCCTTGTTCCTTAAAGCAATCAATTGTCTAAGTTGGGTAGGTTCATTGAGATTTTGGAGGGGTATTTGGATTGAGTTTATTTTTCCTGAGCCTCTTGTTACAACCAGAGCTATTAGGTTTTGGGCACTGTTACTTTCAACTTTCTATTGAACCCCAGAACAGAATATAATGTATTTTTTTCAAGTCTTTCCCTCACCATCTTTTCTCAGAGTGTGTTTTCTACCTTGCTGTTTTTTAATAGGTCTCAAAAGATGGTATTTCTTCAGCCTCTGGTTATCAATCTTTTAGGAAATTGTGGGATCCTATCCAATCTAATCTCCTTACAAATGATCATATTGACACCATGAAAAAAATTTGAGTCTGATTTTTCCAATCTTGTATGCTAGGATTCCAGGAGTGAATAAGGGATGAATTGTTTAATTCTGGATCTATCATCACAACTAGGGATAATTGCTTGAAGCTTCCTGCTTTTCTTTTCCTTAGGAGTGCTGGGGATTAATTCATGAAAGTTCACACTTCCCCAACTTTTGAATAACCTGGCACCACTGAACCTGTTCCTGCTCCCTCATTTTCTGAGTCTAACAAAATTATGAGGAAAATGGAGGCCAGTTGTTGTTCCAAATCAAATCCTCAAGCTAACAAATAAACTGCAACTATTAATGAAATCACAAAAATTCTCCAATATTTTAAAAATAAAATGGATCAAAAGATTTCTTTTTGTGTGGCTCCCAAACCATCTAATTCTTTTCCTAGATCCACTCTGGTCTGCTACTATCGTCATAGGAAAGGTCATAGAACCAGACAATGCCCAGAACTCCAGAAGGATAAGGAGGAACAGTTGGTGGAACAGAAGTGAAATAATTTTTTTTCTTCCTAATGGTGCTCTGATCCCTTTTGATTCATCACGCCCTATCTGTCATGTGTTGGCCTCTTTTCAGCCATCTCCTCCTAAGAAAACATCTTTGGCCTTGTGGGATTTTCAATCTTCCTGTGGTAGTCTTCAACCATGGTATGCTCCTGCTATCTCTTCCTCTAGCTTCTCTGGAGATTATCAATCCATTCCAGCTAGGAAACTACAAGAGGAACCCAAAATTCACAAAGCTCCTCCTATGCCATCTGCTATCCTTTTAAACTGGCAAAACATCAATCATCCCCTCAACCTCCTTCCTCTGTGATGGAAGACAGGGATGTAGAAACAGAAACTCTGATGTAAAGGTTTTAAAACCACACCAACACTTCTCCTCCACTTGTTGCAACACCTCAACCTGCTGATCCTTTCATAATCCCTGCTTCACCTAAGCATTGTCCCTCCACCCAGCCCAATTTTTATTTTTGAGAGGGGAATCTCTAAGGAGCACCCCAATGCTGTGGAAGGGGTACTAAAAAAAATCTCTTATCTCAAAATTCCTGATTTATCTGTTGCTGAGCTCCTTTTGATTTTTCCCTCTGTTACTGAAGGGATGAAGAAATGGTTTTCTTGCAAGCGTGTGGAAATTTGCTCTGAAGAATTGAAGTTTTCCTCTGGAACGCTGCTTGAGGACTCTGGTGAAGCTGATCCTTCCTCAGATTCCAACCTGTACTATTTTCCGCTTGGTTTTCTTCCTTGTTTTCTTCCAACATCAGATAAAATGGTTTCTCTCTGGGTTGATTCTGGTTCTCAACTTAACCTGATTTCAGATTCTATGGCCTTCAAACTCAAGCTCAGTCCTAGAGTTAGCTTCAACTCTGTCAGCCTCCTGGATGCCAAGACCCTCGATATTGCTTAGCTACCAGAGGTGATAGAATAAATAATAAATATATTATTTAATAAATGCAGCAAAAATTTTTCAAATATTTGGATTAAGCTTGTTGCAAGATTAAGTGGTTTGGTTATGCTTTATTTTATTAAATCAATATGAATAAATTGATTATTAAATATTTTTATAGAGGGGCCTCAATTATATTGGGGATCTTTAAAACCTCTCTTCACGGATTTCAGTATGAAAACACATAGACCTGGTTACTTTTGGCGCTTTATTTTAAAGGATATTTTACCCAAAGATAATATGTATATAAAATACACAGTGTAGTGCCAGGGCCTTGTAACCAAGCTGCCACGACAGAGAAAGGATAATAAAACTCACCCATATATTATTGAATCCTTTGGGTATCTGTTTGAGATGTGCACTGATGGGTTAAACCTGTATACTGGTGTTATAAGGTTGTTCAGCAGTTTTAATTGATAAAAAAGAGGTTGAGAACAGATATTATTGATCAGACTTAGACATAAATCACTAACATATCTCTTATAAGTACTTGATTACCTTGGCACGGTTTCTGGATATAAATATAACTGGGCCTCTTCCCATCAATATCCTCAAAAGAGATCTTTATTTATAGCTTTTGGAGTCCCAATACTATCCTTCTGAGGGGTACAGGAGCTCAAAGGGACGGACACTAAGGCTAGAAGGGTAACCAGTGGTAGCCTGTCACGTGTTCTTGGTGCTATAGCACGGGTATCATCTAATTCCTCAGTGTATGGGAATTATTCTACTTTATAATAGGTAATAGGAAGTGTGCATAACACTAATCTGTCCCATTTATGAATTATTTAATTAATTATCCTTAGTAAATGTTCCCAGTAATTGAATAATTATTTAAATAGAAATTTCTACGGAGATTTGGATGTCAGGTGAGTTCTCATTATGAATTAAATAAATGGAGTAAATTCATGATATTGATTTTACTCCTTATTTTCGAGTTCCAGTTGATTTACTAAAATAATTACTTAAAAATATAAGTCATGGGAATTTGTGTAATATTTTTACATCATTAGTTTTCTTGGTATGTCACGGAAATATTCATGTCTATTTATCCTCATAAAAGTATTTGAAAGTATTTAATATATTTTTAGAAGTTGTCATTGTCTTATTTTCGACATTCTTGGTACTTTGAATTATATTTAATAAAAAATATGTATAAGGGTTATTCAATTATTTTTATATAATATTATGTACTTTTAGACTATCTACTATTCATGGGAACATTTATTACATATGTAGAATGTTCTAGTGTGGGTTCTAGCATGTTTACACGGTACCTAAGCATCTCAGGCAGCCTTTTGGTCTTTTAACCCGTAGTCCCGCGGCTGCATACTTTTCAGAGGCCCGGGGCTGCGTACACATTTTTGAGAGAGTGACAGGGCTGTATCTCAACCGCGTGCGGGTGCATTGGTAGCCTCAGCTGTGTGCGTGAATTGTGACAAAACACATTTCCATGTGTAACTCCTATAATATACACAAAAACTCAATTACGACGGAATTTTAGGTGTGAAAAATATACGTGACAATACGTGTGAAATATTTAATTGAACAAAAGCTCAATAGTGGAGCCGTGGTATTTTGGTCTTTCTTTCCATAATTATTTAAAATATAAGGAGTTGGATTTCAAGGGTGGGGTCAGTGAGTGACCCTACCTAATTTCGGCTGGAGAAGCCATTTCTGTAACAAAATTTATGGTTTTTCTACTCCTTCTTAGGTTAATTACATTATTATTATTTTAATGTATATTTGCTACTTTTGCATCTTGCTTTCAATAGTAGAAAGCTGACATTCCCCCACTCCAATATATGGCCATATCTGAAAAGAAATCTGGAGGATGTTGGGAGAAAATTAACTTCATGTGTGTTACAGTTACTTTTGCTGGCCCTGTAGTTTCTGAGATGTATTGGTCCATCAGGTATGTTATTTTCTGGTAGCCATTCATCTTTGTCTGCAGATTCTCCTTTGTATCTTACTAAGTATAGTCTAACATCTTTTCCTTGTAATCTCTCTTTCATTTCTCTCAATATCCTTCTGACTTTCCCTTTTTTGTTCACAGGGTCAGGTTCTTTTGGGATTATTGCTGGAGGGAGGTTGCTACCTTCTCTTTGTTGAAAGTGTTTGACTAGGCTAACAGGAAATACTGGGTTTTTCCTTGATAATTCCTCACTCAAGATTACTTCCACAGCATTTTTGCCATGCATCTCTTTGATAACAAATGGTCCAACAAAGGCTGGTTTCATTTTTCTGTTACCTGCTAGATTTTTGAAATTGGTTGTAGATATCAAGATCTGATCTCCTATTTTGAAGTCAGGTTCTTTATGTAATTTTTCCCATCTTTGTTTATTGAATTCTACTGCTTCTTTGACACATTATTGACCATGATTATTTTCCAGATCTATTATCTTCTTAAATTCAGGAGATTTTGGATGAATAGTGGCTAAGTTATAGTTTAAGTTATTCCTAGGGAGTTTTGGAATCCATCCTCTTTCCAGTATTTAAGGAGCTTCTTTGGTAGTAGAATGTTTACTGCTGTTATAAGCCATTTCTAGGGCTGGGAGAAGGCTTACCCAATCATGGCAATAACCATCTGAGTTTTGTATTCTAGACCCAAGCTAGAGAACCTTCTCAACATATCTTCTAGGGTCTGTATCATTCCTTCAGCTAATCCATCAGTTTAAGGATGGTATGCTGTAGAAAATTCTAGATTAGTACACGGTATATCGTGTAGATTCCTCCAAAACTCAGAAGTCAATTTGGGGTCTCCATCACTGATTATAATCTTGGGCATACCCACATCAGCTATGATCCTGTCCCAGAATAGTAAAGCTACATCCATAGCATTATCTTCTTTGTGGTTAGGTAAGAATTTGGCCTTCTTAGAATATCTGTCAACTATAACTATGACAGAGTTATATGAATGATTACCTCCAGGGGGGAGGCTGGTGACAAAATCCATATCAATGATTTCCCATCTGGTTGTAGTTTCAGAGATTTTCTGTAAGATTCCAAACCTTTTTCCAGTAGTTTTATTATATTTTTGGAAGTTTTCACAGCTAGTAACATATTTAATAGTGATTTCTTTCCAGTCTATCCACCAAGCAGTTTGTTTTACTTTTTCCAAAGTTCTTTCTGTGGATAGATTCCCTGATGAACATTTTTCATGGCATTCCTGGAGTATATGTTGTATATGTTCTTTGTTGCTTAGTACTAATACACTCAAATGTTGGTTTCTGAAGTAAAGGAGACCTTCCCAAAAGGTAAACCTTCCTGCTTTATAGGGTTTAAATGATGAAGCAGGTAGACTATTAATCAGAGCTGCTTCTGGGGATTCACATTCCATAATGGTAATCAGAAGCTTGATTTCAGGAGATTAGTTGTCCCTTACTAGGTTGAAGAAAGCAGTATCTAATTCACCTAAGTGGATCCCCAATATTGAAGCATTCAATTCAAAAAGATTGATGTTCAGGATAGGAAAGATATCTTAAGCTTCAGGGCATATGCTGGATTGTTAGATTCATTAGGCAAAGCATTCCTACTTAGACTATCAGCATTCTGATGTTTAGCTCCAGCTTTATGCACTATAGTCATCTGACCTCTAGACTTTTTTATAGCAATTTGCCACCTGAGCATATGTCTGCTGGGAGTTTTCATGTTCATAAGAGTTCTTACAGCATTAGAGTCTGTGATTACTTGAAAATGGGTGCCTTCTAAGTAATAGTGTAGCTTTTCTAAAGCCCAAAAAGTGCCAAACATTCCAACTGACTGGTTCCATATCTCTTTTCTGTATCTTTGATCTGTCCAGATATGAAGAGTACTGGTTTCTCTACTGGTCTGTCTTCTTCTATCCTTTCTTGATGTAGAACAGCTCCTAACCCTTCCATACAGGCGTCAATGTAAAGTTTGAAGGGCTTGGAATAATCTGGTTGGATGATTAAAGTAGTAGAGTTCATAGCTATTTTTAGTTCCTCATAGGTTTTCAGTCTCTCATGAGTCATTTCAAATAGAGTGTTGTTGTTGCACACTTCATACAGAATCTTAGTTAGCATAGCAAACTTTGGTATTTATTGTCTTTAATACTTGAAAAAACTAATGAAAGACAGTAAATCTGTTTTGTTTTGAGGCATATGTCTATTCATGACAGCAGCTATCTTATTTTGATCAGCATCTAGAGTTAGACCAGAGACTATATGTCCTAAGGCTTTTAATTCTCCCTAGCCAAAGTTGCATTTCTTTATGGACATGTTCAATCCTGCTCTGGAGATAGTCTGAATTACTCATCTTATTTGGTTAATATGAGTTTCCAAATTATCAGAGTATATGATAAAATCATCTATATATACCATCATCCATCCTTGTCTGATCTATGTACCTAGAACTGTATCCATTGTTCTCTGGAAGTGTGATGGAGCATTCTTTATACCAAGGGGCATCCTAAAATATTAATATATTCCCAAATGATAGATTATTCTCATAAACCTCCTGCTTTCAGGGCTTATTGGTATCTGGTGGAAACCTTTAAGCATATCCATAGTAGTGATGTACTTGGCCTTGGAAAATTTATGCAGAGCATGATCAATCCGGGGTATAGGATAATAATCTGCTTGAGTATAATTATGGAGCATTCTGAAGTCTCCTACCATTCTTTAATTGTCATTATTCCAAGCTATGATTACAGGTGTGGTCACATCTACCTGTTCATTATGCCCTACTTTCCTTAATACTTGTAAGTCTATTAGTTCTTGGATATGTTCCTCAAGAGCTTTTCTAGATTTAGGACTAGACGAATAGGCTGGCCTTCTTAGGTTAGAAGGATAAGGAGGCTTTATAGCCAATGTTAATACCATGTCATGTCCTTTGATATCATCAATGGGGTGATCTCTATTACGGAAAGCATTTTTATTCTGAAATTGGACTGTCAATATATATTTCTTCTGTTCTTCAGAAATTTTCTCATTTAGAGCTGATTTAGAGAAGTATTCTTGATTTAATTCTTCTAAGTGCTTTTGATAAGTAGAAGAGGAGAGGTTATTTTGGATAATGCATATCTTAAACTTCTTTTCACAGTTACCACCTACTGTGAAGTATCTCCCTTTCCCTGGAACACATCTATACCATATAGACATAAGGCGTCATTACCCAGTATCAGGTAGTCACATATTCTGTTGAGCAATACTAAAAATTCCATTTCTCTCCTCAAAGATTCTTTAGTATGAGGTAGTATTATAGGAGCAGTCCATAATCCAATAGCAT
The DNA here is from genome assembly GCA_025617555.3 of Puccinia polysora. Classification (NCBI taxonomy): domain Eukaryota; kingdom Fungi; phylum Basidiomycota; class Pucciniomycetes; order Pucciniales; family Pucciniaceae; genus Puccinia; species Puccinia polysora. The sequence continues at coordinate 9,990,692 of CM062623.1, read as the reverse complement.
TCATGGTAGAGTTGCAAGAGCTGAACCTGGCTTTTGGGACAGGCAGAAGGTTTTCTTTTCAATTGGGATCCCATTTGTTTAAAAAATCAGCACAGACACATGAGCAAGAAGCTCCACTATCCAGTAATAACCTCTTAGGTCTGTTTTTATACAATCCTGTTGCATAACAAGTTTGACCAGTGGTATAAAATTTCCCACTCATAGGTTTAACTGTTAATGGTTTGACATCTGTAATATGTCTAGCAGTTATGGTAGGATCCCATAGTTGGGGCAAGCTACAATCCCCATGGATGTTATGAATTTCTACAGAAGTTCCTATATCTCCTTCTATAAGATTAACAGGGCTGGTCAGGATCAATTCATATTCAGAAAGAGATCCTTCATTATCAGCTATATCTTCATAGTTCTGATTCCCTTCAATCCCCTGCTCTCCTCCCAAGACTGCTATCTTTCTTTTTGGTAGTGGGAAGTCTTGTCTCATATGCCCAGTCTTGTTACAATTCCAAAAGGTTCCAGGCATCCTCTCTTTATCCCCATTCTCATTAGGTTTCTTATTATCAGAGGTATTCATCAGGGGAGGATGTTCTCTGGTTTTGTTAATGATGTAGTTCCCTTTGGGTCTAGAAGGGGCTTTATTGTCTGACCCATTCATGTCTATTACTTCTTCTAGCACATTGATTAGAGTTGGCAAGTCAGCATCCATACTCATCCCACATCTTACACTATGGTCAAGATTGCCAGGACACAGGTTGAGGAGTCTTTCATTTACTTCCTCTTTTTCAGCATCTGGATAGAAGCAATGCAACCTTTTCTTCTGGTCCAAGCACCATTTGTGAGGTTTCCCCTTGGAGGGTTCAAATGAGGAATTTTTAAAATTTTTCATCATTTTTCTTTTCCACATTCTAGAAACAAATTTTTCTTTAATCAAAAGTTTCCAAGAATTCCATGGTAAGGATCCTACTTCTTCTCTTTTACTGATAAACCAGTCCAATTCTCCTCCTTTAAATAGTCTGGGCGGCCTGACTACAGCTATAGCCTCTGGTAGGACACAAGAGCTAATAGTGTAGTCAATAAGATTAAAATTAATTTGATTTTATTCTCCTTCACCGGAGAACTTGCGCCATTCAGAAATAGGGGGTAACAGTTTGAGGGCTTGCTCCATCCCAGGGGTAGGACTAGGCCTAAATATGTTACTCCTATGTATTCCTAATAAGGGTGGTGCATAAGGAGTAGTGGTTTGTCTGGGAGGTTTTGGTTCCTCTGTGGTACTCCCCAAGGGGTTGGTCAGACGGACTTTTAAGTCTCTAAGATCATTTTTGATCAGATTAAGTTGCAGGTCCACTTTGTTATTAAGCACATCCAGTTTTTCACTAAGGGATAGAATGCAGCTAGTGGTTACCAATTCTTCTTTTAAGGGTTGGAAAGACAGAATAAAAACTTGTTGGATTCCTGATAACATATTCTCAATTGTTTGAGTCTTTCTGATCCTACCTTGATTAATTGTCTCCAATAACTGTTCTGCGTGTTCTTTGATTTCTTCCATTCCTACCATCTTTTTTTGGTTATTAATTAATTTGCCTACAACTAATGTTAATTTATCCATTTGGGTATAAACAACGTCCAAATCTTCACAAAAGATTTTGAAATTATGACGCATATCATTAGAAAAGCTAGTAATTACATCAGAGGTTTGTTTGTGCTCACAATTAGAAGCTAATTGTTGTAAACCTTTTTCCATTTTTGAGCTAGGGATATTATCTGATCCCAGCCTTTCTTTCCCTTTAGTTTGGGATGGGAAGAGGATCTCTTCTTTCCTGATCCTTTGCCTTTCAGTTAGGATAATTGATCTCAAGGATTCCACTTTTCTACGTAGGATTCTACCTCTTTCCTTGGAATCATTTTCTGAAGAGCTATCTGGGTAGCTTTTTCCTGGGCGATTATATTTTTTGTAGAAACCATGTCCACCTTGGCTGGGGCTTCTTTGGACTCTTCCCAATATTTAATGTGCTCTCTGACTAAGTCTTTGATCCTGGCTTCCTTGGCCAGATTCTGCTGGGGTGGCTGCAGGGAATCTTCTTGGAAAGGAGGGTGGCTTGATTCTACTACCTTCTCCAGCTCTAGGTTGGGAGAGGGAAGAAGTAATTGGTGCTGCTCCTTGTCCATCAACATTTGATTCACAGGTTCCAGTCCATTCATGGTTGTCCTTATTGGCGGTCTCACGGTTACTGGGAGCTGTTGGCAAAGATCCATAGGAGGGAATTCTCTCTGAGGCTCTTGTGTTACATCTATTCATTTTTGAATAATATTTTTATAAGTATTTTACATAAAAAATCTGTAAAAATAATGTTGAGAATTGACTCTTGACGGGATGTACTCTATATCTGAGACACCCGCAATTGCACATCTTAGTATGAGTGTGAACACTCTACCTCTAGTGAGGACTCTTCTCCTCCTTGACCAGATCTTGTGGAACAGGACTCTCTCTTGAATCCCTTGACACCCCCAATATTTTCCTTTCTTATTTTTATCGATGCCTCTTAGTCTCAATTCTTTTCTTTTCTTTTCTTGACTCTTCTTATTGTCTCAATTCTTTTCTTTTCATATCATCTTGTTGCCTGCTCTCTATCAAATCTATCCATCACATCGGGTACGGGATACTATTAGGTCTCACAACTTCTGAACTCTTGTCTGGTAAGAGACCATCCCCTCAATTTCTCAAGATTGACAACTCTGACTCTCCGCTCTCACCAACTTCAGTTGTCTGCCCATCTATTTGTGCCTTGACTTCTCTCCCATTGTCCATCATCTCTTGACTCTGATTATAGCTCAAACTGTTGGTCATTCTTGTATTCTCTTTTGTCTGAGAAACCTTTGTCTATGAGTTTGCTCTATTCCTGACTCCTTGTCTCTAGCCGCTGGTTTTAGTTTCATGAAAATTCAATATTAAACTTTAACACGGTTAAAAGCCGAAAGACAACTCAAACTAATCAAAAATGAATGAACAAGCCGGAGCCAAAAACTATTTTCACCAAGTTGCTCTCAAAGCCTTGGTCGACGCTATCCCTCCGCTCAATGAAGATAATTACTCCATCTGGCGAGACAAGATGCTGATGCTCTTTGATCTCAAGGAAATCAAAGACGCCATAACCAAAAACTCAGGTCAATTATCCTTAAAGCAAGATCGAGAAATACGAGCCATTATCCTCTCTAAACTCGACAGCGTCACTCACGCCAACGTAGTGAATACGGCAAACATTTTGTCTTCTAAGTTGCTCTGGGCTGAGATTACCCGTAGGTTTGCCTCATCTGAAACCGCAAACAGAGCCCGGGTCTTCAATCAATTTATTCACACAACATTCAACAAGCATGTTATCAAAAGCTTCATCACAGACACGAAAAAGGCACTTATGCGTATGGCAGATGTGGGAATCAAACTGCCCAAAGATATACTCGCGTACCTCCTGCTATTCAAATTTCCCCCTCTTCTCGAGAACCTCAAACAACAAATCATGCATGTAGAGAAGCTTGTGACGGTGGACGTAGTTTTCAATCATCTCATCCAGTACAACAATGAACGAAAGGCACAACTTAAAGTAGGCAAATCCACTCCAGATGTTACTCTGGTGACAACAAAGAGCAGAAGTGAAAGAGAGGAAAAGAAGGTCCGGCTTTGATGTAGAGAAGGCTACCATGATCCCAACGCTCCCCATCCAGAGTCCTCTTGTTTTCATCTTTACCCTCAAATTGCTCCAGGGTGGTGGACTGAGCAGCAGAACGAATGGAAAAATGAAATCAAAAAGACCCCAACAATTAATTACCATGCATTATTGACCCTCTGGATCAATGCAGACAATACCCCCAACCTTCTACTAGACTCCGGCGCGAAAATTCACATCTTCAACGACTTAAAGTTCTTCACATCAATCAATCTTCAGGACGAGCCGGAGGAAATCAAGACTGGAAAGCTTGAAGCCAACCTGAAAATTTGTGGTACTGGCACTGTCCGACTTGAATGGAACAAATCCGTGGTAACCCTAGATGAATGTATGTACCTTCCAGAAATTGTGGTTAATCTAATTAGTCCCGGACTCCTAGCAAAGAAGGGATGCAACCTCGTCCAAGAGCAAGATCAATTCACCGTAACCCAAAACAAAGAGACGGTCCTTAAAGGAATGATTCGAGATAATCTATTTGTTATCAAGAAACCACGAACTGCTGGCAGTAATCTAGCGTTCAATCTCTCAAACCAACTCTCCAACCCTTCTGATGATCTCCAATCCTTATCTGACCTACATAAGATGTACGGCCACACCTCAATTTCCACTCTCAAGCCTCTCCTGAAAGACCAATTCTCCAAGGACGAATTAAACAGATTCCAATGCAAGAACTGCGTAAAGAGTAAAATCACCAAATCACCCTTCTCAGCCACCTCAACACTGTCCTCAAAACCCCTCAAAAGGATTCATCTTGATCTAATCGGCCAAATCACTCCACAATCGAAGGCAGGCCATTGGTACATTCTCACTTTGGTTGATAATTTTTCAGGTTATCTTGCCGCCTTTCCACTGGTATCTAAAGACGAAACTCAGATGTGATAATCAGCATTCTAGAGACTGAATATAAAAGACTCAACTATTATCCATTGGAAATTTTCTCAGATAAAGGAACGGAATTTACTAACAAAACGCTGACCGACTTTGCCAAATCAAAACATATAAAGTTACTCACTTCTGAACCCTACCATTCGCAACACAATGGTCAATCCGAACAAGCTAATCAAACTATTGTCGAATCAGCTTGCGCAACCTTTTCTTCCTCTCGACTACCAAAAAACTACTGGCATATAGTAATTCGGAGTTGTTGTTTCATGTTAAATCAAATCCCGAGGGAAGGTAATGACCTCTCCCCATGGGAACTCATGTTTAAAAAGAACCTCCCAGCTAACTATTTGAAACCAGTAGGATCACCCGTCATATACTTGGGAAATTGTCTCCAGAGAGGGAGAAAATTTGATGAAAAAGGGTTAGAGGGAATCTTAGTTGGGTTCAATCCAATTTTACATTTGTATCTTGTGCTAAACTCATCGGGTGCTGTTGTTGAAACCAAACACGTGCAGTTTCTCAAGAATCACACTTCCAAATTCCCTCTCCTTGAGTCTCCTGGACTCGACCTCTTTTCTCAAACAAGGGAATCCAACGATTCTGATTTCTCATCAGCCAAAAAACAATATACAGTCCGAGCATCACGTGAGAGTCCGGTCGAATCAGAATCTGAGTGCAAAGAGGATAATGCTGCGGACTCTACAGACTTGTCATTTCTGAATTCCCCTCGCTCCCCTTCTCCAACTGAAACCCCGCTTCCCTTGGTATATCAAAGACCCAGACGCGAGTCAGGAAACCAAAAAGGTACGGTTTCCACCATTACTAAAAACCTCCATCCTATAAGGCCGCGCGTAAATGCCCCGAATGGCCTAAGTGGAAAAAGGCCGCAGAAGACAAATTAAGCGGCATCAAATTGCAAGAAGTGTGGGAAGAATACTACGGAAACCCTGACAATATTCTAAATACAACGTGGGTCTTCAAGATAAAAGAAAATTGTCATGGGGAGCCGGTTAAATATAAAGCTTGCATATGCATTCAGGGCTTCAATCAAATCCTGGGAGTTGACTTCAACGAAACCTGGGCGCCTACCGGAAAGATCGCATCTCTACGTCTAGCTCTTGTATACGCGTTGAAGGAAAAAATGAAGTTGACTCAATTTGACGTTAAAGGTGCTTTCCTCCACGCTCCCTTGGAAGAAACAGTTATTATAAGAACTCCAGAAGGGTCGAGTAGGAAATCTCCCTATCTAAAATTAAAAAAGTCCCTCTATGGCTTAAAACAATCTCCCAAGAACTGGTACCAAACTCTGACGCTCTGGATCAAGTCCCAGGGGTACCAAGAATCAACTAGCAATCCTTGTCTCTATCTCAATGCCAATACGAATGAAATACTCTATTTCCACGTGGACGACTTGATTCATGTAGGCAACTCAAGCACCTTTGAATTAAATTTTCTCAGCCGATTTTAGAACTTGTCCTGTCATCCTCCCAACACAATACTTGGAATGCTTATGGAAATCAAGGATGATTGAATTTTCTAAGTCAACCTAACCACATCGACCGTGGACTCGAAGAACTCGGACTGTCTTCTTGCAAAGATGTTCTATCTCCTCTAACCCAAAACCTCAATCTTGAACCCGCCTCAGATGTTGACCATGCGGAATTCTGTCAGTTAAACATCAACTACCGATCCGCTATTGGACTTCTCAATCATCTCTCCCAATATACAAGACCAGACATATCCTTTTCTGTGTCCAGTTTGGCCAGATTCAACGTGAAGCCTGGTATGAGTCATTGGAGAGAGGTCAAGAAAGTATGGATGTATCTAAAAACGACCAAACACTTCAAACTTACAGTTAAATATTACTCCGGACAAGACATCCTCTCAGGTTTCAGTGATGCCACTTGGGGTGATGATCCCGTCTTTCAAAAATCTCAAACCGGATACATTATCTTCCACTATGGAAGCCCGGTTATTTGGAACTCAACACGACAAAGAAACATTACCTACTTGTCTACGGAGTCAGAATTAAATGCATTGCTTGATTGTTATCTCGAAATCAAATGGATCAAACATCTCATCAATGAGGTTTATCAAAACTCAGATCCTAAGCCCAGGATGTATATCGATAACAAGGGGTTAGATGACAAAATTAAGAAGTTTGGCTCTCACTCAAAGTCAAGACACATAGATATAAAGACAAAAGGTCTCCACGAGGATTTTGCAGACCAGCAATTCTCGTTGAATCTTATCCCTAGTCAAGATATGGTTGCTGACTCTCTAACTAAGGCGTCTTCCATCAGTTCGCTTGAATCCTTACAGAATAAAATATTCTCTACCTTTGATGACTACTCTCTTACCAGCCACGGGGAGTGTTGAGAATTGACTCTTGACGGGATGTACTCTATATCTGAGACACCCGCAAACGCACATCTTAGTATGAGTGTGAACACTCTACCTCTAGTGAGGACTCTTCTCCTCCTTGACCAGATCTTGTGGAACGGGACTCTCTCTTGAATCCCTTGACACCCCCAATATTTTCCTTTCTTATTTTTCTCGACGCCTCTTAGTCTCAATTCTTTTCTTTTCTTTTCTTCACTCTTCTTATTGTCTCAATTCTTTTCTTTTCATATTATCTCGTTGCCTGCTCTCTATCAAATCTATCCCTCACATCGGTTATGGGATACTATTAGGTCTCACAACTTCTGAACTCTTGTCTGGTAAGAGACCATCCCCTCAATTTCTCAAGATCAACAACTCTGACTCTCCGCTCTCACCAACTTCAGTTGTCTGCCCATCTATTTGTGCCTCGCCTTCTCTCCCATCGTCCATCATCTCTTGACTCTGATTATAGCTCAAACTGGTGGTCATTCTCGTATTCTCTTTCGTCTGACAAACCTTTGTCTATGAGTTTGCTCTATTCCTGACTCCTTGTCTCTAGCCGCTGGTTTTAGTTTCATGAAAATTCAATATTAAACTTTAACAAATAACTTTTATTCAAAACTAACTTAAGTTGATGTTCAAAGGTACCAAGACTTTATTGGCATTAAATTTATCCTTAGTAGGTAATCCTATGGGGTCTTGGTGTGTTCCAATGAGGTCTTCACTTTCCCAATCAATATTTTCAGGACGTCCAGAGATATCTGGGATTTCTTGATCCAATAAATCAACTTCAGTGGCAGTGGTTTCAGGTACAGGAGGGTTCACTGATAAAAAAGTTTATTTTATTGGTTAATAGAATATATTAATATTATTTTAAAAAATAATGTGGTAATACAAGTTGTATACTTACTTTTGTGTTTCAAAAAGTACTTTATATGGTATTTATTCCAAGCTTTATGTTTCCTTAATAGGACCTGAAATTTGATGCGCCTCTCAAGATTTTCTTGTTCAAGGAGTTTATGTAAGTGTTTACATTCAGAAGAGGAATTAAGTTTCTCATCTTGAGTTAAAGCTTTCCAACAAGTAGGTTTATAATTTTTGAATATATTCTTCTTTTCTTATCTTTAAAAAATTTACATAATATATTGTTAATTCTGCATTGGTTTTTAAATCCACTGCAAAAAAATTTAATGATAAATCACAGTTAGAAAGTCAGATAAATTTGTCTTTGATTTATTTTTACATGAAATGTCTGGTCCAAGGTATTAAATATAATAAAATGGAATATTTTCGCGCCAGACCCCCAATTGTCAGCCTCCTGGATGCCAAGACACTTGCTATTGTTTAGCTACCAGAGTTGATAGAATAAATAATAAATATATTATTTAATAAATGCAGCAAAAATCCGTAAAATATTTGGATAAAGCTTGTTGCAAGTTTAAGTGGTTTGGTTATGGTTTATTGTTTTAAATCCATATGAATAAATTGATTATTAAATATTTTTATAGAGGGGCCACAATTATATTGGGGATGTTTAACACCTCTCTTCAGGGATTTCAGTATGAAAACACCTAGTCCTAGTTAATTTGGGCTCTTTAGTTTAAAGCATATTTTTCCCCAAGATAATATGTATATAAAATACACGGTGGAGTGGCAGGGCCTTGTAACCAAGCTGCCACGACAGAGAAGGGATAATAAAACTCACTAGGATATCATTAAATTCTTTGGGTATCTGTTTGAGACGTGCACTGATGGGTTAAACCTGTATACTGGGGTTATAAGGTTGTTCAGCAGTTTTAATTGATAAAAATAGGTTGAGGACGGATATTGTTGATCAGAATTAGCCATAAATCACTAACATATCTCTTATAAGTACTTGATTACCTTGGCACGGTGTCTGGATATAAATACAACTTGGTCTCTGCCCATCAATATGCTCAAAAGAGCTCTTTATTTGTAGCTTTTGGAGTCCCAATACTATCCTTCTGAGGGGTACATGGGCTCAAAGGGACGGACACTAAGGCTAGCAGGGTTACCAGTTGTAGCCTTTCACGTGTTATTTGTGCTAAAGCAAGGGTAGCATCTAATTCCCCAGGGTATGGGAATTATTCTACTCTATAATTGATATTTGGACTTGTGAATAACACTAATCTGTCCTATTTATATATTATTTAATTATTTATCCATAGTAAATATACCAAGTAATTTAATAATTATTTAAATAAACATTTCTACGGACATCCTGATGTCAGGTGAGTTCTCATTATGTATTATATAAATGGAGTAAATTCATGATATTGATTTTACTCCTTATTTTCAAGTTCAAGTTGATTTACTAAAATAATTAATTAAAAATATAAATCATGAGAATTTGTGTAATATTTTGACATCATTAGTCTTCTTAGTATGTCACGGAAATATTGCTGTCTAAAAAATCCCATAAAATTATATTAAAGCATATAAATATATTTTTAGAAGTTTTCATTGTCTTTTTTTCGACATTCTTGGTACTTTGAATTATATTAAATAAAAAATAAGTATAAGGGTTATTTAAGTATTTTTATATTATATTATGTACTTTTGGACTATCTACTATCCATTGGCTTATTTATTACTCATGTAGAATGTTCCCTTGTGGGTTGTAGCATGTTTACGCGGTACCTAAGCCTCTCAGGACGCCTGTCACTCTGTCAACCTGTAGTCCCGCGGCTGCGTACTTGTCAGAGGCTCGGAGCTGCGTACACAACCTTGATGGAATGACAGGGCTGTATCTCAGCCGCGCGCAGGTGCATTGGCTGCCGCTGCTGCGTGCGGGAATTGTGACAAAACACATTTCCGTCCATAACTCCTAAAATATACACAACCCCTCAATTCTGACTGAATTTTAGGTGTGAAACCTGTACGTGAAAATACATGTGAAGTATTTAATTGACCAAAAGCTCCATAGTGGAGCCGTGTTATTTTGGTCTTTCTTTCCTTAATTATTTAAAATATAAGGAGTTGGATTTCAAGGTTGGGGTCAGAGAGTAAGCCTACCTAATTTTTGGTGGAGAATCCATTTCAGAAAAATAATATTTATTGTTTTCCTACTCCTTCTTAGTTTAGTTATATTATTATTATTTTTATGTAATTTTTGTTACTTTTGCAGCTTGCTTTGCAATAGTAGCAAGCTGACAAAATCTGTGGTTTATGCAATATGGAATCATTCTTGTGAGTTACTTGGTATTGCTGAACATTTTCCAGTTCAAATTTGTTGAAATATTGTTGGAAACTGTCATTATTGGATTACTAGTTTGGAAAGACCTATGATCTTGCGTCAACCATTTTTAATGGGCTTGGGTGCTACGTTGACTTTTTCTGATCAATTTGGGGAGAGAATCCTTCTTTCCAATGCTTATGGAAGGAAAATTCAAGTTAATCTCTGCTCATTGGATTCTGTTTTTTGGGTAAGATATACTCTTTTCATCATTCTAAATCAGTTCTAAATGGGAAGAAGAAGGAAACTTCTAATTCCTCTAATTTTTTAGAGGAATAGTTGATTCTACTTGTAGTTGTAGTTATTCCCAGCCTTGTAATTCAACTCAAGGATCAACTCTCATCCCAGAGGCTCATTTTTCTTTTTTCTAATAATTTTCTTCTGATCTGCAAATTATTAAAATCAAAAACATGTCAAAATAAAAAATCCCAAAAATATTCCCTCTCTCTCTGGATCTGTGGTTTCTTCTTTTCCTTTTTCTCTTAATACTTTTCAATCTTCTTTTATTTCTGGTTATAATCTCTTCAATGAGTATAAACTAGATCCTGATCTTGATTCTCTTCTTAATGGTTTTGGTATGCAGGAATATGGACTTCAGTGGAGGCACTTGGGGGTCAAAGTAGGTCCTCCCAATTATGCACCACTAGGGAATTCTTCTATCATCATTTTCAAAACTCTACCTTTTGCCACACCTGTAAGCAATTTATTATCCCTTGGTTCTTATTTTATGGAAAAAGCACCCTTTGAGGATATTTCAGAACATATGATGTGGAAAATTTTGGAACATGGTCTCAGTTTCCACTTTAAGGCCTTTCTGGTCAACACTTGTAGGAAACAGGAACTTCTCTCTTTTGCCACCAAGTCTAAACCAGTCTCAAAAAAGGTCCAACCCATCAATCAGCCTAGGCCCGTCAACTTTAATCCTCCTCTTATGCGCCCTCCCTTGTCCCATGATCCTTACTGTAGTTTATCTCAATCTCTTGCTGGTCCCTTTGTGCCTTGTGTTTGTGTTACTGAAGAACGTCTGAAAGTGGTCAACTCTGGTCCAGATGGATGGCTTCTTCCTGATGATTTGAATTTGATCAAAAATTTCTTATCTCTGAGGGAAAATTCTATTGCCTTCTGTGAAGAAGAGAGAGGTCTCTTGAAAGAATCTTATGGTCTCCCTTACATCATCCATGTAGTTGAGCAAAATACCTGGAAAAAGAGAAATATTCCAATCCCTCCTGCTAAAGTCAACAAATTCAACAAGGTAATCAGTGAATGAGTCCATACTGGTCTATATGAAAAGTCAACTTCCAGTTTTTCCAGCCCTGTTTTCTGCGTCCTTAAAATTAATGGTAAACTTAGAGTAGTTCAAGGTGTCCAACCTCTCAACAAAGTTACAATTAAAGACTCTGGTGTTCATCCTGCTAGTGAATAATTTGGGTAATCTTTTTCTGGGAGGGCTTTCTATGGTCTGGGGGACATTATTGGTGGATATTAAAAACAATCTCTAAATCCTCTCTCTTGTCCTCTAACTACCTTTGATACTCCTCTTGGTTGATTCCAGCTTACTCCATTGCCTCAAGGTTCCACCAATTTGGTTGCACTCTATCAGGATCAGATGATATGGATCCTCCAGGATGAAATTCCTGATCATGGTGGGATCTTTATTGAAAATGGCAGAATTGAAGGTCCAGAGTCTGATTATGATGGAAGCTCTTATCTTGGCATTCAGGGATTTTTCAATTCATTTGGGAATACGCTACTACTTTGGAAAGTATTCTGTTTTAAATCGAGGGATTGGGACTGACTGTTTCTGGATCAAAATTGGCTTCTGGTGTCCCTGCTCTGGAAATTGTAGGCCATGTGGTCTGCAAGGAAGGAAGAAGGATGGCATTATCCAAATTCAACAAGATCATCTCTTGGCCCACTCCAATCAATCCCACTGAAATTAGAGGCTTTCTAGGTGTTGTAACTTTTTTTTGGATCTTCATTCCATGTTTATCCAGAATCTGTGCCTCTTTGAGTTGTCTGATCATGAAAGAAGCTGAATGAACTTGGGCCCAAGCTTGTGAAAATTTGTTTCAGTTGCTCAAAACCATTCTTTGGAAAGACGTAGTGTTCAAGAAGATCTCTTATGGATTGGGAGCTGGCAAGAACAAGCTGGCTTTAAATTCTAGTTATCAATCTGTTGGGGCTGTTCTTTCTCAGGAAGATGAAAATGGTTGGGACCCTCCTGCTCTTTATGAATCCTTTCAATTTTCAGATGTGGAATTCAGATACTCTCAACCAAAACTGGAACTCTACGGTGTGGTTCAAATGTTGAAGAAACTCCAAACAGTCCTCTGGGGTAAACTTTTTGAATTACAAGTGGATGCTTCATCCATCATTGAAATGACCAATGCTCCCAGCCTTCCCAATGCTCCTATGACTTTTTGGGTTGCTTTTATTCAGTTTTTCTCTTTTGATATTGATTACAGGCCTGGAAAATCTTCCACAAGGCCTGATGGTTTATCTCAATGTCCTTGGGGAGATACTTCATTGGATTTGGGAGTGGATTTTGAAAAGGAGAAACCCATAATTCAACCTTTCTTCACTTTCTCCTCTCAAGATTATTCTGGCTTTCAGTAGGGTATCTGGCATAAATTAGAGCAGTACCTTTCAACTCTTAAAAGACCCACTGATCTTTCCACCAATGAATTTTAATCCCTTAAAAGAAATTCCTCTCATTTTTTTGTTCAAGGTTCTAGGCTTATCAGAAGAGGAAATCCTTGTGCTCTCATTGTTTTTACTATCCCTTCTAAGCAAGATTAAATCCTTGAAAATCTCCATGAGGGTCTTGGTCATTGTTGGGAAACCAAAAATTATCAACACATATCCAAACAATTCTGGTGGCCATCACTGAAAAAATTCATCTCTCAATGGTTCTGGAGTTGTGAAGTTTGTCAGAAACATGATCTTAGGCGCCAAGCTGAAATTTTCAATCCTACTGGGGAGTCCACTGTCTTTGGAAGGATTGCTATGGATGTGATTGATATTAAGGCAGGTGGTTCTAATTATCTCATTGTCTCTAGAGATTATTTTTCTGGATGGGTTAAAGCAAAATTCCCCAAGAATCTCATCTCTGAATCAGCGGAAGCTTTCCTTTACAACAAATGGACAATGCCTTATGGCTTGGCTTGATCTTATTCCACTGATAGTGGCTCTGAATTTGGTGGACAACTGGCTGAAATTATTCAATCCCTTCCTTTTCAACATTAGGTTACTACTCCTTATGATAAAGAAGGCCAAGGCATGGTGGAACAAGGCCATGCTCCTTTGAAGGCTTCTCTTGTCAAACTGGCTGGTGAAAGTGGAAATAATTGTTGAAAATTTCTTCCTATGGTTCTCTGCTCTGATTCAATCTCAACTAAATTGACCACTTGCTACTCACCTTACAAAATTGTTTTTGGCCAAAGGGCTTTCCTCCCTCTTGATCTTGAAAAGGAATCTCTCCTGGGTATCTCATGGGAGCAGGTTTCCTCAAAAACTGATCAATTAGTTTCAAGATGCAAGAAACTGGAGCAAAGTGAAGACATTTGTGACAAAACTTATCAAAAGATGATTGAATCAAGAGGAAAATAAGTTCAGTATTGGGAAGATAAGTGATAAGATTGTGGCGTGATTTACTAGAACTGAAAACCAGCAGACTGCAGACCAGAGTTAGAAAGTTAAAAAACCAGAACAGAATGAGAGATAAGAAGAAAGATGAAGAGACAAACAGCTTAGACTTTGTTTAGAGAGTACATAAAAAGAAAACCCTGGCAGCACAGAAGTAGTAGAGGAAAGAAGACGTAGGAGAATGGCTGCAAGGGGCCAAACTAGGTTGTCAGATGCATTGAGCTTGGGTAATCTTGAGGATCATGTTCTTACCAGGCATGGACTCATAGATAGGGACTTGATTGAATGGAGACTTTGAAGAGATCAAACTGGGTCAAGGAGAATAGAGGGTAGAGAGGAAAAGATGGGCCAATGATGATTTGAGAGGAAGAGAGAAGATATAGGAAGCAGACTGAAAATAAAGAAAGAAAGAAGAAGTAAAAGGTATTGAAGAAAAAGAAATATATTGCAAGGAAGAGAAAGAAGAAGGAGGAATCAAGTCTGCCCCGGCTAGCCAGGAGGAGCCCAGATCCCTTCTGAGGGCAGGGTCTGAGTCAGCTGAGGACCCAATTGTCACAGGACAGATCATTGGGGGACCCGCCCAAGTTTGCGCGAACTTGGAGACAGATTCATAATATTATAATATTTGACAATATTTAACAATAAGCATGCAAATTGAAGCGGGTTTTCCTTAAATCCTGGTGATCTAGTTTTTTCTTATAATTGATCCTGGGGGACTCAGTGGCGAAAGCTCTTTTCAAATTTTTGGAATGGTCCTTATTGGGTGGTTTGTCAAGTCAGAGGTGTCTCATATGTTTTGGAATAACTGAATGGTACTCAGTTGTCCAGAAGGTTCTCTGCTGATCAAGTCAAGAGTTTTCATGGTTTTGTGGGCAATTTGGGGTCAAAGTAAGTCCTCCCCCTTTGTACAAACAGGGTCATCTACTGTGTTTTTTTGTTGTTGTAAAACTCTGCTTTATGCCACATACATGTGCACCTGGGAAAGCCTCTGGTTGTGCTACTGCCACTTCTAGGGCTCTCTTGGATTTATCAAGATTTTTTTTCTTTGACTATTCAATGACTCTCAAGACCAAGAAATGGCCTATTTTTTTTTTCTTCATATTGTCTCCTTTTCTCAATATCTTCAAAATTTCAAGATGCAGACTAGGGACAGTGTGTAGGTTGGGGAGAGATGTGGTGACAAATTTGGTACACCTCAAGAAAGGGGGCAAAAATTTAAAAAAAAATTCTTAGTTTTTTTTTCTTATCCAAAAACTGAAAATAAAATATTATTTTATGTATAGCATTTATTATTTTTTTTTCCTTCCTCCAACTTCTACCTGTCCTAGTGGTCTAGGGCAGGCCCGTGGGTTTTCAAGTCCCCAGGCTCTGTATTCAATTTACCCTTTTCTCACATTTGACAGCCCTTGGTTGCTTTTTGGCCAAAGAGTGCGTGCAAGGATTCTTGCTTGATCCATCAAATTGATATTCCACCCTCCATCCATGCATCAGTCAAAGACTTATTTCTCTATTCCTACCCTCATCATACGTCCAATCACCCCTCCACCCCATTTGTTGGTTGCATCATCTGTCTCCAACCAATCCCATTTCCCATCCATCATCCTGCTTCATCTGGTTGCCTGCGCCGCTCATTTCCAGCAGCTGCCATCATTTATCCTCCAACCATCATCACCTCAGCGCTCATCACCATGCGCAAAACCGTCATTAAAATCTCACTCATCCCTCAATGTCCAACCAACAGCTACCACTCCCCCTCCCTTCCCCCATTCTTGACTACCATCACTGACCACGCTCAAGCGCAAGTTCCTCCACATCTCTCATCCCTCCAGCTATTCAACCCCTTTGGGCGCTCCCATCCAAGCGTGCTCAATCTATCCCACCTCTGGCGATTGGTTGGTTGGTTGAGTTGCTACCTCCAATCATTCCATCAGCCCCATTGCTCTCATCTCCTAGGTAAATCAGGGAATGTCCATCCATCCATCACTTGGAGTTGATCCTCCGCTCTTAGGAGTTGATTCTCCGCTCTTAGGAGTTGATCCTCCCCTCTTAGGATTTGATCCTGTGCTCTTAGGAGTTGATCCTCCATCATCATCATCATAAAAAAAAATTGGCTTACATTTTTTCTGCACTCCTATTTGTCATACACTTGTAACTAGTTACACAGCCCTCTTTCCTATATAAAGAAGGGGGCCTTCCCTCAGCTTTTCTAATCAATCTATGCACCAACTATCTATGGATCCATCCATCTTATGGTATCCATCAATCATCTAATCCTCTGATCAATAAATAAGGGTATCCCCCTGTGTGTCTCATCATCATCATCATTATCATCATCATCATCATCATCATCATCATCATCATCATCATCATCATCATCATCATCATCATCATCATCATCATGAAGCTGGATATATTGGTTGATTATCCCCTGATGCTCATGCTCATCACCAACAAGTAGCCTTGCTGGTTGAAGAATAATTCATGTGGTTTAATTCTTGAGTGTGTTAAACCACTACTTTGATCCCTTTCTCTGACCACATTGGTCTTGATCATTAATCTGACTGTCTTTCTGGAACAGTCACGTTTGACTAAGAGGTTTATGTAGATTAATCCTGGAGTTTTAAGCCTCTCTGTATTTCTGTGATAGTTGCATTCTGCCACACTACTCTTGAGTTTCTTGAGAAGTGTTGGTTTATTCTTATTCAATATTTTCATTGTTCTGCTTTGGAACTTCATAGACAAGCTGTGTTGTTAGTACAGCCTCCCACAGTTATCTGGTACCCTCCTTGTACCTTCAATCAATTGATTGTCTAAGTTGGGAAGATTTATTGAGAACTTGGAGGGGTATTGGGATTGAGTTTCTTTTTCCTGAGCCTCTTGTTACAAACAGAGCTATTAGCTCGTGGGCTCTGTTGCTTTCAACTTCCCTGTTCTATTGAACTCCAAAGCAGACTATAATTTATTTTTTTTCAAGTCTTTCCCTCACCCTCTTGTCTCAGAGCGTGTTGTCTTCCTTTCTGTTTTTTACTACCAAGTTATCCCCTTCTTTGTGATTATACATCTACAAGGTTCTGGCCCTTTATTCTGGTTCCATCTGAAAATTTTTTTAAAACTCAGGAGGGTAGCCTAAAAAAGCACTTTTGCCCTCCACAGAACTGCCAACAGCCAGCACTTTTTGGAGCCTTACACCATCCCCTACTGGTCTGCTTTCTTTTGCTTGTTCCTCCCTTCTTTGGCATCTATACTAACTTGTTTCTTCCTCTCTTGTTTCTTATTTTTTAATAATCATTCTGCGTTGAATTGGTCAAACCTCCCAGCCCAATTTTTTCCTGCCCCAATTTTCAATGACCAGCCGTGCTTGCCCTTCAAAGGGGAGCTTTTGGTGGTCCTTTTCAGCCTTGCTTGCTCCATGGCCATATTTCTTTGATGTTGCGCCAGTACCGCCAGGTCTGGACAGTTGGATCTGGAAAACCTCTGCGCCCACTTGTATGATGCCATGCACACCCTTGAGCCATATACATATACATATATTTATTTTTCTCATTTTTGCTAACCTTTCCTTTTGGTTAAAATTGATGGGGAACAATGCAGTTAAATATATGGTGAGTCTTTATTATATTGTATTTTTTTCTGTTGGAGATAACAAGAATATCACTTATACACCCCATTTTTTTGTAGGTTTTCTTTATATGTTTTTTGGGGGGTTTATTATTAATTTTACAGAATTCTGGCAAATGATGATGGGAAAAAAATTCTAGTTCTACCTATTATGTTGAGTCTTTATTGTAATATTTTTTTTCTGTTGGAGGTACCAATAATATCACCAATACCCCCTTTTTTTTATTTTTTGTTTTTTGTAGGGTTTATTTATATTTTTCCATTATATTTATATATATATAAATTATCTTTTATATTTTTTTTGTTGGTGATGATGGAATTTAACATGAAAGACTCACAGTGAAATATAAAATGGTTGTGCTTTCCACCCTTTCCCTCAGCTCAAAAAAGGAAACTGGGGGCTTCCTTCTTCATCAATAACAATTATTAAAAGGAAAAAAATCACTCCTCCAAGTACCCTGACCACCTGATATGTTTTGTTATTATTTCGTAAATCACAACCTTTCAATTTGTCCAGTCTTTGGCTCATTCTTCACCATAGTATAAGCTACACTTGATGACCCAAGGAGCTTTTCCATAATGGGATGGTCAATCACCATCCATCAGAAAGTCATTAGTCAATTTTTTGTTGAGAATTTCTATGAATTCTGAGTTATACAGGCCTTCCCCAGGTATTTCTCCCCAGTTTTCCCCTTCCATATCTTCCAGGTTGGTTCAAAATCCTCCAAATATTCTTCCAAAATTTTCATGGTTCTCTTCAGCTTCCATTTTGTCCAAGATATCATTCCAGGTTCTTTCAATTGTTTCCTCTTTAAAAATCAATGGAGTGAGAATATTTTTTTCCCAAGGATCTGGTAATTCTTCAAAGTTTACTTGTGGTATATTCATGTCTGGGTCACTGATCCATTTTTCTGCTTGATATTCTTCATTAAGTTTGGTTTGAACATTGTAGATACCCATTGGCTTACTTGGTGGTGTATTTTGCCATCCAGATTGATTTGGTGAACATATTGGAGTGCAAAGCCTTTCTCCATTTACAACCTCATAACTTGGGACTTCCCCTTTTTTTTGAAAACTCCAACCTTCCTTTGTAATCCACAAGGAATGGCCTCCCAATAACAGTGTGTATTGATCCTCTGGCAATCAAGAAATGAGCAGTTTTTGGTTGTCCAGGAGTAATTTCAAATATAGTCCTTTCATCCAATCCAATGAGTGGGGTGGAATGGCCCCAAATCCCAGTAACATTCATGAATAATTCTTTGGGCACAAATCCTGTCTGGATTGCCAATTTTTCAGGTATTACATTAAGTTCAGAACCAGTATCCACAAGGGCCTTGAATTTTAATTCTTCTATCCAGATATTAATGAAACCCAATGGGAAAGCATAAGTCAGGTTGGTCTATGGAACATGAGTACTCTTCATCTGAGTAGTCCCCAAACTGGTTTTGAAACCTATTAATCTCCCTATTGTCCTTTATGGCTGATGATTTGAAGGCTTTCCCTAAGTCCAATGTTCCTTCAGGACTCGTCTCTTTTAAGAGATGGAAAAACTTTGGTGAAATAGAAAGGAGCTCTTCCAAGGTAAGATTAAATCTTTGTTTCAATACATTTTTCATCAATTTTTCTCCAATATTGGTTCCCTCTTGATTATCCACTGGTTCTGAATTTTTTTTCATTTACTTCACAGGTTCTTTTTTAGTTTTCTTCAAAGGCTCCTCTGAGGGCTCTTGACCTTCATCTTCAGATTACTGGTCCACTTTCTCAATCTATGCTCCTGGATAACTTGCTCTTATTTTCCTGGATCTAACCTCCTTAACTGGTTTTGAAGGTTTGTTTTCTGGTTTGGGGGGGTCTTTATTTACTGGCTTTGTATTTTTCTGGGACTTCTCAGCCAATATTTGGGACTACTTTGTTCCCTATTTGACTTTGGATTCCTTCATATTTCCTTCTGGTGGTGCCCAAGCTTCCCAATTTCAAAACTCCAAGAATGCTGCAACATTGGATGGGTCCTCCTTCTTCTGGGGTTCCTCAACCTAAATTAGGCTCTTTTGGTTTCTAAGAACTTCTTCACTTGGTCTCTGGGTTTTTCCTGGTTACTGAGTGTTACTGGTTCAAAATTTGGAAAGAATAAACTGGATCCTTGCTTGAATACTTTCCTGTTTTTAAGGTCTTCTGAGAGATCTGGAAAGTTGAACTGGGTATGGAACTCATGGTCTCAGTATTTGCATTTTACTGGCCATCTGGGCCCTGCATTGGTTACTGGGGTTCTAAAGTTTTGTGCCATTCCTTTATTGGTCCTATCAAAATGGGGTAGTGCTTACTTCTGATTCAAATCCATAGTGAGCTTTGAGATTTCCTATTTCATCTTCAGGATTTCATCTATTCCTGATGGCTGAAACTTGACTTATTTCTTGGGTTCCACTAGTTTCTTGCTGGAGGTTCTAGGTGCTTCTTCATCATCCACATCCTCAAAGGAAAAATCGTTTCTTTCAGCTCTCTGATACCAGGAACCTTGCTGTCCTTTAGCTACAGAGAGTGATAAAAATGCTGCAATAATAATATTCCAAAAATAAACACTTAAGAGCTCAAATAATAAATATGTTAAGAGCTGGCGCAACTTTCAATTGTTTTGGTTAGAAGTGTTTGTGATTTGTTATAAAAAGAGGGGCCACATTATTATACTACTGGGGATCTTGAAAGATGGACAAACTCTCTTCAAGAGGCCTCCTAAGGCAGTTTAAGAACCTTGGAATGAATCATGGGTGCATTATAAGGACTTATACACTGGTATTTCCGGGAAAAACAGCACAATGGCAAAGGAACAAAGGGAAACAACCACTCTGAGTCAATAATCCAGGGAAAAGCCTGCAATGATTCAGGTAAAGGGTTTCAGGACTAATAGGGTTGATTGCCAGACTAAACTTTAATGATACAGGTTGATTGGTTTTGGGAAATAATAATAATACTGCAGAATAATTCATAAATCACTTGCTTATCTCTTTATAAGCATTTGATTAACAATGAAACCACCTCTGATTGATAATAATAAATTCCTGGTAAACCTGATGGGGAATAATGGATCCAAAGATGTCTGTATGAATACCTTTTGGGGTGATAATGAGCTTCTCAGGGCACATAGAGAGGGTTCCGCTCATGGGCTGAGGCTGGTCAGCTAGTCAGGGCAAGTTAAGCACTTCCACTTGGTGCTTTCAATCAGCTGTCCTAATATCTGATAGATTTCTGTACTATTTTGGCCACAGGATCTGTTAATTTGTTAATGGCTTAATTCTGATCATTCTGCACTTATCCTTCATTCTGCATTTATCCTTCATCCTGCACTTATCCTTCATTCTGCACTTATCCTTCATTCTGAACTTATCCATCATTCTGCACTTATCCTTCATTTGTACTATTAATACTTTTTTAAAGTATACAGATGTGGGTATTAATTGATTTTCCATCATCTGCTGAGCATGTAGTTAATTTTTAATAATTGTTAAGGCCACTTCTTGTAGTGTTTTGTGGTCCTCAAAGATTTGGATATGTTTGTTTTGTGGTGCCTTTCATCATTTGATTAATTTCTTCAAATACCTTAAAATTAGTTGTATAATATTTTCATTTATGTTTAAGGTTTTTAGACCATTTAAAATCCTTATTTCACATTATTACATATGCTAGGTAAACCTTACTAGGTTTTAGCTCCTGTGAGTGGTACCTGGGGTCTGATTTGTCACAACTGATCCTGACACGGGGATCACTCCATTCAGATGCGCGTGGGGTAGGATCCGCTGCATGCGTGGCAAAATTGGTTGCGGTTGGGACTTCTGTATGCAGGAATGTGATGCTACAAGTACAGAGGGGTTGTGTAGGGATGCGGGAATGCACAGGAGAATTGTGAAATAAAACATTCCCGTGTGTAACTTCTAAAATATACACAAAACCACAATTCTCACTAAATTTTAGTTGTGAAACCTATAGGTGAAAATTTATGTGTAATATTCATTTGTCCAAAAGGTGCAATATTGGTGCCATGACGTTTTGGTCAATTATTATTTAATTATTTGAAATATGAAGGAGTTATATTTCAAGGGTGGGGTCAGTGAGTTTCCCTACATTATTATGAGTGGGGAATCCATTTCTGCAAAAATATTCATGGATTTCCCACTCCTCATTAATATTTTATTTATTTATTTTTATTTTATATCTTTTTTACCTGGACAGGTTTCTCTGTACATAGTAGAAAGCTGGAAATTCCCACAAATTCCTTCAAGTATTCCAGTTCAGGAGGAACGTATCTTCCATCCCTTGCAATCTTGATTATACCTTCATTGGCCAATTCTCTGTTCAACTCGCTCCTAAGATCAGTTGACAAGGCTTTCCAGAGGTTCTCTACACCTTCCCAGTTGATGTTGTCATACTCCATCCCAATGAAATAAAGTAGCATTTCTTCATAATTACCCATAGACTTATGGAAGTCCTTTTTGGTCTTGATTCCTCCCTGCTCTTGATTAATTCTGAGAAATGTGGGGATGGATTGCTTATTAAAACTTCTATAGGGGGTAGCTGTGTCCCATTTCCTCTTCAACTACCTCTTCAAAAGATCCCAGTCTCCATGTTCATGTCCTTCCATATCTTCAATAGATTCCCTAATATTTTTGTCTTGGACTAGAAAAGGTGATTTTAGAGCTATATCTATTCCTCCTGCCTTTTAAATTCTAGCCAGGGCCTTGATTCTTTTAATGAACTGCTCCACCTCTGTTCCATCAAATTCAATATCAATTTTTTTCCATCTAATAATACTCCATTTTTTTCATCATTCTTGATCATTTAATTATCGTGGGTTATTCATCTGGCTGGTGTTCTTTCAGTATGCTGGCTCTTTATTGCTTCTCTTTTTTCTTCTCTAGCTTGGTAAAACATTTTTTTCCTGGAATATTGGAGGGGGTTTTTGATTCCTCCATGCTTCCTGTTTTCATCTTTCCAAATGCTGATCTTGGGGTGGAGGTCTGAAATCTGGTTCTTTGTTAAGCATAAGGGGTTTTTGGGAAGCCTTTTGCTGTTCTTTCTTCAAGTATAAGTTTTGAGAATTTGGAAATTTTGGTAAGGTTCTCCCTGATTTCTGATGTCATATCATGCTGATTCTGAATTCTTTCCTGGTCTTTGTCTGCTTTTTCTTGGGGTCCACTGGCCATTTTGGGTTTGTCTTTCAGTTATTTCTCCATCCTGGTTATTGAGGAAAGTGCTCCTTGTTTATTATTCTCAAATACTCTGATTTGGTCCTTGAGGTACTTTCATATTTGGTGAATATGTCTTCCTTTAGTTTCCTGAATTTCTGTTGGGCTAAAGGGGCTAATTTTCCAAAGATCTCTTCAGTTATAGGTAATAACTGATCATTCCAAAGGAAGGAAGTCATTTTTGGGACACAAATTGTAGAGACTCCAAGGGATAATGGTATTATTTATAAAATAGCTTTCTGGAATTCACTAGAAGGGGAGTTTAGTTTTCTATTACTCTTGAATAGATAGTGGTAAGCTAAGATGGTTTTTAATTGCCTGCCCTTCTGAACTATAATAAGTCTGCACAATAATTTTTTTATTATGTTTTCTTTGAGACTTAAAATAGTTCTCTGATCAGACGTAGATTACTTTTTAATAGATATTTTTAGGAATTCAAAGACTATTCCAGGTTGGATTACATTATTGGCCATCTTACACCAATTGATAATCAAGAATGTTTGAATCTTTCTGACTATTATTCATGTTCCAATTAAAGAATTTTAGGGTTGACTAAAAGGTGTTTAACCAGTACAAGGACCCAAAGATGGTTTTTCCCACAGGGGTCTAGTCAGAAATAAAAGTTTGGTTGGTTTTTTTGTTGTTCTCTTCGTTTTTATAAATTCACTAATCAAAAAATAAGGGTTTTATCCTCTTAATAATAGGTGTTGACTAACAGGTCTTTTCTCAAGAACCCTTCTTCAAGAACACCTGGGGTTGGTTAAAATTTTCACTGATAATTACTTGTATGATCATTTATTTCCTTTTAACTTGATTCTGGCTCTCTGACAATCTGGTCCTGATCAGGAAGAGGCCATGGATGTTAGGGGTCATATATCATAGGGGCAGATTCCATGCTAGACAACTTGCATAGGGCAAAACAGCCCACCTTAAATAGACAAATATCTTCCTCAGGGAATTTTCAGGGCTACCTTTAGTGTGGTTCCAATCCTCTCTCTGCACTGTTCAAGCACAGGAGGTTACAGTCAAATGAGGCAATAATTTTGGTTAAAAAACATGTGGAACAAGCCAAGTGATGGCTGTATTTTTTAGTATAAATTTTAGTAGACAGGCAAAAATATGAGGAAAAGGTTAAGATGGGTGAGTTATGGACGCTTCTAGGTTCTTATCTTGTATAAAAAATGATGAAGAAGTTCCCAAAAGCTTGAGTTGATTTTTCTGGTGGGGAAAAGCATGAAGCATGCTTGGAGGATGCAAGCGCTCTTTGGTAACTGAAATTGTATAACTTGTATGGTTGAGCTGGTGTAACAGTACTTTTTTGTTGCTTCTCAGGAATCTTTGGAGCACTTATCATGTATAAAATTTTGCAGGAACTACCTGCATGCTGTTTCAATGGAATTAGTTGTAGAGATATGAGGTATGATGTTTTACTGCATGCCCCCTTGGGTGACTTGAGAGTGTGGCTTAAAGGTGGTGTTTGGTTTATATGATGGGAAACTGAGTATTAGAGTACTTCAGGGCACGGTTCAGAGGCCTTATCTGGTGGCTCAAGTTTTAGAGAGGTTGTTTGTACTGAGCTGTCATTTCTGGTTGGTGAGAATTGAGACATACTTGGCTGCATGAGCCCCTACTTTTGTTGGTGCATGTATGAGTGTTATATGGTCTTATTTGTGGAAAACTGAGTATCAGGGTACTCCAGGGGACGGCTCAGAGGTCTTATCTGGTGGTGAAAGTTCCATAAAAGTCATGTGTACTGAGTTATTATTTCTGGTTGGTGAGAATTCAGACATACTTGGCTGCATGAGCCCCTATTTCCATTGTGTCAGCCTCCTGGATGCCAAGACCCTTGCTATCCTTTAGCTACTGGAGTTGATAGACTAAATAATAAATTTATTATTCAATAAATGCAGCAAAAATCCATGAAAAATTTGGATGGAGCTATTGCAAGGTTGTCAGCTTGCTAATATTGCAGAGCAAGCTGCAAAAGTAACAGAAATAACATCAAAATAATAAAAATAAAATTAAACCTAAGAAGGAGTAGGAAAACCATAAATATTATGACAGAAATGGATTCTCCACCCAAAATTAGGTGGTGTCACTTACTGACCTCACCCTTACAATCTAACTCCTTATATTTTTAAATAATTAAGGAAAGAAAGACCAAAAAGCCACGGCACCACTATTGAACTTTTTTTCCAAATAAATATTTCACTCTTATTTGCATGTAAAGGTTTCAACCCTAAAATTCAGTCAGAATTGAGGTGTTGTGTATATTTTAGGATTTACAGAAGGAAATGTGTTCTGTCACAATTCCCGGGTGCAGAAGCTGCAGCCAACGCACCCATGCGCGGGTGAGATACAGCCCTGTCACTCCTTCAAGGTTGTGTACGCAGCCCCGGGCCTCTAACAAGTACGCAGCCGCGGGAGTACAAGTTGACAAAGTGACAGGTGGCCTGAGAAACTTAGGTACCATGTAAACATGCTACAACCCACACAAGAACATTCTACATATGTAATAAATGTTCCCGTGGATAAAAGATAGTCTAAAGGTAAATAAAATTATATAAAAATACTTAAATAACCCTTGTACTTATTTTTTATTAAATATAATTCAAAGTAAAAAGAATATCGAAAATAAGATAATGAAAACTTCTAAAAGTATATTAAAATACTTTAATATACTATTATGAGAATTTCTAGAAATCAATATTTTTGTGACATACTAAGAAAACTAATTATGTAAAAACATTACATGAATTCCCATGACTTATATTTTAAAGTAGTTATTTTAGTCAAACAACTGAAATTCAAAAAAAAGGAGTAAAATCAATATCATGAGTTTACTCCAATTATTTAATACTTAATGAGAACTCACCTGAAATCATAATGTCCGTATGAATGTCTATTGAAATAATTTTAACTTACTGGGAACATTTATTAAGCATAATTAATTAAATAAT
This sequence comes from Puccinia polysora, assembly GCA_025617555.3. Lineage (NCBI taxonomy): Eukaryota > Fungi > Basidiomycota > Pucciniomycetes > Pucciniales > Pucciniaceae > Puccinia > Puccinia polysora. Next base: position 9,964,996 of record CM062623.1, on the reverse strand, counting down.
AAATAAAAAGGACAGATTAGTGTTATTCACACGTCCTAATATCAATTATAAAGTAAAAAAATTCCCATACCCTGAGGAATTAGATGCAACCCGTGCTACAGAACCAAGAACACGTGACAGGCTACCACTGGTTACCCTGATAGCCTCAGTGTCTGTCCCTTTGAGCCCCTGTACCCCTCAAGTGATTTATGGCTTATTCTGATCAATAATATCCGTCCTCAACCTCTTTTTATAAATTTAAACTGATGAAAAACCTTATAACCCCAGTATACAGGTTTAACCCATCAGTGCACATCCCAAACAGATACCCTAAGGATTTAATAATATTCAAGTGAGTTTTATTATCCTTTCTCTGTCTTTGCAGCTTGTTTATAAAGTCCTGCCACTCCACCACGTATTTTATATACATATTATCTTTGGGAAAAATATCCTTTAAACTAAAGAGCCCAAATTAACCAGGACTACATGTTTTCATACTGAAATCCCTGAACAGAGGTGTTAACAATCCCCAATATAATTGTGGCCCCTCTAAAAAAATATTTAATAATCAATTTATCTATTTTGATTTATAACAATAAACCATAACCAAGCCAATTAACTTTTCAATAAGCTTCATCCAAGTATTTTATGGGATTTTTGCTGCATTTATTAAATAATATATTTTTCAGCTCTCTGATACCAGGAACCTTGCAGTCTTTTAGCTACTGAGAGTGATAAAAATACTGGAATAATAATAATAATTATTATTCCAAAAATAAAGGCTTAGAGGCTCAAAAAAAAATATAATGAGAGCAGTTGCAAGGTTTAATTGGTTTGTTAATAAAAGTTTTTCAATATGTATAAAAAAGAGGGTCAACATTATTATACTACTGGGGGTCTTTACAGACAAAGCAACCTCTCTTCAAGGGGCCTCCTTAGGAAGTTTAAGAACCTTGGAATGAAGATGGGTGCCTTAGAAAGAACTTATTCCACTAATGGCGGGGCATAACAGCAAAATGGCCAAGACAGAAAGGGAAACACTCACTCTGAGCACTGTGACACAAAAATCCTGAAATAATAGGAAGGGTTTCAGAGCAGATGGGGTGGATTGCCTGACTAAAATTCAAGGGTTGATTGGTTTTAAGAAATAAATAATGATACTACAGACTTGGTCATAAATCACTTTCTTAGATTCTTCATAGGCACTTGACTAACGATGACACGGTGTCTGATTGATAATAATAATTCCTGGTAAACTGATGATGTAATAATGCATCCAAAGAAGTCTGTATAAATACCTTTTTGGGGTGATTTTGGGCTTCTCTGGGCGCGTAGAGAGGGTTCTGCTCATGGGCTGAGGCTTTCAAGCCAGTCAGAGCAAGATTAGAACGTCCACTTGGTGCTGTTAATCAGCTGACCTTAGATCTGCTGGATTACTGGACTATTTTAGCCACAGGATCTGTTAATCTATTATGGTGTAAATTTGATCATTCCGCACTCATCCTTCATTTGTACTATTACTATTGCTTCAAAGTGTACAGATGCTGACATTTACTAATTTTCCATCATCTGCTGATCACGTAGATAATTTTTAATAATTTTTATGAATACTCCTTGTAGTGTTTTGTGGTCTTCAAAGATCAGAGTCAATGATTTACGTGGTAATCCTTGATCTTTGATTTATTATTAAAAAAATGTCCTAAACTTAATTTTTATTAATTTTATTTAGGTTTTGATCTTCTTGGACCATTACTAATGCATATTTCAAGTTGTTCTATATTCCAGGAAACCCTTATTAGGCTTTAGCTCTTTTGAGGGGTACCTGGTTGGCAGATTACTCACAACAGGTCCAGACGCGGGGATCACTCAGTTCAGATGCGCTTGGGGTAGGGTCCTCTGCGTGCGTGGCAGAATTAGCTGCAAAGGATTCTCTAGTACGCGGGAAACTGCTACTGCAAGTAAGTAGGGGTATGTAATGATGCAGGGCTGCGCACATGAGTGACCCTACCTAATTTTGGGTGATAAATCCGTTTATTTATTAATATTTATGGATTTCTCACTCCTTCTTTTGTTATTTTAGATATTTGTATTTTTTATAGTTTTGTGTTGCTATGACAGGTTGCTCTGTACATATTTGCGAACTGAAAATATTTATTATTTATTCTATCACCTCTTGTAGCTAAAATATAGCAAGGGTCTTGGCATCTTTCAGCTTGCTACTATTGCAGAGCAAGCTGCAAAAGTAACAAAAATAACATAAAAAAAATATAAATACAATTAACCTAAGAAGGAGTAGGAAAACCTGAATATTACTACCGAAATGGAATCTCTACCCAAAATTAGGTATGGTCACTCACTGACCCTACCCTTGAAAATCAACTCCTTATATTGTTAAATAATTAAGGAAAGAAAGAAAAAAATACCATGGCTCCACTATTGAGCTTTTGGTCAATTAAATATTTGACACAAATCATCACGTATAGGTTTCACACCTAAAAATCTATCAGAATTGAGGTGTTGTGTATATTTTAGGAGTTACGGACGGAAATGTGTTTTGTCACAATTCCCGCACGCAGACGCGGCATCCAATGCATCTGCGCGCCGCTGAGTTACAGCCCTGTCACTCTGTCAAGTTTGTGTACGCAGCCCCGGGCCTCTGACAAGTATGCAGCCGCGGGAATATGGGTTGACAGAGTGACAGGCGGCCTGAGAGGCTCAGGTACCGCGTAAACATGCTAAAACCCACAGGGGAACATTCTACATATGTAATAAATGTTCCCATGGATAGTAGATAGTCTAAAAGTACATAATATGATATAAAAACACTTAAACAATCCTTATATGTATTTTTTATTTCATATAATTCAAAGTACCAAGAATGTCGAAAATAAGACAATGAAAACTTCTAAAAATATATTAAAATACTTTAATATACTTTTATGAAAATTTCTAGACCTCAAAATTTTTGTGATATACTAAAAAACCTAAGATGTAAAAATATTGCATGAATTCCCATGACTTATATTTTTAAGTAATTATCTTAATGAATTAACTGGAACTCAAAAATAAGGATTAAAATCAATACGATGACTTTTACTCCAGTTATATAATACATAATGAGAACTCACCTAAAATCAGGATTTCCGTAGAAATGTCTATTGATATAATTGTTAAATTACTTGGAACATTTACTAAGGATAATTAATTAAATAATACATAAATGGGACTGATTAGTGTTATGCACACTTCCTCATATCTCTTATGAAGTAGAATAATTCCCATACCCTGAGGAATTAGATGCTACCCGTACTATAGCACCAAGAACACATGACAGGCTACCACTGGCTACCCTGCTAGCCTTGGGGTCCGTCCCTTTTAGCCCCTGCACCCCTCGGAAGGACAATGTTGGTACTCCAAAAGCTAAAAATAAAGAGCTCTTTTGAGGATATTGATGGGCAGAGACCCAGTTATATTTATATCCAGACACCCTGTCAAGGTAATCAAGTACTTATAAGAGATAATTAAGTGATTTATGGCTAAGTATGATCAATAATATCCGTCCTCAACCTTTTTTTTATCAATTAAAACTTCTGAACAACCTTATAACCCCAGTATACAGGTTTAACCCATCAGTGCACGTCTCAACAGATACCCAAAGGATTTAATAATATACCAGTGACTTTTATTATCCTTTTCTCTGTTGTGGAAGCTTGTCTTAAAGGCCCTGCCACTCTAATGTGTATTTTATATACATATTATCTTTGTCTAAAATATCCTTTAAACTAAAGAGCCCAAAGTAACCAAGACTAGGTGTTTTCATACTGAAATCCCTGAAGAGAGGTGTTGAAGATCCTCAATATAATTGTGGCCCCTCTATAAAAATATTTAATAATCAATTAATTCATATTGAATTAAAACAATAAACCATAACCAAACCACTTAACCTTGCAACAAGCTTAATCCAAATATTTGACGGATTTTTGCTGCATTTATTGAATAATATATTTCTTATTTATTCTATCACCTCTGGTAGCTAAAGTATAGCAAGGGTCTTGGCATCCAGGTGGCTGACAGCATTCCGGAGGCTGACAAAGGTTGATTGGTTTGGTTATGATTTAATATTATTAATCAATATTAATAAATTTATTATTAAATAATTTAATAGAGGAGTCACAATAATATTGGGTATCTTTAACACCTCTCTTCAGGTAATTTACTTTGAAAAAATGTATACCTGTTATTTTGGAACCTTTAATTCATATTCTTAAACAAGATATTGCTCAAAGATAATATATCTATAATATATATGATGGATTGAAAGGGCCTTGTAACCAAGCTGCAACAACAGAAAAAGGATAATAAAACTCACTGGTATATTAGTGTTGAAGGGGGACGGGTTGGTCAATGGTATTGTATAGTAGCTCAGACAGTGACTTGGGAGAGGGTCTAGAGTTGGGGAGGTGGTTGTGGATGAAACAAGTGTGGCAATATGCCAATGACCAGAAATTTTCTGGAAGCCTAGCATAAGTCAGCATTGACCAGGCCATTTTTCCAAGGGTTTGGTTGACGCATTTGGCTTTGCCATTCTGCTTGGGGGTGTAGGGACAGGTAAACATAAGTTTGGACCCAATAAGTGCCAGTTGGTCCAAAAGTGATCCTGTGTGATACTCTTTTGAATTTTCAGATTGAATGTGTATGGGGGCCTTGCCAAGCCAATTTTTCAGATAGTTTACAGTTTTCATGAGGAGTTTTGGAACTTATGACTGCAGCTTGAAGGCATCAACAAAAATGAAAGTGGAGTGGTGATTTCAGATTTTTAGGAGATATTTATTACCGGAGACATCTGGGGCCAATGGGCCGGGGACGTTGGTGACAAGAAGATCAAGGGTTTTATCAAGGGGAATGGTTTTGGGGAGGATATTTCAACGTCAAGTGCTTTTAGCCATTTTACAGGCTTTGCAGATAACTGGATTCAAGCTCTTGAGGTTGAATTCAGGGATGTGGGAACAAAGATAGGCTTTGAAAATCTGTTTGGAGACGTGGCCAAGGGCACAATTGTAAAAGAAAGAAGAGGAAACAAAGGGGAGGGGGATGTCAGCTCTCTGATACCAGGAACCTTGCAGTCCTTTTGCTAAAGAGAGTGATAAAAATGCTGGAATGATAATAATAATTATTATTCCAATAATAAACACTTAGAAGCTCAAATAAATGATATGATAAGAGCAGTTGCAAGGTTTAATTGGTTTTGTAATAAATGGTTTTCAATATAATATAAAAGAGGGGCCACAGTATTATACTACTGGGGATCTTTACAGACTAGCAACTTCTCTTCAAGGGGCCTCCTTAGGCAGTTTAAGAACCTTGGAATAAAGATGGGTTCCTTATAAAGGACTTATTCCACTAATGGCCAGGCTTAAAACCACAAATGGCCAAGATAGGATGTGTAACACTCACTCTGAGCACTTTACCACGAAAATCCTGGAATAATTGGAAGGGTTTCAGAGCAGATGGGGTAGATTGCTTGACTAAAATTCAATGGTTGATTGGTTAATAAGGGTAAATAATACTACTACAGACTAAGTCATAAATCACTTGCTTATCTTCATATAAGCGCTTGATCAACAATGAAACGGTGTCTGATTGATAATAAATAATTCCTGGTAACTGATTCTGCAATAATGGATCCAAAGAGGTCTGTATAAATACCTTTTTGGGGTTATTTTGGTCTTCTCAGGGCACGTAGAGAGGGTTCTGCTCGTGAAATGAGGCTGGAAAACCAGTCAGGGCAGGGTTAGCACGTCCACTTGGTGCTGTCAATCAGCTGTCCTTAGATCTGCTGGATTACTGTATTATTTTATCCACAGGATCTGTTAATTTGTTATGGCGTAAATTTGATCATTCTGTACTCATCCTTTATTTGTACTTTTGATATTGCTTTGAAGCGTGCAGATGTGGATGTTTACTATTTTTCCATCATCTGCTGATCATGTAGATAGTTTTTAATAATTTTTATGAACACTTCTTGTAGTGTTTTGTGGTCTTCAAAGATCAGGATCAGTGATTTATGTGGTAATCCTTGATCTTTTGATTTATTATTAAAAAATGTTTTAAACTCAATTTTTATTAATTTTATTTAATTTTTGATCTTTTTGGATCATTAGTAATGCATATGTACGTTTGTTACATATACTAGGCAACCCTAACTAGGTTGTAGCTCTTCTGAGAAGTACCTGGTTGTCAGATTAGTCACAACTGATCCAGACGCAGGGATCAGTTAGTACAGATGCGCGCAGGGTAGGATCTGCTGTGTTAAAATGCGGATGCACTCAGGTAATGTGCATAGGAGTGTTTAATTCAAATGGGATGCAAAAATGGGCCTCCAGGGCCCATTGGACATCACGTGGGCCACGTGGGCCTATGTAAGTGTTATTGGTTTTGGGCATTTGCGCGCCAAAACACGGTTTTATGGTCTTTTGGGACACAGGCCCTCACAGGCCCGCCAGGGTGGATGGGCCACCCAAGCCTTATGGGCTTATTCGGGAATAAAAAGGCCCAAGCTTTATTATGGACATACTTGGCCAGACGGGCTGGCCCGTCAAAGTATGTAATTCTCACAATTTGGGCTTGGGGCGGCCCATTGGGGCCGCAGCCCCTGTCGCGGCCCGCTTGGGGCCACTGCCCCCTTCAAGGCCCGTTCGAAGCCGCCTGTGTTTCTTGGTACGGCCCACATGGGGCCCGACGGCTGGCGCGGGGCTGTCGCGTGGCCAAGGGATCCCGCGCAGGCCCAGCTGGTTGCGCCTGGCCACCAGCGCCACGGAGCCAGGGCTTGCGGCCCCGGCATGCTCCCCCTCCCCTTGCTTGCCGTTGCAAGGGGGATGGGGGCAAGCTGGCTTGGTTGAACCAGCCAGCAACCAACCGCAACAGCGCGGTTGGTCAGCGCAGGGGGGACCTGACCACCCCCTTGCCCAAGGAGGTGGCGGCGCCCGCCGCAAGAGTAGCAACCAGAAAGTGGGGGGGAATTCATCACCCCTCCACCATCAATTGTGTGAAGCGACCAAGCAAAGGGGTGCTCTCCCCCCCCCCCCCCCCCTTTACCATGGGGAAGGAGCAATGGGCCTGGGGGGACCTGATCACCTCCCAGGCCAATTTTCTTGACAACGCCCTGGGGGTATCAACCCCAAGGGCCCCTGGTGAGGGGATTTGACCGCCCCCACCAGGGATTTGAGAGAAAGAGGGGGGGACAGCATGTCCGCTGGTCACCCCCCCCCCATGTGAGTCTGAGACCGGACCCAGGTGTGCCCTGGGTTCCACCTGGCACATTTGAGGGGCCAGGGGCTGGCTGCATGAGGCAACCAGACCGTAAACAAGGTAATGAGGTCATCATGGCTGGTTGTAACGGACAACCAGCCAAGGGGATTGAACAGTTAAGGGGCGGGTTCAGCCCCATTGAGGTGGAAACACCAGATATAACTGTAATAGGCTGGTTTTAAGGGTACAGGGACTGATGCCATGTGGGCTGATGTAGTCCAAACCAAATAACAAGGCCAGTAGAGCCTGTAGAGCTCTTTTGGGGCGGAAAATTTGCCTTTTGGCTTGTTTTATCATGGGCTCACAAGAGGCCAATCTTTTGTACTTAAGGAGCTCTTCTCCCTGCTGTTTTTCATCCATTCATTCATCATTCTAATCAAATTCAACCAAAATATTGCCCCATTGTGAGAGCCCCATTAGCCAATATTGACACCCAGTTTCCATCATTTCTTTTGCTTTAAATACTGCTCATTTGCCTAAGCTAATTTCTGGCCATAATTCTAACACATTATCAGTACCATCATCATCATTATTTCCAAGAAAGATAGACCCTTATACCTTACTTTGGACAACTTCAAGGACCTCAAGTTTTCCAAGAAGATTTCTTATATCCCAGAGTCCAGCTCCACCAATATAGGCTTTGAATAGTCAGAACTATAATGCTTGGGCTGTCCTTATGGACACTGAGTTGGATAACATCTGTTGTGGGGATATTATGAAAGGAGATGATACTTTGATCAGTTCAGAGGTGGAGAAAAGGCCTATCATCTTATTCTTAGACACTTGGATGAGCATCATGTAACATGGGTTGCTGATACTCTGTTGGAGGAACAGAAGAGGAAGGGGAGCGTTTTATGGAAAATGCTCAAGTCAAAGTATGCTGGTGACTCTTTTCATCAAAAGGGGATTGCTTTCAATAGATTTTTTAAGTTGAAATTTGGCAACTGTAAACAATTTTTGGGGGAAGCTAGATCTAGTATTGCTAAGTTCAAGTCATCTGGGCTGAACTTGGGTCCTGAGTGTTTGTCACTCTTAATTCTTCAAAAGCTGACAAAAGAATTTGAGTCCTTGGTCAGGATCATATCTCAGTTGAATCCCCTTCCAGGAGAAGAAGATGTGCTTAGAAGGATTGAAAAGGATGATCTTCAATTCAAGATGAAGGAGAGCACAGGAACTGCTCTGGTGGGCAAGACAGGAAAATCTGGGAAGAAGGCAAAGGCAAAAAAGTATTTATCAAAGGTCTTGTGTTATAATTTTCAGAAGAAGGGGAACTATGCAAAGGATTGCAAGGAGGCCAAGAAGAGGAAGAAATCCAAGGAGAGTGAAAAGGAAGACAAAGGAGTCAAACTTGCCATGGAAAATGTTGCTATGGTGGCAATGGATTTTTCAATGGAAAAAGCTGTTGTGGAACAAGTCCCCAACAAGAAGGCTAAAATTGAAGAGGATCAAGAGATGGACTTGATTGATTATGAAGTATTTAATCTTAAACTTGAAAATGAGAACTTATCAGTGGCTGATAATTCTTCATTCCTTACAGGAGGATTGTTGAAGGAGGATGTTCTTGTTTTGATTGATTCTGGTTGTACAGACCACATGTTTTTTGAGCCAAATTTGGTTTCAAATATTAGAGATTTTGATGGTGTTCTAAATATTGGCCAAAAAGGAAGAACAATCCAGATTAAGGGGATTGGAAAAGTTACTCTTGCAAACCACATGTGTTTCAAAATAATTTTTGAGAAAGTGTTCTTTGTACCAGATTTGCCTTATAACCTTGTGTCTCTTGAAATGCTCTGGAAAAAGGGTTTCCAGATTTGTTATCTTAAAGAAGATAAGTTTGTTATTGATTTGAATGGGAGAAATATCCTGAGTGGACAAGTTCGGAATAAGTTTCTTTGTGCTGACTTGTTCAAGATTTCAGCTCTGAGCACTGTTGCTCACAATAGAAGTGGCCATAAGGTAAAGGACAGCAACTATGAGAGTTGTACCTTAGGGGCCAAGACCAGGAATGTGTTCTCAAAGAGTAGAGACCACACACAAGTTCCTAGAGAGGAATTCTCCATTGATTTGGCAGGGCCATTTTCACCATTGTCTCTTGAAGGGGAAAGATACTTCATCAATTTGGTTGATACAGCAACTAATTTTGTTTGGGTAAAACCAATAAGATCAAAGGATCAAACCACAGAGGAGTTTTCATTAATCTTCAAAGTCTGGAAATAGAATGGTTTGATGAGGGACATCAAGAGGGTTATTACTGATGGAGGGGGTGAGTTTGTGAGTAAAGATTTTGAGAAACTATTGAATGATTATGGTATTACTCATATAATTACTACTTCTAGTCCACCACAAAATAATGGAATAGTTGAGAGGATGAATAGGACTTTATTGGACAAAGTCAGAACTATTATGGCTCAATCTGGTCTACAAAAGTTTTTATGGGCTGAGTTGGTGTGCACAGTGTGTCTGTTGCACAATATTGTAAGTGTTAATGGGAAGTTTCCTCATTATCAGTTTTGGAAGTTGTACCCCAAAACATCACACCTAAGAACAATTGGTTGCTTGGTGTATTATAGTGTCCACCATAATGAGATGGTTGGAAAGTTAGATCCTAGATCCAGAAAAGGGGCACTTGTGGGCTATGACTTAATAAGTAAGTCATACAGGATTTATTGTCCAGGGAAAAGAAAGGTTATCCGTAGTAGGGATGTAAAATTTGAAGAAAGTACCTTTCCACTCAAAAGGGGTGAACCTAGTGCTGTTCAGGAATCACAGAAAGAAATTGCATTGGAGCCTATTTCCCTAGCAGAGGCTGGAGAGAATATCTTGAGTGATTGTATTGAGGGGAAGACGTGCCACAGGAGGGTTCAGTACCCACTTCAGGGGAGTCTGTGGAATCAGAACCCAATGAGCCTCCACCTCCTGTTAGAAGGAGTGGCAGGATGAGAATGCCTGTTGATGGGTATTGGGAATGGAACTCCCATTATGCCTCTGCGGAATATGAGGAAGATAAACTTCAGGAACAGTGCATGCTTAATGAGATTTTACAGTTGAGTTCAGAAATGGGTAATAGAGTTAACCCAAATAGCTTTGGCCAAGCTTTGAATTCTGATGAGAGAGCCAATTGGAAGACAGCTATTTTTGAGGAATTTGATTCTCTAGAGAATAATAGTGTGTTTGAAGTGGTTAAGCGGGATTCAGTTCCAAAAGGAAAGACAATGGTTGGGTCTAGATTAGTGTTAACAAAGAAGTTTGATACTAATGGAGTTTTGAAGAGGTTCAAGGCTAGATGCATTGCACAGGGCTTCAAACAGAGAGAGGGTATTTATTACCAGGAGACTTTCTTGCCAACTGGAAGGCTGTCCACCTTCAGGTACATCATTGCTTTGGCAGTGGAGTTGGGTGAAGAAATCAGGCAGGCTGATTTTGTGACTGCATACTTGAATGCAAAACTTGGAGAGGAAGAGACTGTTCATATGTCAATTCCTGATGGTTTCAAGGAATGGCTGGTCGAGACCAAGCCAGAAACTATGAATAAAATCTGTGTGAGAAGTTTCCTCTCAGCAGATAAAGGGGAGTATGTCCTCAAGCTGTGTAGATCCCTGTATGGATTGAAGCAAGCAGCTAGGTCATGATATAATACTATGAGCATGAAACTGATAGAGATTGGTTTCAAAACAAGTTTGGCTGACCCTTGTCTCTTTGTCAGAAAGGATTCAATTTTGTTTGTATGGGTTGATGACATTATAATTATTGGGAATGGTAAGGAGAGAGTCATGGAGACACTCAAAAAGGAGTTCAAGATAAAAGATCTTGGTCTGGCACAGCAGGTGCTGGGAATTAAAGTTAGTAAGAGCAAGAATGGGATCAGGTTGGATCAGAAACATTATGTGTCAGCTCTACTTAAGCAGTATGGCTTAGAAGATACAAAGGAGTTTGGTACTCCAATGCAGTCTAACATTTGGTTAGAAAATTCTACAGATGAAGAGCATCTAGAGTTTGTTCAATCTGGGAATGATTATAGATCAGCTATTGGATCTTTGGATTATTTTGGGGCAGTGTACAAGGCCAGATATTACTTATGCAATTGGGATTTTGTCACAACACTTAGAGAAACCATGCATGAGGCATTGGTCAGATTTTAAGAGAGTTATGAGGTATCTTAAAGGAACAAGAAGTCTGGGACTGCAGTTTTCAAAGTCATCCAACTTTGACTTGGTTAGTTATTCTGATGCAAGTTGGGCAGATGGTAACACTAGGGAATCAACAAGTGGTTTTGTATTCTTCTTAGGAAAAAATCTAGTGTCTTGGATGTCTAAAAAGGTGTCAACAATAAGTCTTTTGTCAACAGAAGCAGAGTACAGAGCGTAATTTTCAGCTTCACAGGAAGCAAAATGGTTGAGAAAGGTCTTAGAAGATACTCATAAACCACAAGGGTTTGCGTTGTTGTATTCTGATAACCAGAGTGCCATTGCGTTGGCAGAAAATCAAGTGTTCCATTCTAGAACAAAACATATTGATGTTCATTATAACTATATACAGGATGCAGTTAACTGCAAAGAGATATTGTCACTGTACATGCCTACTGGGGCAATGATTGCGTATATCTTAACTAAGGCGTTAGATAGGAACAAACATGAAGGTTTTTTGTCTAGTAAGCGTATGGTATCCCTTTTGGATTAAGGGGGTGTGTTAAAATGCGGATGCACTCAGGTAATGTGCATAGGAGTGTGTAATCCAAATGGGATGCAAAAATGGGCCTCCAAGGCCCATTGGAAATCATGTGGGCCACGTGGGCCTATGTAAGTGTTATTGGTTTTGGGCATTTGGGTGCCAAAACACGTTTTTATGGTCTTTTGGGACATGGGCCCTCACGCGCCCGCCAGGGTGTATGGGTCACCCAAGCCAGATGGGCTTATTTGGGCATAAAAGGGCCCAAGCTCTATTATGGACATACTTGGCCAGACCGGCTGGCCCGCCAAAGTATGTAATTCTCACGATTCGGGCTTGGGGCGGCCCATTGGGGCCGCTGCCCCTGTTGCGGCCCGCTAGGGACCGCCGCTCGTGTCGCGGCCCCCTTGGGGCCGCTGCCCGCGTTGTGGCCTGTTTTGGGCGGCCTGTGTTCCTCGGTACGGCCCACGTGGGGCCCAACGGCCCGTGCGGGGCAGTCGCGTTGTCAAGGGATCCCGCGCGGTGGGATGCTGCGCGGGCCCGGCTGGGCGCGCCCGGCGACCAGTGCCGCGGAGCTGGGGCTTGCAGCCCCAGCTTTCTCCCCCTCCCCTCGCTTGCCTTTGCAAGGGGGATGGGGGTAAGCTGGCTGGGTTGAACCAGCCAGTGACCAACCGCAACAGCGCGGTCGGTCATGATGGGGGGGGACCTGACCACCCCCTTGCCCAAGGAGGTGGGGGCGCTGGCTGCAAGAGTAGTGACCGGCAGGTGGGGGGGAATTCATCACCCCTCCACCATTGATCATGTGAAGCAACCAAGCAAAGGGGCGCTCTCCCCCCCCCCCTTTACCAAGGGGGAGGAGAAATGGGGCTAGGGGGACCTGATCACCTCCCAGGCCAATTTTCTTGACAATGCCCTGGGGGTATCAACCCCCAGGGCCCCTGGTGAGGGGATTTGACCTCCCCCACCAGGGATTTAAGAGAAAGAGGGGGGGAAAGCATGTCTGCTGGTCACACCCCCCCGATGTGAGTCTGAGACTGGACCCAGGTGTGTCCTGGGTCCCACCTGGCCCATTTGAGGGGCCAGGGGCTGGCTGCATGAGGCAACCAGCCTGTAAACAAGGTAATGAGGTCATCATGGCTGGTTGTATTGGACAACCATCCAAGGGGATTGAACAGTTAAGGGGAGGGTTCAGCCCCATTGAGGTGGAAACACCAGAAATAACCGTAATAGGCTGGTTGTAAGGGTACAGGGACTGATGCCATGTGGGCTGATGTAGTCCAAACCAAGTAACAAGGCCAGTAAAGCCTGTAGAGCTCTTTTGGGGCGGAAAATTTTCCTTTTGGCTTGTTGTATCATGGGCTCACAAGAGGCCAATCTTTTGTACTTAAGGAGCTCTTCTCCCTGCTGTTTTCCATCCATTCATTCATTATTCCAATCAAATTCATCCAACATATTGCCCCATTGTGAGAGCCCCATTAGCCAATATTGACACCCAGTGTCCAGCATTTCTTTTGCTTTAAATACTGCTCATTTTCCTAAGCTAATTGCTGGCCATAATTGTAACACGCTGCATGCGTGGCAGAATCAGCTGCGCGTGGGTCTCTAGTACGTGGGAACCTGCTGCTACTAGTACGTAGGGATATGTAATGATGCGGGGCTACGCGCGGGAATTGTGACATAAAACATTTCCGCGTGTAACTCCTAAAATATACACAAAACCTCAATTCTGAGTGAATTATAGGTGTAAAACCTATACGTGAAAATACGTGTGAAATATTAGAATGGCCAAAAAGTGCCATACTGGTGTCGTAATTTTTAGTACTTTTCTTCCTAATTATTTTAAAAATATAAGGACTTGGAATTCAAGGGTGGGGTCAGTGAGTGACCCTACTTAATTTTGGGTGAGGAATCCATTCTTGTAACAATAGTTATTGATTTCTTACTCCTTATTTTGTTAATTGAGATATTCTTATTTTTCATAGTTTTGTGTTACTATTTGACAGTTTTGCTCTGTACATAGTAGCAAGCTGACAGGGGAAAGGGGAATTTTGGGGATTTTTATGGCTTAGGAACAACGGGATGGGGGAGCGGGGTGGTTTGGAAGGGGAAGAGGGGAATTGAGCGCTTCCAATGTAATTGACCAGGTACAATTGCAGTATGTAGTAACAAGTTGGTGAGTTGGCAAGATGAGAATCAGATTGGTACCAATGAAAGAGGGATTGTAGCCTGAGTCAATCAGGTGGCTGAGTGAAAGGAGGGTCCCTGACATGCGCAGGCAGTAAAGTAAATCATTCAGAAGGGGGGCCACATGGTCCCCACATGGGGTTGCTTCCAGACGGATAGTTCCCCTGCCAATTGCAAGCATCTTGCTATGAGGGTCCGCTAGCTTCAGGGGGGGAGGATTGGGGAAGGGAGAGTAAGAAAGGAAGGAAGGGAAATGGAGGCTCACTATTGAGGTTGCCCCAGAGTCAACTACCAGCATGTTTGGGGACAAGACTGAACGCACAACAGGGCTTTTGGGGCAAGCCTAATTGGTCACGGCCTGGTTGGGCATTGCCAAGGATTAGATTTGGTTTCCATGGAAGGGATGCATGGTTGTATTTGGCAGGTTACAAAGGTGAGGAGCGGATCTAGGTGTAGTACCAGAAATTGGTCAAGGTGGGGGGATTCCAGCATCATTCCTCAAATGAGGGAAATCCCCAAGCCATTGATTGGGTGAGTTGCAATATACGCAGGAGCCACCAACATGAAGGCGCACTTTATCCAGGAACCATTGGTTTATGTTTGCTACAATGGCTTGGGAAGCCTGGATATTGGCTGGGGCTGGCTGGTGATAAGACACGCGGCTGGTTTGTTGGCAATTGGGTTGGGATTGGGGTTTTTGGTTTCTGCGTTGTTGTTGGTTGGGAGCAGGCCAAGACCATGGGTTGACTTCTGAGACCAAGTACGGATTGTCAGACAAGTTACCAGGGGAGAGTTTGGCTTAGTAGGAGGTGAGGATAGACTGGGTGTTGGCCGCTGTAAGTTTTTCAACACAGTAAATCTGAGGGCCAACTCTCTGTAGGATTTGGGTCTGCAAAGTTCCAGGTGGAGGGGGAGTAAGAACCTGCATTACAAGTGAGAAGCAAGGATTGGTAACTGTTTTACCAAGTCTCCAAAGTTTGATAAAAATGTTGTATATGCGGCTCAGGTGAGAGGATACACTGCCATCCATTGTGGGAGCTTTTAGAACAACTTCTCCCATAGTTTGATCTGCTGGGTTTGCGTCAATAGTTGAAAATTCTTTCTGATGGTCTCAAATTCCCTTGCTGCCGTAGTGTCTTCAGCAATTAGGTTTTGAAGATTGAAAATGATTGTGAGGGTAAAGAAAACTCAAACCATGATGCTCCTGTTGTCCAACAGCAATCAAAGATTTGCTATGTCATGGGTAAACTCATTGATACCAAAAACCATGAGGCCAATAGTATTGATACCTTGGATCCATTTGTCAATGTTGCTGCCATTGCCCTTCAATTTCTCAACCGTGGACACATATTCTGTTAGTTTTGATAAAAATCTTTCCTTGACAGTGGTTTCAATTGCTCTTGACATTGGTGGGCTTGATTTTGAGTCCATAGGTTTTTTGTCCCTAGTATTGCCAATTTTTTTTCTGGGTCCGCAGTTTCATTAGGTGGTTTATTTGGTGCTGGTTTACCGGGTTTAGGGGGTCCTTGCTGTGGTATCATACCCTATTGATAGTCAAAGGATAAACATGGTTTCCAATATATTTCCGAGTATGTCCAATGAGAGCCAAATTTTAACCTGTACATTGGTAGGAGTCTGGAATCTATAATGATATTTCAGAGAGGTCGGGTGAGGTAGAAATTGTATATAGAAGTGTCACAGGTTACTTTGATATCCATTGTGGTGGTCTTTTATAGACTCAAGTTGGGATTGTCTGCGCGCTGCGCACTCAGCAGTAGCAGCGGGGTCAGCAGAGGCAGCGCGCTCAGCAATGGGTGTGGCTTTGCCGTAGTAAGTCTTGCTCCGGGCTCAGAAGCAGTTGAATTGGGTTCAGCATCTGGAGACGCGGGGAGGATCATATTGGATGACGGATTGCGTGGATTGGGCATTGCAAGATGCCGGATGTACCTTGGATATCTGGAATGGTGTGTTGGGAGGATGCAGACATGTGCAAGGGGCTCCAGTTGGAATCAGCACAAGGGCCGCGTCATGAGAAGGACAAAACGGGTGGAGGTAATTGCAGGCCAGCAATACAGATGGTATATGGGGTATGGGTTATGGATCATGGGATGGGGGCTTGAAGGATAGGGTTGGGCTAGGGTTTGGTACTTAGGAGTTGTATTTAATTATTCTTGCTTGCTTGCAGTTTTACTTAGGTTAGGGTTGAGGGGAAGGTTACTTAAACCTCACCCTCAACCTGGATGTAGGGGGAGATCATTGGATCATCACAGGAGGTTGGAAAGACTCTTTAATCTCTCATCTCTCTATCTCTCAGTCAAAGGGTAAACAGTTGCACTCAGGGTTTACAGACGCAAGAGACCAATAACTTCTGAACTTGGGACCAATGAAGGAGAAGTCCTTCTTCTGAATTCCAAATCTGGGGGTCTGGCCGGGAAGCAACCTTTTTTTCCTTTTCTCTCAAAACTAAAAAGCACAATGTCCCAGTACCACCCATCAACGGTTTTGGGGTTGTCTAACGTTACCCCTACTCCTCTTCCTCCTCCTCCTCCGGCTTCTTGGAAGCAACCTCCATCAGGAGTGGGATACGGTGTCCCTTTCTCCTCCAACAGCGCCAATCACAAGCCCATTTGCATCAGGCCGCGGGACTATCCACACATTTGGTTCAACATTGAGGACTTTGAGAAATTCCTTGCTCAATACAAATGTATTGTCAACGCGGAAGGCACAAAGGGTTTGGATAAGGCTTGTCTTGTTGTCCTTTTCATGATGGACAAAGAGAAGCTTTGGGATGTTGAAGATATGGAAAGATACAAGGAACTTGATTGGCCAAAACTGAAGGCGGAAATCTTGGCATGGTGGGAAAGGTGCAAACCTTGGTTTTGGGAGAGCAACTTTGAGCAAGCCGTGGTGGAAGCAAGCGCAAATGGTGGAGTCCGGATGTGGGTGCAGTTGGAGAAGTATGTAGCAATGTTTGAATGGATCTATTGCTAACTGGAAAAGAACAAGGTGATATTGGGGCAGACAGGCGCAATGAAGAGGGAGTTTTTGGGTGGACTTGGTCCCCAACCTTGCGCGCGGGTGCAGCGGCACTTGTATGACAACAAATTGGTAAAGAGGTTGTTGGATGGGAGTATTGGGCTTCTTTTGGAAATACTTATCATCCCTTGGGCGGTGGAAAGCAATTTGGACTTTGAGGAACTGATGGAGGACACGGCAAGGTTGTTCCCAACGTGGTCAAAGAAGTCCCCTTCCCACACTCCGGCAGCGCCAACACAGGCTCTGGTTTTAGGCCCCTTGAAAAAAGATTGCAGCTCTGGAAAGACCACCAACAACAAGCCCAGAGATTAGAAAGATGATTGAATTGATGAAGGATTTAGGGATCTTCCTTAGTCAATTTTTTTCAGTGCCACGGGATCTGCCTCCTCACATTGGGGGACTGCTTCTGCCGTTGAATCTGCCCGCGCCACAGTTGACAAGGGGAATTGGAAGTTGGGGTGCAATGAAATGACAAGGGACCTCAAGGCAGAATTGGTTTGACTGGTGGGAATGGGATTCATGTTCCCAATGGGCAAGGGGATCTCCACTGAACCGGGGAATCCAACAGTTATGGAGCAAGTGCTGGCGCAAGGTCAGGAATTGGGGGTAACTGCTCAAGCTTTGCCTGTGATTTTCACTGGTCCCGGGGTATGGCAACCACCCCGCATGTAGGCAGAAGTAAGGTTACTAGCAAGGGAGGTGCTGGTGGCAGTGGAAAGGATGGATGTGGATGCTAAAGAGCAGGTACTGCTGGTAGCTCCTAAGCCAGTTACACGTGTTCTGGAAACGGACCGGGTGCTGGTGAATCCTGTAGGGAAGAAGAAGGCAGTGGAGATTGTGCGCAGAGTGATGGGGAACAAAAAACTTTTGAATGGTGAATGAGGTCCTAATGCCAAATGTGCCTTCACTCTTCTTTTCATTCCATTACTCTTCATTCCACTTCATTTCATCTCTGGTCTTCTTCACCTCTTCTCTCCAACATTGTGAGTTGTAGTGCGTCTTCTCCTGTACTTGCGCCAGGGCACTTCCCATTTCCATGGGCGCGCACCTGCATGTGACCCTTTTGTACCAGCACCCGCTTGGAACCAGGATGCTCTTCCCTTGTGTGGTTCCATGACCATACCATCTACATCCTGAGTTCTGAGCTGGGTGAGCTGTCTTCCAAATCTCTCTTAGTCCTTTATTTTTCTGCTGATCATCTCCTGCTCCTACTCTCCTCAAATCCTCTAGCTACTGTGCTGGGTGTGGTGTTGTTCTGCTAACTTGTGGCTTGGAGCCTTTTCTATTCAGGTTTGACTCATCTTTTTTGCTCTTTGTTTGACTCATCTAAAATCTAAAGCCTTTTCTATTCAGCCTGATTGCAACAAAAACTATTCCCTTGACCTTGAAGGAGTTGGAAGCGGTGTTGCGGGTGGTAGTAGATGACATGGTTCAAGCGCTGAAGGATTTTGGACACAATATGATCCCTCCAACGGTGCAGCGGGTGAACTTGGCCTGGGATAATGCGGAGTGCAAGCTAGCAGGTATGAAATTGGTTTCAACTCTGCTGGCTTACGTTCCAATGAAGATTTCTGGAAGGAAGGTATGGGCACTGGTGGATAGCAGTTCTGTGGTGAACCTCCTTCTGTCTAGATTGGTTGATGAATTGGAATTGGTTTGGCTGAAATGCGCAATGGTGCTTTGCGCACTTAACGGCGGGGAATGTTGTGTGGGTGGGGTTGTGGAGGAGGAAGAGGTTGAGGTTGCAAGGGTCTGTAAACCACTTTCTTTTCTATGGTTGATTGCAGGGAGGCTATTTTAGGACAGCCATTCATGTTTGGGTTCTAAGCACAAATGACGTTTGGTCCAGAGGCGGGGATGGAAGCGTTTACGGTGGAAGATTTGTTGGGCGGGCTACTTGAAACCATGATCTGCAATCAAGGGTTGGGGAAGTGAACGGGGGATTCAGCAAGAGAAGAAGAGGAGGACCCCAGCGCCGAGTTGGTTTGCAAGGGTGGGCCCAAGGTGGATTTTGACTAGTTGCCCAAGGTTACTGCACAGAGCAAGCTCTGGCTTTGTCTGGGCTTTTGACCAGCAAGGAACAGGTGGGAAGTAGGGAGGAAGCGCTGGAATTAAGTCCGCTTCCTCAGTATGCATTGGCGGGAGGAACTTTCCAAAAACACTACCATTTTGCCATGCTTGTGAGCAAAGGCAGAAGCTGTGGTTTGGCTTTGACTAGGACCTATGGTAATGGATGCATGCGGATGGTGCGGTGCAATGTTGGGAAGTATAAGCCGGTTTTGTGGAAGGTCCATCCCCGGAACAAAGAAATGCCGCAGGATCTGAATGGACCACTGCGACTGATCCCTTGGTCGCAGGACCCTTGGAAATCTCCCCTGAAGGTGTCAGAATGGGTGATGCGGTTGGAGCAGATTATGGATGAGCAAGTTCCTGCCCTTAACTTTGGACCGCCGGGTGGGTAAAGCGCAGAGGAATGGTATTTCCGGATGTTAGTACTTTTCCTCTGGGAAAGAACACTTCAATTTGGAACTAAAGAACGGGGACTGGTAAAGAGCAAGATAGGAGACCCTTATGTGATTCTGAAAGTTCTGCATGAGCCTTGGCAGATCAAGCCAATTTGGATTCCGCAGGGGTATGGGGGCCCTTCTTGGAGCTGGTGCGCAAGCTTGTAGGGATGGGCCTTTAAAAGCAATTGAAATCAAGTTACTCCAGTCCAATCTTTGCAGTGGTTAAGCAGGATGGGAATTCATTAAGAATTGTTCATGATCTGCTGCGGCTTAATTTTTTTACATTCCAAGACGCAGGACCACCTCCGCAAATGGACAAGTTTCTGGAACCTATGGCAGGGCGCGCATGCTACGGGTTGGTGGATGTGATGGGCGGATACAATCAGCGCAAACTAAATTGGAGTTTGCAGCCAATGACTGCCTTTGAAACCAGATTGGGCAAGATGCATCTGACGCGGCTGCCGCAAGGCGCAACTAACTTGGTTGCGTTTTACCAAGCGCAGATGACCTGGATTCTGAAGGACAATCTTTGGGAGGGGGTCCAGATTTTCATTGACAATGTGGGCATAAAAGGCCCAAGGACAGATTATGGAGGGGAAACACTTATTAAAGCTCCAGGAATTTTTCAATTGATCTGGGAATTTGCGCAAAGGCTGGAACAGATCTTGTTTTGGATTGAGGAAGCAGGGCTCACGGTGTGAGGAAGAAAGCTGGTGGTGTGGTAAACCAAAACCTAAACTATAGCCATCAGACTCACTTTTCTCATATAACAAAAGCTCCAATAATCAAATTAACCTCAATAGTGGATTCTATACCAAAAATAACCTATATTCACCCAGCCAAAGTACCCCTCTATCTCTTATGGATTAGAAGATACAGCCCAATCAGGTGGAACAGCTCAGTGAAAGACATATATGGACATACTCTGCAAGAATTCAAGTACATACCACATACATTAAACCCATAAACCACTCAAACTCCCACCAGCATGTACAGAATTAATATATGCAAGACACTGCATGAAGAACCAAAAAAATCACCTCATCTGTACACAGCAATATATGAAAGCAGGCACGTGAAGTACAGAAGCAATTAATACAGCACCAAACAAATCAACTCATCTGTATACACAGCAATATATTCACGCAGTCTCAAGCAGCACATAAGCAATTGATACATCACCATAAAGATCACCACACCTGTATACACAGAAATAAATGCAAGACACTGCATGCAGAGGCTGTAAATCATCTTACAGGGCATCATGCAGAAGCAATATATGCAGGCTGCACACCACCCACAACCACAAGTCAGCCACCAGGTGGAATCCCCCCCTGATGTCTTTAAATAGAGGGCCTCTCTCCAGCCATTTCCCCCACATCCCCCAGGCACCCAGCCTGGGGTGGACACCCTTATAAAGGGTATTAAACCCTTATAAAATATATTGACCCCTTATAGAAAATATTAACCCCTTATAGAAAATATTAAACCCTTATAACAGGTATTAAACCCTTACAAAAGATATCAAACCTTTATAAAAGATATAAAAACCTTATCATAAACAATGACCAACCCTTATATCAATCATAATCACCAACCATTACCACATTCCTTGACCATCATCATTATCAACACCATCCATCATCAACACCATGATCAATCAACATCCATCATCATCACCACCCATCATCATCATCATCCATTATTGTCATCATCCATCATCATCATCATCATCCATCATCATCATCAGCAATCATCATCACCTACCTCAACAATTATCATCATCCATAACCATCATCAACAATCATCATCACCTACCTCATCCATCATCAACATTATCCATCATCATCATCAACATCAAACATCATCAGTATCAATTATAGGCTCAAAAATTTCAACTTTATCAATAATCACCTGTAAAATAAAAGGAGCATTCATTGGGAACCAATCAAACAAGCATAAAGGATATATATAAAGGGATAAGACAAGATAAAAGATTCTTCCCTTACTCAGCTTCTATAGCCCAAGTCACCTATCTGTTCCACCATGTCCTCTTATCAAGCTTGAACATATTGATCCTTTGTCTGATAGAGACTACTATAGTAGCAACTATAGTTTATTGAAGCATGAGTTTCATTTCAGAACAGCACGCTAAAAGAAAATGAGATAGAAGATATGAGAATCATGACAAGACAACCAGGGTCTTAACAACAAAATCTGAGAAGTAATATAGGAGGAGATCACCAACACAGAGGGGTTGAGAGCCAGTGCTCAACTATGGTTGATAGATCAGGAGGCAAGAAGACACAGAGGATCTAAGAAGGAAGAGGATTGGGCAGATTGAGTCTCATGTGCCTTGAAGTGACTTTGACTGATCTCACCAGTTATGGATAGGCAGTTTGTGGTTTTGATGTTGAGTGAGTGACTTGATCCTGAACTTTGAATGAGGAGATTGCAATCTTGATTGGAAATGGACTTGAGTTATCTTGAGAGTTGAGGGTTGAGTATTTGATGATTGAGTAGAAAGAAGAAACAAAGAAGAAAACAATAAAGAAGAAGAAAAGACTTGAAATAAATAAAGAGACACTGAAATTCAGGAGATAATGAGAACAAAAGAAGAAAATGAAAATACTCTGCAAGAGGGGTTTCAAATCTCTTCCCTTCTACTTGGAGTATGCACAGTGTTGAAGTCTTGAGACGCGCGTGGAATGTCACACCATTTTCTAGTTTTACACTCCCCTTAACTGGAGATTGGTCCAAGTTGTTTTGGAACACCAAACAAAGGAACCTTTTTAGTTGGTTCAATCTGACTGCCTTGGTGAGGGGATAAGCAAGCATGTCTGACGTACTGATTAAGTGGATTGTGAGAGCATCAGCCTTAATCTCATCTCTGAGCCCCTTTGTTTTGAGGTCCATGTGCCTTTTTTTGGCATTAGAGCAAAACTTTATGAGTTTATCATCCAGAACCTTGTTGTCTATGAGTTGTTTGGAAGAGGTCAGATTAGTTTGAGAGACCTCCCCGGAAATTGGCGAAGCCACTTGCCTTCCAGGTAAGAATCAAGTAGTGAGTTTATCTCAGCCTCTGTTGACAAATATGTTATATTGTGTTGCTTCTAGCTATTCCAGGACATAGGAGACCCAAAAGATAGGCAGAGATAACCGCATTGGGATTTGCAACTGGTGGGATCCTCACCCCAGGAGGCATTGCTAAAACATTTGAGTGGTTCATTCAAACAATCATATGTAAGCGTCAGCTTCAAGTTCTTGGTGAAGTTGAGGTATTTCCACGTCTGCCTGAGTTTGTTCCAGTGCTTCATGCCGGGTTTATTTTGAAAGAGGGCCAAGCTCAGCACAGAGTATCTCAGGTCTGGTCAAGTTTGACTTGCAATATAGTTCAACAGTCCTATTGCCAACTTGAAGTTGATGTTGAGTTGTTTGAATGATTAAAAGTCCTCATCAGAGGCCTTGCTAAGCTGGCAGTGAGGAGCCAGCGGTGTGGAGCAAGGTTGTGACTTGAGTAATCCCAGTTCCTCCAGGCCGTGATTGATGTGTTTAGGTTGACTCAGCAGAATGCTGGTGGGTGTCCATTCAAACTTCATACCAAGAATGGTGTCTGGTTGATGGGCCTGCAAGTCCTTTAATCAAGCATTGAACTTTTCATCAAATTTTTCCCCATCTCCCACTAAGATGAGGTCATAAACATGGAAGAACAGGAACAATTGATTGTTGTTTGACTTGTATAAGCAAGAGTTTCTGTCAGAATCTTTGAAGCCTATTGATTTGATCCAGTCCTTGAGCATTTTGTAATAGTTTTTTGGAGATTGCTTGAGTCCATACAGGCTCTTCTTGAGTCTGAGATACTTTGAGGATTGGTGAAACCCTTGATGAGTCCAAATGATTACTTCTTCTTCAATAGGGGCATGTAGAAAATCTGCCTTTATGTCATATTGGCAGATGTTGAGTTTGCGTTTCAGGGAATACAGAAATATTGCTCTCAACAATGCAATCTTGCTGGTCGGAGCAAATGTCTTGTCAGAGTCTAGGCCATAGACCTGGTGAAAAACTTTGACGCAGATCCGGGCTTTGTGAAGGATAATATTTTCCTGAGTTTTGTCCTTAATTTTGAAGACCAAGGTAGTGTCCAGGGGGTTCAATGGTTTTTTGCCTTTTTAGTCTTCCCAGACTTCCTGAGCTTCACACTGATTGATCTCCTTTTTGATTTCTCCTACCCACTTACAGCTGTCCTTGCACCAAGCTGCTTGATCAAACTTCTTAGGCTCAAAATAATGATGGAACCCATACCTTTGTGGGGGCTTGATGGAAGACCGGTTTTGAAGAATCCTGGTAGGCTCTAAAGCTTCCTCAGGTATTCTTTCACTCACTTCTGGGATGATTTGATTGGGGGAAGGTGCTGATAATTTGTCTCCTGAGCTTGATCCAGTCTTGGAGACTGGTGATTCTTTATCAGATGATTTGACTTTGGCGGGAGGATCCTGATAATTTGTACAAGCGGCTGAGACTTCTTCTGCTTTGGTCCTGTTATCACCATGACTAGGCTTGGCCATACTAAAGTCAATGTCTACAGCAGAGATGATCCTGAGATTTTCAATGGTTTGCTTCAAAAATCACACATGCTTTGACAGTACAATCCGACCACTGGGAAGGAGGATTCAATAAGAGAGGAGATCTGGGTTTTAACCAATCAGTTTTCCTTCTATTCCTTTAGGGTTGAATTTTTTGCCATTTATCCGCCTTTGATTTAGTACTATAGCTGTGATCCCTAGCAGTTGCAGATAGTTAGGCGTGAGCGGGCAATGTTTGATGAGTTCCCATGGTGATAGTAAGTTGTCCTTTGGGATTTGGTTGAGACTGATGCAACAGGACTTGAGGAACTCTGACCAGTATTTCTTTGGAAACTTTGCCAAACTCAGAGACAATCTCACACTTTTGACAATAGTTCAATTGGCTTTTTTGGCCCTACCGTTATGTTTGGGATGATAAGGTTCAGTGACAAGGTGATTTATAAATCTATCCTTGAGGTATTTTACTAACCTATTATTTATGAATTCCGTACCACCATCCAAACACACAGTGGATAGATAATAACCACATTTATTCTTCTGATTTTTGATTATTTCAATCATCACAGAGAGGGTATTGTTCTTGTGAGCCAGGGGAATACCCAAGATATACCCTGAATAGTTTTCTACTACTGTCAGGACGTATTTCTTGTGTCTACGGGATTCAGGCATTAGTGGCCCAATCAATTCTAGACGTATCCTTTCAAATGTTTTGGTGGCAGAAGTGGAGGTGCCCTTGAATGGAGATTTGGTGGTCTTGCATAAAAGGCAGTCTTTTCACTCAAACTTTTCCACTCTAGTGTTATTGCATTGGATTCCCTTGATCTTGGACAGGGGACTGAGAGAGGCATTCCCATATGTTAAATGAAGATCCTTCAGGGTTCTTTTTTCACTTGATTTTGTCCAAAAGTATCCTTCCCCCCCCCCCCCCACCTTGAGTGGAAATTCTAGAAAAAATAGTTTGTTGGTGATGGAAACGCGACAAGCCTTATCATTTACTTTTTGAATTTCAAAGTGTCCTGTTTTTGCTTTCAACATGAATCCCTGTTCAATAGGTTTCCCTGGGCTAATGAGGTTGACAACTATATCTGAAGCATACAGGAAGTTGGAGAGCATGATTGTATGGTCTTTCAATTCCAATCTGATGGTTACTGCTCCTTGAATAGGCAGATCTGCCTCAACCTTTCCTGTTGTGATTTGTTCCCCTGAGTACAGCTCAAGAGTTGTGAAAAATTGTGATTCCTTGAAGATATGAGATGTGTCTCCGCTGTCAATCAGAATATTCTTTTCTGCTCCTATTCTAGAGGCAATCCATCTGGTTACAAAGGCGTGAAATTGAGCGGATTCTTGAGATTTTTTTTGTTTCTCTTTCCACTTGCCTTTGTTTTCTCTCCACCATTTGGGAGACTTATCTGGATGAAGATGGAAGCACTCCAATTCTGAGTGTTTCTTATCTTGTTTTGGGTTGTGATACCCCTTGATGCATCAATTTTCAAGATGATTTTTGGTTTTGGTCTGCATTGTGGCCAATGCTGTTTTGGAAGTACCGCATGGGGTCCCTCTTTTGGTGAGTTCAGCCTTGAATTTGTTGTGATACTGGATGAGGTGGTTACACACAAACTCAATGGAAATCTGTTTGTCTGAGTGCATGAGCTGTTTTTTGAGGTCTTGTAGATTCTCCGGAAATTTGAACATTTTTAGGTACACCAGGATGTTCTTTGGTAGTTGTATGCCAATGTCAATCATTTTTTTGAAGGAGGTCTTGATGTTGGTAACAAAGTTCATGATTTTGTCCTCTTTGAAGGTTATGTGCAAGAAATCATTGAAGATTCTTGCTCTGTTTGATGCTTGAGACAAGGAGAATTGTTTTTTGATAGCCTGCCATATCTCCTTTGCTGAGTTGATGTTGGCTGCGCTGATGACATTATTGTGCATTACCGAGTCCACCTTGGATATGAGATGTAGTTGAATTTTGTCATTTTCTTGGCTTGCAAGGGTCTGCAAATTTGTCTCTAGTATCTCCAGCACTCCCCTGATCTTAAGCATTGCCATCATCTTGTCCTTCCACACTCTGTAGTTGTCTTCTGTCAACAGTGGGGTAGTCTCAAGAGCCATTTTGAGCATTTCTTGCCAGAAGGAGTCCAACAAGAATCCCAATCCTGATGCCATAGTCCTTTGTCTTGCTGGCCCTGTTGGTGAGAAAGTTTGGCTTTTAACCGTATAGTTTATTGAAGCATGAATTTGATTTCAGACCAGCAGGCTAAAACAAAATGAGATAGAAGATATGAGAATCATGAAAAGACAACCAAGTTCTAAACAACAAAATCTGAGAAGTAACATAGGAGGAGATCACCAACACAGAGAGGTTGAGAGCTGGTGCTTGACTATGGTTGAATGATCAGGAGGAAAGAAGACACAGAGGAGCTAAGAAGGAAGAGGATTGGGCAGATTGAGTCTCATGTGCCTTGAAGTGACTTGGACTGATCTCACCAGTTATGGATAGGCAGTTTGCGGTTTTGATTTTGAGTGAGTGACTTGATCTTGAAGTTTGAATGACAAGATTGAAATCTTGATTGGAAGTCAACTTGAGTTATCTTGAGAGTTGAGGGTTGAGTATTTGATGATTGTGTAGAAAGAAGAAACAAAGAAGAAAACAATAAAGAAGAATAAAAGACTTGAAAGAAATAAAGAGACACTGAAATTCAAGAGACAACAAGAAGAGAAGAAGAAAATTAAAAGATTCCCCAAGAGGGGTTTCAAATGTCTTCCCCTCTGCTTGGAGTATGCACAGTGTTGAAGTCTGGAGACACGTGTGGACTGTCACACCATTGTCTATCTTTACAGCAACTCTATCTTAAAATCAGCCACCAATCTCTTTTCTTTTATTATTGTGAGACTACATTAGTACTTAGAGGGGCAGGCAATTCAAAACCACCCTTAGTATTCATCTATCTTATCAGTAGTTGTATTACTAAATTCTCCCTCAAGTGACTGCCAGCAAGCTATTTTCTAAACTCATAAAACTCCCATAGGATTCTCCACATCTGGTATCCCAACAGTGGCCAATAATCCTCATTTTTTGGATCAATTAACTCAAACATTAAAAAGAAGGAAAATACCCGGAACCATTCAATACCAATGATTTGAAGCATCTGCTAGGGAAAGGATCAAGAGTCTAGTCAGTAAACTGAAGAATTCTTTAAATTTGGATCAATCAATCGTGGAATCAGAATCAACAAGCCAAGTCAATATAACTGTGGATAAAGGAATACCAATAAAAACCATGACCTTAACCCATAAACCATAACCCATATCTACATCTATATCCATATCCATACCCATTACTCATCCTCATAACTCATAACCCCATGCACATACACATAACCCATACAAATATCAACAAATGCATACCCTGTCCAATAAACCATACTTTTTCCAATAACCCATAACCACTCTCATAACCCATATCCCCAGCAATAACCCATACCAATAACCTTGTCCAACCCAACTTGTCCCTTCCACCTCACCCCAGCCATACCTCAATTTGGTCAACAATAAACCCCCACCTCAGCCTACCCACTCCTTTCATCAACCAGAACCCTTAGTACTCCAGCAACTGACATTGGACCCACCGGTCCCCCATCAAACCTTAACTATCAATCCAATGACTTCAAGCATCAGCAAGCTGACCCCAAACCCACCGGTCCATCATCATTATCTCTTCAAGAATGGTCCCAACATTATCCAACACGGAAACCCTATGCTCACCATTGCCCAACTCCATCCTCAACTCACTTCATTGTCCTCAGCCATTGCCCTCCCCCAAAACAGATTATCTTGAATTATCACATTGGTCCAATCATCATCTATTCCTTTACTAGCCAAACTCAAACAATTCATTTTGGACCTGGAAAACCATGGTTGCCATCACCCAATCACCCCAATCAATGCCCAGCAAGAACCCAATCAACCCTCCACTACAAATAAAGCTATCCAACTATCATCCTTGCCCACTTGGTTGCAATAATGATTGCAAGCAACAACACTGGACAACATCTGCTCTGCTTAAATCCAAATCCAAATTGGAAGCCAAGAATAACTCCACTCATGTGAAACCCCCATCAAAAAAAACGCTGCAAGACAACAAACAGAAAATGAAAAAAGAGAAAAGCAAAAGAAACAAAAAACAATATTAATATTAATATTAAGATAAAAAAAAGAAGGTCAAGCACAATTGGATCAATTAAATCCTGGTTCGCGACCAGAGATCCAATTACCATCATCATCAAACATTTCATCAACCGTTTGTTTGGGATTTCAGGTCAACTCGGCAGTGCGTGAAGACCACAGCTGAGATGAGTGGACCGCAGGAAGGGCCAGAACTATATCTATCAACCAATTCTTTGCAACCGATAGCCCCCAATCGGGCGCAACGGAGAGGATGGCAGCATCCTGGCCTCTCCAAACCCTCAATTGCCTTTACTCAATCTTTGCCTTTGCTCGACGATTGATTTAACCTATCGCGCAATCAGTTGCGACCGACAGCACAAAAAAGCCTCCAGCTTCTCAACCAATTCTTCCCAACGTCCCCTGCATCTTTCCTGTGGTCGCTTGGGCGGCAATATTGGTCAAAAAAAAAAAAAAAAAAAAAAAAAAAAAAAAAAAAACATAAGAGAAAGACAAAATGACAATGGAAAATTGGCAGTGATGAGATTCTGCTTTGGACATTTGGTTTTTCCAAACAATCCCAAGGCTGGAGGCTTGAAGCGGATCTTGATTACCTCAATCAATCGGTTACGCTGCAAGCATCTACTGAACCAAGTGATTGAATAAACATCAATCAAAGGCTGTACACGTATGCCTATGAAATCAAGCAATCAGCAACATTGCCAACAACACCTGGATGAGCCTGGAATTGCTCAATTGGTCACAACCGACAGGGAAAAACCGCCTCCAACTCCTTAACCAATTCCTCTAGCTCCCTGCCTGCAAATGCCTGTGCCAACAGTTTTGATTGGTTGATTCAAAACTTCATTGACTGGTTGCATTTTAGGCCCCATTTAACTTTGACAAAGCAAATAAAAAAATCAATCAAACCTTTGATTGCCGTTACTCAATCTTTGCCTACGCTCAATGATTGATTCCACCTGCAATGCGTATCAATTGATGAAGCAATCATGCTAGCAATCGCGACCAACTATTCCAAACACCTGCTTGACATGAGTGTAAACTGATCTATCCACCACCTCTAAAACAAACAACCTGCGGTCCAAATCATCAAAATAAAATAAAAAAATGGGATCATGATCCATCAATCAATCCTACCATCCATATAAATGCTCCAATAAAGACCAGCTTGATGGCGGCGCAAGCAATCACAATTGCTGACCAATTAGTAGATCCTGCTCTTCCTCTCACAAATTCTGACGGCCTAATTCTTTTGTTCCTATGCTCCGCCTTATCTCAGCCACAAGGAAATTTCTCCAATCTCTTCCTTTGATTGGCGCAGGTTTTTAAGAACCACAACAATGCCTTCCCCCTTATGATTCACCGTGGAAGGGGGAACTCTAAAATCAACAGAAGAGCACCAAAGTTTAAATTGGGAGGGCATCATATCCACCCAAGACTCCTAAACATGAGTATAAACTGTTGTTTCAAATGCTCCTGAACAAGAGCTTAAACTTTTCAATCAACCTCTTCCCAGCTCAGTTATCAACCAGTAGCAGGCTCCTGAACAAGAGCTTAAACTTTTGCATCAAACTTTCCCAGATCTGTGATTGACCACCAACAGGCTCCTGAACAAGAGGTTAAAATTTGAATCAAAACTTCCCAGATCCATGATCAACCACAAACAGGCTCCTGGACAAGAGCTTAAACTTTTGCATCAAGATTTCACATTTCAACTATCAACCAACAAGGATGCTCCAAGAAATTAGCTTAAACTGGTCAGAATTCCATGTGAATCTCAACCATCAGCACCAGGTCCTTGTTAAGACCTGAAACTTCCTACACTCAAAGAAAATTAAGATAAAAGAAGTGAAATTAATGATAATAATATCAATAAAATAACTAATAAAAAATAAAAGAAAACTGGGTAAAAGGAATCATCTTGGTCCTGGTAAGACCCATAATTGCCAGTCAAGCCTTTGTTTTAAAAATATATATCAAATGAAGATCTCAATTAAAAAACAATGCAACATGGAATAATAGGAAGAAGGTAGGACCTGAAGACATCAAGATTGGCTTAACTTCCAAATTGGACCAAATTCATGATTTCAAGATGTGTCAAGGTAACAAGTAAAAAGGGTTAATTCATCTTTAAACAGAAAATTCAGAATGAAGATTTTATAGTGGTTATACCAAGGAAAAGGAATCTATCAAGTTGGAATAGATGCACATCAAGATTTAAAATTGGTGAAGATTAGGAAGAAAGTTCAATTTTGAAAAAAATTCATTGGGGTATTTTTCCTTGTCCAGGAGGTACCATATCATATATGGAAATGGAGAAGGGAAAGAAATTTTAAAGAAGGATGCAGAACCTGTATTTTTCCAAAAAGAACCAGACTATAAATCAACAATCTAGAAGAATGAAGGGATCAATTATGCTTGGAATTGCTAAATGGATACATCATGAATTAATGAAGAAGGGGAGATTTGAAGATATATCATTGAGAGAGTCAACAGGGCCAACTGGATCACCTAGGAGTCTTTGGACCTCTGGGTTGTTAATTTAGTTTATTAGTACAATAATTTTTTATTTTGGATCAAGAATAAAGAAGAAGGAGAAGATTTCAAGGAGTCTGATGTATAAAGGTATGGAATTCTGTGGACAGCATTAATTTGGGGGGGATGTGGTAACCAAAACCTAAACTATAGCCATCAGACTCACTTTTCTCATATAAGGAAAGCTCCAATCCTCAAATTAACCTCAAAAGGGGATTCTACACCAATAATAACCTATAGTCACCCAGCCAAAGTACCCCTTTATCTCTCATGGATTAGAATATACAGCCCAATCAGGTGGAACAGCTCAGTGAAAGACATATATGGACATACTCTGCAAGACTTCAAGTACATACCACATATATTACACCCATACACCACCCAAACTCCTCACCAGAATGTACAGAATTAATATATGCAAGACACTGCATGAAGCACCAAACAAATCACCTGATCTGTAAATAGCAATATATGCAAGCAGGCACATGCAGTACAGAAGCAATCAATACAGCACAAAACAGATCACCTCATCTGTATATGCAGCAATATATGCAAGCAGGATCATGCAACACAGAAGCAATTTATACATCACCAAACAGATCACCACACCTGTATACACAGCAATACATGCAAGACACCGCATGCAGAGGCTGTACAGCATCTTACAGGACATCATACAGCAGCAATATATGCAGGTTACTGCCTGCACAACCAGACAAACCACCCACAACAACAAGTCAGAAATCAGGTGGCATCCCCCCTGATGTCTATAAATAGAGGGCCTCTCTCCAGCCATTTCCCCCACATACCCCCAGGCACCCAGCCTGGGGTGGCCACCCTTATAAAGGGTATTAAACCCTTATAAAAAATATTAACCCCTTATATAAAATATGAACCCCTTATATAAAATGTTAAACACTTATCAAAGGTATTAAACCCTTATAAAAGATATCAAACCCTTATAAAAGCTATAAAACCCTTATCATAAACAATGACCAACCCTTATATCAATCATCATCATCAACCATGACCACATAGCTTGACCATCATCATCATCAACACCATCCATCATCAACACCATGATAAATTGACATCCATCATCATCACCACCCATCATCATCATCATCACCACCCATCATCATCATCATCCATTATCATCATCATCATCAATCATCATAATCATCATCCATCATCATCATCAACAATCATCATCACCTACCTCAACCATCATCATCATACATCATCATCATCATCAACAATCATCATCACCTACCTCATCCATCATCAACGTTATCCATCATCATCATCATCATCATCAACCACCATCAGTATCAATTATAGACTCAACCATTTCAACTTTATCAATCATCACCTGTAACATTAAAGTAGTATTCATCGGGAACCAATAAAACAAGCATAAAGGATATATATAAAGGTATAAGACAAGATAAAAGATTCTTCACTTACTCAGCTTCTTTAGCCCAAGTCACCTATATGTTCCACCATGTCCTCCTTATCAAGCTTGAACATATTGATCCTAGGTCTGATAGAGACTACTATAGTAGCAACTCTATCTGAAAATCAGCCACCAATCTCTTTTATTTTATTTTTTTTAGACTACTGTAGTACTTAGAGGGGCAGGCAATTCAAAACCACCCTCAGTATTCATCTATCTTATCAGTATTTGTAGTACTAAACTTCCCCTCAAGTGACTGCCAGCAAGCTATTTTCTAAACTTTATAAAAATCCCATAGGAGTCTCCACAGCGGTCTGGGTACCCACGCTGGATGTTCTAGGGCATGTGGTGGCTTCTGATGGAAGGTGGATTGCAGAAAAGTAACGCAAAAAAGTCCTTGAGTGGCCAAGGCCAAAGACTGTACTGCACATTCTCCAGTTCTTGGGATTGTGTAGCTATGCACGGATGTTCATCAAGCCGTTTTTAGAGTTTGCTAGTCCATTGCGGGAATTGACATGTAATGGTGGGGAATGGGCCTGGGGTTTGAAATGTGACAACACCTTTGAAAAACTCATGGAGATTGTTGGAAGCAATATTGTAATACAGTACTTGGATTACAATGCCGGGGGAATTAAGCTGGCCATGGATTTGAGCAAGCTTTGTGTGGGGGCGGTGCTGACACAGGAGGATGAGGGGAAACATTTTCCGGTTCTTTACAAGTCTGTTACGTTTATGCCTACAGAGAGCCAGTATTTGCAGCCAAAGTTGGTGCTTTGCTGGGTCACTAAGATCCTGTGGAGGTTTCAGCATTTGCTATGGGGGATTCACTTCATGCTCCTGCTGGATGTGGAGGAGCTGGCACTGATGATCAGTTTGCCAATGCTGTCAAATGAGCCTATGACCAGGTGGGTTGCATTCCTTCAGTTGTTTTCTTTCACAGTGGTACATGTTCCAGGGAAGGCCTTTACAATGCCATAAGTGGTGTCCTGGTACCCACCCAATGATTTTTACAAAGGGGAAGAACCACTGGATGCGGAGGCTCCAACAGTTAAGTTAGGAGTGGTGGAAGTAGGTGTTTGACTTCTGCACCAGCAGTCCGGGAGGTATGCTTTCCTCAGTTTGTATTTGCGGGATCTTTTGTTTCTGGATAATACGCCAGCCAAGATTTTTAGATGGATTTGGTGTAGAGGGGGAAATTTCTACCTACAGGAAGGAAAGCTGTGGTGGCGGAGCATGCCGGTACCGCTTGTGGTCAGCACATTGAGGGAGGATCAGGAGGTAATCCTGGGAAGTCTGCATGACAATCTTGGCCATTGCGGTGAGTTTGAAATGCAAAAGCGGGTGTGGGCAAGGTTCTGGTGGCCGGGTGTGGTACGCGCGGTGCGGGAGTGAATAAGGTTGTGTGAAGCGTGTCAGAAGCGGAGCGCAACGTTGCCTTGCAAAGTAGGTATGAGTTTCTTTTAGATACAGGCATGGAGCAAAGCTGGGTCCGTGGATGCAAGGATGAGCCCCGCATCCAGGAAAAGAACAACTTCCAACAATTAATCCAAGGAACTAGGAAGACGCATGGCGCAAAACGGATGTGGTTCAAAGAGCAAGGCATGGGCTTGGCAACAGATTGGTGCTTCAAAAAAAATCTCTCTTTTTAGGTTTTCTTTGGTTGTCTTATAGACGGCAGGCATGGATGGGTTGGGGTGGATAATTTTTCTCTTCCTCTCTCTCAAGGATGTGCGCACCCGGCGGGTTTTCTTTGTGCTCTCTCTTTTCTGTAGATGGGTACAGGGAACTGTGAGGCAGTTTTTCTGGGGTGGTCCAGGTACCTTCAGCGGATACTCTCATTTGGCGTGGATTTTTCTCACCTTCAGCGGATACTCTCAGGTGGTGCGGATTCTCCTTGCTAGAATCTCACGCGCGGTTCTTATTTCTCTCATGGATTCTCAAAAGCCCAAAGGCTACTTAGTTTGGCGCCATGAAAAGTCTATTTTCTTTCATGATAGGTGCGTGAATAGAAACAAGAAAGAAAGAAGGAAAGGGGGAAATCTGTCTACGCTGCTCAAGTCCTCATCACCTCCTCCGCGTCTGCGCAAGCCGCTTTAGCTAGGTTTTAGAATGCTTCCAGAACTTTGTGTTGCGCATTGGTGGTGTGAGCGTGGGGAACCGCTAGGAAGAGCCAGAGTAGTTTTTCTGCGTTGTTCACCATTGCGTTGAACCTTTCCAGTGGGAGTGCCAGAATTAAGGGGATCTCCGGAATCTCAGGAGTGATGGTTGGAGGTATTGCAGCGGCCGCAGGTTCCAGTGACAATTCAATGACCATGGGAGTTGGCGCGCGCGCAGGTTCTGGTGACAACCAGGGAACCAGTGATGGAAACGGCAGCAGAGGAGTAGGAGTTGGAGGAGCAGTTCTTGGGGGAGTTGGAGGATGTGGTGTGGTGTCATTGTATAGCCTCAGATTGGGAACTGCTTTGCAGCCTGCGTACTCAGCATTTTGTGGGTCAGGTTCAGCAGTTGGGGAGCGCCCGTTCTCAGCAGTGGCCGCTGCGGGCTCAGCAGCAGTTGCTGAAATTCTCAGCGGTAGGCACAGCAGGACCAGCACAGGGCTGCAGGTTGGGCCTGACTAGGGGGGGACGGGCCGCAATCCATTTTGATATCCCACTTAGGAATGGAGCTGGTCCAATCATGTTCTCGGGCCACTAGTTTGGGGAGGGAAGAGCGGGGCAATTGCAGGGCTATGTGTGTGGACAGCTGTGGGCAAGCGCAAGCCGGCCACAGGACTGGGAAATTCACAACGGCGCATTGGGCGGACACGGGCAGGCGCAGTGACCTTCAAGTAGCACGCAGCGGAGGGCCGCGCCATGGGAGGACAAACCAGATGAGTTTAACGGCAGGCGGGCTGAAGGGATAGGGTATGGGTTAGGGTATGGGTTAGGGTTCTGGGTCTAGGGTTTCTGCTTCAAATTGTTGTCATATTGTTCTTGTGCTTGTACCTAGGTTAGGGCTGAGAGGAGGGGATGTTAAAGGCCTCTCCCCTCAGCACAGGGTGGAGGGGGGAAGACACCGCGCGTGGGGGGAAAGAAAAGAAAAGGAGCATCCTCAAATCTTACCGACGCTAGAACCATCAACTCCGCAATCAGGGACAACTTTTTGAGGGACAACAAAAAAAGTTTCCACATCTGGGGGTCTGGCCAGGAAACTTTGATCCATTCTCAGTCTCCTGAAGACAATGCAGGATGCTGCCAAAAACCGCTCCAGGATCCAACGTTCCCCCTTCCTATCCTCTGCGCTCAACTCCTTTTTCTGCTACTCAACCCCCCCCCCCCGCCGCCGCCATCTGCCCAAGCTCCTAGAGCTAGCGGTTTTTCTCCTCCCTTGGAGGGGTTGTCAGACATGGGGGTGGAGGTCCCTTGCCGCGTGTAGCTAAGACCAAGGGACTTTCCTCATCTTTGGTTCAGTAACTTTGACGTGGAACAGTTCCTTTCCAGGTTTGAAGGCATTGCGGATTTGGAGGGCGTTATGGGCGCGGACAAGGTTTGGACTATCGTGATCTTCATTACCAAGGAGGATAAGCTGTGGGAAGTGGAGTAAATGGTTGGTTACAAGAGGCAGGATTGGGGGAAGTTGAAAAGCAAGATGTTGGAAAGGTGGGGAAAGCGCAAACCCCAGTTCCAAGAAAGCAATTTTGAAAAAGCCAGGGAGGAAGCAAGCGAGTGTGGGGGGTGCAATCAGGCAAAGGACTGGTGGAATATATGTCAAAGTTTGAGCCTATCTACGGCTACTTGGCAAAGAACAAGGTCTTTGCGGGTCAGACGGGTGCTATGAAGCAGGCATTTTTGGGGGGTCTTGCGCCCCAGCTCTGTTCCAGGGTGCAGCAGTACCTGTATGACCACAGCCTGGTTAAGAGGTTGCTGGATGGGAGCTTTGCAATTCTTCACAATCTCTTGGTTATCCGCCAGGCTGTGGAGAGCAAAATTGATTTGGACGAGCTCATTGCAGACATGGCAGGAAGGTACCCAACTTCCTCCAAGAAATTGGTCATGATCTTGGCGCCAGCTCCCAATCAAACTGCAACTGCGCGGCGGCCAACTCCCTCTCATGCCAGACCTTCCCAACAAGCTCTGGGACCACAGTTCAATGAGATAACAGAGATTCTGTGGGACCTAAGGGTTTTCCTCAACCAAACATTGGCTCCTGCGGCTCTGAGGGCCACTACGTCTCCGGTGGCTTTTGCTCAACTACGTGCAACACTGCCTCATGTGGTAGAAGGTTTTTAGCCTCCCAGCGGGCCCTTTGGGTTGTTTGGGTTCCGCACTTGTATGTATTGCGGGGAAAAGGCGCACTGGAAGTTAATGTGTGAAGGCCTCACTTGAGACATGAACAAGGGGCTGGTTTGCACATCTTGGATGACGTACATATTCCTGTTGGCTAGTTGGTGGATTTGACCAAGGACCAGCTGCCGCCAATGGTGCAAGTGGGGGAGCAAGCAAAGGCTCAGGCCGAGACAGTCCAAGTTTGGCTCAGAATTGTCACCGCGCCCGCGACCTGGGTAGCGCCAAGGGTGGAGGCCAAATTCTGAGCATTGGCAACAAACAAAAAAATTGCAATGGACGTCATCAAGCAACCAATGGCCCCAAAGCCAACCGGGCGCCTACTGGATACAAAAGGACCGTCTGCTAATCCCGCAGGGAAGAAGAAGGCTGCAGACATTGTCCAAAGGGTAATTGGGAACAACTCACCAATACCCCTGACCATACAAGAGTTAGCGGCGGTGTCCCCGGTAGTTGTCAATGAGATGGTCCAGGCCTTGAAAGAATGCGGTCAGAACCAGGTACCAACAACGATTCAGCGGGTGAACATGGCGAAGGAGGAGATGGATTGCAATCCATGCCAGTCAAAGTTGGTATTGGTCCTGCTTGCTTATGTTGCAATGTCTATTGCGGGACAGAAGGTGTGGGTGATGGTGGACAGCGGGTCAATGGTCAACTTGCTTCCTTCCAGGTTGGTGGAGGAGCTTGGCTTGGTGCAGAGGAAGTGCGCAATGGCTCTCCGGGCGTTAAATGGTGGCAAATGCCGTGTGGACAGGGTAGGGAGGCAGAGGAGGTTAAATTTGCAAAGGTTTGTAAGCCCCTATCTTTTCTCCCAGTAGAATGCGGTGACATGATATTGGGTCAACCGTTCATGTTTGGGTTCCAAGCTCAAATGGCCTTCAACGCCGAGGAAGGAACGGAGGCTCTGACAGTTGAGGATTCACTTGGCGTGCAGTTTGAGACAACAATCTGCAATCACAGGAGAGGGAGATGGGTGCGGGGGCCAGTGGCTGGCGGCAACAAGGATTCCTATGTGGGGGCCAACTGTAAGGGTTACCCCACAGAGGATTTTTCCTAGTTGGCCACGGTTACCGCGCGGAGCAAGCCCTGGCTCAGTGTGGGCGGCCAACAGGTAAGGAGCAAGTGGAGGAGGGCGCAAGTAGGGAGCAGGCACCAGAAGTAAGTTCCATTCCTCAGTGTGCATTGCCGGAAGGTTCTACACTTCAAAAACCCTATCATTGTGCCACAGTTGTGAGCAAAGGCAAAAGCCCTGGTTTGGTTATTACTAGGACTCACAACAGCAACGGCCGGGTCTGGATGGCGCGGTGCAACGCGGGAAAGTAAAAACCGTTGGCACGGAAAGTTCTTCCACAGAACAAGCCAATGCCTCAGGGGCTCAACAGACCCTTACAACCAATCGTGTGGTCCCAAGACCCGCGGGAGACACCCCATAAGAAGAATGGATGGGTAATGCGGCCGGCGCAAATCACAGATGAGCAAATGGACGCCCTTAACTTTGGACCGGCGGGATGGTTGAGTATGGAGGAAATACATCTGTTGGTATTGGTGCTGGTGTTAAGGAAGAAGGCCCTCACCTTTGGACCGCACAAGAGAGGGTTGTTGAAGGGCAAGATTGGGGACCCTTACATGATTCCCACTCTCCCTCACAAACCGTGGAAGATAAAGCCAATTCTGATTCCTTGTACCCTTTAATAATCTTTTCTGGAGCTGGTACGGGAGCGCATGAGGACGGGGCTTTACAAGCAGTCCACCTCAAGTTATTCAAGTGCTATTTTTGCGGTCCGCAAGCAGGAGGGGAAGTTGCTGAGGATTGTTCATGATCTTCAGAGGCTCAACTTGTTCAATATTTGCAACGCAGGGCTTCCTCCGCGCGTGGAAGAATTCCTGGACTCCATGGCGGGGCACGCTTTTTACGGACTGGTGGATGTGATGGGAGGATACAATCAGCAAAAACTCCACCCCAACTCGCAGCCGCTTACAGCGTTTGAAACTGGGCTAGGGAGGATGCAACTGACGCGGCTACCGCAAGGCGCAACCAACT
This sequence comes from Puccinia polysora, assembly GCA_025617555.3. Lineage (NCBI taxonomy): Eukaryota > Fungi > Basidiomycota > Pucciniomycetes > Pucciniales > Pucciniaceae > Puccinia > Puccinia polysora. Next base: position 9,926,195 of record CM062623.1, on the reverse strand, counting down.
TGTTGGCAGTTTATCAAGCTCAAATGACTTGGATACTGCGCGACAATCTTACAGAGGGCTTGCAAATCTTCATTGACAAAATGGACCGTTTGGATGACAAGGAACCGGCATGCAACGCGCAGCCCCAAAGGAGTAGGAGGTTGCAGACCGCTGGGGAAAGCTGTCAAGCTGGGGGCAACGCTATTTTAAAGCTTGATTTGGTGAGGGGGTGTTCTAGCTGGTTCACAGCTGGGATAACTAGACACCCCAGAATATTTGTTTTCTTATTCCTTGGTTTGGACTCGGCTTTGGATTGGTACTGGCTATGGTTTACTTGTTGCAGGAATGCAGGCGTGGCGTGATTCCGGGTCCTTTTACGCGAGGACAAGCCCCGCGCACGGGAGGCGGGAGGAGGAGCTCTGCGCAAATATATATATATATATATATGTAGTAATAATAGAGTATTTCTTTCTTTGCTTTTGTTCTGGGATGTTTTCCTTTTTTATCTGTTTCTCTCTCTACGGTCGGGTGCAATATGTTGAGGGTGGTTATACGGTTGGAGTGGTCACAGGAAAAGCCTGATTTGGTAAGGGGGTTCTCTAGCCGGTTCACAGCCGGGAAAACTAGGCACCCCAGAATGTTTTTTTCCCATTGCTTCTCTCAATTCCTCCAATTGTGGGCACGCGCTGTTGGTGCGGTGTTTGTTTGTTTTGTAGAATGGGTGCGGGGAACTGTGTGGCATTTTTTCTGGGGCGTTCCAGGTACCTTTTGGAACAATGTGGTGTTGTATTTATAAACTTGGATTGGGAGCTGTGTTGCGGGCTGCAACCTGCCCAGGGAAAGCAGACCAAGTGATGGAGCCGGCCCAACCAAGCTCACGGGTGGCTAGTCCAGAAGGCAAGGGCAGGGAAATCAGGGGTTATACGCGCCAGGGAGGTTTGCGCGGGCATAAGTGCGGGCCAACTCACGGATCACAGGATCTGCAGACGCAAGCTGTAAGACTCCAAACGGTGCTAGGCTGTGGGAGTTCTGTGGAGGGGAAAGGTGATGTTGAGGCTGCCCTCCTGAGTGTTAAAAAAATGTTTAAATGTAACCAAGATCAAAGTCCAGAACCTGGTAAACGGGGGACCAAAATGTAAGAGGATAAAGATTGTAGTAGTTGGTAGCTGGGGAAACAAGACTATCTGAGGCAAGATGGTGCCGTGGAAAACTTGAATAGAAGAAGTCAAGGTTTTTTCAGAGTTCAACAAGACAAGGCAATTGTAAGTTACAACGCCCACAAGCTAATAGCTCTGCTCCTCAGCAGAAGCTTAGGAAAGATCAACTCAATCCCAAAACAACCTCCAGGTTCTCAATGAACCTGCCCAACTCTCTGCAATCAAGCGCTTGAAGGGTAACATATAACTGTGGGTGGCTGCACAAGACAAAGCTAATGGTTTGAAGAAGCTCCAGAATCAAAAAAATAACTGATTCAAACAAGAATAACCCAACCCTTCTCAAGGGACTCAAGGGTAGCGTGGCGGAATTCAACTTCAAACAAAGGGAAGGGAGTTTTCACACTTCAGGTTTTAAGCTTAATAAAATCTCTTCATTCAAGCGTGACTGGTTCCAGAAAGATAATCAAAGGATGATCACAACCATTATGGTTGGATAAAGGGATCAGTAGTGGTGTAACACACTCAAGAATTCAATTAGTTGAATTATTCTTCAACCAGCAAAGCTATTGGTGGTTGATATGGATCAAGGATCAAGGGTTTGAATATGGAGGCTCAAGGATCAAGGGGCAATCATAGATATACCCAAATTTTTGTCTCAGATAAAGGGGAATGAAGACCCCACGGATGATTTATTTCAAGAGGATACTGATGATCTTAGGATGTGGTGTGTGTTAGGATACCCTGTGCTGATGATCCTCCAAGAGGCAGGGGATAGCCCTTCCTTACATGGGCAGTAGGCCCTGTTAGACTATGTACAACGGATTCTACAAATAGAGTGGAAAAAGAAAGAATTTTTTTTTTGATTTTCAGGTGATCAGAAAAATTTGATCACGCAGGCCGGTGGAAATCCGGCCTGCCTGACTGGGGTGGGATCCTTCTCATCCCTTCACCATCTCTTGCGTCCGTCTGTGGACGGGCGGGCAAAAAAATACCAGAATCACCCACCCCTTTCCCAAAGGCAAAAGGGGTGGGAAAAGAAAATGGATCAGACCGCCCGTGGGTGTCTGCGGGCGGTAGACAACACTATCCAACCCCACCCAAAGATGGAAGGGGATGGGAGAGTCTCAGATGGTAATGATCAACGGATTGATAAATGGGGCAAGTTGAGGACCAATGGGATGAGAATGGAGTATGATGACTCGTTTTTGGTGGATTAGGGTGGAGGCAAATCAATTGAGGGCAATCCGATTGGCTCGACTGAGTGGAACATCTTGGGATACATGGATATCATTGTTTTCATCCAAGGTTGAATCAAAGATAGAGGTGATACAATGGGAGCCAATGGCAGTTGGGTCATCATCATCATTGTTGGGTTCTTTGGAGGCGGCATCAGAATTGGATGATGAATGGGACAAGGAACGGCCATTGTTGAGGGCGGCGTCATCCAAGCTCTGGAAAGTTTTGAGAGCAGGGGCCTTGATCATCCCAACAAGGGAGACCGTACTACCCATCATCATGCCATTGAGATCATAGGAGAAGGAGGGATTGGATGGAGGGGTGACCTTCATCAGAGGTAGGAGGAGATGGTGGTGGATGTTTCCAAGATGTTGATCACTCCAGCTTGGGGTGGATGGAAGGATGATGGAAGTTTGGACTGAAAGGGTCTCGGCCCGCGCGTTTGGCCAAAAGAAAGGGGGAAACGGAGAGGGAAGGGATTGAATGCTATGCCTAGATGGTGAGGCCGTGAAGGCCTGTCCTAGACCAATGGGAAAAGGGGATGTTTGAAAGGATGAGGAAGTTGGAGAAGTGATACTGAAAAAGAAATTCTGATTTTTTTTTTTTTAATAACACCTAAATAAAAGAATTCTATAAAAAATCTGAATTTTTCCGCATCTGGTCCAGGGTGTCCAAATTTGGTCACCAGATCTCTCCCCAACTTACAGACTGTCCCTAGTCTGCATCTGAGCTTGATGTCATAAAAAAAAGAAAGGAAAGATGATCAAACACAAGAAATGGCCATTTGACCTTGAGGGTGATTGAAAAGAATATCTTGATCCATCCAAAGAAGATCTTCTAGAGTTTACTGCAATAAAATGAAGAAGGCGTCCCAGGTGCTCATTTATGTGGGATAAAGTAGAGTTCACAACAAAAATGCAGCTGATGACCCTGGTGGTTCACAATTGGGAGGACTTACTTCTGATCAAAGTTGCCTCTACAACAATGAAATTTCTTGACCTGATCAGCAGAGAAGCTCCTGGCCATCTGAGTACCATCCAGTTACTCCAAAAGATATGATCCACCTCTGACTTTCCGGACCACTCAATAAGGACCATTCCAGCAATTGGACAAAAGCTTTCCCCACTGAGTTTCCAAGGATTGGTTGTAAGATAAAACTGGAACACCAGGATTCAAGGGGTCCCTGACTCAATTGGAATGCTTATCCTCCCAATACTGGACTGATTTTTTCCTTGAATCCATCATTTTCTGATAAGCTTTGTCACAAACTTCTTCACTTTGCTCCAGTTGCTTGGATCTAGCAACTAATAGATCAGTGGTGGAAGAAACCTTTTCCAAAGAAATACCTAAGAAAGATTCCATTTCCAGATCAAGAGGAAGGACAGCCCTTTTTCCAAAGATAATTTTGTAAGGTGAGTAGCCAGTGGTTTGTTTAGTTGAGATTTGATTGGAGAAGAGGACAAGATGAAGAAATTTGTGGCAATTATTTCCACTTTCACTGGCCAACTTGACAAGAGCAGCCTTCAGAGGGGCATGGCCTCTTTCCACCATGCCTTTTCCCTCAGGATAATAAGGAGTGGTCACCCTATTTTGACCAGGAAGCAATCATATCATTTTGGCCAGTTTGCCACCAAACTCAGAGCCACCATTGGTTTAATAAGATTGATCCAAGCCATAAGTGTTAGAATCCAAAATGTAGTTGTGCACTATGGGATTTGAACCCATGACCTCAACATTCATGAGTGATGCTTTAACCACTAAGCTAAGTGTGCCATTGCCGGATGGGCCATTGTGCCTGTCCACTCAACAAGGGTTTGCTTGGATTTAGCTGTAACGACCTGATGTGTCTTCTGACAATGCTGTTCAGGCTTTCAGTACCAAGACTTAGAACCCTTGGGTGGCAGTCTGCATAAGAGCAGATTTGACTCCAACAATGATAAGTTTCACTTATGAGCCTCTTTATTTCAATTCAAACTACAACTCTTGTAATAGTATAACTCTTGAGAGGACAAGCAATCAAGCCAAATCATGAAAAACGTTAGAATGAAATTGAGAGACACTCAAGGAACAAAGGAATGACAAACAATAAAATAAGTAGATAGTGCGCAACATGTTACCTTTGGTCAAGAGCACAACTAGTGAGCTTGGCGAGTTGACTCTGGAGAAGGGTTTCCTGGGGACTTTCTCCTCCTGAATCTTGCTACTTTGCCGAATCTTGGATTGTGTGCGGTACTGCTCTTCAGGCGGACAAGTTGATGGCGACCGGGATGAGGATAGACTTCAGAGGAACTCTGGGATTGTCTTAAAGCAATGATGGCAGGGGAAGAACACGCCGGGGGGAATAAACACTGGGGGAAACAGCAAAGGCTGCGGGATCTTTATTCAACACTCCTCCTAGATGCCGTTGCCATGAGGTGCAGTTGGAGTCTTGCCTGGACTACTTTAACAAATCCAAGAGGCTTTGTGAAGATGTCCGCAATCATCTGGTCTGTCCAAACGTGCTCAACCAAGATTAACAATTTTGCCACCAAGTCTTGTACGTATTGAAATAAAACCTCTATGTGCCGGGAATTTGGATTCAGCTGAGCCTCTTTGCTGATGAAATTGGCTCCCTGATTATCATTCTTTATCTTTGGCTTCGAGATAGAGATTCCAAGGCCAATAATAAGGGTGGACAGCCACCTTACTTGTTTTGCACACAGGTTGATTGCTACAAATTCTGCCTTGGTTGTAGACTGGGCAACTATGGACTGCTTCTTGGTGGTCCAGCTAATAGGATTGCCGTAAAGGGTGATGACATATCCTGAGGTTGACTTCTGGGTAGTGATTGATTGTCCGTAGTTGGCATCCGCCCACCCACACAGCTGGTCTTTGGGGTTGGCCGACTTGGTGAACAAGAGTCCCACTGACTTTGTCCCTTGTAAGTATTGGAATAGGTGCTTAACCATTTTCCACTGAGCTTTGGTTGGCCTATTTGCGAACTGGGATAAGAGATTCACCGTGAACTGGATTTCAGGCCTTGTATGGATAGCCAGATGTATGAGAGTACCCAGTGCCTTCTGCATGGTCTTTGTATCAAAGTCTGGTGACACCTGCCCCTTACCTCGTGTATGTTCATGGGGGGGGCCGCCTTGACAGCGTTGAGGTGCTCAAAACCAAAATCTTTAAGAGCCTTCTTGGTGAAATCGCGTTGGTGGAGCTTAAGTGAGCCGTCCTGGTTCCACTCAAGGGTTTAGCCCAGGTGTTGAGTTGGGCGTTCCTGGAGCTTTATCTTGTACTTCCCCCCCAGAAGCTGCAGGAAGCGCTTGATTTCCGCACGTTCACTGCCCATGACCAGCCCATCGTCCAAGTGCAAGTGCATCCGGATAGACTTGGATTTGTTCACAAAGATCAATTCATCGCCAAGTGCATCTGGATAGACTTGGATTTGTTCACAAAGATCAATTCATCACCTATCAACGGTGCCATACCAAGCGAATGCAGTGTTTTTGTCAGGTGGGCGCGCCAGCAGCGCGGAGCTTGCTTGGTGCCATACAACAATTTATTGAGCCGCCAGACCCAATCTTCTTTACCCGGGACCTCAAAACCCGCCATCTGCGCCATGTGAACTACAGCGTCAATGTTGCCGTACAAGGACGCAGTCTTGAAGTTGAACTGAAAAACGTGCCAACCGTGTTGCACTGTTGCCAAAAGCAGAGCCCTGAGCAACTTGCTCATGCCAACCGACAAGTACGTGTTGAGGTAATGTTGCGGGTACTCTTGGTGATTTCCAAAACAGACCCATCTTGACTTCCATAGAGTAATGTCACCAAATTCATTCTTCTTTTGGACCAAATGCCACATCCCCCCGATGACCTTTTCATCATCAGGCCGTGGGACCAGGGTCCCCGTTTCATGCATGAGGAGCAAAGTTTTTTTGGCCGTCATGGATTCAAGCCACTTTGGGCGCTCATCCCGATCTGCAAGTGCCTTCTCCACCAAGATCACCTTGCTGATCAAAATATTGTTGGTATCATCAGCGTTAGTTTGCAAGCCATGTGAGCGTCAAGAGTAGGGAAGAATAGCCGTGGAATCAATATCAGATGAGATATTTTGGGGAGCCTTGTCGTAATGCGGCACATATGTGTAACCCTTGGGAGCAACAAGGGAGGAGCTAACAATATACGGTGAGGAAGCAGTAGCGGCCGTGACCACAGGACCTGCAAGCTCATTCTCAAGCGGTGAGTCGGCAGATGGTGGCGCGGATTTAACCGGAGGTTTGAGTCTTGGAGAGGGAGAAGGCACGATTTGCTTCTGTTTTTCAGACCAACAGGCTGGCATGGCAACGGTTGTGAACTGGGATGCAACGGAGGGAACAGGCAGGGGTGATGTGACGGTCTGGGGGAGTGAGGAAGGGGATTTCTTCAGGGATTTGGCGGAATTATACTGAAAGACAAGACAAGTGGGTGTGAATTCCCGGCTTACCACAACTTTGCGTCTATCTGGATCCAAGAAGCAACTGGAATCTGAGTAAGGTTTGTACCCCAAGAACAGAAGGGGCTTGGATTGCACCTCCAACTTGGATGGTGGAGAGCAATTCACATGCACCTTGAGACCAAATGGGATCAGCGTTAGCACATTGCGAACAGGTTCTACAGTCGCATTCACATCAAGCAGCATGCTGACCGGTGACTTTCACTGTAATGCCGCAGAGGGAAGAAGGTTGATTAGCATCAACAAATACCTTGCGGCCTTGTCCCAGTAGTTGATGGGAACTTCCGACTGAGCAAGGATACACCTCATCTTGGTGAGAATGGATTGATTAAACCGTTTGGCAAGCCCGTTGGTTTGAGGAGAGTTGGATGGACCTTGCTTGAGAACAATCCTGCGACGGGTGAGAAACTTGCAAAGTTTGGTTGATCCAAATTTGCCACCGCGGTTGCAGTGCAAGAAGGCTGGAGTCACATCTAACTGATTTTTTATTTTGTGAATGTAACTCATGATTCAGTCTTTGGAGTCAGATTTGTTCTTGAGGACGTAGATTCTGTTGTAGCCTGAATAGTCATCAATTATCACCAGGATATATGATGCCGATTGCTTGCAGGGGGGAGTGATCTGAAGAACATCCATATGAAGTTGCTGGAAGGACTTTGGCAAAATGGGAAACGGATTTGAATGAGACTTGCGCTGAATCTTGCACTGGGAACATACGTTGCAACACTCTGAAGATGGGAATGGCTTTGGTATAGGGATCCGGTGAGAATGTAGAGACTTCCTGAGGTAGACGTCTGACGGATGTCCAAGCGTTATGTTCCAGTCCACAGGAGAGGCATTCATCTCGGTTGAGTTGATCTCATGAGGATGAGAGTGGTAGGAAATGTACAGGTTTCCCATCCTAGGGAATCAATAGATGATCCGGTCCGCAAGCTTTACCATCACAATGCAATGCTTGTGTACCACTCAAAGTCCGTGATCCTCCAGCTGGGTTTCTGAGATGAGATTCCGGGGACAATTGGGTGCATAGAACAAGGGGAAGATTGTCGTGCCGCCAATGTTGAGCTTGCCAACGTGGGTAACTTTGATGCAACCTCCATAAGTGTTCAGCTGCTTATTGATGGGGGTTGGATCGTGAAGCAGCAACAGATTGCACACTGTTGACCTGGATGCTCCAGAATTGTATACCAGCTCACATTTGGAGTCATTTGATACAGACACATCATAGAGAGCGTCTTTGCAGCTAAGGAATCCACAGTCTTCCGGATCATTCAATTGATTTGCAGCCATCAGCATCTCATCATCAACCAGGTGATCCGGTGAAGACCCTTTGGGAAAATCCTTGGCCACATTGAGCGAGTTTTGAGACCAAAGTTGCTTGAGTTTGCGGTCAAGTTGCTCTATCTCAGAGGCGAGTGACTTTGGCTGTGGACGCGGTTGAGGTTATTCCTTGTCAGAGCTACAGACCTGGGGCGAAAAGGAGCTGGTTGAGATGGATTTTCTGGTGCCCTCAGTGGCATCTTGCGCTCGCTGCGCCGTGAGCGTGAGTCATGGGTGGAGGCGTAGTAGTTAGTATCAATAGAGTTTGACTCCCGTCTGGAGTCTTCCAGTAGAACCCTGGTGGATACTGCCTCCAGAGTGAAGGGACGTATGTCGTAGAGTGTGGAGGTGATACTTGATATGAGATTGTCTTGTCTTAAGCTCTTGATGAGAAAGACTGCAGAAAGAGCAGGAGAGAAATTCATGATCTGATCTTTGGGTGGTTGACTTTTGATCATATCAGTGAGAGTGACGTATGCGTCCTTGAACGTTGAGGTATGCTCCCTTAGACTTCTCCCCGGCTCGTAGGTTAGATTGACAAGACAAATCAGGGTGTCTCCTATGACTATTAGTGAATTTTCTCCGCACTCATTGGCAAGAAGACGGTAGGCTTTGCTTAAACTGGACTTGCTGGACTTGACACGGGACAGTAGGTCTTGCTCTATTGAATTTCTGAGGAGGCTGAGGGCCAGAGCATTCTTGTGTCGGTAAACTTTTGTATCTGAGTTTGCTTTGATCCATTCCTCGTCTAGTATTTTCTTGTGTCCTTTGCCGACCAATATGTCCTCAAAGGCGCTCTTCCAGTTGTGCCAATTGTGCCGATTTATTTTTATAATCTTTGATTTTGTAGAGTAGTCATCCTCGTCGGAGCCATCGGAGTGAGGGATGAGTATGGGGTGTCCTTCGCAATGGGCCATCTGATGCAGTACCTGTTAGTCTTGACTTCTGTATCTATTCAAGAGTAGTTTGAACTAAGAGTTGACTCTTGCTACCATGATAAGTTTCACTTCTGAGTCTCTTTATTTCAATTCAAACTACAACTCTTGTAATAGTATAACTCTTGAGAGGACAAGCAATCAAGCCAAATCATGAAACACTTTAGAATGAAATTGAGAGAAACTCGAGGAAAAAAGGAATGACAAATGATAAAATAAGGAGATATTGCGCAACATATTACCTTTGGTCAAGAGCACAACTAGTGAGCTTGGCAAGTTGACTCTGGAGAAGGGTTTCCTGGGGACTTGCTCCTCCTGAATCTTGCTAATTTGCCAAAGCTTGGATTGTGTGCGGTACAGCTCTTCAGGCGGATGAGTTGATGGCAACCGGGATGAGGATAGACTTCAGAGGAACTCTGGGATTTTCTTAAAGCAATGATGGTGGGGGAAGAACACGCCGGGGGGAATAAACACCAGGGGAAACAGCGGAGGCTGCGGGATCTTTATTCAACAATAAGGCATTGTCCAAGTCTTATAAAGGAAAGCTGCTACTGATTCAGAGCTGAGTTTCTTAAGAAATTTTGCTTCAACCCATCCAGAAAAATCATCTCTAGCCACAATGAGGTACTTAGCTCCACCAGCCTTAATGTGAACCACATCCATAGCAATCCTTCCAAAGACAGTGGACTCTCCAGTGGGATAACAAATTTCAGCCGGGCACCTAAGATCACGTTTCTGACATACTTTGCAACTCTTGCACTATTGAGAGACTGATTTCTTCAAAGATGGCCACCAGAATCCTTTGGATATACGCCAATAGGTCTTGGTTTTGCCGCAATGCCCAAGGCCTTCATGGAGACTTTCAAAGATTGAATCTTGCTTAGCGGGGATTGTGACAACAATTAGAGCACAAGGATTGCCTCTTTTCATAAGCCTAGTACCTTGGACAAAGAAATTGGAGGACTTCCTTTTGAGTGATTGGAAATCTTCAGCGGAGAGATCAGGAGGCCTTTGGAGAGTGGAAAGTTACTGCTCTCATTTTAGCCAGAAACCTTGTTGGAAGCCAGAATATTCTTGGTAGGAAAAAGTGAAGACTGGAAAAATTAAAGGCTCCTCCTCATCAAAGTCCACTCCAACATCTGATTCTTTGTCTCCAAGGGGGCTTTGAGATAAACCATCAGGCATGGTGAAGAATTTTCCAGGCCTATGAACAATATCAATAGAGAAAAGCTGGATAAAGGCCACCCAACGGGTCATAGGATCATTTGGGAGGCTGGGGGCATGGATCATTTCAATGATGGATTGTGGGTAAACTTGTAACTCAAAGTGTTGACCCCAGAGGACAGTTTGGAGTTTCTTCAACATTCAAGCCACGCCACAGAGTTCCAGTTTTGGTTGGGAGTACCTGGATTCTACATCTGAAAATAACAGGGATTCATAGAGAGCAGGACGGTCCTGACCATTTTCATCTTCCTGGTCGAGGACAGCCCCAACAGATTGATAACTGGAATCAACAGCCAATTTGATCTGGCCAGCTCCTGGTCCGTAAGCGATCTTTCTCAAGACTATGTCTTTGCCAACCATCATTTTAAGCAGCTGAAAAGAATGTTCATAATCTTGGGTCCAGATCCACTCAGCATCTTTTCTGGTCAGGCGACGTAGAAGAGCACAGATTTTGGATAGAGATTGGATAAAGATTCAAACATAAGTGACAACACCTAGAAAACCCCTGACTTCAGTTGGATTGATGCGAGTAGGCCAAGAGAGGATTCTGTTGATCTTGGATGGAGCCATCCTTCTTCCTTCCTTGCAGACCAGATGACCAACAATTTCCAGAGCAGGGACACAGGCAGCCAATTTGGATCCGGAGACAGTGAGGCCAGATTCTTTGATTTGGAACAAAATCCATTCCAAAGTGGTCGCATATTCCCAGATAAATTGATGGATTCCGGAATGCCAGGGTAAGAGCTCATTTTTATAATCCAAAACTTGTCCTTTAATTCCACCATTTTCAATAAAGATACCAGAATCATCAGGGATTTCATCCTGGAGGATCCAAACCATCTGAGCCTGATAGACTGCAACCAAGTTGGTGGCGCCTTGAGGAAATCAAGTAAGTTGGAAACAACCAAGATGAGTATTGAATGTGGTGAGAGGGCAAGAAATCAGATGTAAGGACCGTTTGTCATAGCCACCTATAATGTCACCTAGACCATAGCAAGCTCTCCCAGAGAAGGATTCAACAAATTCTTCAGTAGCAGGGGGAATACCAGTCTTTAATAGTAACCTTATTTAACGGCTGGAGATCATGAACTATTCTAAGTTTACCATTACTTTTAAGGACACAGAAAACAGGACTGGAATAGCTAGAAGTTGACTGTTCATATAAACCGGTTTGGAATTGTTCCTGGACCAACTTGATGAACTTGTCAACTTTGGCAGCAGGGATTGGGATTTTTTTCTTTTTCCAGGGATCATGTTCTACTACAAGAATGATATAAGGCAGACCATAGGACTCTTTCAAGAGACCTCTCTCTTCTTCACAGAAAGCAATAGCTTTTTCCCTAAGAGCCAAGAAATTTTTGATCAAATACAACTCATCAGGTAGAAGCCATCCATCTGGTCCAAAGTTGACTACTCTCAGACGTTCTTCAGTGACACAGCCAGAGGGGATGAATGGACCAGCAAGAGATCAAGTTAAACCACAGTAAGGATTGCAGGATAGAGGAGGACACCTAAGAGGAGGATTGAGATTGAGAGGCATTGGTTGGTTGACTGGTTGGATTTTCCGGGCAACTGGTTTCTATTTGGAGGCAAAAGAGAGCAGTTCTTGTTTTTACCAAGAGTTGACCAGAGAGATCTGACTACAAGGATTGAGACCAAGTTCTAACGCCTTCCAAGTTTGATGTTCTGCAACTTTTTCAAAAGGTACCTTTTCCATAAAAGAAGTCCCAGGGGATAATGCATTGCTCACATGTGTAGCACAAGGTAGGGTTTCAAAAATGCTGGTAGTAGGATACCCCGGTGGTGCACAATTGGGAGGACTGACTTCTACCTCAATTTTCCTCCACTGAAGCCCATATTCTTCCATACAAAAGCCATCAAAAATAGGATTGAGATTGGGATCTATTTTAGACTCATTGCAGAGATTCAAACCGGAACTGAGAGAAGGTTGATTAGGAATAAGAGTACAAGGAAAAGAAGAAACAACAGATGAAGAAGAAATATTTTTGGATTTTTCCATTTTGTTTTGTTTTTGATTTTTGACATTTTTGAGGTCAGAGGACATTGTTGAAAAGAAATAGAAATAGGCCTTGGGGATTAGGGTTGATCCTTGAATTGAAGTTTGAGGCTGAAAAGAACTAAAACTATTAGTAGGATCAACTACTCCCATAAAAAATGAAAGGAACTGGAATCACCTTCTGTTTAGGAAAATGACCAGGGAAATCTCTTTCCCAGCGACCAGAATCCAAGGAACAAAGAGGAACCTCAATTTTTCTACCGTCTGAATTGGGGAGGAGAATTATCTCCCCAACTTGATTGGAAAACATCAGAGTTGCTCCAAAATTGATTAGGAAAGGTCAAACCAAGATCATAGGTCCATCCAAGCGTGTGATCCAGAAATGATGTCAGAGTATTGTCTCTATAGCTGTAACAAGCTGTGAAAAATACCTGCAAAATAACACAATAACAAGTGTTATATGTCAGTTTTATCTTAATTTCAATGCTTATATCAGTACAACTCAACTAATACTACGGTATTAGGAGCAAAATAGCCACACCTTAAACCTTTATAAAAGGCAAGGGGCCTGGCTTTATATAAATAAAGCTCAAAGGAGATTTGCTTACACCTGGAAGCTCACACCCTTTATAGTAGCCAGAGAGGGCTAAAACTCCAAAAAGGACCTTGAACTCGAATTTGAAGTTGTCTTATTGATTGTTGGATTGATGTGATATTAAATTAAAAGGCCCCAGTCAATCTTCTTGATTAAGTTTAATGGGCTTGTTAACTATGCAATATCTGGTTCAAAAATACAATGAGGAAAAGGACTTATAGGGGCAAGACCCTCCTCTTTTATATTAACATGAGTCCTCAGGGGACTCAGGGGACCATCAGGGGAGTAGACCACTGTCCTAGATTTCGTCTCTAGTGGCTCAGAGCCCCTTGTAATATTCCCCAATGAGTAGCAGGAATTACATACTCATTGGGGGTGATTTTCAATGTATAGTTTAATCTAATCACCCCAACAGGTATCATATAGACTGTAGATCATCCCAATAACTTAATTAGCAGCCAAGTGAACGCTCTCAGGGCTTCAGAATAAGTATAAATCATCATGTAACTCTAAACAGATCTCTCTTGGCATGTGTTTAAAGATTAAGACCATACTCTTAACCATATTATGGCTTATATTAGTATGTACATTCTTGGCAGATGATCCCACAGAGTTTATATGCCCCAATTGAGTTGAATGGCCTCTGTGTGTACGCTTTTCCAGCCTGTATGGGTTCCTGAAAGTTGTCCACAGGCTGGAAGGAGAGAAAAACAGAACATTAATAATAATTTACCCCTGTATGGGTTATGGTAAATGGAATTTATTAAAGAATATTATTTCCACAGAGGGAAATCTTTATGGACATTCATTTTGCATCCAAATGTACGCATCCTGGTGATTCCAACTCACATTTAAGTTATAAGATCTTCCATAACTTATAATATAATTTATCAAAGTTTTATGTGATAAAATCTAGGTTAAAAACATACTATAAAATAATATTATAAAATATTCATAAAATTACAAAATGCTTGATAACATCAGAATAGTGACACAATGGAGGCTTGAACACAAGACTGGGTGTTCAGTAGGCAGAGCACTGAGTCATTACTTAACCACTGTACTAAGTAGACATATGAGTTCTGCAGACAATTGGACATCTATATATGTCTCATGGCTGATACTCCCCACCTCCAAAAGAAAATTACTCTATGAGGAATTTTTGGATCTATTGGAAGCTCTTTATCTTCTCAAAACAATATTAGCATTTTTAATGTCCTTGGCTTCTAGCCATAGATCACTATCTGCTAGCTTATGTTTGAACCTCACTAGATATAATCTTACATCTTTCCCATCTTTTCTAATGACCTTATGTTGCAGTATCTTATGCGGCCTATCTTCACCAGCCTGTTCCATTGGTGGTACCACAACTCTAGGAACATTTCTTTGAGGGAAAGACTCTACTGGATCAATAAATTTTTTAACAAGACTAATTGGAAAAGTAGGATGTTTTCTGTCAAATTCTTTGGTTAAAATGACCTCCACTGCATTTTTACCATGAAGTGCCTTTACAACAAATGGACCAACAAAAGCATCTTTTAATTTTCTGTGTCCTGAAATATTATTAAAATTAACAGTAGAAATTAAAACCATGTCCCCTACTTTGAAGTCATGATATCTATGACTCTTGTCCCACCTACTCTTATTATACTCTACCGCATCACTAACACACTTACTAGCATATGTTTCAGCCTTATTCATCATTCCTCTAAAACAGTCTGCTGAAGGGTGTAACATTATAGTCTTACTTAGTAACATGTCCTTAGGCATGTGAGGTATCCAACCTCTTTCTAATTCAAAAGGGGAAATATTAGTTGTTGAATGCTTGCTTGAATTGTAGGCAAATTCTAAATCTGGTAAAAGAGATACCCAGTCATGAGTGTATCCATCACTGTCCTTGAATTTAATTCCATAAGCACAATATCTCCTGATCATGTCTTCCAAAGTTTGTATCATCCTCTCTGCTAGACCATCAGTTTGGGGATGATAAGCTGTTGAAAAGGATAATTTTTTTCCAACCAAATTAAAAAGACTCTGCCAAAATTCAGATGTCAAACTTGGGTCCCTGTCACTGATAATATTTCTGGGGCACCCCACATCATTGAAAATACTGTTCCAGAATAGCATAGCTATGTCCATTGCAGAGCTATCTTTATAACATGGTAAGAATCTAACTCTCTTAGAGAATCTGTCAACCACCACTAGAACACAGTTGAAATTATCTTTACCCCCAGGGGGCAATCCAGACACAAAATCCATGTTAATAGTGTGCCATCTTTCTTTTGGTTCTTCTATAGTTTGTAATAGACCATACCTTTTTCCTGTGCATTTATTTGCTTTCTGGCATCTCTCGCAGGACTCACAGTATGAGCTAACACTGTTTCTCCAGTTAGGCCACCATGCTAGAATTTTAACCCTTTCTACAGTTCTATCTTTTGAAAGGTGTCCAGAGCAAACATTTTCATTACATTCCCCTAGAATCAATTGTATGTGATCATCTTGGACTAACACTACTGAGCAGCAATGGGCAGACTTTTGATATATCAACTCATCTAAAAGGACAAACCTTCCTTCCAGGTAACCTTTCTTCCAATCTGCATCTAGTCCTTCAATAAGATTTTGTGCACTAGACTTAGATCTTAGTATCTCAAGGAGTAGTGATAAGTTCTTGTTGCTAGAATATGACTCAAGCACTGAGGTCCAGAAGCTTTCAGCCAAACTTGTGACTGAAATACCCATAATTGGTAGTGTGTCCACGTTGTCTTCTGGGTCATAGGCAGGATTATTGATGTCATTGGGTAGATCCCATCTGGATAACCCATCTGCATTCCTATGGACTAGCCCCTCTCTATGCACTATTGTCATGCATCCTCTCCATTGCTGAATAGCTATTTGCCATCTTAACATGTGCCTATTAGGTGTTTTTAGGTTCAGAAGTGACTTTAGCGCTGTACAATCAGTAATGACTTCAAACTGACACCCATCCAAATAGTAATACAACTTTTCCAGAGCCCAAACTAGGCACAAACACTCTAGTTGGGAGGCACCATACCTTTTTTCACTATCTTTGAGCTGTCTGGATATAAAACATATGGGTCCTTCAACTGGCTTGTCATTAACAATCTGGACCTGGTGTAATGCTGCTCCTAAACCTTCCATACATGCATCTACATATAACTTCAATGGTTTCTTAGGATCTGGGTGGAAAAGCAAAGGTGCCAAGGTTAGACAACTTTTTAACAATTCATAAGCCTCAACTATCTCTTTAGTCATTTCAAAAGAAACATTGGGACTACAGATTTTGTATATACTGGAAGCTATTATGCCAAAATCTTCAATATGTAGCCTGTAGTAACCTGCAAAACCCAAAAAACTTTGCATCTCCTTAATGCTGTTAGGAGTGGGCTTTAATAAGACTGCTGCTACTCTGGTTTGATCTATTCCCAAGGATAGTCCATTTACAATATGTCCTAGGGCTTTCAATTCATTGAAGCCAAATGAACATTTACTCAATGAAATTTTCATGTTCATCTTAATAACTTTCTTCAAAATAATTGATAGTCTGTACATGTGCTCTTCCCAAGTTGCTGAAAACATAATAATGTCATCTATGTAGATGATCAACCAATTTTGCATCAACTCTTCATGGAACTCAGAATCCATCATTCTCTGGAAATGAGATGGTGCATTCTTGATACCAAATGGCATCCTCAGATATTCAAAAACACCTAAATGACAAACTATTCTTAAAAACTTCCTGCTGTCTATGTCTACAACATTCTGGTGGAATCCTTTCAGCACATCCATACATGTGATATATTTTGCCTGGTAAAGTTTACTTAGGGACTCAACAATCTTGGGCATAGGATACCTATCTGGTGTGGTATAAGAGTTTAGAGCTCTAAAGTCACCAACCATTCTAGATTTCCCATTATGCCAAGCTATTATGACTGGTGTAGTAATTTCAACATCCTCATTAGCTCCTACTTTCCTGATAACTCCCAATTTCAGCAATGTATCTATATGTTCCTTAAGTGCTTCTCTGCTCCTAGGGCTGGCTGGAAATGGGTGTTTTCTTAAGGCAGGCGGGTATGGCTTATCAATAGTTAAATTTATCTTAACATTATGACCTATTATGGATCCAAAGGGTTCATCTGTAGTAGCAAAAGCTCCTCTATGTTCAAACAATACTTGTACCAGATGGATCTTTTGTTCATTACTTAGTGATGAATTGATCTTGGATTCATCACTAACCTCTTTGTGAAAAGCTTCTTCATTAAGATGATCAACTGAGTTAACCTGCTCTTGAGCAAAGGGGAACTTAGCACTGTCACCAATTGTAAAGTATGAAGCCTCCTTGCTGTGGAAAAAATTGAAAGAATACTCCTTCATATAGTCATTTCATATTATGAAATAATCTATGGAAGTATTATCAATTACTACAAATTTAATAATGAATACATATGAAGCAAAAAACAACCTAACCTTGACTACACCTAATGAAACTAATGACCCTGAGCAGCTATTTAATTTCACCACAGGTGCACTTACCAAAAAATTTTTCCAATTTGTGAAGAAATTTTCCAAGTAGCTTCTGCCCACTATTGACTTAAAATGCTCCACTGTCCAATAAGACTTTACAAGGCTTATTACAAAATCTCATGTTGATTAATTCATTAGTTACCTTAATAGAATTTATGCATCCTATGATAGGCTACTCCTCTTCTCCTAATGAACTGTCTGAGTCTGATCCTTCTACACAATCATTACCCTTATCAGTACTTTCACTCTTGACATTATTAACTTTCCTGGTTTTTTGCGGACATGCCCTAGAGTTATGTCCTGCTTTACCACAAGTATAGCATGATATATCTGTATTGGGGACAGCATTTCTTAAAACAGTCTTGTCCTTTTCTGTCTTGGCTAAATTGTTGTCTCTGATCTGGTAGATCTTCTTCCTTCCCAGTGACGTGTCCTCTACTATATCTTCTAATATATTGATTAAACTGGAACAATCTCCATCTGCTTTCATACTTGTTTTAACTGCAAAGGAAATTTCCCCATCCATCAGTGAAAGTAGCTTAAAGTTAATACTGTCTTGGTCTAATAGCGGCTCAGAAGCTCTAAGTCTTTTCCTTTGCCTGGTCACCCATTTAGCTGGTGGTGTCACACCAGGCAAAAATTTGTCATTGTTGAAGGCGGTCAAGCACTTTCTTTTCCAATTAGATGTGCCAAATTTTGCATTTATTTCTCTTTTCCAAACTCCCAGTCTTGCACGCCTACAGCACTCCTTCTATCTCTGTACCAGTCTGAGGCTATACCTTTAAACAAAATACTTAATCTACTAGTAATCAAAGTGTCAGGGAGCCCAGTATCTTCCTTCAAGGTGTCTAACCATGAAATAAATTCAGTGTGATCATACTCACCCTCCCCAGAGAATTCAGGCCAATCACTTATCTTAGGTAATCCCTGTAACACTTGCTTAAAAACCTCTCTTTTACCAGAATCCAGCTCCAGATCAATGTCTTCTGCAATAGCCTTGCTTTTCCTTCTCATCTCTGGTGCTTTTGATTCTGTAACTGGACTGTGGCTATTTTGGGACAAGGATGATAATCTGCTAATAAGCTCCTCATGTTTGTACCCTAGCTTCTCAATCACATTATCAATTTTGGTACTGAATTTCTCTTGACTTTGTTTTGACATGATTTGACATTTCAACATTTCTTCTTTGATAGAAATCAAATTTTTGTCAAATTTATCTTCCAACACTTCCAATGAGTGACCCACTTGTAACACCATTGAGGTCAGTGAGCTGACATCTCTCTTAATAGTGATAGATTCTCTGCATGTTTCTTTCAAATTGTTATCAATGTTTGTCATCTTGTTACTCAGATTAACCAAATCTGCTGCTTTTGCTTTCTTTAAGTCCAGTTCTATTGTCTTATTAGTCAAGTCTTCTATTTCTTTAACAGAGCTTGCCAAAATTTATTTCAAAGTCAGACTATCTGCAACAATACAGGAGTATTTATTATCTATAGATGCAAAGCCTTCTATACAATATTTGTTTGTGTGGACTACTGCTTTTTTGATATGAAGTGTCTCATTGAAGACAATATCTCGAAATTTATCTAACAATATTTCTGATTCTAAAGACAGTCTCAGCCCCTCTTGGCTCTTTTGGCTCTCTCTTCTTCTAAGAATTGGAAGCCTCCTTGGAGAGACCTGGCGATCCTCATCATCTCTCCATAGATGGAGTGCCTGTGTTCTCTCCTCTTTCTCATCCTTGCTCCCTGGCTCAGGGGAGGGGACGGTGCTCTTTTCCTTAAAGGCTCCTGGGAGCTTGAAGCCACTGGTTGTGGGGCTGCCCTCTCCTGCGGTTTCTTCTTTGGCTTTGGCTTGGGGACCACCGGTTTCTTGATTTGGGTTGGATCCCAACTCTCTGTTTCCTTCATCAATCTGTCCCTTCCCAAAAGTTTGATGAGGGCCCTGTACGTTGCCAAGGCCTGTGTCAGAAACTTCACCTGGTTCTTGACGTTGCTTGCTGCCACTGCCTCTAAATAATTTATTTTGTTCTGGCTGTGGCAGGTCAAGAGGTTCGCCGTGCCTGGAGGTAGGCTGTCTCCTCCTCTGGTTAAATTCACCTGGGGGCACAAGCTCAGCGCCCTTGCTCCTTGTGTTCATTATTATCACGACGAAGGGTTTTTTTTTTTTAAATTAAAAAAAAATTAATGCAATAGTTTTAGATCAGTCTGACTGGTCTTTTTCGTTTCTGAACGTGTCAATGGCACTAACTTTGAGTGACTATCTCCGTTGAAGGAGTCCTAGATCTGGTCTTTGCATTGGCAACGCTGCTGTCAATGCTGGTTCCTTTGCTTCTTTGCAAGGAGCTTGGTTCGGACACAAATCTGCATGCCCTGCCTCGATTCGCAGGCAGAAAGGAATCTATGGACAATTGCTTCAACACTGTTTCACAAGGATGTGAGTTCCTCTCTCTATTTGTTCTAGCCGTCACTGTATTGTTACTTACTTTTCAGAAAGTTAATCTAATTTATAGAACAATGATCCCGGTACTTATGTGATCTGACGTATTGCTTTGATTTAGTTGCTTGCTTTTGTTGAAAACCCAGCGGTATAGCCGTTGCAATTATTCTCTCTAATCAATGATTCTGGCTGGCTGCTGGAAATCTTGATTCAGTCGGTCTCCTTGTGATTGTAATTCCAACGGTCCGTATTGACAAGGATGCCGAAAGGAAAATCTTGACGCCTGGTGATAGATGCCGTCGGCTGTCCTAATCCTGTCGGCTCGTTGCGATAGAGGAAAGTATGTCCCCACCATATTAATCACCCGCGGTTAAGTTACCGGTGTTATGACAGAGAGCTTTATAGAGCTTTTCAAAACTGTACAATTTTTTTGGATAAAAAATTCAAAACTGTTGTGCTTGAGGCACTTCAAATCAATATCTATAACAAAATTAACACCAAATTTCGAAATTTTTGGTTATTATTTTTTTTCTTTCAAAATATTTTATATAAGTGATTAATTTAACTTCAAGGGGTTAAAATAATCAAAAATAACTCTTACTTTAAATGGACAAATGTCCAAAACTTGGTTAAAAAAGGAGATGAGGCCCCCAATTGTCAGAGTATTGTCTCTATAGCTGTAACAAGCTGTGACAAATACCTGCAAAATAACACAATAACAAGTGTTATATGTCAGTTTTATCTTAATTTCAATGCTTATATCAGTACAACTCAACTAATACTACGGTATTAGGAGAAAAATAGCCACACCTTAAACATTTATAAAAGGCAAGGGGCCTGGCTTTATATAAATAAAGCTCAAAGGAGATTTGCTTACACCTGGAAGCTCACACCCTTTATAGTAGCCAGAGAGGGCTAAAACTCCAAAAAGGACCTTGAACTCGAATTTGAAGTTGTCTTATTGATTGTTGGATTGATGTGATATTAAATTAAAAGTCCCCAGTCAATCTTCTTGATTAAGTTTAATGGGCTTGTTAACTATGCAATATCTGGTTCAAAAATACAATGAGGAAAAGGACTTATAGGGGCAAGACCCTCCTCTTTTATATTAACATGAGTCCTCAGGGGACTCAGGGGACCATCAGGGGAGTAGACCACTGTCCTAGATTTTGTCTCCAGTGGCTCAGAGCCCCTTGTAATATTCCCCAATGAGTAGCAGGAATTACATACTCATTGGGGGTGATTTTCAATGTATAGTTTAATCTAATCACCCCAACAGGTATCATATAGACTGTAGATCATCCCAATAACTTAATTAGCAGCCAAGTGAACGCTCTCAGGGCTTCAGAATAAGTATAAATCATCATGTAACTCTAAACAGATCTCTCTTGGCATGTGTTTAAAGATTAAGACCATACTCTTAACCATATTATGGCTTATATTAGTATGTACATTCTTGGCAGATGATCCCACAGAGTTTATATGCCCCAATTGAGTTGAATGGCCTCTGTGTGTACGCTTTTCCAGCCTGTATGGGTTCCTGAAAGTTGTCCACAGGCTGGAAGGAGAGAAAAACAGAACATTAATAATAATTTACCCCTGTATGGGTTATGGTAAATGGAATTTATTAAAGAATATTATTTCCACAGAGGGAAATCTTTATGGACATTCATTTTGCATCCAAATGTACGCATCCTGGTGATTCCAACTCACATTTAAGTTATAAGATCTTCCATAACTTATAATATAATTTATCAAAGTTTTATGTGATAAAATCTAGGTTAAAAACATACTATAAAATAATATTATAAAATATTCATAAAATTACAAAATGCTTGATAACATCAGAATAGTGACACAATGGAGGCTTGAACACAAGACTGGGTGTTCAGTAGGCAGAGCACTGAGTCATTACTTAACCACTGTACTAAGTAGACATATGAGTTGTGCAGAAAATTGGACATCTATATATGTCTCATGGCTGACAAATGACAAGTTCCCACAATGTTTTGGCCAATCCAGACTGGAACGTCTTCAAAAATTCCAACCAATTTGCAAGACTGGTTCCCTATTACATACACTGAGGAGGTGAAGCTGACCCTAGGGCTGAGTTTCAGCTTGCAGGCCATAGCATCTGAGATCAAGTTGAGCTGAGAGCCAGAGTCAATGAGGAGCAAGACCATTTTAGCTGATTCACCAAGATGGCAGGGAAGAAAACCAAGAGGACATGAGTAAAGACTAGACTCAGAAGAGGGATCTGTTCCACCAGAATCCTCTATCAAAGCTCCAGAGGAGACCTTGAGTTTCTCAGGACCAATTTCCACATGTCAACGCAAAACCCATTTTTTCATTCCTTCAGCAAAAGATGGAGAGATCAATAGAAGTTCAGCCACAGATAGATCAGGAATTTTAATATCATAAATTTTATTTAATACCTCTTCCACAGCATTTGGGTGATCTTTGGAAATTCCCCTCTCAAACCAAACTTTGGGCTGGGTGGAGGGAGGAAGATTGGGTGAAGCAGGAACAGGATCAGGGGATTGAGGAGGTTTAATGGATGAGGGATGAGAATCAGGGTGATCTTGAGACCTTTCCATGAGTGGTTCTTTTTCCACCTCCATGTCTTCTACATCAGAAGAGGGCTCAGGTGAGGATTGTTGTTTGGGTGGTTTGCAGATGATCAAGGTTGGCAAGGAAGGAGCTTTATGAGGTTTGGGCTCCTCATGTTGCTTCCTAGCTGGATTTGATTGGTAAGTACCAACCAGATAGGAAGAGGAAATAGCCGGGGGATACCAGAGTTGAAGAGTGCCACAAGAAGATCGGAAATCCACAGAAGCCAAGGATGCCTTCATAGGAGGAGGTGGCTGGTAAGAGGCCACCACATGACAAATGGGGCAAGATGAATCAAAGGGGATTAGGGCACCATTAGGAAGAAAAAATTTATTCCCTTTTTGCTCTACCAATTTCTCATCTTTGTCCTTCTGGAGCTTGGGACATTGACCAGTTCCTTGACCTTCCCTGTGGCAATAATAGCAGACTATAGTATTTTTAGGAACAGCACTAGAAGGTTTAGGAACAGCAAGAGAGGAAATCTTTTGATCCATTTTGTTTTCAAGGGCTTTGAGCAGTTTAGTGATCTTGACCGTTGTAGCGTTTTCTTGGTTAGGCTGAGGGTTTGTGGGCCTGCAATCAGATTCCATTTTATTCATGATCTTGTTTGACTCTTTGAAAGAGGGGGCATTGTCTGGTTCAGCGGTTCTAGACTTTCCAAAATTGAGGGCTGTCTGACCTTTCATGACTTTATCCACCACTCCCCTAAGGATAAGGAAACCAGGGAGCTTGAATCAATTATCCCTGGTAGTGATCATGGATCCAGACTCAACCAGTTTGTCCTTGATTCTTTCCTGCACTGCAAGAGAAAAATATTGTAAAAATTGGACTCAAATTTTGTCCACTGTGTCGATGTGATTGTTTTGGACAAGGTAGGATTGGATTGGATCCCAAGATTTCCTAAAGGACTGATAATCGGAATCTGAAGCCAGACCACCATTGGAGATCCACTGGGAGACAAGGTTATCTAGATCCTGGAAAGTAAATTGTGCTACATCTATTTTTTGCCAATAAGCCAACATTGCTTCCCGCAGCAGGGTCCAGTTATGCCCTTTGAAACCTTCAAACAACTCGATGATTTCCATAACTTCGTTGGAGGAGATAACAAATTGTAACTGGTAGGCCATATTGAATTTGCTAGCCCCATCCACCAAAGCAGCCATCTTGTACAAGCCCAAGAAGTGTTCCACATTTGTCCCATTGAATCCTAAGTTCTTGTTCTGGGGCTTGATCTTAACCATCTTGAAACAAGTAGAAGAGTTGCTGGTGGATTCCATTTTGACAAAGTTTCCTAAAAGATCCAGGGAGCAGATTTCCAAAGTGGCTTGCAAATGTGGCAAGAGTAGGGTTTCTCAAAAAATGATAAGTATCTTGCCCAGGTGGTGCACAATTTGGAGGACTTACTTCTAGAAAAAGTTGCCTCCACGGATCTAGATGATGGCAGAAAAAAAAAAGAAAGAGATTGAATTTCAAAGTTGATGATTTTTGGGACTGTGAATCCCAAGGTTTCTGGTTTGATCCCAGCCCGGGGGACCAAATGTAAGACTCCAAAAGGTGCTAGGCCGTGGAAGTTCTGTGGAGGGGAAAGGTGCTGTTTAGGCCGCCCTCCTGAGTGTTACAAAAATATTTAAATTTAACCATGATCAAAGTCCAGAACCTGGTAAACGGGGGACCAAAATGTAAGAGGATAAAGATTATAGTAGTCGGTAGCTGGGGAAACAACACTATCTGAGGCAAGATGGTGCCGGGGAAAACTTCAATAGAAGAAGTCAAGAATTGTTCAGAGTTCAACAAGACAAGGCAATTGTAAGTGACAATGCCCACAATCTAATAGCTCTTATCGTCAGCAGAAGCTTAGGAAAGATCAATTCAATCCCAAAACAACCTCCAGTTTCTCAATGAACCTGCCCAACTCTCCACAATCAAGCGCTTGAAGGGTACCAGATAACTGTGGGTGGCTGCAAAAGACAAAGCTAATGGTTTGAAGAAGCTCCAGAAGCAAAAAAATAACTGATTCAAACAAGAATAACCCAACACTTCTTGAGGGACTCAAGAGCAGCGTGGCGGAATTCAACTTCAAAAGAGATGAAGGGAGGTTTAAAACTCCAGTTTTTAAGCTTAATAAAACCTCTTCAGTCAAACGTGACTGGTTCCAGAAAGATAATCAAAGGATGATCAGGACCAGTATGGTCGGATAAAGGGATCATGAGTGGTGTAACACACTCAAGAATTCAATTAGTTGAATTCTTTTTCAACCAGCAAAGCTATTGTTTGGTGATAAGGATCAAGGATCAAGGGTTTGAGTATGGAGGCTCAAGGATCAAGGGGCAATCATAGATATACCCAAATTTCTGTCTCAGATAAAGGGGAATGAAGACCCCACGGATGATCTATTTCAAGAGGATACTGATGATCTTGGGATGTGGTTTGTGTTAGGATACCCTGTGCTGATGATCCTCCAAAAGGCAGGGGAGATCCCCTCCTTATATGGGCAGGAGGCCCTGTTAGACTATGTACAACTGATTTTACAAATAGAGTGGAAAAAGAAATAATTTTTTTTTTGATTTTAAGGTGATCAGAAAAATTTGATCACGCAGGCAGGTGGAAATCTGGCCTGCCTGACTGGGGTGGGATCCTTCTCATCCCTTCACCATCTCTTGCGTCCATCCGTGGACAGGCGCGCGCAACAATACCGGAATCACCCACCCCTTGCCCAAAGGCAAAAGGGGTGGGAAAAGAAAATGGATCAGACCGCCTGTGGGTGTCTGTGGGCGGTAGAAAACACTCTCCCACCCCACCCAAAGATGGAAGGGGGTGGGAGAGTCTCAGATGGTAATGATCAACGGATTGATTGATGGGATGAGAATTGAGTATGATGACTTGTTGTTGGTGGATTAGGGTGGAGGCAAATTGATTGAGGGTGATCCGATTGGCTTGACTGAGTGGTGTTGAATTTCTGAAGAAGAAATAGATTGATCAAGAACAAAAAGGGCTACGACGAATTTGAGGTTAGTTAAGAATCAAGAAAGGAAACATGAAAGAAGAAAGAATCAACCAACATCAAGCAACAGGACAAGAGATGTTGTAGGATGAGAACTGAGTTTGAGTCAATAGTTGAAAATAAAGAAAGGAAAGAAACCAAAAGGAAAGAAAGAGTCTTAGATTGAAAGAGACATTTCAGATCAGATTCAGGAATTTTGAGATAGTTGTTATACGTGTCAGTCTTACCAGACAAGTTTTTGGATGAGTTTGATTAGATTGAGTAGTCATTCGAGTATGGGTGATTCGGATTGAGATAAGAAAAAGAAGAAAGGAAGAATTAAGAAAATATAGAAAGGAAATAAGATTGAAGAGAGTTTAGGTTGAGAGATGTAAGTGTCAAGTGGTTGAGGTTGATGTTTGACGATGAGTTGATTAAGAACTTGATGAGTAAGATCGAGTGGTGGAGTGGTGGAGTGGTTGGTCTGAGGTTGTTGTGTGCTTGTTCCAATCAGTTTCCCCACGCAGGGTTTAGATTCTATTACAAGAAGAAAAAGAAAGACAAGAATGACATGGAAGTGAAATAGATAGAGAAAGTGTGACATAGATAGAAGGCGCGCGGATGAGGTGTGAGAGAGACTTGTGACAGAGGATCTGAGATGATCGTGGACATGATTCATGGACACATAATAATTCATGAGGATAGAATTGTGAATTATTCTACACCCCCCGTGGCTGGTAAGATTGAGGACTTGAAGGACGGATTAATTAGTTGTTGAAGGATTAAAAGAGAGGCAGGTGGTAGAGCCTTAGTGAGACCATCGGCTTTCATTTTGGATGCAGGAATTAGGTCAATGGAAAGATTGTTTAACTGAAGTTCTTTGCGGAGTGCTTTTGTTTTAATTTCTATGTGACAAGTTTTGGAATTGCATCCAAACTTTTTAAGTTTGTCATTGAGACCCTTGTTGTCAAAAAAATGTCAACTAGGTTCGATATCTATCTTCCAGAGTTCTGCAACTAAACCCTTCATCCAAATAGCTTCAAGAAAAGAGTCAACTAACGGATTAAGCTCTGCTTCTGTGGTCGAGTGAGTGACATTTTGCTGTCTATAACTGCTCCAAGAGATGAGTGAGTTAAAGAGTAAAGAGAGATGGCCGGATTGCAATCGTCTAGTTTCTGTATTGTCGCTCCAGGTAGCGTCGCTGTAGCATTGAAGTTGGGTGGATTGATTATTGACTTTCAGAGTAAGTTTCAGATCTTTCTTCGCCTTGAGGTATTTCCAACACCGTTTTACTTCCCTCCAATGACGTATCCCAGGTTTTTCACAGAATCAAGCAAGGCTCAAAACCGCAAAGCTGAGATCTGGACGGGTTAGGCAGGAAATTTAATTAATAAGAAAAACTGCTGATCAATAATTTATGTTGAGGGCTTTGAATTCTTCGTGCTCTTCGTCCGTGGCTGGAAGTAAGTTGATGTGTGAAGTTAATGGAACAGAAGACGGCTTGCAATCGAGCATTTTTAGCTCTTCCAGACCATGTTCTATATGTTTGGGCTGTGAGAGAAGGATTCTGTCGTCTATGCGTTCATATTTCATCCCAAGTATTGTGTTAGGTTCATGATGGCTGGACTGCGGAAATCGCTTCAAGAATTTATCTTGAAAATTATCGCCAAGACCTACAAGAATCAGATTGTCTACATGAAAAAATAAAGCGGAATTTGAGTTGGAATGGATGTACAAGCAGGGATCTGAGATGGATTCATGGAAACCTTGTTTGCAAATCCAAGAAGTGAGTGTGTTGAACCAATTTGCAGGTGCTTGCTTTAAGCCGTAGAGGGATTTACGAAGAATGAGATATTCCGATTTTCTTTTTGATCCTTTGGGTCTCTTAATAATGACTTTGTCAGTTAGAGGTGCGTGAAGAAATGCACTCTTAACGTCGAATTGCGTGATAGGGAGTGAATGAAAGAGACCGAATAAAAGTGCAATACGCAAAGAAGCGGCCTTTCCAGTAGGAGAGAACGTATCTTGGTAGTCCAATCCATAGATCTGATCAAATCCTTGAACACATAAACGGCTTTTGTAGACCAGAGGATCCCCGTGGCAGTTGTCCTTCAAACGGTACACCCAGGTTGTATTGAGGGGGTTCACTGGTTCAGGGCCCACGTAGTCATCCCACACTTTGAGAGATTCTATGCCGTTTAATTCTGCGTCCATGGAAAGATCCCATTTGTGAGAATCAAAGCATCCTTTGGCTTGTTCGTAGGACTTAGGGACATAGTAATGGTGATAGCCGTAGCGTTGAGGAGGATTCACGGTTGACCTATCTCTAAGATTATATTTGGGTGCAAGTTGTTGAGCGAGTTCTTCTGACAAGTCTGATTCTGAGTGGACTGAAGATGAGTCTGGATGGTCAGGAGTGGAAACAGAAGAGGATAGTTGATTGTCAATTGAAGATTTGGAGGAAGGATTATTGGGAGAGGAGTGAGCATCAGAAAAGATGATTGGATCGTAGTCAATTTTGAGTTGTTGAGGCTCTTCAGCGGAGATTGAAGTGCGGGATTGCTGCAGATGGTCGAGATTCTTGAGAATTTTAATATTTTTGGAAGAAATGATTGTGGAGTCAGGCTTAAGAATTTGATAGGAGTGAAAGTTGGGGTTATAACCCACAAGGGTACCAGGCAGCCCTCAATCCTTAAAATTTTCACCGCGATTAACTTTGTAATCAAGGTAAACAACTTTGGAACCGATAGGTTGAAAATAACTTGTTGGAAGTGATTTTTCAAAGAAGATTTGATATGGAGACGGAGAGTTAGGAGATTTGGGAATTTGGTTGAGTGCGAGACAAGCTGATTTAGCAATTTCTACCCAAAGATTAAGTGGGAGTTTAGAGCTTCTGAGAATGGCTCGTATAGACTCAGTAATAGTTCTATTTGCTCTTTTGATTTTGCCATTATGTTTGTGGTGGTAGGGTTCTGTGATGAGGTGCTGGATAGAGTTGGTTTTGAAGAAATTTTTCAGATCGGAAGAGATGAATTCACCGCCGCCATTGGTACAAATCGTCGCGGGGAATCTATTTTGTTTGAGCTTCTCATGATTGAAAATTATTTTGATTTGTTCACAAGCATCTGATTTATATTGCAGCGGAATTGCTGAAACGTATCTGGAATGATTGTTGATGACGGTAAGTAAGTAATTCATGTTGTTTCTTCCAGAAGGAGAAATTGGACTGATAAGATTGAGGTGAAGTTGTTCAAAAGGTTTAGAGGACGGATTTGAAGAGTTCTTGAAGGAGGCTTTCGTGATTTTAGAAAATACACAATCCTTGCATTGAAAACTCGAGAGAAGATCAGCTTGGATAGATGGGAAGAGATTTTTGAGGCGATATGGACTAGCGTGACCAAAGGATTTGTGAAGAAATTTGATCTTGTCGTATTCAGATTCTTGAAGTGAAAGGAGACTGAATTTGTTATCATTACCAATTCAAGACGGTGTGTTGAGAATGAAGAGATTTTCTCGTATAAATCCCAAAAAGGCGAGTTTAGAGTTGAAAGTGAGAGAAAATTGGTTATTGGATGAAGAAAGCAAGCATTTCTTAGATGAGATTAATTCTCCTGGGCTAATTAAATTAACCACTAGATCTGGAACAAAGAGGGAGTTGGTAAGAGTGATAACTGAGTTCCTCCAGCACAGTTTCACGATTCCTTTTCCTTTAATAGAAAGCTTAGCGTTTTCTTTTCCTGTGTTAATGAAATCGTCGCCATTGCATTCCTTGAAGTGGGAGAAGAAGTTTTTCGAGTTGAACATATGGCAGGATGCGCCAGAGTCGAGTATAATGCGATTCTGAGGATTAATTTCTTGAACCCAGGTCGTGAGAAGAGCTAGATAATGTGCGACTTTCTTGGTTTTTGAGTTAGAGTTAAGCTGTGCTTGCCAGTTTGCCTGAGACTCTTTCCACCAGTCGGGAGCCAGATGCTTGTGGAGGTGCCAACATTTGTCAGCGGGATGATTGGGCAATTGAGGATTATGATATCCTTTCTTGCATCTGAATTCTCTGGGTACTGGTTTCTTGGGAGGTCTAGAAGATATAAGTGCTGTATCACTGATTTTAGTTTCTTTCGATTTAACCTTGGTTTCATTATCCAGTTGAATGAGATGATTTAAAACCAGTTCCATAGTGACTATCTTATCCGAGTGCATTATTTGTTGGCAAAGGGAGTGAAGAGAGGGAGGAAATTTAAACAGAATAAGGTAAGAAAGGATATCGTCTGGAAGGTCTATTCCAACGTCTACCATCTTCTTTAAGGAAATCTTAGTTTCAGTAACAAATAGATTGATGGCTTTGGGCTTGAATTGTTGATATAAGAACTTGTTAAAGACGCGAGCTCAATTCGCTGTTTGAGAAGAGGCAAAACGTTCCTTGATGGTTTTCCAGAGAAGTCTGGCAGAAGATATGTTCAACGAATTGACCACGTTATTGTGAGTGACGGAATCAATACAAGAAAGGAGAATAACTCGAGTTTCCATATTGTTGTTGAGACTGAGATTTTTCTGATCATCCTCCAGGGCATCCTTAACTCCTTTGAGTTCCAAAAGCATTGTCATCTTGTCCTTCCATATGGAGTAGTTTTTGTCCAAGAGAATGGGAACGGCCTCGAGAGCAGCCTTTAGAATGATTTGACAAAAACCATCGTTGCTAGATCCCTCCATTAGTTTGATTAGGTGAGTCGGATTGTTTTTTGGCTTTTAACCGTGTTTAATTTCTGAAGAAGAAATAGATTGATCAAGAACAAAAAGGGCTACAACGAATTTGAGGTTAGTTAAGAATCAAGAAAGGAAACATGAAAGAAGAAAGAATCAACCAACATCAAGCAATAGGACAAGAGATGTTGTAGGATGAGAACTGAGTTTGAGTTGATAGTTGAAAATAAAGAAAGGAAAGAAACCAAAAGGAAAGAAAGAGTCTTAGATTGAAAGAGAAATTTCAGATCAGATTCAGGAATTTTGAGATAGTTGTTATACGTTTCAGTCTTACCAGACAAGTTTTTGGATGAGTTCGATTAGATTGAGTAGTCATTTGAGTATGGGTGATTTGGATTGAGATAAGAAAAAGAAGAAAGGAAGAATTAAGAAAATATAGAAATGAAATAAGATTGAAGAGAGTTGAGGTTGAGAGATGTAAGTGTCGAGTGGTTGAGGTTGATGTTTGACAATGAGTTGATTAAGAACTTGATGAGTAAGATTGAGTGATGGAGTGGTGGAGTGGTTGGTCTGAGGTTGTTGTGTGCTTGTTCCAATCAGTTTCCTCACGCAGGGGTTAGATTCTATTACAAGAAGAAAAAGAAAGACAAGAATGACATGGAAGTGAAATAGATATAGAAAGTGTGACATAGATAGAAGGCGCGCGGATGAGGTGTGAGAGAGACTTGTGACAGAGGATCTGAGATGATCGTGGACATGATTCATGGACACATAATAATTCATGAGGATAGAATTGTGAATTATTCTACAAGTGGAACATCTTGGGATACATGGACGTCATTGTTTTCATCCAAGGTTGAATCCGAGATAGAGGTGATACAACGGGAGTGGATGGCAGTTGGGTCATCATCATCTTTGGGTTCTTTGGAGGCGGCGTCAGAGTTGGAGGATGAATGGGATGAGGAACGGTCTTTGTTGAGGGCGGCGTCATCAAAGCTCTGGAAAGTTTTGAGAGCAGTGGCCTTGATCATCCCAACAAGGGAGACCGTACTACCCATCATCATGCCATCAAGATTGTAGGAGAAGGTGGGATTGGCTGGAGGTTGATTGTATGGAGGGGTGACCTTCATGAGAGGTAGGAGGAGATGGTCGTGGATGTTTCCAAGATGTTGATCACTCCGGCTTGGGTTGGATGGAAGGATGATGGAAGTTTGGACTGAACAGGTCTTGTCCCGTGCACTGGCCAAAAGAAAGGGGGGGACAGAGAGAGAAGGGATCAAACACAATGCCTAGATGGTGAGGCCGTGAAGGCCTGTCCTAGACCAATGGGACAAAGGGATTTTTGACAGGATGAGGAAGTTGGAGAAGTGATACTGAAAAAGAAATTCCAATTTTTTTTTTTTTAATAACACCCAAATAAAAGAATTGTCAAAAAATTTTTGAATTTTTCCGCATCTGGTCCAAGGTGTCCAGATTTGGTCACCACAATTTGGACGGATAAACCCGGGGGGCTCCAAGTAGGGCGTGGCAGAGGTTTGCATGGGCTGACTCAGGGATTGCGGGATCTGCAGAAGCGCGCAGACGGATAAACCCGGGGGGCTCCGAGTAGGGCGCGGCAGAGGGCTGCGCCATGAAAAGGATGAACCGGACGTATGTGATATTGAAGGGGTGGGTTTTAGACAGGGTGGGTGGTACGGGGTAGGGTTAGGGTGGAGCTAGGGTTCTGTACTTGGGGTCATATTTCATCTATCTTGTTGCTTGTGGTTGTACCTAGGTTAGGGTTGAGAGGGAGGACTTAAAAACACCTCACTCTCAACCCCCGGTTGGATCATCTCATTATCAGATCAGAGATATATATTACTGTACAGAGAGAGCATCATCATAGATCATCATCACCAGACCACCAGGGAATGGTATGGGAAGGATTGGAAGGAAGGAATTTATCTTTTCATCACTATCTCTATTCTTAAACTCATTGCATCCAATCTCCTTACAGACGCTTAGACCAATAACTTCTGGAACCTGAGGACAACTTTGGGGAGTATCACTCCTCTTGTTTACACATCTGGGGGTCTGGCTGGTAAAAATCCTTCGTCAAAGTCTCTCAAAGGTACTTACGGATGCTAGCAGAAGTTGCTCCTCTTTCTTCCTCCTTCTCCCACCCCCTCCGCACCAGCCCAAAGGATTCCCCTCATATTGGATTCAACACCACGCATGTGGAGCAATTCATCTCACAGTATGAAACAATTGCAGACTCTGAAGGAGCATTGGATTTTGAGAAGGGGAGCCATGTTGTCCTGTTCATCAAGGACGCGGAAGAGCGTTGGGACGTAGAAGAGATGAGAGGCTACCAGAACCTGGATTGGCCAACACTGAAGGGGGACATGTTGGCAAGATGGGGGAGGCCTGACTCTTGTTTTTGGCAAGGCAATTTCAAGCCGTCCCCGGAATCAGACTACAAAGCAGGCGTGCGCCGCCGGGTCTGGTTACAAGCGGAATTGGATTACACGGAGCTGTATTACCGGGCAGTGTGTGTTCTGGCCCCATCACTGGCGACCATCCCCTGGGCTAAAAAACTTGCAGAGATGGTAAGGGGCCTTGAGGCCTATCTGGAGAGTATTCAGCATCCTAGCGCATCCGCACCCCAGGTGCACACGTATGGGGACAATGACAATTGTCAGTGGCTGGGAAGCAAGGGTTGGACAATGGATTCAAACACGGCACCAGTTTCCTTGGCAGAGGCAGGGTGCATGTTGGGGAAGCGGGTCTCAGCGGAACTGGTTCAGCCTGCGGATAGGAAGCAAGCAAGGACAAAGGAACGGGAAGCCAATACTCCGTGCGTGTTGGGGAACCGGGTCTTTGTGGAACTGGTTCAGCCTGCTGATAGGAAGCAAGAAAGGAAAAAGGAATGGGGAGCCAATACTCCGTGTGGTTTGGGAACCGATGAACGGCAGATGGGTCTTGCGGAGAGGGAAGGAGTGGTTGTCAGCTTGCTACTATGTACAGAGCAACCTGTCATAGCAACACAAAACTATAAAAAAAAAATAATATCTGAATTAAAAAAGAAGGAGTGAGAAATCCATAAATATTATTAAATAAATGGATTCCTCAAACAAAATTAGGTAGGGTCACTCACTGACCCCACCCATGAAATCCAAGTCCTTACATTTTTAAAAAAATAATTCAAAAGAAAAGTAAAAAAATTAAAAAACCAGTATGGCACCTTTTGGCCATTTTAACATTTCACACGTGCTTTCATCTAAAGGGTTTACACCTAAAATTCACTCAGAATTGAGGTGTTGTGTATATTTTAGGAGTTACACACGGAAATGTGTTATGTCACAATTCCTGCGCGCAGCCCCGCATCATTACATACCCCTACATACTTGCAGTAGCAGTTTCCCGCGTACTAGAGACCCGCGCGCAGCTAATTCTGCTACACACGCAGCAGATCCTACCCTGCGCGCATCTGAACTGATTGATCCCCGCGTCTGGATCTGTCGTGACTAATCTGACAACCAGGTACCGCTCAGAAGAGCTACAGCCTAATTAGGGTTGCCTGGCATATTTAACAAGTTTGAATATGTATTAGTAATAGTCTAAAAAGATCAAAACTTAAATAAAATTAATAAAAATTAAAGTTTAGAAAAAAAATTTAATAATAAATCAAAAATCAAGGATTACCACGTAAATCATTGACTCTGATCTTTGAAGACCACAAAACACTACAAGGAGTGTTCATAAAAATCATTGAAAATTATCTACGTGATCAGCGGATGATGGGAAATTAGTAAACTTCCACATCTGTTCACTGTAAAGCAATACTAATAGTAAAAATGAAGTATGAGTGCAGAATGATCAAATTTACCCCATGATAGATTAACAGATCCTGTGGCTAAAATAGTACAGAAATCCAGAAGATCTAAGGTCAGCTGATTAACAGCACCAAGTGAACGTTCTAATCTTTCTCTGACTGGCTTGCCAGCCTCAGCCAATGATCAGAACCCTCTCTACGCGCCCAGAGAAGCTCAAAATCACCCCAAAAAGTTATTTATACAGACCTCTTTGGATCCATTATTCCATCATCAGTTTACCAGGAATTATTATTATCAATCAGACACTGTGTCATTTTTAGTCAAGTGATTATGAATAATCTAAGGAAGTGGTTTATGACCAAGTCTGTAGTATTATTATTTATTTCTTAAAATCAATCAACCCTTGAAGTTTAGTCAGGCAATCCACCCCATCTGCTCTGAAACCCTTCCTATTATTGCAGGATTTTTGTGTTAAAGTGCTCAGAGTGAGTGTTTCCCTTCCTTTCTAGGCCATTGTGCTGTTATTCCTGGACATTAGTGGAACAAGCCCTTTCTAAGGCACCCATCTTAATTCCAAGGTTCTTAAACTTCCTAAGGAGGCCCCTTGAAGAGAGGTTGCTTTGTCTATAAAGATCCCCAGTAGTATAATACTTTGGCCCCTCTTTTATATAAATATTGAAAACCTTTTATTACCAAACCAATTAAACCTTGCAACTGCTCTTATTATATTATTTATTTGAGCCTCTAAGCATTTATTTTTGGAATAATAATTATTATTATTATTCCAGAATTTTTATCACTCTCTGTAGCTAAAGGACTGCAAGCTTCCTGGTATCAGAGAGCTGACAGTGGTGGCAGTGGGAACGGGCCAAGTGTTGGAGGATTGTAACCGGGGTTGGGCCTCTTCAACGGCAGGGAGAATGCGTGCGGGACAGAAGGACGTGGTGGAGGCAAGGATGATGAACGCGGAATGGAAGGATGAAGGGTGCGGGGAGTGCAGGATGGATTGAGGGAGGACGGGCCCATTGCCATCATGGCTAGCCAAGGTTTTGGCGTTGGTGCAACGGAAACTTGTGGCGGGGCGTCAGGTGCAGAACGGGGAAGGATTGGGCCCCAATGAGATGACTGGGAGAAAGGAAGTAGGGGTTGCAAGGGCTTTAGTGGCAGAAGGCGCGTTGGGACAGAAGTTTGGAGAATTGGCTGGTGGACACAACCTTTGTGGGATTGGTTGAGACTGTCAGCTAAGGACAGCAGCCAAGTTGGGTGGAAAGCTAGCACAGGATGGGACACAGACGCGGTGCAAGCTGGGTCCGTGAAACCAAGAACAAGCCCGGCCGCTGGGTAATGTGGGACAAGGAGCGGAGGCCTGGTGTTAGAAAAAAAAAAAAAACGTTTTCTTTGGGGGTTTGGTTCTTTTCTCTGTCTTCTCTTTATCAGTTGTCTTCTCCGGGGAACTGTGTGGAAGTTTGGCTGTGGCGGTCCAGATACCTTCCAGGGAAATTTTTTGGCTCAGGATGCGGGCGCGGATCTCATTCTCACCAGGATGCGGGTGCGGTGGAGAAGTGAAGTGGAGTTGCGGATAGGGCTAGTAGCTGGGGTGTACTGGTAGTAGGGGGGGGTGGTGTGGTAGCGCGGTAGGGTTGAGGTAGTGATGGAAGGACCTCTGGGGACAGAACTCAACTTGGGGGGGGATGTGGTGTTGCATTTATAACCTTGGATTGGGAGCTGCGTTGTGGGCCGCAACCCACCCAGGGAACGCGGACCAAGTGATGGAGCCGGCCCAACCAAGCTCATGGGTGGCTAGTCCAGAAGGCAAGGGCGGGGCAATCAGGGGTTATATGCACCGGGGAGGTTTGCGCGGGCATAAGCGCAGGCCAACTCATGGATTGCCGGATCCATCAACGCGCGCGGACGGATAAACCCGTGGGGCTCCAAGTTGGGCGCAGAAGAGGTTTGTGTGGGAATAAGCGTGGGCCGACTCACAGATTGCGGGATCCGCGTATGCAGGGGGATGGATAAACCTGGGGGGCTCCAAGTGGGGCGTGGCGGAGGGCTGCGCCATGAGAAGGACAAACCAGACATACATGATATTGCAGGGGAGGGTTTCGGACAGGGTGGGTGGTATGGGGTAGGGTTAGGGTGGAGCTAGGTTTCTGTAATTGGGGTCACATTTTATCTATCTTTTTTCTTGTGGTTGTACCTAGGTAAGGGTTGAGAGGGAGGACTTAAAAACACCTCACTCTCAACCCTGGGTTGGATCATCTCATTATCAGATCAGAGATATATATTACCGTACAGAGAGATGATCATCATAGATCATCATCACCGGACCACCAGGGAATGTTATGGGAAAGATTAGAAGGAAGGAATTTATCTTTTCATCACTCTCTCTATTCTTAAAATCATTGCATCCAATCTCCTTACAGACACTTAGACCAATAACTTCCGGAACCTGAGGACAACTTTGGGGGGGGTATCCCTCCTCTTTTTTCCACAACAACCGGTTACTTACGGGGCAAAGCGCGCAGGCAGGACTCATGGTTGCGCGGTTGTGCGCAAAGTGGATTGGATCCCAGATCTCTCTTTTTTTTTCTCTCTGTCAAGGCTCTCACAAGCCCAAAGGCTACTAAGGATGGGGCGGAAAAATTGTATGGTTCTTTGCAAACAGGCGCAAAGATGGATACAAGGTGAGATGGAACAAAGGAAAAAGGAAAGTGGGTGATCAAACTACAATGGGTGAGTCCTCATCACCTCCTCCGTTGTAAGATTCCAAACGGCACAGGGCGTTGGCAGTTCTGTGGAGGGGATAGGTGCTCTTTTAGGCTGCCCTCCTGAGTGTTACAAAAATATTTAAATGTAACTGAGATCAAAGTCCAGAACCTGGTAAACGGGGAACCAAAAGTAAGAGGATAAAGATTTTAGTCGTTGGTAGCTGGGAGACAACACTATCTGAGGCAAGATGATGTTGGGGAACACTTGAATAGAAGGAGTCAAGAATTGTTCAGAGTTCAACAAGACAAGGAAATTGTGAGTGACAACGCCCACAAGCTAATAGCTCTGGTTGTCAGCAGGAGCTTAGGAAAGATCAACTCAATCCCAAACAACCTCCAGGTTCTCAATGAACCTGCCCAACTCTCCGCAATCAAGCGCTTGAAGGGTACCAGATAACTGTGGGTGGCTGCACAAGACAAAGCTAATTGTTTGAAGAAGCTCTAGAAGCAAAACAATAACTGATTCAAACAAGAATAACCCAACACTTCTCAAGGGACTCAAGAGTAGCGTGGCGGAATTCAACTTCAAAAGAAGGGAAGGGAGGTTTAACACTCCAGGTTTTAAGCTTAATAAAACCGCTTCAGTCAAACATGACTGGGTCGAGAAAGATAATAAAAGGATGATCAGGACCAGTATGGTCGGATAAAGGGCTCAGGAGTGGTGTAACACACTCAAGAATTTGATTAGACAAATTCTTCTTCAACCAGCAAAGCTATTGGTTGGTGATAAGGCTCAAGGATCAAGGGTTTGAGTATGGAGGCTCAAGGATCAAGGGTGTGCTGATTTCATGCTCGCTCCTTCCATGCTAAAAAGGCAGGGTAGAGCCCCTCCTTATATGGGCAGGAGGCCCTGTTAGACTATGTACAATGGATTCTAACAATAGAGCGGAAATAGAAAGAAAATCAGGTGATCACTTGCGTCCGTCCATGGATGGGCGCGCACGACAATACCGGAATCACCCATTCCTTTTCCAAAGGCGCACAGGGTGGGAAAGGAAAATGAAACGGACCCCTGCGAATGTCTGTGGGCGGTAGTCAACACTCTCCACCCCTCGGCCAAAGGCGGAAGAGGGTGGGAGAGTCCCAGGAAAGGGTGATGGATGAAGTTTGTGAGAGCGCGGATGGGTGGATAGGAGATTGGCTTGAGGCAATTTAGTAATTCCTGACAGGCTTGAGGTTTGCAACTGATAGATTGAGTGAGGTGGGAGATTGACGGATCCGAGGATTGGACAAGCGCTTGGAGGTGCGGTCGGGATGGGTTTTGGTAAGTCATGGATGAGCGCCGCGCAACAATAACAATGAGGATCAGCAACACACAAGGACAAGGATGAGGACGCAGGATGCGCAATGATGATGAGCGACGCGGGAAGGACAATGATGATGAGCAACGCAGGACGTGTGAGGATAAGGATGAGGACGCGGGACGCGCGATGATGATGAGAGACGCGGGATGCGCAAGGATAAGGATGAGGACGCTGGATGCACGATGATGACGGTGAGCGGCACGCGACAATGACAATGCAGATGAGGGATGCGCAAGGCGCAAGGAAAATTTTTGAATTCTTTTCCCATGGTGTCCCAAATGGTTCACCACACTGGGTCTGCGCAAGCCGCCGCCGCTAGCTCTTGGAAGTTTGCTAGAAGTTTTCTTTGTGCGTTGGTAGTGAGAGCGTGGGGAACCACTAGGAACCGTTGCAGTAGGCTGTCTGTGTTGTTCACCATTGCGTTGAACCTCTCTAGCGGAAGCGCAGGGATGAAGGGAATGTCTGGGATCTTGGGCGTAGCGGCGCAAGGGGGTGCCGGAGTTGGAGCAGGATTGATCCCAACAAACAAGGAGGCAATGAGGGGGCTCCCGGGGCATTGTGCCGGGGGCTTGGCTCAGCTGGGGGCAACAATGGGACAAGGAGCGGGAATGGCAGAGGAGGGACCTTGGGGGTTGTAGGCCTCTCTTCCAAGACTGGTTGTGGCCTTGCGTTGGGATTTGCAATGGGAGGGGGATCCAGATGTGGAGCCGGAGGTGGGGCCACGCGCTGCCTGAGCAATTCCTTGATGCGTGGGTCCCTTGATCCCTGATTGACTCAGGCTTGGTTGGCCCAGTGGAAGGCGGTGGCTCAGTAGGCGGCAAAGGTCAAGTAATCCTCCTTGCGCGGCGGCCCAGGGCAACAGAAAGGCCAAGTGGAGTCTCAACCCTCACTTGGTGGAGGATGGCAAAGTGGGGAACCCGGCAGAGTCCATGAGTCCTCCAAAATTGTATCATTGTCCAAGACTATGAACGGGTCTGGACAAGCCCGGCGCAACCCGGGGCAAGAACCGGATTGGGGGGGAGCTTGGGGCATACCCTTACTGAGCAAGCACCAACAATGGCTGCGACGGCAGTTGGTACAGGCGTGGCAGCCAGGGATTAGCAAGCACAACAACCCATTTTGGGCACAGAACTCACAGGGTACCATGGTGGCAATTGAAGAGGGTGGTGTGGAGTGGAAGATAGGGCGCGTAGAGTGGGTTTGGTAGGAGGGAAGGGCGCAAAGACAATTGAGGTAGCAATGGGAAGACCTCTGGGGACAGAACTCAAATTGGGGGGGGATGTGGTGTCATTATATAGCCTTGGATCAGGAACTGCGTTGCGCCCTACACGCTCAGCATTTGGTGGGTCAGGCTCAGCAGTTGGGGAGTGTGTGTTCTCAGAAGTGGCTGTTGCGGGCTCAGAAGCAGTTTCTGCAAGTCTCAGCGGTAGGCGCAGCAGGACCATAACGCGGCTGCGGGTTGGGCCTGACTAGGGGGGGATGGTCCGCAATCTGTTTGTATATCCAACTTAGGAATGGAGCTGGGCCAATCATGTTCTTGGGTGGCTAGTTTGGGGAGAGAAGAGCGGGGCAATTGCAGGGCTATGTGTGTGGACAGCCGCGCGCAAGCGCAAGCTGGCCACAGGACTGGGAAATTCATGACGGTGCGTCAGGCGGACACAGGCAGGCGCGGTGAACTTTGAGTAGCCCGCGGCGGAGGGCCACACCACGGGAGGACAAACCGCATGAGTGTAATGGCAGGTGGGCTGAAGGGATAGGGTATGGGTTAGGGTATGGGTCTAGGGTTTCTTCTTCAAATTGTTGTCAGGTTGTTCTTGTGCTTGTACCTAGGTTAGGGCTGAGGGGAGGGGATGTAAAAGGCCTCTCCCCTCAGCACAGGGCGGAGGGGGGAAGACACCGCGCAAAGGTGGGGGAAAAGAAGAAAAGAAAAGGAGCATCCTCAAATCTTAAAGAAACTAGAACCATCAACTCCGCAATCAGGGACAACTTTGTGAGGGACAACCATGGAATTTTCCACAGTGGTGGCGGTGGAGGAGGATCAGTTCTTGGGGGAGTAGGAGGACATGGTGGCAGTGGGGGAGGTGTGGTTGGACAGTTTACAATCTGTGTTTCTGTTGCTGGTACGTTCATCCGTACCCGTTGTAAGACTCCAAACAGTGCTAAGCCGTGGCAGTTCTGTGGAGGGGAAAGGTGCTGTTTAGGCTGCCCTCCTAGGATTTACAATAATATTTTAATGTAACCGGAATCAAGGTCCAGAACCTTATGGATGAGAAATCAAACTAAGAGAAGAGGATAAGAGTTGTCGGTAGCGATGGAAACAACACTATCTGAGACAAGATGGTGCAGGGAAAGACTTGAACAAATAAGTCAAGGTTTGTTCAGAGTTCAATAGAACAAGGCAGTTGTAAGTAACAACGCCCACAAGCTAATAACTCTGGTCGTCAGCAGCTGATTAGGAAAGATCAACTCAATCCCAACCAACCTCCAGGTTCTCAATGAACCTGCCCAACTCTCCGCAATCAAGCGCTTGAAGGGTACCAGATAACTGTGGGAGGCTGAACAAAACAAAAGCAATTTGTTTATGAAGCTCTAGAAGGAAATCAATAACGAATTTGAGCAAGAATATCCCAACACTTCTCAAGGAACTCAAGAATAGCGTGGCGAAATTCAACCTCAAAGAAGAAGGGAGGTATAACACTCCAGGTTTTAAGCTTAATAAAACCTCTTCAATCAAACGTGATTGGCTCCAGAAAGATGATCAAGGAGAGATCAAGACCAGTATGGTCGGAAAAAGGGATCAGAGTGGTATAACACACTCAAGAATTCAGGCAGACAGGAATTCTTCTTCAACCAGCAAGGCTATTGGTTGGTGATAAGGATCAAGGTCACAAAGGACTGAGTTTGAGTATGGAGGCTCAAAGGATCAAGGGGCAATCATAGATATACCCGGATAATTTGCTCAGATAAGTGGGGAAGGATGCCCACCGATAAATTGTTTATGATGATAGAATGATGGGATTCTCTGATGCTCCAATGATGGGATGCTGGGATGCTGATATGCTGGGATCATTAGGCAGGGGAGAGCCCCTCCTTATATGGGCAGGAGGCCCTGTTAGACTATATACAACGGATTCTACAAATAGAGCGGAAACGGGAAGGCAACCATGTGGTCACTCGCGTTGGTCAAGGATCTGCCAAATGCTTGCGGGTGCGGTCGGGATGGATTCAGTAGATCATGAATGAGCGCCGCGCAACGGTAGCAATGAGAAGATTGGGAGGCGCAACGACAAAGATGAATACACGCAACAAACAAAGATGAGGACGTTCTATAACAACGGGGGAGATGAGAAGCAACACGGATAAAGGACGCGCGACGCGCGCGGATGAAAGGAGCGCGGCGCGGCGCGACGCGGCGCGCGCGGCGCGCGACGCGGATAATGGAAGCGCAGCGCGCGCGGGTAAAGAATGGTTTGGATGAGCCTGAGGATAAGTTGTTCAGCCGGGCGGTACGTTTGAGCAACAGTTTATGGATTGAGGTCTTAAGGCGGCCAGGGTGTCCAGGATGGGGCACCACATCTCTCCCCAACTTACAGACTGTCCCTAGTCTGCTCCCGAGTTTGATGCCATAGAAAGAAAAGAAAGGAAAGACAGATGATTGAAACCAAAGAATGGCCATTTTGATCTTGAGAGTGGTTGAAGAGTTGAGGAAAATATCTTGATTCTTCCAAATGAACCCTAGAAGCGGCAGGAATAGAACAAGGAGGGCGTCTCAGGTGCTCACATATGTGGCATACAGTAGAGTTTTACAACAAAAACGCAGCAAATGACCCTGGTGGTGCACAATTGGGAGGACTTACTTCTGAGATAAGTTGCCCCCACGACAATGGAACTTCTTGACTTGATCAGCAGAGAACCTTCTGGCCAACCAAGTACCATCCAGCTCCTCCAAAACATAAGATCCACCTCTAACTTGATGAACCACTTGATAAGGGCCATTCCAACGATTAGAGAAAAGCTTGCCCCACTGGGTCTCCAAAGATTGATTATAAGCTAAAACTAGGTCACCAGGGTTCAAGGGCTCCCTGATTCAATTAGAGTGCTTGTCCTCCTAATACTGGACGGATTTTGCTCTGGCCTCCATCATTGTTTGATAAGATTCATCACAAACGTCTTCACTTTGCTCCAGTTGCTTGGATCTAGCAACTAACAGATCAGTGGTTGAGGACACCTCTTCCCAAGGGATACCCAAGAAAGATTCCATTTCCAGATCCAAGGGAAGGACTGCTCTTTGACCAAAGATGATTTCATAAGGTGAGTAGCCAGTAGTCCTTTTGGTTGAGATTCTATCAGAAAAGAGAACAAGAGGAAGGAATTTGCAACAATTCTTGCCACTTTCACCAGCCAATTTAACAAGCGCAGCCTTCAAAGGGGCATGGCCTCGTTCCACCATGCCTTGGCCTTCAGGATAATAAGGAGAAGTAACTCTATGTTGTCCAGGAAGGGATTGGATCATTTCAGCAAGCTTGCCCCCAAATTCAGAGCCACCATCAGTAGAGTAAGATCGAGCCAGGCCATAACGCATTGTCCAGGTCTCGTAGAGGAAAGCTGCCACTGATTCAGAGCTAAGGTTCTTAAGAAATTTTGCTTCAACCCATCCGGAAAAATCATCTCTAGCCACAATGAGGTACTTAGCACCACCTGCCTTAATATGAACC
This sequence comes from Puccinia polysora, assembly GCA_025617555.3. Lineage (NCBI taxonomy): Eukaryota > Fungi > Basidiomycota > Pucciniomycetes > Pucciniales > Pucciniaceae > Puccinia > Puccinia polysora. The sequence goes on along the minus strand of CM062623.1, from coordinate 9,883,385 downwards.
ACATCCATAGCAATCCTTCCCAAGACAGTGGACTCCCCAGTAGGATAACAAATTTCGGCTGGGCGCCTAAGATCACATTTTTGGCAAACTTCACAACTCTTGCACCATTGAGAGACGGATTTCTTCAAAGATGGCCACCAGAATTGTTCGGATAATCGTTGATAAGTTTCAGTTTCCCCACGATGACCAAGGCCTTCATGGAGAATTTCAAGGATAGAATCTTGTTTAGAGGGAATAGTATCAACAATAAGAGCACAAGGATTGCCCCTCTTCATAAGTCTAGAGCCTTGAACAAAAAAATTAGAAGACTTTTGTTTAAGAGATCGAAATTCCTTAGCAGAGAGATCAGGAGGTTTTTGAAGAGTTGAAAGGTACTGCTCTAATTTAAACCAGAAGCCTTGTTGAAAGCCAGAATAATTTTGTGAAGAAAAAGAGAAAATAGGTCGAATTAAAGGTTCCTCTTCATTGAAATTGGTTCCAACATCAGATTTGTTGTCCCCAAGAGGTCGTCGAGATAAACCGTCAGGCATGGTGAAAGATTTTCCCGGCCTGTGAACAATATCAAAAGAGAAAAGCTGGATAAAGGCCACCCAACGAGTCATAGGAGCATTGGGAAGACTGGGAGCGTTGATCATTTCAATGATGGATCAAGCATCAACTTGCAATTCGAAATGTTGGCCCCAGAGAACGGTTTGAAGTTTCTTCATCATTTGAGCCACACCACAGAGTTCCAGTTTGGGCTGGGAGTATCTAGATTCTACATCTGAAAACAACAAAGATTCATAAAGAGCAGGACGGTCCCAACCATTTTCATCTTCCTGAGTAAGGACGGCCCCAACAGATTGATAACTAGAATCAACAGCCAGCTTGATCTTGCTAGCTCCAGGTCCATAAGAGATCTTTTTCAAAACTATGTCTTTACCAACTATCCTTTTGAGTAGCTGGAAAGCACATTCACAATCTTGGGTCCAAATCCATTCAGCATCTTTTCTGGTTAGACGACGCAAGGGTGCACAGATTTTGGATAAAGATGGGATAAAGATTCTAACATAAGTGACAACACCTAGAAAGCCCCTAACTTCAGTTGGATTGATTGGGGTAGGCCAAGAGATGATCTTTTTGACTTTGGCTGGTGCCATCCTTCTTCCTTCCTTGCAGACCACATGACCAACAATTTCCAGAGCAGGGACACAAGCCGCCAGTTTGGATCCAGAGACAGTAAGGCCAGATTCCTCGATTTGAAACAGAATCCTCTCCAAGGTAGTAGCATATTCCCAGATAAAACGACGAATTCCTGAATGCCAAGGTAAGAGCTCATTATCATAGTCAGATACTGGACCTTTAATTCCGCCATCGTCAATAAAGATACCAGCATGATCAGGGATTTCATCCTGGAGGATCCACATCATCTGAGCCTGATAGACTGCAACCGAGTTGGTGGCTCCTTGAGGCAATTGAGTAAGTTGAAATCGACCAAGAGGAGTGTTGAAAGTAGTGAGAGGACAAGAAATAGGATGTAAGGATCGTTCGTCATAGCCACCCATAATATCCCCTAGACCATAGCAAGCTCTTCCCGCAAAGGATTCAACAAATTCTTCAGTAGCAGGAGGGATACCAGAGTCTTTAATAGTAACTTTATTAAGAGGTTGAAGATCGTGAACTATTCTAAGTTTACCATTACTTTTGAGGACACAGAAGACGGGGCTGGAGTAACTTGAAGTTGACTGTTCATACAGGCCAGTTCAAACTCGTTCCCGGACCAACTTGATGAATTCGTCAACTTTAGCAGCAGGGATAGGGATCTTTTTCTTTTGCCAAGGATCATGTTCAACTACAGGGATGATATAAGGGAGGCCATAGGATTCCCGCAAGAGACCTCTCTCTTCTTCACAGAAAGCAATAGATTTTTCTCTTAGAGATAAGACATTTTTGATTAAATTTAACTCATCAGGAAGAAGCCATCCATCTGGACCAAAGTTGACCACCTTCAGACGTTCTTCAGTGACCCGTCCATTAGGCACAAAGGGACCAGTAAGAGATTGAGGAAGTCCACAGTAAGGATCGCGAGATAGAGGAGGACGCATAAGGGGAGGATTGAGGTTGAGAGGCATAGGCTGGTTGACTGGTTGGATCTTTTTAGCAACTGGTTTATACTTAGTGGCAAAAGAGAGAAGTTCTTGTTTTCTCCAAGAGTTGACCAGTGAGACCTGACTACAAAAACTGAGACCATATTCCAACATCTTCCAAGTCCGATGTTCTGCAATATCCTTGAAGGGTGCCTTTTCCATAAAAGGAGAACCAGGAGATAATACGTTGCTCACATGTGTGGCACAAGGTAGGGTTTCAAAAATGACGGTAAAAGATTGCCCTGGCAGTGCACAATTGGGAGGACTTACTTGTACCCCAAATTGCCTCCACTGCAGCCCATATTCCTTCATACCAAAATCACCAAAAACGGAATTGCAATTTGGATCTAGTTTAGACTCATTGCGGAGATTCAAACAGGAACTGAGAGAAGATTGATCAGACTTAAAAGTAGAAGGAAAAGGAGACACAACAGATCCAGAGAGAGAAGGAGATGGAGGAGAAATATTTTTGGATTTTTCTATTTTGATATGTTTTTGTTTTTTAATATTCTTGAGCTCAGAAGAGAATGATGAAAGGAATGAAAAATAAGCCTGAGGGATGGGAGTTGACCCTTGAGTTGCAGTCTGAGGCTGAAAAGAACTACAATCATTGGTAGGATCAACTATTCCCCTAAAAAATGAGAGGAACTAGAGTTATCCTTCTGCTTCCCCTTAAAAGATGATTTGGGAGAATGACCAGGAAAATCTCTTTCCCAACGACCAGAATCCAAAGAGCAAAGAGGAACTTCAATTTTTCTGCCATCAGCATCAGGGAGAAGAATTCTCTCCCCAACTTGATCAGAAAACATCAGGGTTGCACCAAAGTCCATTAAGAAGGGTCGTCCCAAGATCATAGGACTGTCCAAACGAGTAATCCAAAAATGGCAGGTTCCAACGATATTTCGACCAATCCTGACCAGTACATCTTCAGCAATACCAACCAGTTCACAAGCTTGATTTCCTATCCCATACACTGCAGAGTTGAAGCTGACCCTAGGACTAAGTTTGAGTTTGCAGGCCATAGCATCCAAGATTAAGTTAAGCTGAGATCCAGAATCCACAAGAGGGGAAACAGTTTTAGCTGAGTCACCAAGATAACAAGGAAGAAAGCCAAGGGGACAGGAATAAAGATTGGATTCTATAGAAGGACTGGTTCCACCAGAGTCCTCCATTAAAGTGCCAGAGGAGACTTTGAGTTCTTCAGGGCCAATTCCACACGTCGACGAGAGACCCATTTCTTCATTCCTTCAGCAACAGATGGAGAGATCGATAGGAGTTCAGCCACAGATAGATCAGGAGTTTTGAGATCAGAAATTTTCTTTAATACTCCCTCCACAGCATTGGGGTGATCCTTGGAGATGCCTCTTTCAAATCAAACTTTGGGCTGGGTGGGGGGAGGAAGTTCAGGTGACGCAGAATCTAAGATAGGATTAGAAGGTTGAGGTGAGGGAGAAGGATCAGGGTGATCTGGGAACCTTTCCATGAGTGGTTCCTTTTCCACCTCCATGTCTTCTACATCAGAGGAAGGAGGCTGGAGTGTTGATCGACGTTTAACGGATTTTCGAAGGATTGAAGTTGGCAAGGAAGGAGCCTTATGAGGTTTAGGTTCCTCATGTTGTTTCCTGGCTGGATCAGATTGATAAGTAGTCCCAGCAAGACTAGAGGAAGAAATGGCTGGAGGATACCAAGGTTGGAGGGTACCACAGGATGATCAAAATTAAAAGGAAGAAAGAGATGCTTTCACAGGAGGTGATGGCTGGTAAGAGGCCACCACATGTCGGATAGGACGAGACGAGTCAAAAGGGATTAGGGCACCATTAGGGAGGAAGTAATTGTTTCCCCTCTGCTCTACCAACTTTTCCTTTAAGTCCTTCTGAATTTCTTGACATCGTCCGGTTCCATGGCCTTCCCTATGACAGTAGTAACAGACCAGAGTTGATTTGGGGACAGAAGAAGGAGTTTTAGGAGTAGCTAGCGAAGAAATCTTTTGATCTATTTTGTTCTCAAAGGCTCTAAGTAACTTGGTGATTTCATCTATAGTAGTAGGTTCTCGATTGGAATTAGGATCTGCTTTAGGCCTATGATCTGCCTCCATTTTAATCATAATATCGTTTGACTCTTTAAAAGAAGGAGCATGGACTGGTTCAGTAGTTCTAGGCTTTTCAAAGGTAAGAGCAGTTTGACCTTTCATAACTTTATCCACAGTACTCCTAAGGGTAAGAAAAACAGGGAGCTTGAATCAATTATCCCCGGTAGTAATCATGGATCCAGATTTGACCAGTTCTTCTTTAATCCTTTCCTGCACAGCCGACGAAAAAGATTGGAAGAACTTTGCTCAAATTTCGTCCACTGTGTCAATGTGATCGTTTTGGATAAGATAGTTTTGAATGGGATCCCAAGACTTTCTAAAAATCTGATAGTCAGAGGCTGAAGAAATACCACCATTGGAGATCCACTGAGAAACCAGAGCATCCAAATCCTGCAGAGTAAACCTAGCCACATCTATTTTACCCCAGTATGCCAACATAGCCTCCCTGAGAAGCGTCCAGTTGTGGGATTCGAATCCCTCGAAAGACTCAATTACCTCCATAACTTCATCTGAGGAGATAAAGAATCGCAACTGATAAGCCATATCGAATTCACTAGCTCCATCTACTTCAGCAGCCATTTTGTAGGAGTCCAAGAATCGCTTGACATTTGTACCGTTGAAGCCTAAGTTCTTGTTCTGGGGTTTGATCTTTACCATCTTAGGTCGAACAGAGGGGGTTGGAGTAGCGGGAGATGCCATATCGAATAACAGAGTTCCTAGGGGATCCAAAGAGCAGATTTCCAAAGTGGCTCACGAGTGTGGCAAGAGTAGGGTTTTGCCAAAAACGACAAGTATCTTGCCCAAGCGGTTTACAAATTGGGAGGACTTACTTCTAGACCAAGTTGCCTCCACGGATCGGAAAAAAAGAACAAACAGAAAAAGAAAGAGAAATTGGATAGGATTTTGGAGTTGATTCTTCAAGTTGGGACTGTAAATCCCAAGGTTGCTGGTTTGATCCCGGCCCGGGGGACCAAATGTAAGACTCCAAACAGTGCTAAGCCGTGGCAGTTCTGTGGAGGGGAAAGGTGCTGTTTAGGCTGCCCTCCTAGGAGTTACAATAATATTTTAATGTAACCGGAATCAAGGTCCAGAACCTTATGGATGAGAAATCAAACTAAGAGAAGAGGATAAGAGTTGTTGGTAGCAATGGAAACAACACTATCTGAGACAAGATGGTGCAGGGAAAGACTTGAACAAATAAGTCAAGGTTTGTTCAGAGTTCAATAGAACAAGGCAGTTGTAAGTAACAACGCCCACAAGCTAATAACTCTAGTCGTCAGCAGCTGATTAGGAAAGATCAACTCAATCCCAACCAACCTCCAGGTTCTCAATGAACCTGCCCAACTCTCCACAATCAAGCGCTTGAAGGGTACCAGATAACTGTGGGAGGCTGAACAAAACAAAAGCAATTTGTTTATGAAGCTCTAGAAGCAAATCAATAATGAATTTGAGCAAGAATATCCCAACACTTCTCAAGGAACTCAAGAATAGCGTGGCAAAATTCAACCTCAAAGAAGAAGGGAGGTATAACACTCCAGGTTTTAAGCTTAATAAAACCTCTTCAATCAAACGTGATTGGCTCCAGAAAGATGATCAAGGAGAGATCAAGACCAGTATGGTTGGAAAAAGGGATCAGAGTGGTATAACACACTCAAGAATTCAGGCAGACAGGAATTCTTCTTCAACCAGCAAGGCTATTGGTTGGTGATAAGGATCAAGGTCACAAAGGACTGAGTTTGAGTATGGAGGCTCAAAGGATCAAGGGGCAATCATAGATATACCCGGATAATTTGCTCAGATAAGTGGGGAAGGATGCCCACGGATAAATTGTTTATGATGATAGAATGATGGGATTCTCTGATGCTCTGATGATGGGATGCTGGGATGCTGATATGCTGGGATCATAAGGAAGGGGAGAGCCCCTCCTTATATGGGCAGGAGGCCCTGTTAGACTATATACAACGGATTCTACAAATAGAGCGGAAATGGGAAGGCAACCATGTGGTCACTCGCGTTGGTCAAGGATCTGCCAAATGCTTGCAGGTGCGGTCGGGATGGATTCAGTAGATCATGAATGAGCGCCGCGCGACGGTAGCAATGAGAAGATTGGGAGGCGCAACGAAAAAGATGAAGACACGCAACAAACAAAGATGAGGACGTTCTATAACAACGGCGGAGATGAGAAGCAACACGGATAAAGGACGCGCGACGCGCGCGGATGAAAGGAGCGCGGCGCGGCGCGAAGCGGCGCGCGCGGCGCGCGAAGCGGATAATGGAAGCGCAGCGCGCGCGGCGCGGGTAAAGAATGGTTCGGATGAGCCTGAGGATAAGTTGTTCAGCCGGGCGGTACGTTTGCGCAACAGTTTATGGATTGAGGTCTTAAGGCGGCCAGGGTGCCCAGGATGGGGCACCACACCGTGTGGCCCCACTTGTGAGTGGCATTCCAATAAGCTGCAAATTTGGGAAAGCCCTGGCGCCGCGGTGGTCCAGCCCAACGGAATGGAAAGCCTGAGTCATGGCTTGTGCACAAAGGAGGGTTTGTAGCGGTGTGTTGCGGTCAGTTGCAAGGTGAGCCTGGTGGGGTCCACTCATTGGTGGAGATTTTGTCATCACTCAAGACCACTAATGAGTCGCGCTGGGTCCTCTTGCGCAGGCAACCTTGAGGAAAGTTTTGAGGCATACCATTGGATAGAGAGCAGCAATGGTGGCTGGCGTTGCACCAAACACAGGTGCATTGGCCCGGAAGGATGCGGCAGGAGAGGTAGTTCCAACTGCAGAATGTGCAGGACATATTGGATGGGGTAGGATGCGGTGGGGTTCTTCTTTTTCCTTGGTGTGGTGTAGTGGTCCAAAGGGGTAGGATGGGATAACTATGGGATAGCTGGGAGTAGGTGAGATAGTGGTGGATCTCTGGGGACAGAACCCAAGTTGAGGGGGGATGTGGTGGTCTTTTATAGATGCGAGTTGGAATTGGCTGGGCGCTGCTTGCTCAGAAGTAGCGGCGGGATCAGCAGAGGCAGCGTGCTCAGAAATGGGTTCTGCTTTGCCATAGTAAGCCTTATTGCGGGCTCAGCATCTGGAGACGCGGGTTGGATTGTATTGGATGACGGGTTTCATGGATTGTGCATTGCAAGAGGCGCAGATGTACCTTGCATAACCGGAATGGCGCCTCAGGTAGATGCAGATATGGGCGGGGGGCTCCAAGTTGGGCGCAGCAAAAGGGCTGCGTCATGAGAAGGACAAACCAGGTGGATGTAATGGCAGGCAGACAACACAGATGGGATATGGGGTGTGGGTTATGGATCATGGGATGGGGGCTGGAAAGAGAGGGTTGGGCTAGGTTTCTGTACTTAGGGGTTGTATTTCATTATTCTTGCTTGCTTGTGGTTGCACTTAGGTTAGGGTTGAGGTGGAGGTACTTAAACCGCACCCTCAACCTGGATGTAGGGGGAGGAGATCATCACTCAAGGTTGGAAAGACTCTTTACTCTCTCATATCTTTATCTCTCTGTCAAAGGGTGAACAGTTGCACTGTCAGCCTCCTGGATGCCAAGATCCTTGCTATCCTTTAGCTAACAGAGGTGATAGAATAAATAATAAATATATTATGCAATAAATGCAGCAAAAATTGGTAAAATATTTGGATAAAGCTTTTTGCAAGGTTAGCTGGTTTGGATATGGTTTATTGTTATAAATCAATATAGATAAATTGATTATTAAATATTTTTATAGAGGAAACAAAATTCTATTGGGGATCTTTAACACCTCTCCTCAGGGAATTCAGTATGAAAACATGTAGGCCTGGTTACTTTGGAACGTTTAGTTTAAAGGATATTTTGCCCAAAGATAATATGCATAAAAAATACATGGTGGAGTGGCAGGGCTTTGTAACCAAGCTTCCACAACAGAGAAAGGATAATAAGACTCACAGGTATATTATTAAATCCTTTGGGTACCTTTTTGGGACGTGCACTGATGGGTTAAACCTGTATACTGGGGTTATAAGGTTGTTCAGCAGTTTAAATTGATACTAAGGGTTGAGGACAGATATTATTAATCAGAATAAATCCATAAATCATTTACTTATCTCTTATAAGTATTTGATTACCTTGGCACGGTGTCTGGGTATCAATATCCTCCAAAGAGCTCTTTATTTATAGCTTTTGGAGTCCCAATATTGTCCTTCTGAGGGGTACAGGGGCTCAAAGGGACGGACACTGAGGCTAGAAGGGTAAGCAGTGGTAGCATGTCATTTTTTCTTGATGCTGTAACATGGGTAGCATCTAATTCCACAGGGTATGGGGATTATTCTACTTTATAATTGATGTTTGGAGGGGTGAATGACACTAATCTGTCCTTTTTATTTATTATTTAATTAATCATCCTAAGTAAATGTTCCCAGCAAGTTAATAATTATTTTAATAGACATTCCTATGAATATTCTGATTTCAGGCAAGATCTCATTATGTATTTAATAATTGGATTAAAGTCATGATATTGATTTTACTCCTTATTTTCAAAATTCAGTTGACTTACTAAAATAATTACTTAAAAATGTCAGTCATGGGTATTCATGTGATATTTTTACATCAAACTTTTTTTAGTATGTCACAAAACTATTGATGTCTAGAAATTCTCATAATAGTATATGAAAGTAATTTAATATATTTTTAGAATTTTTCATTGTCTTATTTTTGATACTCTTGGTACTTTGAATTATATTAAATAAAAAATAAGTATAAAGGTGATTTAAGTATTTTTATATAATTTTATGTATTTTTAGACTATCTACTATCCACAGGAACATTTATTACATATTTAGAATGTTCCTGTGTAGGTTGTAGCATGTTTACGCGGTACCTAGGTTTCTCAGGCCACCTTTCACTTTGTCAACCCATAGTCCTGTGGCTGCGTACTTGTCAGAGGCCTGTGGCTGCGTACACAGCTTTGACAGGGTGAAAGTGCTGTATCTCAGCCGCGCGCAGGTGTATTGGCTGCCGCAGCTGCGTGCGGGAATTGTGACAGAACACATTTCTGTCTGTAACTCCTAAAATAAAAACAACACCTCAATTTGGACTGAATTTTAGGTGTGAAACCTATACGTGACAATACATGTGAAATATTTAATTGGCAATAGTGGTGCCGTGTTATTTTGGTCTTTCTTTCTTTAATTATTTAAAAATATAAGGAGTTGAATTTCAAGGGTGGGGTCAGTGAGTGACCCTACCTAATTTTGGGTGGAGAATCCATTTTGGCAATAATATTTATGGTTTTCCTACTCCTTCTTAGGTTAATTTTCTTATTATTATTTTTATGTTATTCCTGTTACTTTTTCAGTTTGCTCTGCAATAGTAGCAAGCTGACATGCACTCAGGGTTTACAGACGCAAGGGACCAATAACTTCTGAACTTGGAACCAATAAAGGAGTAGTCCTTCTTCTGAATTCCACACCATTGGTGACATAATGTCAAGTTTGATATATACATAACAAGAACCAAACAAAAAACCCACAACCACAAGTCAGCCACCAGGTGGCACCCACCCCCCCCCTGCTGATGTCCATAAATAGAGGGCCTCTCTCCAGCCATTCCCCCCACATCCCCCCAGGAACCCAGCCTGGGGTGGGCACCCTTATGAAGGGTATTGAACCCTTATGAAAAATATTAACCCCTTATATAAAATGTTAAACCCTTATAAAAGTTATCAAACCCTTATAAATTATATCAAACCCTTATCATAAACAATGACCAACCCTTATATCAATCATCACCATCCTCCATCATCATCACTATCATCCATCATCATCATCATCATCATCATCATCATCATCATCATCATCATCATCATCATCATCATCATCATCATCATCATCATCATCATCATCCATCATCATCATCACCATCATCCATCATCCATCATCATCACAATCATCCATCATCATCACCATCATCCATCATCACCATCATCCATCATCATCCTCATCATCATCCATCATCATCATCACCATCATCCATTCATCATCAGTTATCAATTATAGTTTGAACCATTTCAAAATTATCAAATCATCACCTGTAACCTCAAAGGATTTTTCATCAGTAAACAATAAAACAAGAGATAAAATATATAAAGGATAAGACAAGATAAAAGATTGTTTCCTTACTCAGCTTCTATTCCCCAAGTCACCTATCTGCTCCACCATTTCTTCCTTATCAAGCTTGACACATTTGATCCTAGGTCTGATAGAGATTGCTATAGTAGCCACTCTATCTGAAAATCAGTCACCAATCTCTTTTCTTTTATTGTTGTGAGACTACTATAGTACTTAGAGGGGCAAGCGATTCAAAACAACCCTTATTATTCCCATAAAAACATAGGACAACAACTCTGAACAAATGGACCAAGTTGATGAAAGAACAGGACAGTATCCTTCAAATGCATGGTGCCTATCTGTTTCTCAGTCCTGCCGGGAGACTCCTGGGGGGCTGCCCGAACGCCTTTGCCACCGCACGTGGGTGATCCGTTGGTTGGCTCTCAGCCATTGGTGACCCCGGGGGGACCCCCCACTCAAGTTATCTCTGTAGAGTTTCACAACCTGGACATCCACCACTGAGGGCCGTTAGCTCCAATATTTGGCCATCCCGGGATCCAAATCTTGGTATTGCATAAGTCAATACTCACCTGGACATCCACCACCGACAGCCATTAGCTCCAATATTTGGCCATCCCGGGATCCAAATCTCGGTGAGGAGAGAGGAGGATCCCGGGGCGGGTGGATGTTGAGGTGATATATCTATTTACAAAGTTTGTGACATATGGGGAAAGTGTTAAATGTTGTAGATGTTGGTCTGTGACATAATTGTGCCTTACCTTGTATTCCAACACCCCCTCCCACAATTTAGTCCCTACACTACCCCCAAGGCTGATGTTCCTTTGGTGTGTTTGGTGGCCCCCAATGCTTTGGTCATGATGTCAGCAAGCTGTGTTGCTGAGCTTGTTCATTGCAGGCCAATGCAATCCCATCTGATGAAGTCATTGACAAAGTAGAATGCGCAATCCATGTATTTGGTACACTTCCTTGAGCCATTGCTGGTTGCAATCAGTATGGCCACTTCATTGTCACAGTGTATCGTGGATTCACAGTTAAAGTTGAGGTCATTCAAGGTTAGTCGCAAATGGGCTAGTAGTTGAGATCCCTCCGACAAAGCTATGTACTCTGCCGCACAGGTGGAAAGTGCGACAACTGTTTGTTGCCTTGCCCCCCATGCCACCGTGTTGCCATTATTTCTGATGACATATCCGCTTGTAGAATGTTCATGTTCACTGCTGAAACTAGCATCAACCCACATGGAGAGACCCCCCAAACCGCCCCGGGTATATCGGAGGGATTTTGCCCAGGTTCCCTTCAGGTAGCCTACAAGGTGGTTGAGTTCATCCCAGTGTGCTGACAATGGAGATGAGCTGAACCTTACTAGGAGATTCACCGCGTAGGTTATATTGGGCCGCGTTCCACATGCAAGGTACATCAGCAAACCTACTATTGACTGGTGTTCCGTTGTTTGTACCGGATCCGCATTTTTAGTAGATACTTGAGTGCCCGGGAGAGGTGCCCTCCTTGTGAAGACCGGTCAGTGGTAGTCATTGACAATCTCTTGAGCAAAGAGCTCCTGGTCTAGGGTCATGCTCTCCCCTTCAGCCCGCACCCTGATGCCCACAATCTTGTCCAACAACGATTTCCACTTGATCTTCAGCTCACTCTTCACTCCCCTCCAAAATTGTTGCAGCATCCAATCCAAGGACGCCATTACCACCCCATCGTCAACATGCAACCACACCACAACAAAATCGTTACCGTCTCTGCACATATACAGGGAGTCTTCCAGCTTGCTCGCCTTCAGCCCAACTTGCTCCACCACCAACTTGAAATGCTTCCACCAACATCTTGCTGCCTGCCGGGTCCCATACATGGATTTCTTAAGCTTCATGACGTACCCTTTCAACTGCGGGCAAACAAGGACCGGCGGTTGGACGTAGACTTCACCCTTGATTGGGCCGTAAAGGTAAGCAGCGCTGACATCAAAACTGGCCAGTGGATAAACCCCATGGTGCGCCATGGCAAGGAGCATCCAGAGAGTGTTGAGCGAAGTGGTTGGTGCGTAGATTTTGTACACATCAATTCCCATTTGCTGACTGCACCCCTTTGGGACGTAACAAGACTTTTGCTGAACCAGATTCCCGTCTGCGTCCCTTTTGTGTGCCAGAACAAACTTTGCGCCCAGGACTTTCATCCCCTTGTGTGGGTGTACCGGCTCCCAAACCTCCATATCGTCAAATTGTTGGATTTCCTCATTGCCACTCTTCATCCATTCCTTGGCCCACTCACCCTTCAGTGACTTGGGCATTGATCTAGGTACTGCTTGCTCAATGGTCCTTGGAAGGCGGTCAATCGCGAGCTTCTGGGCTTCCGCCATTTCATCCATGGCGACTTTGCCAAGACGCAACTGACTGATGATATCCATCGGCGGATTCTTGATTGGACGAACCGGCAGATTCTGAAAGAACGGAAATATTGCTGATGTTGAATGTATGACGCGCCTCTCATCCTCCAACCAGAATAGCCATCCAGAGCCTCCAGATGGAAATCCCAAGAGGCGGCATTGCTGGCCTCTCCCGTCAAGTTTATTTCAGCGCTCAGAAGGTATGTGAACAATGGCTTCTGCTCCAAAAGGGTACAAGATGGCAGGGTTTGGCTTGACTCCCAATAACAGCTCAAGCAGGGTTTTCCCACCCGTTCTAGAGTTAGGGAGGCGATTAATTATGTATGCGGCTACCTGGTAAGAGAACAACCAGAACTTGTTGCTCATGCCGCTTTCATTCAGCATAGTCCGCGCCATATCCCCCAGAGTCTGTTTGACCCTCTCAGCTTCACCGTTCTGCTCCGGATGGTAAGAAGAGATTGTGGCCATCTGTATGCCGAGGGGCTCCAGCTTGCGTTTCAAAGGCCCCGTATATTCTGCAGCGTTATCACTTTGTATGAATTTTGGGTATCTCCCCTTGGTGTTGCGTATGTTCTCTAGCCAACCCAGAATTTTTGTAGCCACCTCAGATCTTGATTTCAGGACCGCAATGAAAGTGTAAGTACAGGCATGGTCCCTGAACGTCAAAAGGAAACATGCCTCAACTAGATCCCCCTCAAAGGGGCCCGCAACATCTGTGACAAAGAGATCTAGAGGCTCATCCCTTAGTATACCAGATATAACTTTGGGAGGTTTTCTGTTGATGCTCTTAGATATGGCACACCTCTTGCAAAAGAAAGACCGCCAAGGGGCATTGATGTCATCCGGGTAATGAGTTCTAAGGAACTGTCTCACTATTGCCTTGGACGCATGGCCCAGGCGTACATGCCACTTAAACAGGTTGAATGAAGGCTTTGAAGAGATTTTCATTGCGAGATTGTATGATACGTGAGTAGGGATGGTCCAACAATAGTTGCAAAAGGAATTATTGTAGAAGTTCCCAAGAGGGTCCCTCAAGATAGCCTTCAAACCCTGGTAAGTTAAGTTCCATCCCTCTGCCAAGAGCCGCCCAGTTGACAGGATTATCCCACTGACCCCAGGGCACAGATAGACATCATTGATGGTCATTGTACCCGTCCTTGTTGGGATTGTGAGGCTGCCAATGGTAGCCACAAGTACATTATGTCCATCAGCGGCCAGATAGAATCTCCTCGGCTGGCTTAAGGTTTGTAACGGGCTAAAATATTGGGAGGGGCCACTCACGTGTGCGCTGGCCCCGGAATCTAACAAAATTTCTCCTCTGTCCACATCCGGCATGTTGATGACCCGGATGTGTTCCTTATGCTGAGCCTTACGCGGCGGCCTTGGCGGCGGGAGATACCTCGATAGGTGGTTTGAATGGTTAGCCGGGGGGGATGGGATCTTCCCCATGCGAACGTCCCCCCAGAAAACATTGCAGTCGGCGTACCAATGGCCTTTGTCGCCGCAGTATCTGCAAGTGCACCCGTAAGCATCCAAGAGCGCCTCCGGCTTGTGTTTCCCGGCATAGAAGGCGGCCCGATCAATGGGCAAGTTTGGTTTGGTAGGTGGGGGCCCGTTTTGAACCCTTCTTTGAGGCGGTACGTAGCGGTTTCTAACTGCTTGTATTTTGTCCAGCTCCATCAAGTCCACCGACCCCAAGGTCTTCGGCCGCAGCTTACCAATAGCGCTTTGCTACGTCTATAAACTGCGGTATTGATTTTTCCTTGTTCAGTTGTTGGGACACTGAATAGTCATAGGTCTTCCAATCAATCCCTGGTGGTGCGGTGGCAACGGATTGGACAAGGAGGCCAATTAGCTCGTTGCGGGATATGTTGAGACGGTTCAAGTCCGCCATGATGGTATGGAAGGACGTGATCCAAGCCATGTTGGCTTCTGGCGCGGTAAGTAGAGCCATCATCCTCTCAGTAACCGCTAGCTTATGCCTCCTGTTGGAGCGCTTGCACGTGTTGACAAGGGTGTTGTAAATCACCATAGCAAGCTCCATCTGGGACGCCTCAATGATGGCGTAGAGCTCGTCATCAACCAAGTTTCGCAGTAGATTAACAACTTCCCTGTTCTCTGATGCGACCAGGGTTTCGAAATTATGTCGTTCGCCGAGGAACGTGGGATCTTTATTGAAGGCTTGCCAGAGAGTGTGGTCGACCGCCCCCTCCCACAGATTGACGTTGGACCCGTCAAATGCCAATATCGGCTTCTTGGTGTTAATGTTCCAGTGGAACGACATTGGATCCTTCACGAACTTCAAGGCCAATGGGTTGCCGGTAGGTCGCACAGTGTCTTCAACATGCGGTGGAACCAATCGGGTATGTGTTTCTTGTTGGGCCGCCATCCTCCCCATGGCCGCCTCGACGCGTTGGAATTGTTGGGTAAGGGTTGATTGAAGCGTTTCAAAACGCGATTCAAATTCCGTTTTCAATACAAAATTTGGTTGGTTCTCCTGGTCACCCATTGCGTGGCCGTATGACTTAGATCCCTCTCCGGTGGTGTTTTTTCTAATCCAATCTTCTTTTTTCTTTTGATACCGTTTATCCATAAAAATCATTGCCGTAGGTCAGGCGGTTCTTGCCGGCTTTTAACCTGTCGAGTTTCACAACCTGGACATCCACCACCGACGGCCGTTAGCTCCGATATTCGGCCATCCCGGGATCCAAATCTCGGTGAGGAGAGAGGAGGATCGCGGGGCGGGTGGATGTTGAGGTGATATATCTATTTACAAGGTGTGTGACATATGGGGAAAGTGTGAAATGTTGTAGATGTTGGTCTGTGACATAATTGTGCCTTACCTCGTATTCCAACAATCTCAACTCTCCCGTGAAGTAGTCGGTCGGCCGTGGACCGAAACCCCCGCGAGGAGGCTGACGACGGGGACTGACTGAGTCGAAGAGGAGGAGGAGGAGGAGAATAGCAGAGGAGGGGTGGGAGGGAGGAAGAAGAAGAACCCAGAGGCAAGACAACCAAGCACCACCTCAACATCGCCAACCAAGCAACTCATCCCTCTCACCGATCTCACTCGATCGATCATACTAGATTATCATCTCACACGCTCCGGTCTGTGTCGGGTACGGTGACAGTCGATATCGAAGGATGTATCGATTACTGTCTGGTTTACACGCTCATCTCACTCGGAAGGAAGAATTTAACGTCATCATTCTTGGTTTGGATCATGCTGGAAAAACTGTCAGTGGTTGTAAGAATCTGTTTCACCCAAATCGAAAGTTTTGTACGAGTCAACAATCCCTCCGGCCCATCCATCATCGGCGGCTGCGATGGCTGCCTGATCTCTTATGAATCGATTTTCGATGACGAGTATTATTAAAAAAACAATCCAAGGCAAATACAACAACGAGCTGACTCGGAATTCTTCTTATTCTTCTCTGTCACTCTTCCTTCCATCACTTGATTCCCAACTCGAACGACGACGATGATGATGAAAACGGTCATGATGATCAAAGACCCTACTCGAAAAAGTTAAGACGATCTTTTCCCCTTCTCAACCGGGTTTGAATCCATCTCAAATCTCACCGACGATCGGACAGAACCTGGGAAGGATTACATTATCATCCACATATTTGAAGTTTTGGGATCTCGGTGGGTCAGCGGAGATTCGACCGATATGGGACAAGTATTATGACGAGGCAGATGCGATCTGTTGGGTCTTGGACAGTCACGATCGAATCAGAAACGGTTGGAAATCAGATTCACCAAACCAACTCCATCAAAGCCAGGGCTCAGCTGGTGATAGCAGCGATTCCAAAGGGAAAGGCAAGGCCAAGGCGATTCACGAACCCCTCAATCGATACGAGAGGGGTGAAGGATGGCTCGAATTGGAGAGGGTACTCCAACACTCATCGGTTGCCCATTCTAATATCCCGGTCCTTGTCATCGCCAACAAACAAGATCGCGAACTTAGTCCTCACCAACAATCTGGTCGAGCTTCTCACCATCCTCACCCTCCTGATCCTCACCGATCAAACCTTGATGTCAGTTCTGCCCTTGATCCGGATGATCAAGGTCCAATGTCCGTCGAAGAGATCAAAGAAATGTTCAATCGGCTGGTCATGGAATCCGAGCGATCTGAAAAAGCCAGATCGCTGGGATTGAGTGAGGCGTACGTGATCGGTGTCTCGGCTCTAAATGGGTAAGCTCCTTGTTACCCTTAGCGATCGTACTCTCTCTTTAATTTATAACATAAGCGTAGTCAAGTCTGCTAAAGGTGTAGAAGCCGAGCTGCACCTGGCTTGACTGAGTATTCCTTGCACGAGACTAACATGAATGATGAACTCGACCTAAATGATGGATGGATACCTCGTGGCTTGCGATGATGACGGTGATATGACGACCTAAAAAGCCAAGGGATCAGGGAAGCAATGAATTGGTTATTCTACAGGGTTGCCACAAAAGGACAATCCCGAAAGACGCAACGGCTTAAGAGTCAACAACAGGCGCTACTTCGACAACAACAGCAGCAACAAACTTCGAATCCTTATCAAACCCTTCGTGGTTCAAATATCGACCTTCTTCATCGTGATTCACCCAAGAATAGATATATCAAATTGGCCGATTTGTCTAACGTCGATCACCATAGTACTCACCTCAAATCGAATCCTCCTAGTTGAAATCCTTGAACACCTCAACCTCTGCTGCTGTTCCATTTCAGATCGACATGGTTGACCCGACCGTTGGATCATTTATATATATTTTTCTCTTGCGATCTACTTTTGATACGATTGTTATTCCCAACTTTTTCCACCATCATCGCTCTCCCGTTTTGGTTGCTCCGACTTGAATCGTGCCCTTGTCTCTGTTTCTTGTGTCCCCTTCGGAGATCAACCGATCGGCTAATCATCCTTAAATTTCCTCCCCCCCCCCCCATGACCATGGTGTTGGATATGTTTATGACGTTGAAGTCTGTCATTGGGTTCATGACCCGGATGTATTCGTAGCTGTAGTACCTACATGATCGCATCAACTTTGCATAGTGGTAGTCCTTCATAGCCAGCATCAGGACGGCCGGATCCAACGATATAAGCCTGGTTGGATTAATCATACCTACATAGATTCCTTGCCTGCGGTATCATATCAAGAATCGCGAGCAGGAGACCCGAATTGAACCAGACCTTAGATGCGGAGGTTGCTGTGTGAAGAGGAATTGTTGAGCGACCCCGAAAAAGCCGATAGGCGGTAGTCGATCCAGCCCTTCAAACTCGACGAGGGGTTTATAAGGACGTAACGCAAGTTCCGTACATGCATACCTCCGCTGGTCCGGGCAACCGTGCGAGGACTCGATCTCGGGGGGGAAACAAGCAGGATCGAGACGAGCACCAGCGCAGGCGGACGACCGGGGAGAGGATCGAGGATGCAGCTCGTCGGACTCGTCGCCCAGCCGGCGGAGGAAGACGGCCGGTCGAGCCCAAAGCCTGGCCAGAGGACGACGGCTCGGGCACCCAGCGCAGACCAGGTCCCGGATCCCGGCATCCGCCGTCAGGTCGAGTCGGCGAGCGAGCCGGAGGCCCTCGTCCGCCGGGCGCTAGCTAGCCTGCACCCTACCCCCCCCCCCCCCCCCCGGGTCCCATGATGGCGCCCCGAACTGTGATGAGCCTCGGTCGCAGACATCTCGGCGTCCTGTACCCTCCCATGGCCGCCAACTCGTCCGGCCGTGGGGGTCCTCCAGAGGCGCCAGACATGACTTGGAGAATGGCTTGGGGGACGGGGGGAGGGTTTTTTATTTTGTATTTTTTTTTTTTAACTTTTTTTTTTTAAAAAAAAAAGAAAAGAATGGGAGGAGAAAAAATGTCAGCTTGCTACTATTTACAGAGCAACCTGTCAAAAGTACCAACATAAATAAAAAAGGGCAATGTTAAATTCACAACGTGAACAAGTGTGAATTGCCATTCATGACCCATATGCGTTGTGAACAGCAAATCACAACTCAACAAGGAGCAAGTGAAGTCATTGACAACTTGCGCATCCCCTGGGGGGTTGTGAATCCCCAATTGAGGATTTGCAACCCTTTTTGAGTTGCAATTGGAGATTTGCAACCCCCTGGGGGATGTGTGATTCATGAGTGGGGTTGCATGTGTTTTCCTGGCCCATTTGGGGCAAAATATCCCCAAATGGGCCATTTGAGGGGGGAATTGGGGTACCTAGGCACCCCTGGACCACATTTGAGTTCTGTTAACCTAAAACTGGGGATGTGGCATACTATGTGGGACTGTTGGACCACCAAAAGAAAATTGGAAATTAAACATTCTGCCTATTGTCAAAACAAAGTCTTGTCACAAGACAATACTCAACCGTTGGATAATTTTACCTCAACCCAAGAGTGAGTACACTTTGGAGTTGTTGGAAGCAGTTGGATTGAGTAATAAATTGACTTGGGTGTTTTTGTGGATTACGACAACAGTGGCAAGCCCAAGCCCCCCTGGTTTAAACATGGCTTCATTCAAGGACTTAATTGAAAGTGTTGTTAAGAAAGCTTTAGATTCTAGGGATTTGGGTAGAGAGTTGGAAAAGAACACATTTGAAGCCCCAATTGCATCCTCATCTAGGGATAAAATTGAGGAAAAAGATGGTTCTTCACAACTGGAATCAAAGTAAGCAGGTGGGTCACATTTCATGTGCCATTTGACTGAGAATGATTTGGCTTGATCAATACTAAAGTAAGCATGGTAGGTGTAACTATTTAAATATGTAACTAAGAGGTTCCAAAACCTCTTGACCCTCCTGCTGTGAGAGCCTTTCCTAGTAGGAAAGAACCAGAGATTTATTTTCAAAAATGGGCAGCCATGCATGGCTATGCATTTACAACATTCAAGTCAAAAAAGGAAAAATATGTCTACCCAGAATGTGAGCGATTTGCAGTATATGAGGGGCCATTCCTCACCAAACAGAAAAAAGGAAAACTCACACAAGGAAGGTTTGGTTTCAATTCATGATCCGTGCAAGTTGCATAGTAGCAGATCTCACATGTTTCCTCTCCATTAGAAATGACCAACACAATCATCAACCATCTGAAAACACCTCAGGGGATCTTCAACTGATGACAATCTCTGGTTCAGCCTTGGATCAACTTAAGGAAGGCATGAAAGATGGGCTCAATACAGTACAATTTAAAAGGAAATTGAAAAATATTGATGGTGGATTATACATTTAAAATAGAACAATCTATAAAACTAAGCAGAAGGTAAAGCTAGCAGAACCAAATGGGAAAGGTGTTATGGATGTTCTATTAGAAATGCTCCAGGAAAACCAGTGGGTTTCAAGGTCAGAATTTGGTGGAGAGGGTTGCTTTGAGGCCCCGTTCTTGGCTCATCCTGATTCTATAAAACTTTGAAAAAAATACCATCACATTGCTTTTTTGGATTGTACTTATAAAACAAATGGGTACAACATCCCTCTATTGCATCTTATAGGAATGACAGCCAACAGGAAAAATGTTAGAAAAGCTTTTGTTTTTATAGAAAAAGGAACATATGAGTTCTACAGTTGGGTGTTGAATGAATTAAGGGAGTTGGCTTATGATCCAGAAAGGCTTCCCAAAGTTTTTGTGACAGACTGTCAAAAAGCTCTGAACCATGCCATTGAACATAGTTTTTCCTGAGTCATCCAGAAATTCATTCTCTTGGAACTTGTCTAAAAATATTCAAGAAAATTTTAAAGCTTGTTTCAGTAATGATGATGAAGGATGGGAACCTTTTATGACTCTGTGGGCAAAGTATGGGGCCTATAAAACCAAGGGTGGGGCAGAAGTCAATGATGTGGAACTCAGAGTAGGCCAATTTATTGCTTCCTCTGTACATCTTTTTTGGGAATGCTTATGTTGACACTTTTATACAGTTTTTCTTAAAATACCATGAGGTTGCTCTGGAGTCTATGGAAAAGAAAATTTTCCTTATCAAAGAGAATTTTGTAACAGTGTGGAATTGTGCCAACCCAGAATTTTGAAATAAACAAACATCTTGGGTAGAATGGGCCCATGCTACTTTCAAACAATTACTTGCAGGATCTTTGGGGAACATTTTGGATGTATGGAAACGCCTTGAAGGAACCTTTGAAATTCAAATCAAATCATTCCATGAATCACTTAAAAACTCTCAAATAAAGTTAGGAACCATTCTTACAAAAGAACTTTCACCTTTGGGTTACAAATTTTCAATTGAGGCAATTAAACTCATTGGTTAAATATTTGAGAAGTTAAAGTGCAACCATGATGGCAAGATGTTCTCAAAGTCAAATTCAAAAACAATGTGCTTTCCATGTTTCCACATCTTAGCAGTAATACTAGCATCACAAGGATCCATTGTGTTAATCTTTAGTAGAGGTTAGAATATAACCCTTCCAGTTCAGTAAGTTGGGTTTTTGGATTTTTTGAAGGGTACCAATTATTGGATTGACAGATTAATTCTTGTTTTTATTTATGAAAGATTGAACCAGATCTAGTGATTGAAAAATCACAATTGTTTAACAAGTTTAATTCCATCATTAGGGCACAACCTCAACAAGTTAGATTGGATGTTTTAAATTATGTGATCAAGTAAACAGCCAATTTTATTGACAACCCCAGGCTTGAGCCCAATTTCTTAAGTTCCAGGCATGTTCAAACCAAATTGAAAGGTACTTGTTGTGAACTTTCAAAATTTGAACATGTTGAAAGGGAACTCAAGAGGGAAGAATGGGTTAGAAGGGAACCAAAAATACCAAATATATTAAATATTTTATTTTTAGAAGTGTTCATTTTTATAGTTTAATGAAATGATGTGGAAATGATTTCTGTAGTGCAAGGAAGGCTCTTCATCTAAATTTCATATTTCAGAAGAAGAGGCAAGTGAATTAGGCTCCTTCAATTTTTAATATTATTCCTCTTCTGAGGAAGAAGGAGAAGGGTAGAATTCAATCAGCCGCCCATCTTTGGTTAGCATTCATTTCATTGATTTAATCAAAACCAAAAATGAATACTAATTTGCTTTTGATCTGAGGAAAACCAATTGAAATAAATCAAACAAATACCTGAGAGCTTGGGTAGGTTTTTGGGGGAGGTTTGGGATATGTTTGGTGATGGGAATAGCCAATTTAGAGTAATTGGGAAATCAGTTGGGTATAATGAGAATGGATGGTTTAAAGTAAAAAAAGGAAATGATTGAAACATTGAGGAAAAATAAGAAATGCCATTATAAGATCCTTGGTGGCAGTAGAGAGATTGAAAAAATAAAGCAAAGACTTGGTTTTAATGACATAAATGAAAAGATTCCCTCTTCAAAATGGCTTGCAAAGATAGACATGGGCCAATCAATAGCTGATAATTATGGAAAACCATTATCTTTCATTTCATTGGATTCATTTTTTACTTATAATCCTACAAAAATGGGTGTAAAAGAAAAACCAGATGCTATCTTCATTTGCTTTCTCAACAATAATCACTGGTTTCATCTTTTACTTGAGGGAGAAATGATTCCAATCACGCCCATTTTTTAAAAACCTGCTTCTTTGACTTCTAAAAAAAACTCTTGTTGGATTGATCATCTAAAAGATCAACTTAATTTTTATTCTAAGATATAAAAATCAATTTAATCTCATCATCTGGGTTTTGGTTCTGATTCAAATCTTGTAATTCTATTAATATAAAGGGTTATCACATTTTGAACATCATTATGCTGAGTTTTTTGAATGAGATTGTATTGGTAAGTCAGGTCAACTTGTGTTGGGCTGATCTCATCATAAGGATTATTTTTACTTCTCGTGATGGGATCTTAACACAAGTTGAAATTGTTTTTTTTTTGGTGTTTTTACTTTAGGGCCTGTCCATTAAGTTGAACTTGATAGAAGTATTTTTTTATGTTTTTACTTTAGGGCTGGTCCATTGAGGTGGGCTTGATACAAGTCCACCTCATTGGACTAGCCCTATTTCTTTGGGGGGGGGGTTGATTTAGTTTTGCACTAGTCCAATGAAATAGGTTTAACAGGTTTTGGGCTAGCTGATCCCATCACAAGGATTATTTTTACTTCTTGTGATGGGATTGGCTTGACATAAGTCAAACTTTTATTTTTTGGCATTTTTACTTTAGGGCTGGTCCATAGAATCTTTCATCGTTTATTTATTTTTTGGTGTTTTTACTTAAGTGCTTTTTGGTAGAATTTTTCATTGTTTATTTATACGGGCTGTGCATTCATGGCCCCAGAGTGCTGAAAATTTTAGAATTTCCTTTCAATTTTTTTTTTCAATCTTTTCAATCTTTTTCATTTTTTTTTCCTTTTTTGGTTAATTTGGTTTTTTGTTTTGTTTTTTTTGTTCAATTTTTTATTGATTTGATTTTATTTTGTTTTTGATTTCTTTTCTTTTCTTTTTGCTCACTTCAAGTGGCCTTTCACCACATAAATGGGTTGTGAGTGGCCTTTCAAAACTGAAATGGGTTGCAAGCAGCCATTTGCTTCTCAGATGGGTTGAAAACTGCCCAACACAACCCAATCCAAGTTGTAAATGGGTTGAAAATTTAACATTTCCAAATAAAAAAACAAAATGAAATTCATAAACATAAGAAGGAGTATGAAATATATAAGTATTATTGCAGATTTGGATTCCCCAACTAAAATTAGGTAGGGTCACTAACTGACCCCACAATTTAATTCTCACTCCTTCACACTTTAAATAAATTAATACAATATTGCCCAAAAATCACAACAACACTGGAGTGGCCTTTTGGCCATCTTAATATTTCATGCTTGTTGTCACATATGGGTTTCACAACTAAAATTCAGTCAAAATTGGAGTTTTTTTTTATTTTTTAGGAGTTACATTCAGATCTTTGTTTTTTCAAAATCCCCGCACACAGCCCTGCATCCACACAATGCAAGCTGCGCGTGTCAAGTCTGCAATACGGCAGAAATCTTCCAGGAAAACCACATTCAATATTCACCTGTCTGCTGTCTGCACCTAATTTCAGAATTACCGCCTGAAGCTGTCAAAATGGCGTGCATAAGAATTCCTTCCCGCATCTGTCAAGCCCATGCGTTTCAAAACTCCCACACACAGGTGTCGAACCCATGTGCATCAGGCCACCAATAACAAATCCCTGTAGACAAGGGATAGCACACAACTACTACAACCAATATGCATGCACCATGCATATGCAATGACATGAATAATGAACAGTGGAAAGTTTGAAACCTCTGAAAGACAAAAAATCAAATAAAATAAAATAAAATTATGAAAGAGACAACTTAAATGAAATAATAATAAAAGCCATCACAAAATCAACATTACTAAATCTTTGAGGACCACAAAACTTACCAAGGAGTCCCAGAAAATATTATCAAAAATTATCAAAAAAACAAAAACATGACAGGAAGTCTACAAATACCTGCCTCTGATCATTTTAATCAAAAAAGTACCATAAAAAATTCAGAAATAAGTCAAAATTGCAAAATGACAAATTAACATGAAGACAAGTTTTACAATAAGAATCATGCCCAAATACTTCAAAGACAGGTAAATCTCAGTAAAAGAACTAAGAATTTATGCTAAAACAGCCCTGAAAAGCCTTCTTGCCTTAATCTATGAGCTATACCCCCTCTAAGTGCTCTGAGGAGACTCCCTTCAACCCAAAAGGTATTTATTCAGCACCTTTTTGGTAATTTTAACCTCAGAATTCATCAGTTATCAATCCAGAAAATTTTCCATCCCTGATCAGGTTCTTATAAGAGATAAGCAAGTGATATATGTTCCTAGTCTGATATTACTATTATCAATTCCAACAACCTTACAATTCCCTTTGAAGAAAAATAAACAATCACCCAAATTTTGTTCTGAGACCCTTTAACTGTGAATTACTACAGATATCTTGTTAGTAAATACTCAAAGTGTCAGCTCTCTGATACCAGGAACCTTGCAGTCCTTTAGCTACAGAGAGTGATAAAAGAACTTGGAGAAATAATATTCCAAAGAATATACACTTTAAAGCTCCAATAATGGTATGGTAAGAGCAAGTGCAAGGTTTGTTTTGTTTGGTTATAAATATTTTAAATATAATATAAAAAGAGGGGCCACAGTATTATACTACTGGGGATCTTTACAGACTAGCAACCTCTCTTCAAGGGGCCTCCTTAGGCAGTTTAAGAACCTTGGAATAAATATGGGTGCCTTAGAAAGGACTTATTCCACTAATGGCCGGGCTTAACAGCACTAGTGGCCTAGACAGGAAGGGAAACACTCACTCTGAGCACTTGACCACAAAAATCCTGGAACAATTGGAAGGGTTTCAGAGCAGATGGGGTTGATTGCTTGACTAAACTTCAATGGTTGATTGGTTAATAAAGGTAAATAATACTACTACAGACTAAGTCATAAATCACTTGCTTATCTTCATATAAGCACTTGATTAACAATGACACCGTGTCTGATTGATAATAAATAATTCCTGATAACTGATTAACTGATTGGAAACAGAAGGGCAAAAAGAGCCTGTTTAAATATTCTTTTTTGGGTGCTTGAGGGCCTCTAGAAGGAGTACTAGCCATGGGCTGAGGCTAGGGGGGCAATCAGGGCAAGATTGGCACGTCCTCAAGGTGCTGTTAGCCTGCTGGCCTTAGATCTGTCAAGGAACAGCTCCTTTTTAGCTGCAGGATCTGTTAATCAATAGATTAGTTATTTTGCTGATCCTGCACTGATCCTCAATTTTTACAGTAAGTACTGGTCCAAAGTGAGCAGACGTGAATTTTTATTGATTCTCCATCCTCTGCTGATGCTGTATGTAATTTCTAATAATTTTTACGACCACTCCTTGTGTAGTTTCGTGGTCTTTGTAGGTTCTGATCAGCTCATGATGTGGTGAGTCTGGATCTTTATTTAATTAATAAAAAATACTAAAAATTAGTTAATAACAAATTTTAATTGACTTTTAAGGTTTTTAAACTGTGATCTACGCTTGTGTGGTAGCTTTACATATGTAGAGTAGATCCTACTATGTTGTAGCTCCTCTGAGCGGTACCTGGATGTCAAACTGATCACTGCAGGAGGCGCGGGGATCAATTCATTCCAATGCGCGCGGGGACTGATCTGCTGCTCAGATGCGCGCGGGGGACTGTACCGCTGCGCGCGTGACTAGGTCACGGGATTACCTGCGCGGGAGTCCAGCGCTGTAGGGACGCGGGGCTGCGTGCGGGAGTTGGCGTACGCGGGAGTCCAACGCTGTAGGGACGCGGGGCTGCGTGCGGGAGTTTGCGTACGCGGGAGTCCAACGCTGTAGGGACGCGGGGCTGCGTGCGGGAGTTGGCGTATGCGGGAGTCCAACGCTGTAGGGACGCGGGGCTGCGTGCGGGAGTTTGCGTACGCGGGAGACCAGCGCTGTAGGGACGCGGGGCTGCGTGCGGGAATTGTGACAAAACACAATTTCCCGTGTAACTCCTAAACTACACACAACACCTGGATTTTGACTGAAATTTAGGTGTGAAACCTATACATGACATATCATGTGAAATATTAAAATGGCTAAAAGGTGCCATACTGGTGCTGTGGTCATTTACCATTTTCTATTAAATTAATTAAAAAATATAAGGAGTAAGAATTCAAGGGTGGGGTCAGTGAGTGACCCTACCTTATTTTGGGTGGGGAATCCATTTCTGCAATAATATTTATGGATTTCCTACTCCTTTATTTTATAATAATTTTATTTATTCATTTATCTTTTTTCCTTTTAATTTTGTTAATATTATTATTGTTGTTGCTTTGTCAGGTTGCTCTGTGCTAAGTAGCAGGCTGACACAAAGTAAGTTATTTCCTCCCTTCTCAGGATTACCTGCTGTTCATACCAGCCATAAAAAACATTCCCTTGGGTGTGACCCCTTTTTGTTAAGTCATACAGAAACCATTTTCCCAGGGTTTTATATGGTCCTGAATGATCCCCTGAAGAGAGGTTGCTATAAAGATCCCAAGTTTTTTAGAAGCTGGGGCCCCTCTTGAAACCTATTGAAAACCCTTTGAAAGAACCACCATAAAACTTGCACTAGCTCCTGTTATAATTATTAGGGCATATCAAAGTTGAGAAAACCTGCCATTTTTTAATGGTGGATTTTAACCCAAATCCATCATTTCAAACCCGCCATCAAAAATCAAAAAGACCCACTTATGTCACATCAGATGTGTCAGAGTTACCTGAAAATGAATGGGTTTTTTCAGATAAAGTATTTGAACGCTTTCATACCTCAACCACACACCAGTCCATGTCATAAACCCCTGGCTTCAACCTCCAACCTCATTGGAAAGATTCTAACTCCGAAAAATTTGATTCATTTTCCCTCATCAATTTATTGCTCTCATCTATTAATTACTATCCTCATCCCTTCATGTCTCATCCCCTAATCACTTCATTGCTCTCATCACTTAACTGCTCTAATCTCTTCATTGCTATCCTCATTGCTTCATCTCTCATCCCCTTGTCCTTTCATGACACATCCCTTTATTTCTCTCCTCTCTTCATTGCTATCCTCATTGCTTCATCTCTCATCTCCTATTCATTTAATCACTATCATCACTTTATCACACTCATCTCTTCCTTGGTATCCTCATTGATTCATGTCTCATTCCCTCATCAATTTATTTCTCTCATCACTTAATGGCTCTCATCTCTTCATTGCTATACTCATTTCTTCATCTCTCATTCCCTTGTCATTTCATCACTCTCATCACTTTATTGCACTCATCACTTCATCACTATCATCACTTCATCACTCTAATCACTTGATCACTCCTATCAATTTATTTCTATTTTCACTTCATTACTCTCATTTATTTATTGCTCTTTTAACTGAATCATTCTCATCACTTTATTGATCTTGTCACTTCATCACTCTCATCACTTATTTCTCTTGTCACTTCATCACTCTCATCACTTTATTACTCTCATCTCTTCATTGCTACCCTCATTTATTCATCTATCATCCAACCATTGCTCTCCTCATCAATTCATCAGTCTTATGATTTCATTGCTCTTTCTCTATCCAAAGATCAAGAACAACTAATTTTCCAGAGGTGAAGAACTGGAAATTTTTGATCTTCTGTTTGGCCTGTATTTC
Source organism: Puccinia polysora (assembly GCA_025617555.3). Classification (NCBI taxonomy): domain Eukaryota; kingdom Fungi; phylum Basidiomycota; class Pucciniomycetes; order Pucciniales; family Pucciniaceae; genus Puccinia; species Puccinia polysora. The sequence continues at coordinate 9,855,553 of CM062623.1, read as the reverse complement.
TTTTGCCAACAAGCCCTATCCTTTCCACCTCTGTGTATTTTATCAAATTATTTCTTCCAATCTTGTTCTCTCTCATCCAAATACTTTGATTGAGTTAAGGATCAAGAAAGAATTCAATTTGCTGTGTAACATTTTGAGGGTGGCGGGAGTGTTAGAATTGAAAATTTAGTTGCACAATATGGGATTTAAACCCATGAACTCAACATTCATGAGTGATGCTTTAACCAATAAGATAAGTGTGCCATTTCCAGAAGGACCATTGTGGCTGTAACCTCACTTATTTCTTTGGTTAATGTTAAATTCACAGCTCATTGAGCCATGGACACGGTTCAAAGTGGGCTGTGTGGCACACCACACAGTCCAATCCAAGCCATGTACTTCCCCCCACGGCTCAAAGAGTTGCGTGGCCCACCCAGCCTGGTCCAAAGGCGTGTTGGATTCCACACGACTACATTTGAGTCATGTGGATTTTTACATGGCTCAAATGTAGTCGTGTGGCATCCAACATGCAACTGGACCACAGTGAGCCATAAAAAAAGGATGAAAGGGCACTAACATAATGCATGAATCAAATAAACCTTCCAAAAAACAGGAATCAACCAAATTCAAAGAAATCAAAAAATCTTGATTTTTTGGTTAAAAAAAAACAAATAAAAAAATAAAAAAACTGCAACTGTCCAATGGAGTAGCCTTAAAGTAAAAAGAACCAAAAAAACACAAGTAACTGGACTAGCCATAAACTAAAAACACCAAGAAAATCACAAGTAACTGGACTAGCCCTAAATTAAAAAAACAAAAAAAAGACAATTAACTAGAATAGCCCTAAATTAAAAACACCAAAAAAAAAGACAATTTACTGGACTAGCCCTAAACTAAAAAAAAATTTCAACTTGTGTTAAACTGATACCATCATAAGGAGTAAAATACTCCTTATGATGGAATCAGCCCAACACAAGTTGAGCTGACTTACCATTAAACGCTCCTTCAAAACACTCAATATAATGAGGTTAACTCAAAACACTCAACATAATGATGTTCAAAATGTGGTAATTCTTTATATTAATAGAACTTGTTAGCTGCATTACAATTACAATTTATATGAAAACCAATGATGAAATTGTAAGAATAAAAAGAGCTTGAGCTCTAATGAAATAAAAATTAATAAGAAGTAAATGAAAGAAGCTTGTAAAGTTAAGCATAATGGACCTGGGAACAGGAGGAAAAGGACACTCCAGTTGATTTGGTGAATGAACAGATGATGAATTCCACTTGAGAGCACAAGTGTTTCAATAGAATAAATACACAATAGGCTAACAAGTGGTTGAGTAAAAAATGAATAAGGTAAAATTAGCATAAGCAGTTTAAGTGACATGGTATGTGAAATGCAACAATTGGACAGTCTGGCAATCACAATACAAAAAACACAGCCTAGTTATATTTTACCCATTATTTTGATACTTCAATAACAATAATAAAATAAATCAAATCAATCAAATCAAAGATACTTCAAACTCCAGTGAAAATCACATATATAAAAACTCCAATTCTAACAGAAATGAAGTCAAAGTCTATGATCTCTATAATTTAGAATACATTTGCAGTTGATCTTTGAGTTGATCAACCCAACCAGAGGCTTTTTTAGAAATCAAGAAATGCAGTTTTGCTACAATGGGCAGGATTGGAATCATTTCTCCCTCAAGTACTAATAGAACCCAGTGGTTATTGTTTACAAAGCAAATGGACATTGGATCTGATTGATAATTAACACCATTTTTCATTGGCGTATAAGTATCACATGAATCCAATGAAATGAAACATATAGGTCTGGAGAATGTGTCTGCTATGTTTTGACCCATATCTACTTTAGCCAGCCATTTTGAGGAGGGAATCTTTTCATTGATTTCTTCAAAATCAAGTCTTTGATTAATCTCTTCAGCCTCCTTTGCACCACAAAGCTGTTTAATGTAGGATGCTTTATGTCTCTCCAATTTTTGTATCATTTCTTTTCTCAATTTAAAACAACCGTTTTCTTCATAACCAAGAGATATAGCAATGACTCTAAATCTGCAATTCCCATCTCCAATTGGATCCCAAACCTCACCCAAGACCTTATGGAATTTCTTGTTTATTTGATTGAGCTTTTTCACATATTCTTCCTATCATCAAAACTAACTTAATATTCATTTTTTTGATCACATCATTCAAATAAATTCTCACCAAAGATGAGCTTCTTGTTGAGCTTTGCTGCATGTTGTCTTTGCAGAGGATTCTGATTCCAAATTAAGTGACCCCAATTCACTTTCAGTCTCTTCCTCTGAACTATGAAATTCAGATTCAGATTCTGGAAACTTTGACTAAAAATTCATCATGAGTTATTAACTAAGTTCATTAAACCAAAAAAATGAACATATCCCAAAAGAAAAGACTTACAATCTTTTGTCTTTTCTTATTTGGAGCCCTTCTGGTCCTTTTTTCCCCCTTGATTTGTTTTTCAACATGCTTGAACCAAAATGGTTCTTGCCGTGTATCTGTCAATTTTGGCCTGCCCCTACTTGATTGTAAGACTTTAGGTTAAATTCTTGGCTTCAATCAATATTTTGTATTTTCCAAATGATATACTTTAATAGCCTGCTTTGCTCATGATCTGGAGATTCCAAGATCATTGCAATCAATTTTTCACGTAACTGAGAAATGTTTAGCATTTTGTTGACATTGCACCTCAAAAATTCATAAGGATCAACCATTTGTGAATTTGGAATCATTAATCAAAAGGCATTAATCACATAGTGATTTGAACAATCCAACTTGAACAATCCAACTTGAGCCAAACTACAGAACTAGAGCTGCAAGGGTCATAGTCCAACATCCACTGAGGATGAAAATCTTTGGGTACCACGGATCCTCTGAATGCTAGACAGTCACCTATTTGGTGGGAACAGGGAAAACACATAGTCTTGAAATATGACTTGGTGCACACTTTGCCATCATGATCACTTTTGAACTTCTCAAATTGTTCCCTCATAAGCTGAATTGCCTCTAAAGACAATTTGGAACCCAATGTCAACAGTTCAGGTGGAAGAACTTTCCCTAACTTAATTTGAGAGTTATAAAGTGACACATGAACCAATTTAATTCAATTTGAAACTTTTCTTTTAAGGCTTTTACAAAAAAACAACATGTTTACCCAAAGATTTTGCAAGGATTTGTTTGAGAGTTGCATGGGCCCCTTCAACCCAAGATTTTGTTTTGTTTCCAACATCTTGGTTTTTACAAGTCCACGCTGTTACAAATGTCTCTTTGATAGGGAAAATGTTATTTTCCATATACTTGAGTACATCATCAAAGTCTTTCAAGAAACACTATACAAGTCAAAAGGTCCAAACCCAAAAATAGGAAGAATAAGAAGCAGTGATTTGGACCTACTCTGAGTTCCACATCATTTACCCCTGCCTCCTCCTTGGTCTTTGAGATCCCATACTTTTCCCACAGAGTCATAAAGCTTTTCCATCCTTCAAAGTCATTAAAAAAGTGCGCTTTACAGTTTGATTTTATGTTTTTAGACAACTGCCAAGTGCAACATTGTCTTGATGACTCAGGGAAACTAGATTAAATAGCACAAATCAGAGATTTTTCACGTTCCGTCACAAAGACTTTTGGAAGTCTCTCAGAATCATAAGCCAACTACTTTAATGCGTTTACAGACCAACTGTAGAAATCAAATGTTTCTTTTGTTATAAAAACAAGAGCTTTTGGGAAATCTTTCCCATTGGCTGTCACTCCTACAACATGAAATAGCGGGATTTTTTAATTATTTGTCTTATAAGTACAATCCAGCATAGCAATATGATGGAATTGTTTTGAAAGCTTTATTGCCTCAGGATGTGCTAATTACAGGGCCTCCAAGTGACCATCTCCACTGAACTTTGACTGGTGAATCCAACTTGTTTCTTCAAGCTGTTCATAGAGTACCTCCATAACACTTTTCCCCTTTAGTTCTGCCAGCTTTACCTTCTGCTTAGTGTTATAGATTTTTTGGTCATCAACATAATCACCTCCATCAATTTTGCTCAATTTCCTCTTAAGCTGCAAAATATTGAGCCCATAATTCATGCCTTCTATTAGATTTTCTAAGGCCACCCCCAAGATTCTCTTCAGTTGAGGATGCACAGAGGGATTTTCAGATGGTTGATGGTTATGTTGGGTTTCTTTGTAGGAGTGTTGCCACAATGGGTCTGCCTTTTTGTGAATTGCACAGATTAAAAACTTGCACCCAAAATTCCTTGTGATAGTTTGTCTAGACCATTTGGTAAGAATTTTTCCCAAATAGGAACCATGGCAGTCACAGGCCAAATCCACATGTTTATATTTCTTTGATTTAAAAAATTTCAGAGCGTAACCATGCTTCATAGCCCATGTTTGAAAATAGTTTTGGGCCTCTTCCCTAGTAGGAAAAGTTCTCACAGGAGGTGGGTCAAGTGGATCTGGCACCAATTCAATGGTTAGGTTTTGTAGTGTCATAGTTACAGGCACACCATAAGTTAGTTTGAATCAAATTTAATCCAGAAAAGACCTCTGTAACTTAAAATGTTACTCACAACAAGAGGTTTTGTCCCACTGAAAAATTTTGTTCCTCAATTTTCACCCTTGATGAGGATGCAATTGGGGCTTCCAATTTTTCATTAGCCAAATCTGTCAGCTTGCTACTATTGCAGAGCAAGCTGGAAAAGTAAAAAAAATAAAATAATAATAATAATAAAATGATTAACCCAAGAAGGAGTAGAAAAACCATGAATATTATTACGGAAATTAATTCTCCACCCAAAATTAGATAGGATCACTCACTGACCCCACCCTTGAAATCCAACTCCTTATATTTTTAAATAATTAATGAAAGAAAGACCAAAGTACCACGGCTCCACTATTGAGCTTTTTGGTCAATTAATATTTCACACCTCTTGTCATGTATAGGTTTCACACCTAAAATTCAGTCAGAATTGAGGTGTTGTGTATATTTTAGGAGTTACAGATGGAAATGTGTTCTTTCACAATTCCCGCACATAGCCGCGGCAGCCAATGCACCCCCGCGCAGCTGAGATACAGCCCTTTCACTCCATCAAGGTTGTGTATGCAGCCCTGGGCTTCTGACAAGTACGCAGCCGCGGGACTACGGGTTGACAAAGTGGCAGGCGGCCTGAGAAACTTAGGTACCGTGTAAACATGCTGCAACCCACACAGGACCATTCTACATATGTAATAAATTTTCCTGTGGATAGTAGATAGTCTAAAAGATCATAAAGTTATATAAAAATACTTAAATAACTCTTATAGGTATTTTTTATTAAATATAATTCAAAGTATCAAGAATGTCAAAAATAAGACAATGACAACTTCTAAAAATATATTAAAATACTTTAATATACTTTTATGAGAATTTCTAGACATCAATATTTCCGTGACATACTAAGAAAACTAATGACGTAAAAATATTACATGAATTCCCATGACTTATATTTTGAAGTAACTTTTTTAGTAAAATAAATGAAATTCAAAAATAAGGAGTAAAATCAATATTTTGACTTTACTCCAGTTATTTAATACATGATGAGAACTCACCTGAAATCAGGATGTCTGTAGAAATTTCTATTTAAATAATGTTTAAATTACTGGGAAAATTTAATAAGGATAATTAATTAAATAATAAATAAATAGGACAGATTAATGTTATTCACACATCCTAATATCTATTATAAATTAGAATAATTCCCATACCCTGAGGAATTAGATGCTACCCATGCTATAGCACCAAGAACACATGACAGGCTACCACTGGTTATCTTGCTAGCCTTAGTTTCCGTCCCTTTGAGCCCCTGTACCCCTCAGAAAGATAGTATTGGGACTCCAAAAGCTATAAATAAAGAGCTCTTTTTAGGATATTAATGGGCAGAGACCCAGTTATATTTATATACAGACACCATGCCAAGGTAATCAAGTACTTATAAGAAATAAGTAAGCGATTTATGGCTAATCTTGATCAATAATATCTGTCCTCAACCCTCTTTTTTCATCAATTAAAACTGCTGAACAACCTTATAACCCCAGTATACAGGTTTAAACCATCAGTGCACGTCCCAAACAGATACCCAAAGGATTTAATGATATACCAGTGAGTTTTATTATCCTTTCTCTGTTGTGGAAGCTTGGTTACAAGGCCCTGCCACTCCGGCGTGTATTTTATATACATATTATCTTTGGGTAAAATATCCTTTAAACTAAAGATCTCAAAGTAACCAGGACTACGTGTTTTCATACTGAAATCCCTGAAGAGAGGTGTTAAAGATCACCAATATAATTGTGGCCCCTCTATAAAAATATTCCGTAATCAATTTATTCATATTGATTTATAACAATAAACTAAAACCAAACCAATTAAACTTGCAAAAGCTTAATCCAAATATTATACGGATTTCTGCTGCAATTATTAAATAATATACTTATTATTTATTCTATCACCTCTGGTAGCTAAAGGTTAGCAAGGGTCTTGAAATCCAGGAGGCTGACAAAATCCTTTTTTCTTTTTCCAAAGCTTTGTTGATGGCACTATCAATGTAGACCTTCCACCCAGCCGTGTCAGAAGAAGGAGGGCTTGCCACTCTTCCCATGCAAAAAAATGAAATGGTATGCTTTAGTATTCAATTGAACTTTCAATTGAAAAAACAAAGTTTTCTCACTTTCAAGTTGAGAAATAATTTTTCACAGGTTTTTATATGATTTCAATTTTCACTTTACTTTCACTTTGGTTTCACCTTAAAGTAACTTTGGAATCACTATGTGTTGAACAACAGTTGCACAAAGTACACTTTGATCCCAAATTTGGGTTGAGGGAACCCAAGTGTGGTCCAGGGGGTGCCCAAAATTCTGGAACAACTTCCAGGGGGTTGCGCACCCCCAAAAACGGCAGTTTTGAGCCATGTACCCCCATACATGGCTCCAAATTGCCGTGTTTGGGGGATAAACAGCTCCTATACAACCCCCTGGGGGTTGCGCATGTTTGGAACTGCCCTTTGTAGTTTTTTATGGGCCCCCATGGCTTATATGAGCCATGTGGGGCCCTAAACAACTACCACATGGTTGGAGCCGTGAATTTATCATCAACCTATTGCTTTAAAGGCACAATGGTTCATCTGGAAATGGCACGGTTAGCTTAGTGGTCAAAGAATCACTCATGAATTTTGAGTTCATGGGTTCAAATCCCATAATGTGCAACAAAATTTTGGATTCTAACACTCCGGCCATCCTCAAAATTTTACACAAAAAATTGAATTCTTTCTTGATTCTCACCTTAATTGAAGTATTTGGATAGGAGGGAACAAGATGGGGGGAAATAATTTGCTAAGCATACAGAGAGGTGGAAACAATAGGGCTTGTTGGCAAAAGAGAGACAGGCCAAACTGAATATCAAAGTTTTCCAGTTCTTCACCTCTAAAAATTGATCTGGACAATTGATTGATTTATCAATTGCTAATCAATCAATCAATTGATTAAAAATTGATTGATTGATAATAAATTAACAATTGATTGATTGATAATAAATTAAAAATTGATTGATTTATAATAAATTAAAAATTGATTGATTGATAATCAATTAACAATTGATTGATTGATAATCAACTAACAATTGATTAATTGAACATCAATTAAAAATTGATTGATTGATAATAAATCAATCAATAAATTAACAATTTATTGATTGATAATCAATCAATCAATCAATAAATTAACAATTTATTGATTGATGATCAATTGATCAATTGATTAACAATTGATTTTTTCAATCAATCATTCAATCAATTAAAAATCAATCAATCAATTGATTGACAATTGATCAATGGTGGGAACGGTTTGGATCCTAGGCCTATGTGGTGGTGATCAATCTGAATGGCTAGTCAAAAAAAGAGGATGATTGGCATATTTTGATGTTTGAAGGATCTTATTTGATCTTTCTAGGCTTGCAGGATGCTCAAATAGCCTTCATGAAGAGTTATGATTTTTGATGGTGACAATGATTATAAATGCTTGTTTTCTCAACTGATTGACCAAAAAAGAGCTATTCCAACAGGGAAAGCTTGGCAATTGAACACCTGCGCTGATGTCTGTTCTAATCAATTGGAGGAGAACTGATTCAAGGGAGGCAATCTTTTGATTAAGCTGTTTGATCTCACAAGCCAATGGAAGGGATGAGAGGAGTGGAAAGGTAAGCAAGAGGGACTTTCTGTTTGACTGGGGTGATGATGGAAGGATGGAGATGTGATTGAGAGGGAGGAGGTTGGATGGACTTGTTTGAGAGGACTGACCAAATTGAGGGTGGCTTCTCATGTTTGAAGCTAATATGTTCAAACTTGCAAGCTCAGTAGGTGAGCTTACAAGCCTTTCAGGCAGACTTGGCGGAGTTCATGACCCATTTGATCTGGGGAGCAATGCAAGGAGCATGAGTGGGGGTGTTAGCTCTTGGAAGCTTGATTGGCTTCCCCTTGGCCTTGGATCATCTTCTTTGACCATTAGGTGGAGGAGTGGGCTGGGCTCACCTTCATCTTCTGAAAGGCTTTGAAGGCTCTCAGAGTACGCTTCAGGAATTTGTTTTGGTTGTTGGGGGTAAATTTGGTGGTCTCCATTGGAGGAGGGAGAAGCTTTGGCTGAGTCAGACAAGCAGCAGCTCACAAGCCTGGTCAATGGTGATGATTATGGCCGGCCATTGGTATTCCAAGCTTGGGGGTCTAGATGGGATGTGGGATGGGAGGATGGCAGGGGTGATGATGAGCCTGCGCTGGCTGACTGGTTCTTCCTCATCCTCATTTTCCAGTAGGTGTTGGGCAGCCTGCAGATCATCCTCTTCTTGGATGGAGGCTGGGTGGGATGATGGATTATTGGTAGGGTAGGGATCCTCAAAAGTTGCAGAATCCTGGAGGGTGTTGTCCATTGTCTTAGCTAAATTGTTGGTTCTGGGTAACAAGTTAAATTCAATATTAGGCCTCAATTGGAGGACAGGGTTTTGCATGCATGCATGGTGGATGGATGATGTTGCATAAATGGCCGGTTTGATGTTTGAAATCCACCATTTGTAAATACACCAGTTAGGGGGTATGTGTATTTCAGGGACCCATCATTAAAAATGGCGGTTTTGGTCAGGAAAAATGGCAGTTTTCTAATGGTGGGTTTGCTAACTTTGATAAACCCTAATATTTTGGAGCTTTGTACCTGTTTATTCTTGAAATATTATTATTCCACCAATGTATTTCTTTTTGTAGCTAAAGGAATGCCAGTTTCCTGGGATCAAGAATCTGAAAACACCCCACCTCACCAATCCAGCGCACACCTCCCAAGGAAAGAATGCTGATTGGAAAACACAAAATCAAAGGGAAAACAAGTTGCAGTGTCATTGAGATAAAAATTCTAACCCACCCCTCCAAGGACCGTCTTTGAGACCCAGGTAAATGCATCCAGGCTTTGGTTCTTGGTGAAGATATTTGTGGTCTGTGAGGCAGAGGGAACCCAGGTGATTGAGGCCTTTCCCAAGAACAGACCCTTTTTTACTGTAAAGTATTTTCAGTCAAAATGGCTGCATTGTTTGTTTGAGGAATTGTCTGTGATGATGTGGATTGCGGATTGGTTATTTGATTTGAGGTGGATCTTGAAGTTTTGCCAGATCATTTCATAAAGAAGGTGGTGTATCCAGAGTGCCTTTTTTGTTTCAATAACCAAAGCCATGAATTTGGCTTTGCATGTGGAGGAATCAACAGTGGAAAAGCCAAAACTGGACCAAAGGATGGGAAAGCCAAAGAACTTTGGAAAGAAGCCATATGTGCACTTTGAGTGGTGCCCCCCCCAAGAATTTTCAAAAAATACAGTAAGCTACTTGGGGGTTTCAGAAGGAGAAAGATTCATATGCTTCTCACAAGAGGACATCACAAAATTTACCAGGTGATTTGTCAAATAGTACTGGGCCAAGGTGTTGAAGGAATATGCAATATCTGGCCTTGCAGCAATGGAAAGATAAATCAAGTACATCACTATCATGAGATAATCTGTGCTACTATTGGGACCAGCCATTGGGTTGGAAACTGCTTGAAAGGATTGCAGAAAAGTTGTCAAGGCCAGAAAGACTCTTTCCAAAAGCCTTGCCACAATGGTAGATAGTATTTTCTACTGATGGAGCAAGAAGCCACCCGCCATCCTTTGATGCCAAAAACAGATTAAAATCCACAATCAACTTGATTTCCAGGCTGCCACATATGCCTGCCTTAATTTTGACCAGAAGTTCCTGCAAGGATGTGGTAATAAAATTATCATCTACATGGATCCAGATCAGACCATAATGTGTTGGATCCTTCAGTACATATAAGATTCTGCCATACAGACTAGCCTCATACCCCAGGTTCAGATGAACCCCCTTTAGATATTTCCACCAGCATCTGGTATCCTGCCAGGTCCCGCACAGAAATTTCTTGATACAAAGTGCATAACCTTCTTCAATCTTGACACCTGGCAGCGGTCTTACCCATACCTCCTTGTCCATAGGGGAGCTTAAGTAAGCAGTTAAAAAGTCAAAAAATTGCACCAACTCATTAAACTATGCAGACAAGTTGAGCAGGAGAGAAAGAGAAGCAAAAGTACCTGTTGGAGTGAAACTTTCTGTGAAATCAACGGCCTCTACTTGCAGGTCCACCATAGAAACACACCATGCTTGGCCCTTGATGGGGGAACCATCAGATCTGTCTTTCTTGTTGATAAACAACTTTGTAGGCATGGCTCTTTTGCCTGGTGGCAGTACCTTGGACACCCACAATCCCTTTCAGTAGATGTTTGACATCTCTTTATCAAAAGCAGGAACACATTCCAGGCTGTCTGGGTCATTCAAAGCCTCCCAATAGGAGCATGGAACCTTTGTTGCAGGAGAAAATTTGTCAACCCAGAGCTCCTGGGCCTAAAACGCAAGCTCCCCAGAAAGGCCTTTCTTCCTTCCACCTGGATGGTAATGGACGCCAGAACTGGTGATGGGGATACAAATGAGGCCCATATAGACAAGACAAGGTTTCCAGTTGCAGGCATGTAAAATAGCCATCCCTTATCATTGGGCATGGGTCCAACTAACCATGCTTGAAAGGTGCATGCATCAAGTTTCAGCTTTTTTTCCAGTGGAAAATTAACCTAGGCTGTGTCTCCAAAATTGAAAATACAATCAAAATTAGGCTTGACACAAAACACTGCCTTGTGAGGCATTCTTGATGAATCTTTGAAATTAGGAAGGCAATTGATGGAGTATGAGGCCCCAACAAAATCCAGACTCCAGAAAGTCTTGCAAAGGCCTCTGTAAGCAAGGACAGTACGCGCAATTTCTGCTAGGGAGCCTTTATGAAATTCAGCTGCTCCATTCTGGTGATGATGGTAAGGGAGGCTACACTCTATCAAAATCCGTTTTTCTGCAGAAAAGTCAATAAGAACCTTTGAAGAAAATTGCCCCCATTTTTGCATTGAAGGATCCCAATGACCTTCTTTGAACAATTTTCCAGTCAATGGCCTAGGCTACCAATCTTTGTTGTTACTTTTCTCTTTGCCTTAAGAGGAATTGCCATGCTGAAGCTGGTAGCAATATAATAAATGCTGAGAAGATAGAAAGAATTTCCAATGCCTGCAATATAACATGGGCCCATGAGTTCCAAGGCTAGGGGTTTGAGTGGCTCAAGGATGTTCAGCCTTGGGGAAGGGCTTGCAGACCTGGTACTCTTAGCTATCTTGAAAGAAGTACAGTGAGAGGACAAAAATGGTGGGATTTATTTTTAAAGTGCCCACACTCACCCACTCCAAACCAACCCAATCTCCTTGCCCAACTCAATTCAACAACAAGGCTTGAACTACTCCCCTTGACCACATTGGTTGCTTCCCCTCCATCCCCCCTCCATCCCCCAACATCACCTCTTCCAATCACCTCAACAGATGAATTGATTAAGTTTTTTCTTCATCAATTTTTTACTATTTTTTTCTTTTTTTGTTAATTTTTTACTTATATTTAAAAAATCAAAACCAAAAAAAAAACTTACTGGATGATGTAAAGGCCAGTATTTTTGGTATTTATGATGCTGGAACTTTGGGAAAAAAAACTACATTAAAGTTGGTGATTCCAAGGACAACAATTTAGTAGGTCCTGCAGTTCTTCTGGGATTGAGGGACCATCCAGTCTTCAAAACAATCCAGAAAACCTCAAAAACCAATGTATCAAAATATTCTTGAGCTGGGCCAAATCACCACGAGCCACCAGAATTTGAAGGCCCCCAAAATATGCAATTTGATTGTCCAAGATGTATCAACCTGGAAGATTTGATGAAGAGCCCATGAATTGGGCTTCTACTCAAGAGTGGCTGCCAAGAAGCTTGAAAAAATTTTTTGGTCAGCTCAATCACCCAACCTCAATCCAATTGAGAACTTCTATAAAATTCTAAAATGCAACATCCAACAACTTTACCAACCAAAGACCACCCCAGAGATGGAAAGAGCCCTCTGAAGTTCCTGGGACAAATTTACACATCAGCACTTAAAAACCTCATCAAACCCATGCCTGATTGCATGAAGGCTGTCATCAAGGCTGGTGGTGGTTCTACCCATCATTAGAATCAATTTTATATTTTTTTACCCTTTTCTCATTCCTTACCATCTTATTCCCTTTTTTTGTGGCTCCCATCATTTTTTTATGGTACATTATTTTTTTTTTATTCTTTTTTATCCATCATCAATTTTAAGATGATTTGTAACTCTCTTTTCATTTTGAATTTTTGGTTTATCTTTTATTTTTTAAAATTAAAAAATAAAAAAAATTCAAAGAAAAATAAGGGCATTGATCCCATTATTTTTGTTTACCTACTGTACAGTGAACAACCCCTACTGGGAGTGTTTTGGGGAGCCCAGGAGAGGGGCCTTCTCTAATCATCCTCTTAATGCACCTGATGCTGTGGTTTCCAAATACCTGGTTCCAATGCAAGAGAGTCTGTTCATCCTTGGTAAGGTGATGGGTGGGAAGAAATATCAACTGATAATGGGTAGGCAGCAGAGGTTCTGAAGAGAAGAAAGATGCATGCATTTCTTGAGAAAGAGAGGAAGACACAAAGACTTGAGACACAGGCATAACCAATTGATATATGATGACTTTCAAGAGACTAAATGAATTCATAACACCCAGCAAGTGGAATGAAAGAATAGAAAGAAAAAATGATAGAGGAAAGTACCTAAAAGACTGGGGAAATGAAAGAGGAAAATGAGGAAAAATCTACAACTTACAGATGAAAAGCAGAAAATGAAGCTGAGGCAACCAACCAACACAATAATAACTGACCAAGGAAGAAAGAATTAATGAAAGATGAAGTAATGAGATATGCAGGAAAAGTAAAAATACAAGGTGTACCTGACCCAAGAACCACAGCTGTCAGGAACCTCACTTGAAGAGCCAATGATCTGAGCAGTTGTGGATCAGGATCAGGATCTCAAGATAAGTTTTTAGAGTCTTCTGAAAAAAGTTGTCTTCAGTCCTCTGCGCAGGCCTAAGGTGGAGAAATAGTGATTAAGTTCCACGCGCGCAGGCAGGTTTAGGAAATGAGACATGGGAAAGAAAAGAAGAATAAAAAAAATGAAACAGGGGAGTGTTCAGCAGAGTGAAATGCTTAAATCTAAAAACTCTCCTGTGCTGAACAGCCACTCAGGTTAATTTTATGGTCTTCAAGTATTTTGTCACCTTGAAGCGGGATACAGGCTTTGTTATGAAATTGGCAGCATTGTGGTTGGTTTTCAACTTGATGATTTTGATTTCTTGCTTAGCAACTTGATGATTTTGATTTCTTGCTTAGCAACTTCTTCCTTGATGAAGTGGTGCCAAAGGTCAATGTTCTTGGTGTGGAAAGAGGATTTCTTTTTTAAGCTGATGGGTAGTTTTATTTATCCATCATCATCTCATAGATAAAAGTTGGCTTGTTCAATTTTACATTGAAGAGTTCCCAAGTTGTCCTCTTGAGCTACAGGATTACCTTAGTATCATTGCAGACCAACCTTTATTCATCTTAAATAGTTGAAAGGGTGACAGCGGGTAGCTTACTTTATTTCCCACTTATCACGTGGTTTTTCCAAAGTCCAACCATTCCACTCACCAACATGAGGGTTGATGGGCACATTTCCCAGTTGGAGTTTGTTAGAATTATGGACAGCAATTAGCTTAGGCAAATGAGCAGTATTTAAAGCAAAAGAAATGCTGGACACTGGGTGTCAATATTGTCTAATGGGGCTCTCACAATGGGGCAATATCTTGGATGAATTTGATTGGAATGATGAATGAATGGATGGAAAACAGCAGGGAGAAGAGCTCCTTAAGTAAAAAAGATTGGCCTCTTGCAAGCCCATGATACAACAAGCCAAAAGGCAAATTTTCCGCCCCAAAAGGGCTCTACAGGCTCTACTGGCCTTGTTACTTGGTTTGGACTACATCAGCCCACATGGCATCAGTCCCTGTACCCTTACAACCAGCCTATTACGGTTATTTCTGGTGTTTCCACCTCAATGGGACTGAACCAGCCCCTTAACTGTTCAATCCCCTTGGCTGGTTTTCCAATACAACCAGCCATGATGACCTCATTACCTTGTTTACGGGCTGGTTGCCTCATGCAGCCAGCCCCTGGCCCCTCAAATGGGCCAGGTGGGACCCAGGGCACACCTGGGTCTGGTCTCAGACTCACATGGGGGGGTGTGACCAGTGGACATGCTGTCCCCCCCCTCTTTGTCTCAATTCCCTGGTGGGGGTGGTCAAATCCCCTCACCATGGGCCCTGGGGGTCAATACCCCCAGGGCCTTGTCAAGAAAATTGGCCTGGGAGGTGATCAGGTCCCCCCAGGGCCATCACTCCTCCCCCTTGGTAAAGGCGGGGGGAGAGCGCCCCTTTGCTTGGTCACTTCACACAATCAATGGTGGAGGGGTGATGAATTCCCCCGCACCTGCCAGTTGCTACTCTTGCGGCCAGCGCCGCCACCTCCTTGGGCAAGGGGGTGGTAAGGTCCCCCCTGCCCTGACCAACCGCGCTGTTGTGGTTGGTTGCTGGCTGGTTCAATCCAGCCAGCTGGCCCCCATCCCCCTTGCAATGGCAAGCAAGGGGAGAAGGAGCAAGCAGGGGCTGCAAGCCCCGGCTCCGTGGCGCTGGTCGCCTAGCGCAACCAGCCGGGCCCGCGCAGGATCTCTTGGCTGCGCGACAGCCCCGTGCGGGCTGTTGGGCCCCGCGTGGGCCATACCAAGAAACACAGGCGGCCCTGAACGGGCAGCGGCCCCGAGCGGGCCGCAACAAGGGCGGCGGCCCCAATGGGCCGCCCCAAGCCCAAATCGTGAGAATTACATACTTTGGCGGGCCAGCCCGTCTGGCCAAGTATGTCCATAATAAAGCTTGGGCCCTTTTATGCCCAAATAAGCCCATCTGGTCTGGGGGGCCCATCCACCCTGGGGGGCCTGTGAGGGCCCGTGTCCCAAAAGACCATAAAAACATGTTTTGGCGCCCAAATGTCCAAAACCAATAACACCCACATAGGCCCACGTGGCCCACGTGATGTCCAATGGGCCGTGGAGGCCCATTTTTGCGTCCCATTTGGATTACACACTCCTATGCACATTACCTGAGTGCATCCGCATTTTAACAGAGTTGACATAAGCTTCCAGTGATTGATTGGGAAGTTTGTATTGCAAGTAGACAAGACCAAAGTTTTTGGTATGCTGAAAGTACTTGAGTACTCCAAGTCTGGCTTTCTAGTGGATATTTTTAGGGGTTTGAATAAATTGTGAGAGATAGTTGGAAGCAAATTTAATTTCTGGCTGGGTGTTTCAGCTAAGCTAGTTGAGCTCTCCAAAAAGCTTTCTGTATTCAAGCTTAGATTTTAAGAAGTCTTCATGTTTGGAAGAAGTTGACAGAAGTAATTTGGGGTAGGGTTGGAAAGGTGTGGATAAATCTTATCCTTGGTTAGATTATATTGTTTGGTTATAATTTCAATATATGAGTGTTGGAAAAGTTTGAAGTCATTGGCTTTTTGGTTGATGTTCATCCCAAGGAGCAGTGAAGTTTGGCTGGACCAAGATCCTTGATTTTGAACTTGGCTTTGATATTGTTGATAAAAAGGGACAATGTCTTGCTGAATATTGCAATGTTGTCCACATAGATTTATAGCAACATGTTGGAGTTCCAGAAAACACACTTGTTGTTCTCACTTTGATTGAATCCAATCAAAAGAAGCCAACTTGACAAAGTGTGATACCAAGCTCTAGGGGCCTGTTTTAGTTTGTATTGAGCTTTCCAAATCTTGATACCTTTTCCTATTCCAAGGCTGAAATTTCAGGGAGCTTCTATGAAGATTTTATTGTCAAGAGTAGCACTCAGAAAGGATGATTTGGTGAAACAATAGCTTGTGCTTTGTTGCACACAATATCAGGAGCCTGAGGGAATATTTCTTTCCAGTTGGGGAGAATGAATCATGATAGTTGACTCAAAGCTTGTGGTTGATACCTTGAGCACAAATTTGCGCCTTGAATTCAATTCTTTGGTTGTGATTTTCCTCCACAGACTTGAACCGCCAAAATTTTGATTATTTGTCAATTCATCACTTTGCTCCATTCTAGATGATTTTTGGCTTTAGAGCTTGATCCAATTTAAAAGGGTCCTCTTCTTCAATGTATGTGAGGAGGGAAACCTTCAGTTTGCCAATTTTTGAACCAGAATTTTGGGAGTGGTCAAGAATGTGAGATTGCAACAAATCAGAAGAAACTGGGGAGATTGAACTCCTAGTTGCATTGTACTTTTGAAAATTTGTTGTTCTTCATGGCTTGCAATGTTTGGTTTGAAAAATCTGATTTGTTGGGTTGGGAGAGGTTTGAATTATTTTTGGTGAGTCTGTGGGGAGTGGTTGTACTATCTTGAACTGCACTGAACCAGGGTTTGTAAAATTTTTCCTTGTAGAACTTGATATTTGATGTAACAATGGCCTTCTTGGTTTTTGGATCAAGAACTTTTTATCTATAAAAGTTGTGTACATACCCAAGTGGAAATCTGATTTTTCTGGGAGGATCTAATTTTGAGGTTCTATTTCCATTGGGAATCAGGTAAGTGACCTTACACTCAAAGGGCCATAGGAAGTGGTTATTGAAAGAGGTTTTAGCCCACAATTCAAAAGGATTTTTACCATGGTTGGCAGAGGAAGGCAGGATGTGGAAAGATACTCCAAGAAGGCAGATTTCTTACCTAACCAATAAGAACATACCACTATGGATTCAGCTTTATTATTCTGTTCCAGAATAATAGCTGATATGGGAGTTCCCAAAGTCATAATTAGTGACAGAGATCCCAAGTTTGTCTCTGAGTTCTGGAGAAACCTACATGATATGTTAGGCACCACTCTAGCATTTTTTACCACCTACCACCTTCTAATGGATGAACTAGTTGAAATAATGATACATAGATTATAAGACATTCTAAGAAGGTTCTGCTGTTTTGGTCTGGAATATAGGAAGTCATATGGTAGTGCCACAATTGGTTCAGCCTGTTAAAAGCCTTAGAATTGGCTTATAAAAGTATTCAACAATAAAATCCCAAGGAAGCTCCTTATAAATTGGAAAGAGAAAATTAATGGAAAACTTAAAGGAGCCCTCAATAAATGCAGAATAATTTTTCATCATTCCTCCAAGAGGGATCCATCTGTATTTGAATATGTTGAAAGATCTAAGAGCAGAGAAAGAACAAGTAAGCCTCAAGGGGTTAAAGCAATGTTTTTTTTTCTCTTCCTTTTAGATGTATTTTAACAGAATTCGCTTGGACATTTTTTTTCTCTAATTTCAGACTCTCAGGAAAATGAAAAGAAAGGAAGCCTCAGAAGAGCCAAAGGGAAAAAAATAAATAGGATTCAGAGTAAGAGGTGATTTTCTTTTCAATTTGTTTTTTTCAGCATTTTTTTTTTTTTGTGATTAGGCTAACATTTCATTCTGATCAAGAAAAATTTATGAAAGAAGATGAATTGATTTGAAATAAAAAACCAGAGCTTGAAGAATTTGATTTAATCAAGACAGCTAGTAATTATTTTTTGAGGGGATCAGTCTAGTTTTTCTAGTTTTCATTTAATTTCCTTTTTTTTCTTTTTCAATCAGAGGTCAGGAACCATCATCAGCTTTTTTTCATAATTTCTGTCCTGAGACTTTGAAGAGGATCAATAGAGTAAAAAAAGAAGATGCAGATGCAGATGCTTCTAGGCCTCCAGGTAATCAAATCTTTTATCCCACATCTATAGCTTCTGAAACTGAAAAGGTGAATATTTTTCCAAAATAATCTGGATTTAATGTTCATTTATTAACCTTTTGTTTTTTTTTGTGATGATATTAAGTGGAAAAACATTTTCTTTTTCATATTCTGATAATTTTCAAGTTGTAACTATTGACAAAGTAAGTATTTTTTTCATTTCCTGTTAAATAATACTATTTTTCTTTCCGTAGTATCCACAAACAATTTTCATTTTCCCCAAGACAGCCCACTTTGGGCTTTAAATCTGATTTTTGGAGCTCAATAAATTTGGGAATGGATTAAAACTCTTTCTTCAAGGATGAAAATTTCATGGATCAAGTCTGGGATAAAAATTTTGAAAAAGCAAGAAAACATATCAACCACCCTGCTTGAACTGCCCCTCAAAGTTTCTGGATGAAATTCTCTTTCCAGGGTTTCTTGCTGGCAGATACATACAAAAGTCCAGGGGTTCCTTTACCTAAGTTTTTGCAATAAACTTACTTCCCCCTGAATTGCCCTCCTACTTCCAATTCCCAAAAATCTCCCATATTATTAATTATTTTGGAAGATTTTAAGAACATAGTTTTTTTCTGCTATAATTCTGAACTGTGAAAAGATCCTCAATTATATTCCCTTCTGAAAGATTTTTCTAGCAAGGAATCACAAAAATTGGACAATTTGGTTCATAATAACATAGAACTAGGTTTAAAACTTCTTTTCATCCAACCAAATCTGCACATCCAAGATATAAATCAGTAAAAGTTGATATTGATTGAATTATTTTTGTTTTTTTCCAGAATTTTTCATATTTTTGTTTTCTATTTATTATTGACTCAATTATTTAGAGCAAAAAATGCCACTTTTTTATTTTCATTTATGATTTTTTGGGGGAAAGAAAACCTACCAAGAATCCTCAGATAATTTTATTGTGCCCTTTTCAATGCCCACTAAAAGACTGTAAGCTTGAAAATTGGAATGCTTTGGGAAATTATAGAAAAAATAGATTTGACAAAAACCTTTTTTTTCTTTTTTTTAATCCCATTCTTTGGCAGGAAAATGAATTACAAAAAAGCTGGAAAAATCATGTTTGAATTTTCTTTTTAAATGGGAAACTTACTGTCCCTTTGCATTTCCAAGAATGGTTAGAAAGAAATCATTAAAAAAGGCCAATGTCAAATTTGCAACCTTGTGAGCCCCATTCACTACCTAAAAGGGATTTCATGGCGCAATTTGAAACATTATTTGGGTTGCAAACAGCCGCTTGCAACCCTTTGCAGTTGGGAGCGGCCACTTGCAACGCGGCCTTGTTGCAAATGGCAATTCACAACCGAGTTGGGAAAAAATAAAATAAAATATAAAATAAAATAAAATAAAATGAAATAAAATAAAATAAAATAAAATAAGATAAGATAAAATAAGATAAGATAAAATAAAATAAAATAAAATAAAATAAAATAAAATAAAATAAAATAAAATAAAATTAAATTAAATAAAATTAAATAAAATAAAATAAAATAAAATAAAATAAAATAAAATAAAATAAAATAAAAAAATAAAATAAAATAAAATAAAACAAAATAAAATAAGAGAAAAATTGAAATATATAAAAATGGCTGGCCAATAAAAAGAATTAAAACAAACAAATATGAATTAAAATAAGGCTGGCATAAAAATAATTAAAATAAATAAAAATAAATAAAAATAGATAAAAATAGATAAAAATAAAAATTAATAAACATTAATAAATATGAAAAAAATAGATAAAAAGAAATAAAAAGAAATAAAAAGAAATAAGAAGAAATAAAAAGAAATAAGAAGAAATAAGAAGAAATAAGAAGAAAGAAAAAGAAAGAAAAAGAAAGAAAAATAAAGAAAAATAAAGAAAAAGAAAGAAAAAGAAAGAAAAAGAAAGAAAAAGAAAGAAAAAGAAAGAAAAAGAAAGAAAAAGAAAGAAAAAGAAAGAAAAAGAAAGAAAAAGAAAGGAAAAGAAAGAAAAAGAAAGAAAAAGAAAGAAAAAGAAAGAAAAAGAAAGAAAAAGAAAGAAAAAGAAAGAAAAAGAAAGAAAAAGAAAGAAAAAGAAAGAAAAAGAAAGAAAAAGAAAGAAAAAGAAAGAAAAAGAAAGAAAAAGAAAGAAAAAGAAAGAAAAAGAAAGAAAAAGAAAGAAAAAGAAAGAAAAAGAAAAGAAAAAAAAGAAAGAAAAAGAAAGAAAAAGAAAGAAAAAGAAAGAAAAAGAAAGAAAAAGAAAGAAAAAGAAAGAAAAAGAAAGAAAAAGAAAGAAAAAGAAAGAAAAAGAAAGAAAAAGAAAGAAAAAGAAAGAAAAAGAAATAAAAAGAAATAAGAAGAAATAAAAAGAAATAAGAAGAAATAAGAAGAAATAAGAAGAAAGAAAAAGAAAGAAAAAGAAAGAAAAATAAAGAAAAATAAAGAAAAAGAAACAAAAAGAAACAAAAAGAAAGAAAAAGAAAGAAAAAGAAAGAAAAAGAAAGAAAAAGAAAGAAAAATAAAGAAAAAGAAAGAAAAAGAAAGAAAAAGAAAGAAAAAGAAAGAAAAAGAAAGAAAAAGAAAGAAAAAGAAAGAAAAAGAAAGAAAAAGAAAGAAAAAGAAAGAAAAATAAAGAAAAATAAAGAAATATTTTCATTTATTATTAACAAAAACACCAAAAAATGAACAAAAAAAGAAAAAACATCAGCACCAAAAAAGGACCAAAAATTAAAAGGCCCAAAAAAATAAAAGTAATTTCAACTTAACTAGTGCCTGAAAATATACATTTTCACCTTGACTAGCCCTAAAGTAACAGTCCCAAAAAATACAAGTTCAAATTGACTAGCCCTAAAATAAAATGGCCAAAAATAACAATTTCACCTTTTGACTAGCCTCAAAGTTAAAGTTCCAAAAAAATACAAGTTATTTGACCTGCCCTAAAGTAAAAACATCAAAAAAAAAAACAAGATCGACTTGTGTTAAGCTTATCCCATCACAAGCTTAACACAAGTTAAGCTTGACGTGAGATAGGCCCGACACAAGTCAAACTGAATTACTATTAAAATATAATTCAAAACACTCATCATAATCATATCAACTCAAAATACTCAACATAATGATTTTCCAAATTTTATAACCCTTTATATTAATAGAATTAAAATATCAGCATCAGAACCTTAATTGAAATGATAAAATTAATCTATAAGTTAGAGTAAAACTCAAGTTTATCTTTAAGGTGATCAACCCAACAAGATTCTTTTTTATAAATAATGGAATGTTTTTTTGATACTATGGGCAGGATTGGAATCACATCTCCCTTAAGTACAAGCTGGAACCAACGTTTATTGTTAACAAAGCAAATGAAAATAGGATCTAATTTTTCTTTTAAACCCATTTTCATAGGAGTATAAGTACAGCATGAATCCAATTAAATAAAACATATTTGTCTTCCATAAGTATCTGCTATTATTTTCCCCATTTTAAGCTTTGAAAGCCATTTTGAAGAGGGAACCTTTTCATTGATGTCATTGAAATCAAGTCTCTTTTCTATCTTTTCAAATTCTTTAATGCCAACAAGGATCTTAGCATAGCATGTCTTATTTTCCCTCATGTTTCAAGGATTTCCTTTTTTAAATGAAACCATCCAAGCTCATCATACCCAAGTCATTTAGAAATGACTCTAAATCCACAATTTCCATCACCAACCAGATAACAAACCCCACCCAAGGACTTATGTAAGTCCTCAGCTATTTGATTGAGGTAATTCACTTCCTAAAATCAAACATTAGTTATCGAAAATTCTAATCTCATTAAAGGAATCACCACTCAACAAACATGAGCTTCTGTATGACTCCTCCATTGCGTCTGCTTCATCCTTCAAAAAAAATCTGATTCCAATGGCACTGAACCCAATGAAATTTCAGTCTCTTCCACTGAACTATGAAATTCAGATGAAGAGCCATCATTGAACTACAGAAATAATTACCCCCTTGGTTCATTAAACCATAACAATCAACATTTCTCAAAATCAAATACTTACTATCTTTGGTCTTTCTTATCCCCTCTTAAGTGTTTCTTCAGTCTCATCCTCTGAACTATGAAATTTAGATGAAGAGCCATCCTTGCACATCAGAAATCATTTTCACATAAGTTTATTAAAACTAAAAAATGAACGTTTCTCACTCAAAATAAAAGAATACTTACTGTCTTTGGTGTCTTGGGTCCCCTTTTACCCCTTTTTGCTCTCTTAATTGATCTTTTGGCATGCTCCAATTTTGAAAGCTCACGACGGGTAGCTTTGAATTTTGGTCAACCGCAGCTTGACCTTAATACCTTTGGCTCAAGCCTTGGCTTTGAAATGAAAGCAGCCGTATTCTCAATTGTTGACCTTATAATCTCCAACCTAACTTCTTTAGGTTGTTCCCTATACATTGAATTCCACTTTTTAAAAATTTGAGTTTCTTCATGAGTCCCTGCATCTGCTTAAAACCGTGAAAAAAAAAGATTTATCAATTTTTCAATCCAACAATTAATCTGTCAATCCAATAATTTTTACCCTTCAAAAAATCCCACTTACTTCATTGGAAGGGTCATAGTCTAACTGCCCTGCGGATAAACATCTTCAGGCACAACAGATCCTCTTGATGCTAGGAATTCACCTAAAATGTGGGAAAACAGAAAGCCCATTTTTTTTGAATATGACTTTGAGCACACCTTTCCATTTTGCTTGCGCTTTAGCTTCTCAAAATTTTCTTTAATGAGTTTAATTGCCTCAATTGAAAATTTGTAACCAAAAGGTAAGAGTTCAGTTTGCAGACCTGTGCCCAAATTTATTCAAGAGTCTTTAAGTGCTGCATGGACTGATTGGATTTGACTTTCAATAGTTCCTTCAAGGTTTTTCCACAAATCCAAAATTTTACCAAAGGATCCCACTAGTAATCATTTGAAAGTGGAATGGGCCCCTTCTACCCAATACTTATTTTTATTTCCAGGGTCTGGGTAGACACAATTCCAAGGTGTTACAAATTTATTGTTGATAGGAAAAATATTCTTTTCCATATACTCAAGTACATCCTCATGGTCTTTCCAGAAACACTTTATACAAGTTTCAAAGTAAGCTGAGATTAATTCCCAACAGATATCAATATTCAATAAATTGACTTAATCTGAGTTCTTCATCATTTTCTTCTGCCTCCCCCTTGGTTTTAGAGGCTTTCATCCTCCTGGATTTCAAGAACCTTGCTATCCTTTAGCTACAAGAGGTGATAGAATAAATAATAAATATATTATTTAATAAATGCAGCAAAAATCCATAAAATATTTGGATAAAGCTTATTGCAAGGTTAATTGGTTTGGATATGGTTTATTGTTATAAATCAATATAGATAAATTGATTATTAAATATTTTTATAGAAGGGCCACAATTATATTGTGGATCTTTAACACCTCTCTTCAGGGAATTCAGTATGAAAACACCTAGACCTGGTTACTTTGGGCCCTTTAATTTAAAGGATATTTTGCCCAAAGATAATATGTATATAAAATACACAGTGGAGTTGCAGGGCTTTGTAACCAAGCTGCCACGACAGAGAAAGAATAATAAGACTCACTGGTATATTATTAAATCCTTTGGGTATCTGTTTGGGACATGCACCAATGGGTTAAACCTGTATACAGGGGTTATAAGTTTGTTCAGCAGTTTATATTGATAAAAGAGGGTTGAGGACGGATATTATTAATCAGAATAAAGCCATAAATCACCTACTTATGTCTTACAAGTATTTTATTACCTTTCCACAGTGTCTGGATGTATATATAACTGGGTGTCTGGGTATTGATATCCTTCAAAGAGCTCTTTATTTATGGCTTTTTGAGTTCCAATATTGTCCTTCTGAGGGCTACAGGGGCTCACAGGGACAGACACTGAGGCTAGCAGGGTAACCAGTGGTACCCTCTTACGTGTTCTTGGTGCTGTAAAACGGGTAGCATCTAATTCCACAGGGTATGGGAATTATTCTACTTTATAATTGATGTTTGGACGTGTGAATAACACTAATATGTCCTTTTTATTTATTATTTAATTAATTATCCTTAGTAAATGTTCCCAGTCAGTTAATAATTATTTTAATAGACATTCATACAGATATTCCGATGTCGGGTGAGTTCTCATTATGTATTAAATAATTGGAGTAAAGTCATGATATTGATTTTACTCCTTATTTTTGAAATTCAGTTGATTTACTGAAATAATTACTTAAAAATGTAAGTCATGGGTATTCATGTAATATTTTTACATGATAATTTTTCTTAGTATGTCATGAAAATGTTGATTTCTAGAAATTCTCATAATAGTATGTTAAAGTAATTTAATATATTTTTAGAAGTAATCATTATCTTATTTTCGAAATTTTTGGTACTTTGAATTATATTCAATAAAAAATAAGTGTAAAGGTTATTTAAGTATTCTTATATAATTTTATGGATTTTTAGACTATCTACTATCGACAGGAACATCTCTTACATATGTAGAATGTTCCTGTGTAGGTTGTAGCATGTTTAGGCGGTACCTAGGTTTCTCAGGCTGCCTGTCACTTTGTCAACTTGCAGTCCCGTGGCTGCATACTTTTCAGAGGCCCGGGGCTGCATACATGGCTTTGACAAAGTGACAGAGCTGTAGCTCAGCCGCACGCGGGTGCATTGGCTGCCACGGCTCCTTGCGGGAATTGTGACAGAACACATTTTTGTCTGTAACTCCTAAAATATACACAACACCTCAATTTTGACTGAATTTTAGTTGTGAAACCTATATGTGACAATACATGTGAAATATATAATTGGCCAAAAAGTACAATAGTGATTCAGTGGTATTTTGGTCTTTCTTTTCCTTAATTATTTAAAAATATAAGGAGTTGGATTTCAAGTGTGGGGTCAGTGAGTGACCCTACCTAATTTTGGGTGTTGAATCCATTTTTTCAATAATATTTATGGTTTTCATTCTCCTTCTTAGGTTAATTTTTTATTATTATTATTATTTTTATGTTATTTCTGTTACTTTTGCAGCTTGCTCTGCAATAGTAGCAAGCTTACAGAGGCCCCATACTTGCCCCAAAGAGTCATAAAATTTGGCCAAACTTCATCTTCATTACTAAAGCGCACTTTACAGTTTGCTGGTATGTTTTTAGATAAGTGCCAAGTACAAAACTGTCTGTATGACTCAGGGAAAATGTTTTTAATAGCACAAACAAGAGCTTTTTCAGGGTCATTAAAAAAGAATTTTGGAAGCCTCTTGGGATCATAAGCCAAATTATTTGATGCATTCCAAGCCCAATTTAAAAACCAATAAATTTCTTTTGTTATAAAAACAAAATCCTTTGTAAAAGTCTTTTTTTTGGAATTCATTCCTATAACATGCAATAGAGGGATGTTGTACCTAGTTGTTTTTATAATTACAATAAAACAATTCAATATGATGGAATTTTTTGCATAGTTTTATAGACTCAGGACAAGCCAAGAAAAGGGCCTCTAAGTGATCCTCTCCACCAAATTTGGACCTGAAAACCCACTTGGATTCCTGGAGCATTTTCAACAGAGCATCCATAAGACTTTTCCCCTCCAGTTCAGCAAGCTTCACCTTTTGCTTAGTGTTAGAGATTTTTCTATAATCAATTTATTCTCCACCATCTATATTTCTCAATTTCCTTTTCATTTTAACTGTATTGAGCCCATCTTTTGTGCCTTCCAAAATTAAATCTAATGGGTGACCTGATATTCTCCTTAGTTGGGGATGCACTGAAGGATTTTCTGATGGTTTATGATTGTGTAGGCCATTTCTAATGGAGATACGCCACAAGAGATCTGCTACTGTCCTACTTGCATGGATCATGAATTGACACCCAACTTTCCTAGTATGAGTTTGCCTTTTGAAGTTTGGTAAGACAAGGCCTTTCATATACCCCAAATCTGTCACAATATAAACCTACGTATTTCTCTTTCCTTGATTTGAAAGTTATAAATTAGTAGCCATGCAAGGCTGCCCATTTCTGAAAATAAATCTTGGAATGTTTCCTAGTAGCAAATGTTCTCACAGGAGGAGGGTCAAGTGGTTCTTGCACCCCTTATTTACATTAGTATTTGTCAAGCCAAATCCAACTCAGTCAAATGACATATGAAATGTGACCCACCACCTTTAGTCAATTCAAGTTGTGAAAAAACATCTTGTTACTGTTGTGAAGAGAAATACTTTTCCTCAATTTTAACTCTAGAAAAGGATGCAATGGGTCCTTCCAATGGTTTCTTTTCCAACTCCCTACCCAAATCCCTAGATTCCTCCAAAACTTTGTTAAGTAAACTTTTCAGTAAGTCCTTCAAAATAGCCTTGTTTACTCCGGGAGGGATTTGGCTTGTCACTGTCCCCATAAACCAAAAAATTCAAGGGAAGTTTAGCATTCCAAGCATTTTTCAATCCAACAACTCCAAAAGTTAGCTCACTTTTGGGTTTAGAAAAATTAATTTATGTGATGGGAAAATGGTGTGTGTGTGCGTGAGTGTTTGATTCCAAGTTTCAAATTTTCTTTTTGTGTTCCAATAATAGTCTCACATAGTACTTCAGATCCCCAAATTTGGGTTGACAGGACTCACATTTGGTTGAGGGGGGCCTAGGTACCCCTAATCCCCCCTCAAATGGCCCATTTGGGGGGGAGATTAGCCCAAATGGGCCAGGGAAACACGTGCAACAGTTGCTTGCAACTTGCGCCTTGCTTGCTACTTGCTGGGCTGTGATTGGCTGTTTGCAACCCTGAGTTTGCAAATATAACAATGGCCTTAAAAAAAGGGGAAATATTTGTGATGTTTTTTTTTTTCAAATATTTGAACCAAATTTCAAAGGCCTTGAAATGGATCAAAATATCTAAAAATATTTTCAGAGAGGTTTTGGACATCCTCCTACCCACTAGAGTTTTTTTTTTTAAAAAAAAAAAATTGCAAAACCATGAAAACTTGAGGATTGGGAGTGTGAAAAAATAATGCCCTTCAAATAAATAGAATGTCACCAAACCTTACATAAATACAAATGAATCTACCAAAAGGATGTATACATTGATTTCAGGATCATTTTTCCTGCCAATATCACACAACCAATGCTAGACATAACATGTTTATTATAACATATTAAATACTGGCTTCTTTTCAGGTCATTTCTACCCCATTCATTCAGTATCATACTGCCAGACACCATGCCATACAAGAATCAATTACTTCTTAGGATAATTAATTGATCAATGGCTTTATTCTGACCTTTCCGCTGCACATTCAACCCATTTAATTCAAACTTTTCACAATTTCAAGTCCTCAAAGAATCATAATAGGTCCACTAAGTAGCATTAATTTCAGTTCTGGCAGTTACCTGGGATATTGAGCCTCTACCCAGTTATTGATTCCTCTCTTCTCTGGCTGGTTTCTTACCCTAGCCCAGTCATACTATGTATTTTTGGGGTAACAATTCCCTTTCACCAAGGTTCCAAAGTCCCAGGTGCATGGATTATAATTTTAATCCCCTGAATAGAGTTGTTAAATATCCAAATTTTAAACTGTGGCCCCTCTTTTTATTGAATCAATAAATTATGTAATAATTTATTTTTAGAACCATACCAAGCCACCTCCTTGAAATTGCTTTATCCATGAATTTATGAATCATTGCAGCATCAATTTGAATAATTGATTTATTTCAACTCTATCACATTTAGTATCTAAAGAATTTCAAGGGTCCTGGCATCTAGTATGCTGACAACCGGAATTGACCAATCTTTTTTGTGCCATATCATTGTTTCTTAAGACAAAGGTCTTTTACTTCTGGAGCTTCACAAATAAAAGTTGCATGCATTTATATATATTCCTTGATGAAGCTGTGGAGGAAGTCTTTCTTTATATAAAATGAGTCCTGTGTCTATTTGAAATTTAAAAATAAATGAAACAGCATGCATAGAGTGAAGAAGGTAAGTTTGGGTGCAAAATTATACTCAAAGCTTACCCATTATACCACTAGGTGTGCCTTTTGCTTCAGGAAAAAAAATATATAAACTTTAATATTTTCCAATACATACCACAATTCCAGGCTCTTGCCGTTATCATCTGGCTGGTCAAAAATCTCCAAAAAATCCATCTCCACAAAAGAACCTTTCTCATTAGTAATTTCAGTCTTCCAAATTTAACCTGTTATGAGGTCTGAGAGCTTGAGATAGACTAGGGCTTTCTATTTTTTAAGGTAATGATTTCTGAAGGTTTGAAAAAAATGCACCCTGGGTTTCCAGATCATCATCAAGCCAAAAAATTTTGAAGTGTTTAAAATTCACTCTTTCTTGCGTTCACTATGTCCTTGTTATATTCCCCCACAAAATTTACCAATATCCTGGTGAATATCTTCCCAGTCATACCTTCCAATAGTATTCAGCCCTTTGAGTCTGGTCTAAAACCAAGTTGGTTCACCTCCCAAAAGTACATTTGCGTCTTTATGATTTTATTATGGTTGTAAAGTTATTCCTAAAATCCAAAGGGCTGAAACATTGTAAGCAATGGTTTCTGCCCCAGCACTAATCCTATGGTTTATTCAGTTTTCTTGGAGTCCACAAGCTGGTTTATTATGAATCTGAAGTGCTTGAAAGCATAATTTCAAATCTTCATCAACAGGCCCAAAAAGTGAATAATTCTCCACACCATTTCCAACAATGTTCTATTTTTTTTCCATGGCTCCATTCTAATGATTCTCATAGGACACTCTTCTCATGAAAGAGCCCCAGTGATGATAGAAAAAATGCCAGTCCAATGTTCCTGAAAAGGCTCAAGTTTTTATCCATCATGGGTTGCTTCACAGCTATCCTGGTTAGGCTGATAAATTGATTGATCCAATGCATTGTTTCATGTGGAACATAAGAATTTTCTTTAATTGAAACAGAATAGATCATGTTTGAAAAGACATTCATGATATTGATCACAAAATGGCATTCCTGAATAGCTACATCCAGACACCCAATAATATCTGCAGGAACAAACTCCCCCAGAAACATAAAAACCTCCCTCAAATTCATTTGAGGATTGGTTCATTTTATGGATAATGTGCTGGGCTTTCATTGAGGAAAAGGATAGAAAACTCCAAATCCTTTTGGCAGATGGTAAAAAATTAAAGTACCTTGCTTTCAAAATCTTCAGGGTATCCTTAAGCATGAAAACTGCAAAGTCACCAATCATTTCATGCATTGCATA
This sequence comes from Puccinia polysora, assembly GCA_025617555.3. Classification (NCBI taxonomy): domain Eukaryota; kingdom Fungi; phylum Basidiomycota; class Pucciniomycetes; order Pucciniales; family Pucciniaceae; genus Puccinia; species Puccinia polysora. The sequence goes on along the minus strand of CM062623.1, from coordinate 9,825,990 downwards.
AGGTGCAATTTCAATGGTTTGAAAAGAGGATGATTTAATGATAGGCACAAAACAGTGTTCATGATGACTAAAGGCAGGAAAACAATTGCCATTCTGAATTGAGATTTACTGCAACCCATAATATTAAAACTTGAATTTTTTTTTTTGAAATTGCAACATTAGATGATAGTCCCATTGATTCTAGGGCAGAAAATAATATCTGAGATATTGAGAGGGACCTTTGCAGTTGGTATAAATTTATTTCCAAAAGTTTCCATGAGGAATTGGTCTTTGGATGCAACAGCAAGAGAAAACTTTGTTTCTTCCAGCTGATTGAAAACAATGACATAATTTTATAAAATTTCAGCGGCTATGTTTTCTATCAAACTTTCGACATCCAGAGTCCTTCCTGTTTCCATCAAGGACACAGAGCCCAGTCCCTTTGCAATGGCAAAAACTGGATGTAAAACATTGGACCATTTGGTACAGGTTTTAGGACTGGCAAGTTGTGGGTTGGGAACAGGCAGAACTCTTCTTATTTTCTTGGCACCATTGGAAGGCAAATTGCAAATTCTTTAGCACCACTGACAGGGATTGGATGAGTTCAGTTTTTCTCTATTTGATTCATTGATTTGAATCATGCACCAATTGTAAAGTTGATCAACAGGCCCTTCCCAGGGCCTTGTATCAAAGTGCTGATCTCTGGCTTGGCTTCAGGGGAAGTATGCCTGGTGCTATTGGGGATGGGAGTTTTCTTGATATCTCAAAAGAGAGCTGGAGTTAATGTATGTGTTGGAAGAGATGTGATGTGAGATTAGCTCCAATACATCCCAACAGCTTATGGAAAAATAATTGGTGATTAAAATGCAGCTATTGAGTGCATTGGATAGATCTGAGTCATGATAGTCAGAATTCTGATGAAGACTGAACAATATTATCTTATTAAAAGTAAAAATGCCAATGTGCTTTTCCATGTCTTGCAAGCATAGCTTGATCTTATAGGATTTTTTTGTAGATTGGTCTTTACCTCCATTTTGTTGAAAACCTCTGACCATTGGGTTATCAAATATGACCAGGAAACCATGCTCAATTGATCCTTCAAGAACTGATAGACCTGATGGCCCGGCTTGGATGACACAAATGGTGCCAATGATTCATGGATGATGTACTCTACAATGGTTTCTGACATGGTTTATTGAATGGGAAGGGAGTTTGCTTTGTTGGAATAAAACTAGTTGGCCACCTGAAAAATCCGTCTTATTCAAAACTTGATAGCTTGAGACCACTCCAAAGAATTCAATCCATCAGAAAAAGTATTTGGTTACAGCCCATGGCCAAAACATTCTTTTATTTCAGCTAAATTTTAGAAACTAATTCCAAAGCGGCCAGAGGGTGGTTGCTTGATTTCATTCAGGATAGCCATCATTTCAGACACCCATGTTGTGGTTTCATGTTTCTTTGACAAGCCAGTTGAGATGGTGGGGGTGCTATTGCCTGGTTGAGACATCTCAATTGGTTGGAAAAGTTTTCCAGAGTGCATCCTTCCTGGTTCTTCCAGGAAGAAGTATGATTGAGGAGAGAATAAGAAAGAAGAAGTATTTGTATGGGGACAGTTATAGAAAGAGGGTCTCTGGCATAACTGTTGATGATCCATGTTGTGTGGAGAAATGCCAAGAGTACCATCAGGAGATTGTTGCAGGGTCTCAGTTAGACATTATTCAAGAATTGTAATCAGCACTGAGTATTAGTGCACAGGCTCATAACCTGTTGAAATCATAAGTAGGTGGAAATCTATAAATTTGTGCACTTGGCTGCTGACTTTGATTGACCAACCCAAGCACAGACTCTGGTTGCTGAGGCTGGACCCCACAGTCAGCAGGCCATCAAAAACCAATCCTCAATCTCATTAAGATGGTCATCACAGGGATTATGCTGGTCAGCCCCCACACCATGCTGGTCTCCACAGGCCAAACTGGGTCATGCAACAACCCAGCTTGAATGAGACCTTCAACTCAACAGTCATGCTTTGGAGAATCAGATCAACTCTGGGAGGGTGGTCCCATCCGCAGGGTCAAACAACATGCCATTGAATTCATCAAGCACATCACGCCTCTTTCTCTCTCTCTCATTTCAAATTATTTCAAGAGCTGGAAGGATAAGCCTGGACAAGATGATTATGTGCGCTGTGACCAAGAAACACAATCAAAATCTCATCACTTTGAACAAAGAAAAAAAAAGAATTCTATCTCTTTCTCTCTCTCTCCCTCTCTCTTCACTCTTGCCACCGTTGATGCTTACAAAAAGACACACACATACACATATACTCAAGGAATATGCAAAGATCGTTCTTTTCTTTTTCTCTAGACTATCGACATGTGAGAGACTTTAAATGCACATTTCGACTTGACGTTGGCCCTTGAAGCGTGAAAGAAGAGTTTCGACATGATTCGAACCGTCGTGACGATGATATCGAGAAGAAGACCGCCAACCACAGCCAAAGTGTCGGATGCACAGAAATTAACTATATATAATAATCACAATAAACGGCAAAAGGCATATGATTCTAAAAACCTCAAGAACGCTTCAAACACTGCAAGATGAGCCTTGACTCTTATAATAATTGTTTTGGAAGTGGGTGGGTGAGTGGATGAGTCAGGTGTTAGGATTTTATTTTTATTTTTTTCAGGGGTGGGGATCGAATTTCAGAACGGGGGGGTCAAGTCTGAGATTAGATCGTAAAATGACATTTTTTTTCCCATCAGGTATTCTTCATGATTGTGTGGGTGTGAGTAGACAGTCAGCTAGTAAGATACGGATCGCTCAAACCTCCAAGCCCACTTGTAGAGCAGAGGACCATCTAATCGAGCTTGTAACCGACCTATGAATCGATCGAGCAGGAGAGTTGATGATTAGTCGGACGATAAGCCGGTACCCAGGGAGGAGGAAAGATGGGGGGAAGTGAATCTTGGACTCAACTATGTGACGTCGGCCGATCATCTCGCCGATGCTGATCAGCGAACAGAAGAGCCATACGGGAGGATCTGATCAGAGATGGGCGAGGAGAGCCAAGAAGAAGCAGGCGTTCGGGAGATCGAAGGAGACCGACCTGAACAAGCCGACGGCTTCGATACCATAGATAGCTAACCGCTTCCAATCGCCCGATTCTATGGTCTGCTTCCAAAAGTTCAACGAGCTGGCGTTCCTAAGGATTTCGTGATAACTCGATTTGAGTTGGTCGAGACCCTTGGGTGGTGCTAGGTTCTCCTTGATGTAAACTTGCTTCAAGACCTCCTTGGTGAATTGTAGGTTGTAGGCGATCGGCTGACTGTAAGCTATCTCGGGAGATGAGTCAGTCGATGAGGATGATGATCAGAAAATCCTTGACTCGTCTCCCCCCGGGTTGGGTCGAGCCCTGAGGTCAAAGATACAACGACCGAGGGAATGGCGATCGAGGGAGGAAGGGGTCAGATGAACTTACAGCCTAACAACCCATTGACTCGTTGGCCGATTCGACCGGTGAGCTGAGGTAACTTGGATCCGTACCTATCAGCCAGTTCGGAAGCTTTCCGAGTGAGTTCCTCGAGCTGAGCGGATGAGTTGGGCGATTTGGTCGAGGCGTGGCGACGGGATGAAGGATGACTGGCCCGACGGAGGGTGGGAAATCGGTGTGGCAACCTGTTAGGAAGCGAGGCCATCATGATGATCTGGAGTACTTCCTTCCTTCCTTCTCGTCGTTGTCCTCGTCGTCAATGGTGGTCGCCGCTTGGAAGTTCGTGGCGAGCAGGGGAGGGAGGGAGACCTTGGTGGTGGGGGCAGCTCTGACGGGGAGGGGCTATTCCCACCGGTCCTCGTCGGGGCCCCGGACGGATGGTCAGTGGGGTGGCGGACGGGACCGGGCGATTGAAATCCCTGGCTCAGGCAGGGGCTTTCTCTTGCGGGCCGCAGATCGAACCCCTCGATCTTGGACCTACTCTCTCAACTTGCCCCCGACGTGGCTTCTCTAGTGTCCCAAACATGCATGCGACACCCAGTCCGGCTGAATATTGCAATGCTAGACCGACCAGCAGTTGAGGCGGCGACACAAGCAGACGAGGCATCGTCGAACCATGTGTGCGATATGACTAGTGAAGGACATCACACCGATCATCAGCAGATACACAAGTATTAATTCATTTGAATCACTGATCAACCGGCATCGAAAGGCCAGTAGTGGACCATTATGATCAATGACTAGTAATAAACCATCTTTATGAGTAGAATATCACATATTCAACTGTTTCATTCAGATCTATATCACCACCTCACTCCGCCTTGATTCCATACCAGAGCCCACCTGAGTTACCGTTCCTGCCTGAATACCAATTCAGAAAACCACCATGAGCAACACAGGCATGAACGATAGGGCATATCAGAGTTTGCAAATCTTGTTGTAACCACAACCAGGTCATACATGCATTCACACAACTATGCATAAAACTCTGTATATAAATGTAGACAATGCAGTGCCTATGTGTATAAACTCATGGGCTTTACACCCTATAAGCAACAAAAATTCTGCCATTAGAAACCGGCTTTTTTTTTTCTTGACCAAACACAATAATTTTAAAGGTGGGTTTCTGAACTATACATACCCTCAAACCGGTGTATTTCAAAATGGCTGATTTGATTTAAATGGTCGGTTTCAAACACCAATCTCACCATATATGCATCATTATCCATTAACGTGCAAGACACCCATCCAGACCTCTGTTGAGACATTGGCTTCAATTATCTGTACAATGAGATTAATCATACAAATATTAAATTTTTATTAAATATCATGAAATTGACTGCACAGAATGCTGAAGTAATTGTATTTGTGTACTATATTTTACTGATTGAATGAATGTGATGGACCATATCAATTATTGGGGAAAGATTGGTAAGGATGGGCATCAATACCCCAATGACTCTACCATTCACAGTGAGTCTTCTGCTCCTGATTGACTTGAATGAGTGCATTATTCTAATTTTTCCATGGTTTCATATTTGAGCTAAAAAGATGAATATCCCCTTTTCAATGTTATTTTCTATTTCTTTCATTTTGTTAGAAATTTCCTTTTTCATCAGGGGAAGAGGTTATTTTTCATTGGTTTGAATGTGTATTTACTCTTATTCAAATCCATGAACTTAATTTTATAGTTCTTGTTATTGTGCATGTTCAACCTCCTCAATGCCAAGACCATTGCAATCCTTTAGCTACCCGGGGTGATAAGTACTAGAATAGATGTATTGCTCAATTATTTCAAAAAAAATCTGTAAAAATATGGATATTGTTTGAATGAAAGGAGTTGGTTTGGTTTTATTTGATTAATATGAGTTGGTAAATAATTATTAAAAAGAGTGGCCCCAGTTATAATGAAGATCTTTAAATTATAACAACACAATTTAGATGGGTTGCAAACAGCCATTTGCGACTCAGATGGGTCACAAACGGCGTTTTGCACCCCATTTTCAACCCCAGGGTTGCAAATTTAACATTGGCCATTAAAAAAACCTATTGAACAGTTTTCTTTTTCTCTTTATTTCCCAAGTTGAATGGGGCTTTCATTCATTTGGTGCCCTGGGAACCATCCATGTTTTTAAGCTGATTTTACCTCACATCCAAACCAATATTATAATTCAACATATCTTCCTCTAATTTCTCTTTCTTTTCATTAAATAATTCTAATTATTTATTTTTTCTCATCTTCAGGAATAATAGGGTGTGTCAGATTTAGCAAATCCCCCATTAAATCAAGCAAATTACATCCTGTTTTCTGCTTTATTTTTACAAAGAATACTTCTAAACTAAGAATTTTGGAATAGTTCTTAGAAACTTCCTTAAAATTTAGAAAGATAAAATTTATTCATTTTGAATCATTGGGAAACACTTTTTCTTATATTTTCTAATGGTGTTTAATACACCACAAAAAACCTGATTGAACTTTCTAGCCAGTGCCATCAATTATCTCATGCTCAAAATAGGATCAACCTCAGGACAAGATCCAAACTAGCTTCAGTAAATCTTTAAAAAATCTCCACTGCACAGTGAGTAGGCATTTTGCACTGTCACTGTGCACCAGAAACATTTTTGGAGAATGGTGGTAGCCTGACCAATAGATAGGAGAGAGCTTCAAATAGAGATTCCTTGATGGAAATGTCTAGGAAGTGACATCCAATTTTTGATGGTGAGATGGTTTTAAGCAATTAAGAAAGGGTTTTAATCATTATCAGGAAATTTGGGTGGCATATGGGAGGCTTTTTGTAGTCATTTTTCCCACCTGTTGGGAGAATGCTGGTGGGAGTGATTATTTTTGGAAATGAGTTTATCTGTTTATTTTCTTTCTCAATATGAAGTTCTTTGTTTTGAAAGAGGATTTCTTTCTCAGTATTTTTCTTTCTTCATATAATTCATGTTATTTTAAATTTCTGAAAGCCTAATTTCAATAGTCACTAATGATTATCATTTTTTCTGGTAGTATTTATTAAAAGAACAATATTTTCATTGCATTCCATCAAGTTCAAAACATCAAATAAAGATTCATAATGATTCAGATTCAGAGAACAACCAGATAGAAGGGCTGAGTAGATTATTTGAAGAAGTTTATTTGGTCATTTTCTTCTGATGGTCATCTATGGTTTATGCCTGGATATGAATAATTTTATGATTTAGAGTTAAAAAATTCAATTTATTTTGTGTGAGAACAATTTCAATTTTCTTTTACTGTTCTTAATTCATCATAATTATTTATTTTATAGATTGGCTCAAAAATTTAAAGAGCGGGAGTCTAAGAAAGATGGTATGATGAAGGTGTCAGATATTCAGATGTGTCTATTTCAAGGTTTTTCTGATGGTAAAATAAAATTATAAGGACAAACTGGTATTCATAGCAGTAGTTACAATGAGATTTTGAATTTTATCAATTTGGGAAAACTGAATGATTTCTGAGGACCTTTGAATAAATTCTGTATGGGATATTTTTACCTTTTTTTCCAATTATCTAAAATATTATATAGAATATGTGGGGAATGTATGATATTAGGTCCTGTACAAATCATCTAAGAAAAAATTGTGAAGAGATGGGATTTACTAAAATAAACTTCTTTTTCTTCTTTTTTCAGAAAAAATATCATTTCCATCTTTTGCTTATCTGTTTTTCTTCTTTAAATAAAACTTTTATCTCTTATTTATCCTTTTTGGTTAATTTATTTTTACCAATCCTCTGTTATCTTAATAAATAATGGATTTTTATTCCATTATTTTTTTATCTTCTCCTTTTCCCCTAGGCAATACCTCCTTAATGGAGGGAACAGACAATGAAAGAATTGGGAAAGAACCTTTGGGCCCCTATGGTACTCTTCCTATGCATCTTTGAATGATTTTGGTGCAAGAAAAGGTTTAATGGCCCAGAATTAACTGAGTGATATGGATCATACAAATCTATATTTACTATTCAGATTTTTTATCCAGATTTCCTTTTTTTTGTGGAAAATTAATATTCATATTGAATTTAAGCCTCCTGGATTCCAAGGTACTTGCTAAATTCTAGCTACTAGACGCTATAGAGCTGTAGAATGAATATATTATTCAAAATTTGTAACAATGAACCTTATAAATATATATATTGTAAAGTGAAAGGGTGCTGGTTTGTGTTATTAATAAATAAATAAAGAAAAAGGGAGAAAACAGTCAAACTGGTAGTCCTTCAAACCTCTTATTCAGGAGAAGAAATTTGTATCCAGTATAAATTTTCTCTTTAGAAAATTTAATAAAGTAATTATTATCCAACAATATATGTATAAATACATGGTGGTGCAGCTGAGACTTTTAGAAACTCAGACTCAGCAGAGAGGAAATATATAAATGTTTTAATATTCATTTTTGGGTGCCTTCAAAGCCTTACACTAGTTGTTCTAAATTCTTTCTGGGATGTTTGAAGACTTGCAACAACACCAATTGTTTCATAATGGGTTTTAAAGGAAACCATTATCAGAATGAAGCCATAAATAACTGAATTATCTAATTATAAATCATTTATAACCTGATGGAATGGTCTATGAATTAACATTTAACTGGTTTTAAGGTCTAAAAATCATCAAAATTGGCCTTTGTTTATACCATTTGGATCCCAGTCCATCATTCTGAGGGGTATAGGGTCCAAAGAAGCAGTTTTATGAGACTAGAAGTTCAACCAGTGGCAGCACAGCTTTACCTCTAGGTTCTGAAGCATGGGAACGTGCTGAATCATTTTGGAATTGGAGTTATTTCAAATAATGATTTGTCATTATTATTGGAAAAACCATCCAAAAATTCTCATCATCCTCTTTTAGTAAGGGATGTAACAGGAATCTCACAATTGTAACTGGAGATTCATATTTGATTAATTTTTCTAGAAAATGATGTCCTTTATTTCCCATTCATGTTACTCTTAGGGTGGGTTTAGGCTTTCTAAAATTTTCAATTTTCCTTTTCAATTGTTTAGTATTTTTTATGTAATTTTATGTTATTTGTTTATGTTTCCAACCATGCTCTACCTGCAGAGACATTTATGAAATATGCTGCATGTCTCTGTGCAGGTTCAATCATGCCACTGGAGTACCTCAACAGATTCTTTTTTCATTTTACTTCAGCTATAGTAGCTGTCTGTTGTGTACCCCTGCTGCTGCATGCATATCACCTACCAAGGACTGTAGGCCCTGTTGAAATATGGTAATTGTGGATTTAAATTCTGAATGCAGAAATTTTGGCATTAACAGCAGAAGCATGTGAGTACATAGCTGCCATTGATGTGTGCAGGAATGTTGAAAAACAAAATCTTTCCAATAACTCCAAAAATATGCATAATCTTGCAATTCTGACCAATTTTTAGGTGAGAAAACACATGTGAAATATCTAATTGGCTAAAAAATGCAATATTGAGGTCATTTCTTTTGGCCAATTTTCACAAGTTCAGGCAAAGTAGTTAAGGATTAGGATTTCAAGTTCAGGGTTGATGAGTTACCCTGCCCAAAACTGGGTGGGGAATAAAAATTTTTAATATTTTTTGGATATTCTTACTCCTTATTTTTTATTATCTTGTTATTTTTTTCTTAATTTGAAAGCTGGCTCTGGAATATTAGTTGGCTGACACTGAATATCTGCTTCTGGGCATATCAAGTATAAATTTTAGAAAATAACTTGATTCATATTACAGGGAAATTTCATTTAATGCAACAATCTTGGAAAAATAAATAAAAATCATGTATCACATATTCAGCCTCAATAGTCCACTCAGGTCCATAAATCAGTATGCTTGGCCATTTTTTACTTTTAACGCACTTGAATATTCCCAGTTTTTTCTGCCCTCATTTGTTGAATTTTTTTCATGAATTAGTACTGTGCATTTCAATTAAAAAGTCCTTCATTCTAAGAAATGTTTTTTTGTTTTGTTGTTTTTTTGTATTTTTGTATTTTCTTCCTATTTTTAATTATTTTTGTCCTTTTTGATCTTTCTTTTGTCCTTTTTTTTCTTTTCCTCAATTTAATCAGATATATTCATTCATTTAAAATAAAATTTCCTCTTTTTTCTTCAAAATTTCCTACGCTTCACAAGAATTTTCCCACCTTATAATTTTGGTGGACAAAAATTTATCACTCAAAGATATGTTAATTGATAGTTACTTAATGCTATCTGGATGTGTTTAGTCATTTTATTGAGTTGAATTCCTTTCTTAGGCTTCCTGACTGGCTTGAAAAAGTAATTCAGATGAAGCCTGATAAAGGTGACTTTTCCTGGGTAATCTTGTGAACCTAATCTTTCCCTTTTGTGTCAGAGTTTTTCCCATGAATATCAAAATTTTTCAGCAGCTGGCCAAGCCAGATATGTGCATCAAAAAAAGGGAAAGTTTTTTAAACATTTAAAGTTTCAAAATATACCAAAGAATTTCAAAATTAATGACTTTGATATTTCAAACCATTCCTTAAAATATCAACAAAAAAACCACAAAATATTAGAAACATAAACGGATAAAAGCAACAAGGATTATTTTTTAAAAAAATAAATGGAAAATATAATAAAAAATACAAATAAAATAACAATTCATATAAAAATACCTTGAAATACTATCCACTCTCCATCCTTGGGCATGAAAAGCCAAAGATATTGTCTTGTGAGAGACATACAGGTTGTCAATTGAGCTATTTCCCTGGCCCTCAATACTAATTTTCCCATGAAAATAGCTGTCCTGTTATGGAAGAGCTGTCCATTTAAAAAATTTATTTCTGATTTTTGATTGAAATTTAACAATTTAATGATTATTTGTGAAAATTCTTCAAAATTTACGTCTCTTTTTTCCAAATTATTTGTCCCTTTTCTAATTTTTTTTGCCTAATTTGAATCATTGAATCCCTTTTTTTCAAAAGGTGATAAATTTTAATCTTAATAATCAGAAAATAATATTCAAAAATAAAAAAAATATTAATTCTATTAGATTTTTTGGTAAATATTCTGGAATAAATAACCAATTAGAAGGAAAAACTCACCTTGAAGTTGGTGTTGATTTTCAAATTTTAGGGTTGAATCAATCAAGGGGTGAAGGGAGATTTTAAATTCAAATTAACCTGCACCAATCTGTCCCTGTCTCAGAGAAATGAAAGAGATTGAGAAATGCAGGGATGGGAAATATGCAAAAAAATAAAAAGTGGCCTGCTGTCCCCAGTTACTGCTAAAATTTCCCCCTCAATAAAATTTGGCATTAGGGTACAGTTTTACCATAAAAATTTATATTTAAATTTTTAAAGTATTGCACCAAAATCAATAAAAAACAATTTGGGTAAATATTTCATAAACTGTAAAGTGAAAAATTAAAACAAAGACAGGTCTTGGCATAAAAAACTTGCACAAATCCTTCATACACAGGCACATCTGAGTGGAAGCACCAAGAATAAATTCTGAAACACCCCTGGACAGCCTGCTAGCCTTACACTATGAGCACTAACCTCTCTAAACGCCCTGAGGACGCTCCTTTTACCACAATAAGGTGTTTATACCGCACTTTTTTGGTTTTTTAACCACAGAATTCATCACTTATCAATCCAGAACATTTTCCATCCATGATCAGGTGCTTGTAAGAGATACAAAAGTGATATATGGCATCAGTCCAATAGTATTATTTTCAATTGAACTCCCTTATATTAATTCCCATTGGAGTAAAATAATCAAGCACCCCAAATTTGATCTGATACCCTTCATCTGTGAATTATTGCAGGTATTGTCAGCCTGCTACTGAATACAGAGCAACCTGTCAAAGTAGAAAAAATAAATAAAACTAAAAAAATAAATTAATTAAACCAGAAAGAGTGGGAGATCCAATAATATTATGTCAGAAATGGATTTACCACCCAAAATTAGGTAGGTTCAGTCACTGACCCCACCCTTGAAATATTACTCCTTCATATTTTAAATAAATAAATAAGAAATGTCCAAAATACCATGATACCACTTTGGCACATTTTGGACATGGCAATACCTCACATGTATCATCAAATGTAGGTTTCACACCTAAAAATCAGTCAGAATTGACGCATTGTGTATATTTTAGGAGTTACACACAAGATTGTGTTTTGTCACAATTCCCGCGCGCAGCTCTGCATCTCTACATACGGTATCCGTGCCTCTAAGTATGCTAAAATTGCATAAGGTGTCCAGAAGCGCTGGAATCTGTAAAGTCTGACAAAATTTGCACACACAAATCAATCCCATGCAGCTTCACCCAGCAGATCATCAAATCCTGCGTGCCAGAACTGCCAGACAATCAAAATGACAGAAGGTACAGTTTTCAATAGCTACAACCTACTTGGATCATCTTTGCATATGTAATAAAGTGACATATGCACAGAAAATGATCTAAAAAAATAAATTATCAAATGAAACACGGAAAAATTACATAGAACACCTTTTCATTTAAATATACAAATAATAAGGATCACCATGACTCAGACTGATCCAGATCTTCAAGGACCACAAAAAGTATCAAGAAGATATCATAAAAATTCTTAAAAATTAAAGTTGCAATCAGAAGGTTATGGATAAAAAATAAACACTTAACTTTGATCCAATTAGTCAAATAATAATAAAAAAATCAAAGGATATGCAGAATCATCAAAATGACAGATCAACACATTAACTGATCCTGCTGCTACAATATATACAGAAATCCAGCAGATAGGTGTTCAGCTGATTGAAATAACCAATTGGAAGTGCAAAAATTTCCCTGGATTGCTGGCTGGCCTTGGCCCATGAGGTGAACCCTCTCTGTCAGCCTCTTGGATGCCAAGACCCTTGCTATCCTTTAGCTACCAGAGGTGATAGAATAAAAAATAAGTATATTATTTAATAAATACAGAAGAAATACGTATAAAATTTGGATTAAGCTTTTGCAAGGTTAATTGGTTTGGTTTTAGTTTATTGTTATAAATCAATATGAATAAATTTATTATGGAATATTTTTATAGAGGGGCCACAATTATATTGGGAATCTTTAACACCTCTCTTCAGGGATTTCAGTATGAAAACACATAGTCCTGGTTACTTTGGGCTCTTTAGTTTAAAGGATATTTTACCCAAAGATAATATGTATATAAAATACATGGTGGAGTGGAAGGGCCTTGTAGCCAAGCTGCCACAACAGAGAAAGGATAATAAAATCACTGTTATATTATTATATCCTTTGGGTATCTGTTTGAGACGTGCACTGATGGTTTAAACCTGTATACTGGGGTTATAAGGTTGTTCAGCAGTTTTAATTGATATAAAAGAGGTTGAGGAAAGATATTATTGATCAGACTTGGCCATAAATCACTTACTTATCTCTTATAAGTACTTGATTACCTTGGCACGGTGTCTGGATATGAATATAACTGGGTCTCTGCCCATCAATATCCTCAAAAGAGCTCTTGATTTATAGCTTTTGGAGTCCCAATATTGTCCTTCTGAGGATAACAGGGGCTCAAAGGAACGGACATTGAGGCTAGCAGGGTAACCAGGGGTAGCCTGTCATGTGTTCTTGGTGCTATAGCACGGGTAGCATTTAATTCCTCAGGGTATGGGAATTATTCTACTTCATAATAGATATTAGGACGTGTGAATAACACTAATCAATCCCATTTATGTATTATTTAATTAATTATCCTTAGTAAATGATCCCAGTAATTTAATAATTATATAAATAGACATTTCTACGGACATCTTGATGTCAGGTAAGGTATCATTATGTATTATATATCTGGATTAAAAGTCATGATATTGATTTTACTCCTTATTTTCGAGTTCCAGTTGATTTACTAAGGTAATTACTTAAAAATATAAGTCATGGGAATTCATGTAATATTTCTATATCATTAGTTTTCTTAGTATGTCACAAAGATATTTATGTCTAGCAATTCTCATAAAAGTATATTAAAGTATTTTAATATATTTTTAGAAGTTGTCATTGTCTTATTTTTGACATTCTTGGTACTTTGAATTATATTAAATAAAAATATGTATAAGGATTATTTAAATATTTTTATATAATATTATGTATTTTTAGACTATCTAATATCCACAGGAACATTTATTACATATGTATAATGTTCCTGTGTGGGTTGTAGCATGTTTACACAGTACCTGAGCCTCTCAGGCCGCCTTTCACTCTGTCAACCTGTAGTCCCACGGCTGCGTACTTGTCAGAGGCCCGGGGCTGCGTACACAACCTTGACGGAGTGACAGGGCTGTATCTCAGCCGCGCGCGGGTGCATTGGCTGCCGTGGCTGCGTGCGGGAATTGTGAAAAAACACATTTCTGCCCTTAACTCCTAAAATATACACAACACCTCAATTCTGACTGAATTTTAGGTGTGAAACCTATACGTGAAAATGTGTGTGAAATATTTAATTGGCCAAAAGCTCAATAGTGGAGCCGTAGTATTTTGGTCTTTCTTTCCTTAATTATTTAAAAATATAAGGAGTTGGATTTCAAGGGTGGGGTCAGTGAGTCACCCTACCTAATTATGGGTGGAATATCCATTTCTCTAATAATATTTATGGTTTTCCTACTCCTTCTTAGTTTTATTGTTTTATTATTATTTTTGTGTTATTTTTTGTTTTTTTGCAGCTTGCTCTGCAATAGTAGCAAGCTGACATTCCCCCACTCCAAGATATGGCCATATCTGAAAAAAATCTGGAGGGTGTTGGGAGAAAATTAACTTCATGTGTGTTTCAGTTCCTTTTGCTGGCTCTGTAGTTTCTGAGATGTATTGGTCCATCAGGTATGTTATTTTCTGGTAACCATACATCTTTGTCTGCAGATTCTCCTTTGTATCTTACTAAGTATATTCTTACATCTTTTCCGTGTACTCTCTCTTTCTTATCTCTCAATATCCTGCTGACATTCCCTTTTTCTTTCACAGGGTCAGGTTCTATTGGGATTGTTGCTGGAGCAAGGTTACTGCCTTCTCTTGGTTGAAAGTGTTTAACTAGGCTAACAGGGAATACCGGATGTTTCCTTGATAATTATTCACTCAAGATTACTTCCACAGCCTTTTTGCCATGCATCTTCTTGATAAAAAATGGTCCAACAAAGGCTGGTTTCAGTTTTCTGTTGCCTGCTAGGTTGTTGAAATTGGTTGTAGATATCAAGATCTGATCTCCTATGTTAAAGTCAGGTTCTTTATGTGATTTTTCTCATCTTTGTTTGTTGTATTCTACTGCTTCTTCTACACATTTTTGATCATGATTATTTGCCAGATCTATCATCTTCTTAAAGTAAAGAGATTTTGGATGAATAGTGGCTAAGTTATAGTTCAAGTTATTTCTAGGGAGGTTTGGAATCCATCCTCTTTCTAGTATGTAAGGAGCTTCTTTGGTAGTGAAATGTTTACTGCTGTTATAAGCCATTTCTAGGGCTGGCAGTAGGCTTACCCAATCATGGCAATAACTATCTTAGTTTTTGTATTCTAGACCAAAGCTACAGAACCTCCTTAGCATATCTTCTAGGGTCTGTATCATTCTTTCAGCTAATCCATCAGTTTGGGGATTGTATGCTGTAGAAAATGCTAGAGTAGTACCCAGTATATCATGTAGATTCCCTCAAAACTCAGAGGTGAATTTGGGGTCTCTGTCACTGATTATAATCTTGGGTATACCCAAATCAGCTATGATCCTATTCCAGAATAGTAAAGCTACATCCATAGCACTATCTTCTTTGTGGTTAGGTAAGAATTTTGCCTTCTTAGAATATCTGTCAACTATAACAAGGACAGAGTTATATGAATGAGTACCTCCAGGGGGGAAGCCGGTGACAAAATCCATATTGATGATTTCCCATCTGGTTGTAGGTTCAGATATCTTCTGTAAGAGTCCAAACCTTTTCCCAGTAGTTTTATTAGATTTCTGGCAGGTTTCACAGCTAGTAACATATTCAGTAGTGATTTCTTTCCAGTCTATCCACCAGGCAGTTTGTTTTACTTTTTCTAAATTTCTTTCTGTGGATAGATGCCCTGATGAACAGTTATCATGGCATTCCTGGAGTATATGTTGTATATTTTCTTTGTTTCTTACTACTAATACGCTGGAATGTTGGTGTCTATAGTAAAGGAGACCATCCAAAAAGGTAAACCTTCCTGCTTTATAGAGTTTAATTAATGAAGAAGGTAGGCTATTTATCACAGCCACTTCTGGGGATTCACATTCCATAATGGTAATCAGCAGCTTGATTTCAGGAGAGTAGCTATCCCTTACTAGGTTGAAGAAAGCAGTATCTAATTAACATAAGTGGATCCCCATTATTGGAGCACTCAATGCAAAAAGATTGATGTTCAGGATAGGAAAAATATCTTCATCCTCAGGGTCATAGGCTGGATTGTTAGATTCATTAGGCAAAGCATTCCTACTTAGACTATCAGCATTCTGATGTTTAGATCCAGCTTTATGCACTATAGCCATCTGTCCTCTATACTGTTGTATAGCAATTTGCCACCTGAGCATATTTCTGCTGGGAGTTTTCATGTTCATAAGAGTTCTTACAGCATTACAGTCCGTGATTACTTGAAAAGTGGTACCTTCTAAGTAATAGTGTAGCTTCTCTAAAGCCCATACTAGTGCCAAACATTCCAACTGACTGGACCCATATCTCTTCTCTGTATCTTTGATCTGTCTAGATATGAAGAGTACTTGTTTCTCTACTGGTCTGTCTTCTTCTTTCCTTTCCCAATGTAAAGCAGCTCCTAGCCCTTCCATGCAGGCTTCAATGTACAGTTTGAAGAGCTTGGAGTAATCTGGTTGGATAAGTAGAAGAGTAGAGGTCATAGCTATTTTTAATTCCTCATAGTTTTTTACTCTCTCATGAGTCATTTCAAATAGGGTGTTGTTGTTGCATACTTCATACAGAATTTTAGTTAGCATAGCAAACTTTGGTATGTATTGTCTGTAATAAATGCAAAAACTAATGAAAGACAGTAATTCTGTTTTGTTTTGAGGCATATGTCTATTCATGAAAGCAGCTATCTTATTTTGATCAGCAGCTAGATTTAGACTGGAGACTATATGTCCTAAGGCTTTCAATTCTCTGTAGACAAAGTTTCATTTCTTCATGGACACCTTCAATCCTGCTCTGGAGATAGTCTGGAGTACCAATCTTACTTGGTTAATATGAGTATCCCAATCATCAGAGTATATTATAACATCATCTATATTTACCATCATCCATCCTTGTCTGATGTATGTACCTAGAACTGTATTCATTGTTCTCTGGAAGAGTGATGGGGCATTCTTTACACCAGAGGGCATCCTAAGATATTCATATATTCCCAAATGACAGATCATTCTCATAAACTTCCTGCTTTCAGGGCTTATTGGTATCTGGTGGAAACCTTTAAGCATATCCATAGTAGTGATGTACTTAGCCTTGGACAAGTTATGCAGAGCATGATCAATTGGGGGTATAGGATAATAATCTGCTTGAGTGTAATTGTTGAGCATTCTGAAGTCTCCTACCATTCTTGACTTGTCATTATGCCAAGCTATGATTACAGGTGTGGTCACATCTACCTGTTCATTATTCCCTAATTTCCTTAATACTTGTAAGTCTATCAGTTCTTGGATATGTTCCTCAAGAGCTTTTCTAGACTTAGGACTGGAAGGATAGGCTGGCCTTCTTAATTTAGGAGGATAAGGAGGCTTAATGGTCAATGTCAATACCATATCATTTCCTTTAATATTGCCAATTGGATGATCTTTAGTACAAAAAGCATTCTGGTTCTCAAAGCAGACTTTCAATATATCTTTCTTCTGTTCCTCAGAAAGTTTCATATTCAGAGCTGCTTGAGAGAAGTATTCTTGGTCAAAGTATTCTAAATGCTTTTGATGAGGAGAGGAGGGGAAGTTAAACTGAATGGTGCATATCTTAAACTTCTTATCCCAATTACCTCCTACTGTGAAGTACCTTCTTCTACTCTGGAACACATCTATACCGTATAGACATAAGGCATCATTACCCAGTATCAGGTAGTCACATAGTCCGTTGAGCAATACTACAAATTCCACTTGTATTCTAAAAGATCCTTTAGTGTGAGGTAGTATTATAGGAGCAGTCCATACTCCAATAGCATTCATGGTAGAGTTGCAAGAGCTGAACCTGGCTTTTGGGACGGGCAAAAGGTGTTCTTTCCAATTGGGGTCCCATTTGTTTAAGAATTCAGCACAGACACATGAGCAAAAGGCTCCACTATCTAGTTGTCAGCCTGCTACTTAGCACAGAGCAACCTGACAAAGCAACAACAATAATAATATTAACAAAATTAAAAGGAAAAAAGATAAATGAATAAATAAAATTATTATAAAATGAAGGAGTAGGAAATCCATAAATACTATTGCAGAAATGGATTCCCCACCCAGAAAAAGGTAGGGTCACTCACTGACCCCACCCTTGAATTCTTACTCCTTATATTTTTTAATTAATTTAATAGAAAATGGTAAATGACCACGGCACCAGTATGGCACCTTTTGGCCATTTTAATATTTCACATGATATGTCATGTATAGGTTTCACACCTAAATTTCAGTTGAAATCCAGGTGTTGTGTGTAGTTTAGGAGTTACACGGGAAATTGTGTTTTGTCACAATTCCCGCAAGCAGCCCCGCGTCCCTACAGCGCTGGTCTCCCGCGTACGCAAACTACCACACGCAGCCCCGCGTCCCTACAGCGTTGGACTCCTGCATACGCCAACTCCTGCACGCAGCCCCGCGTCCCTACAGCGCTGGACTCCCGCGCAACTGAATTCCCGCGCAGGTAATCCCGTGACCTGGTCACGCGCGCAGCGGTACAGTCCCCTGCGCGCATCTGAGCAGCAGATCAGTCCCCGCGCGCATTTGAATGGACTGATCCCCGCGCCTCCTGCCGTGATCAGTTTGACATCCAGGTACCGCTCAGAGGAGCTACAATATAGTAGGATCTACACTACATATGTAAAGCTACCACACAAGAATGGATTATAGTTCAAAAACCTTAAAAATCAATTAAATTTAGTTATTAACCAATTTTTAGTATTTTTTATTACTTAAATAAAGATCCAGACTTACCACGAAATGAGTTGATCAGAACCTTCAAAGACCACAAAACTACATAAGGAGTGGTCGTAAAAATTATTACAAATTACATACAGGATCAGCAGAGGATGGAGAATCAATAAACATCCACGTTTGCTCACTTTGGACCAGTACTTACAGTACAAATTGAGGATCAGTGCAGGATCAGCAAAATGACTAATCTATTGATTAACAGATCCTGCAGCTAAAAAGGAGCTGTTCATTGACAGATCTAAGGCCAGCAGGCTAACAGAACCTTGAGGACGTGCCAATTTTGCCCTGATTGCCCCCCTAGCCTCAGCCCATGGCTAGTACCCCTTCTAGAGGCCCTCAAGCACCCAAAAAAGAATATTTAAACAGGCTCTTTTTGCCCTTCTGTTCCCAATCAGTTATCAGGAATTATTTATTATCAATCATACACGGTTTCATTGTTAATCAAGTGATTATATGAAGATAAGCAAGTGATTTATGACTTAGTCTGTAGTAGTATTATTTACCTTTATTAACCAATCAACCATTGAAGTTTAGTCAAGCAATCTACCCCATCTGCTCTGAAACCCTTCTAACTATTCCAGGATTTTCGTGGTCAAGTGCTCAGAGTGAGTGTTTCCCTTCCTGTCTAGGCCACTTGTGCTGTTAAGCCCGGCCATCAGTGGAATAAGTCCTTTCTAAGGCACCCATATTTATTCCAAGGTTCTTAAACTGCCTAAGGAGGCCCCTTGAAGAGAGGTTGCTAGTCTGTAAAGATCCCCAGTAGTATAATACTGTGGCCCCTCTTTTATACTATATTAAACACCATCTATTACCAAACCAATTAAACCTTGAAACTTCTCTTATTATATCATTTATTTGAGATTCTAAGTGTTTACTATTGGAATAATAATTATTATTATCATTCCAGCATTTTTATCACTCTCTGTAGCTAAAGGACTGCAAGGTTCCTGGTATCAGAGAACTGACAACTGGGGGTCTGGCCGGGAAATATCCTTAATAATTAAATTAATTATCTCCTGGACCAGTTATTTATATTTAAAAAAAATTATATATATAAGTAGAAATACTTATTATTTATCTTTATCTTTTGATTTATCCAGTCGATTTAAAAACCAACGGAGAATTGATCAATTATTATTTGAATCTTCTTAAACAGAAAAAAGAAGAAAAATTACGTAACTTTGTGCCTGTTGTTGTAACTCCTGAACAAAAAAAAGAGAGACTTCTTTATTATAAACAACAAATCTTAAAAGAAAAGGAACAAGAGTTAGAAAGAATTATTAATTTTAACTCCTTGTTAAGACAGCACAAAGAGTGGAAAATCTATCAAAGAAGGCTTTCTGCTTTTAAGAGACGGTATCCAAATTATAAAAGTGAGCTTTGATCTCCTTTTTATTATTTTTTTTTATATAAAAAATCACAAAAAACTCGAAAATTATAAAAAAATTATTATAAAATAAATAAATATATAACTTATATTTTTTTTTATTATTTTATCCTTTCTAGTGGACTTTGTCTTTGGTGATCTTATTGACCAAGACCTCTTAGAGGACATCCCAGACTGTGGACCCTTGGATTTGTCCCAAGATTTGATTGGAACCCACTCAGATCCCATTGGAATACCCTCCAAGGACGGTCCTGACCCCAACAAGGACTTAGTACCTTTAAACCTTCATATAAGTAAGACATATATTTTTTTTTTAAAAAAAAAATATAAAACCCAAAACTACTCAAAAAAAATTATTATTTTTGATTTTTTTACAAAGTTTCGACAAAAACTTACATAATCTTTAACATGCATCAAAACAGACGCAACACCCGCGCCAGTGGACGCGCCCCGTCATATGGATCTTTGCCCGGAGGAACCCATGCGCGCAAGGATGCCAGTTGCGAACGCAATGCGGATCGAGCCAGTGATCGCTCCAATCCGAGCGACCATGACAATGACCGCGGCCGCCAACTCGACCAACTCACCGTTGGAGAGCCGCCCCTTGTCCAACGTGATATCCCAGGAGGATACCGTTCCACCTACGCCACCCCAGCTGGACTCCTCCAAGGAGGACAAAATAAAGGTATTGGTAAAAGAACACGTGGGTAATTGGGAACTGTTCAAACAGGCTCAGACCCAGGAAGACCAGCAAGGTATGAGAAAAGCCATATCTTTGGCAAAGAAGACTCAAATAACTCTCCAAAAATTAATTCCCAAGAGAGAAGTAGAAGGTTACGTGCAGAATTGGAATCCTTGGGACCAATTAGTTTCCTTAAGAGGAAACAACAACAACAGGAAGAAGAGATCTCTAGCCCATCAGAAATTAAAGAGTCCCAAAGAATGGGAAAATATAATATCTTTGGCAAGAAAATGGAAGAAAGTGTACCACAATTAGATGTAGAAACTTTCAACTTGTTTTCCGTAAATTTTTCTCATAACTTTGATATCATTGGTAAATGTTTTGACAAAATATATGAGCAATTGGATAAAGTAAATACCAATTTTGGTAAAGTCATGCAATCCCAATCCAACTTGATCAAAATCAATGAGTTAGAGGTAAAACAAATAAGAGACAGCATCAGCTTGAGTAAGGGAGAACTAATGAATTACCTAGAAAACAATACTTCAGCTATCCAAGAAGAAGTTCTTCTATCTATTGAACAAATCAAAGAAGGTATTAATAAGACTGACCACACTTCACCTACTCATATTATTAATAAAATTGATTCATTAAGTAACAAACTTGACCTGGAATTAGGTATGATTAAGAATGATCTCAGAGATCTAAAGATAAACTTATCTCAACCCATTGCAGACTCTGATGAAATCAGACCTTCCAGGTACCACAGTACTCCCCAACTACCTTCTAGACCAAGACTAACCAGGCATGAATTTTTCAGGCCTAGTCCCACTCCTGAAGTAGAACAAGCATTAAAATTACTTCCACCTATCACTGAGTGGCCTAAATTCTCAGGAGAAGGAGAATACAATCATGTCAGTTTTATTAAGTTTATTGACTATACTCTGGCCTCTGATGAACTTCCTGATAACATAGCCGTAGTAAGACTACCTAGACTTTTTGAAGGAGTAGCCCTTGACTGGTTCATCAATAAGAGAGAAGAGGTAGGATCTTTGTCATGGAATTTGTGGAAAGACTTGATTAAGGAACAATTTGGTACCAGAATTTGGAAAAGAAAAATGATGAAGACTTTCAAAACTTCTTTGTTTGATCCATCTAAGGACAAACCTCACAAATGGTGCCTTGACCAGAAGAGAAGACTAGACTGCTTCTACCCAAACGCTGATAAAGAAGAAGTCAATGAAAGACTCCTCAACTTATGTCCAGGACAACTTAACCATAGCGTAAGATGCAGAATACCCATGAACTCTGACCTTTCCACTCTCATAGGAGTATTAGAAGAAACTATTGACATGAATGGCTTAGACAAAAGGCTTAATAAACCCAGAGAACCAACTACTAGGAATAAGGAAGAATATAATAACAAGAATAAAGAACCTCTACCTACCAACTCAGAAGCCAAGAATACTTTGGTAACCAAAGAAAAGACATGTTGGAATTGCAACCAAAAAGGGCAAGTAAGACCTGACTGTCCTTTACCCAGGAGGAAGATTAATCCTATTGAAGGAGAAGAAGATGACACTAATCCTGACCCCCAACTAGATGACACTGATGGTTCCATCTCTGAGTGTGACTTAATGATCACTAATCCCATTAATATCATTGAAGGTAACATAGAATCTTCCCTAGATATTAACCCTGTTAATGAAGATAGCAATTTGCCTCAAAAATGGACACCCAAAATGAAAATCCAACATGTTTCTGAAGCCAAGACCTTAACCCTTAAACCTTCTATTGGAAAAAGTTACACCGGTGGTAAAACTTGTTATGCCACTGGCTTGATACAAGGTTTCCCCGTAAAATTACTTCTAGAAAGTGGAGCCTTCTGCTCTTGTGTTGGAACTGACTACTTAGATAAACAGGATTCCAACTGGAAGAAAAACTTACTACCTGTACCTCGAGCTAAGTTCAGCAGCTGTAACTCACCTCTCAATGCTATTGGAGTATGGCCAACAGAAATCATACTCCCCCACTCTAAAGGATCAATCAAGATAAAGATTGAATTTGTAGTACTTCAAAATGGAGTATGTGATTATTTTATTATAGGAAATGATTCTCTTTGCCTGTACGGGATAGATGTCTTCCAGAGTAAAGGGAGATATTTCACTATAGGAGGGGATTGGAACATGAAGTTCCAAATATGCCATGTCAATGCTAAAGCTACTGATTCCACTTATGAGAGACACTTAGAGACTTTGAACCAGGAATACTTTTCCCAAGCTGCCTTGAATTCCCAGCTTAGTGAAAACCAGAAAAGAGATATTCTCCAAGCATGCTTTGAGAACCAGAATGCTTTTTGCACTAAAGAACATCCCATTGGTAATATGAAAGGTCATGATATGGTCTTAACTTTGACTATTAAGCCTCCTTACCCTCCTAACCTCAGAAGACCAGCTTACCCTTCTAGTCCAAAATCTAGGACTGCTCTAGAAAGCCACATCCAAGAACTAGTGAACTTACAAGTCTTACCGAAAGTAGGGCATAATGAGCAAGTAGACGTAACTACCCCCGTGATAATAGCCTGGCACAATGATAAGTCTAGGATGGTTGGAGACTTTAGAATGCTCAACAACTACACCCAAGCTGACTATTATCCTATCCCAAGGATTGACCACGCTCTACATAATCTTTCTAAAGCTAAGTTCATTACTACTATGGACATGTTGAAAGGCTTTCACCAAATACCTATCAGTCCAGATAGTAGGAAATTTATGAGAATTATATGTCATTTAGGCATATATGAGTATCTCAGAATGCCCTTTGGTATTAAAAATGCTCCTTCCCACTTCCAAAGAATGATGGATAAAGTCTTAGGAATGTTCATCAGGCAAGGTTGGATGATGGTATACATAGATGATGTTATCATTTATTCAGACGATTGGGATACTCACATGGATAAAGTAAGGCTAGTGCTTAAAAAAATCGCCACAGTAGGATTAAAAGTATCTATGAAAAAGTGCAACTTTGGATACGGAGAACTCAAAGCTCTAGGACACATTGTTTCTGGACTCACTTTAACTGCTGACCAAAGTAAGATAGCAGCAGTAATGAACAGACCTATGCCCCAGAACAAAACGGAACTCTTATCCTTTATAAGTTTTTGCAGCTATTACAGGAAGTACATACCTAAATTTGCTAACCTCACCAAGTGTTTATATGAGATCTGCAACAACAACACTTTGTTTGAAATGACTCATGAAAGATTGAAGAATTATGAGGAACTCAAAGTAGCTATGACTACTGCCCCAGTGTTGATACAACCAGATTATTCTAAACCTTTCAAACTTTACATAGATGCTAGCATGGAAGGATTAGGAGCTGCATTACACCAAGAAGTAATAGAAGAGGATAAACCAGTAGAGAAACCTATACTCTTCATATCTAGACAAGTCAAAGATACTGAAAAGAGATATGGTGCCAGCCAAATGGAATGCCTTGCTCTAGTATGGTGTGGTGACCAATCCGGGACACCACAAAAAAAAAAATATATTTTTTGGTTGTACCCCTATGGGTACCTTCATTTCTCCCCATCTCTCAACTTTTCCCTGTCCTAGCGGTCTAGGACAGGCCTCTTGCCTGTCTCTCCGCTTTGATCCCCTCTTCCTATGTTCAACTCCCACTTGTCGCGCTCGCGGCCCTGACTTTTGGCGACGCAAGCGATTGTCGAACCACTTTTGACGATCCCTTCTCCTCCTCCCAACTCATCCTCTCATTCCCTCCACCCTCATCTCCTCCCCCACCGCTTCCCAATCCAAAACATCCGGTGCTGCCAAGAAGAACAAGAAGAAGGCCGCTCGGGCCCTTCTACTCGATTCAATCAACCATCTCGACCCATCCAACGATCATGGCGATCCGGCTAGTCTGATTGGTTGCTTGGATATGATTGGCGCCTATCCAGCCAAGGATGCCGTCTCAATCACCCAGAGAACGACCACTGGTAGCATCTCTCCCAATGAGGATGACGACAATCGGATCACCTCTCATACCATGCATCCCAGCCTAGCCGCAGCTACTCGTCAGACTCAGGAGGATCTACTGGCGACCACTAACAACCTCTATCGTCAGATCGAATCTGCCGCCGCTGCCGCTCTAGCCACGACCCAATACCCCAAGAATAACAATTCTACCCTCAACTCCAACAATCACCATCCATCATCTGATTCATCGATTCATGACCCCCAACGAGTCCATCCATCCACCCCAAACCATCTACTCGAATCCATTGCCCATCATCCGATCCGACCGACAACTGCGAGCGACCGCTTGCGGCCATTGGAACCTTCACCCTGTTGTCGCCGCCGATTGGGCGACGACAGCCGTTGTCAACACCCGCGACCGCTGTCGCGGGTGTCCATCTGGTTGCCCGCGGTCATTCTCAACGCGGGTGACATTTCTTTTTTTCCCCTCTCATGTTATTTTTTTTTTTTTTTTTTTTTTTTTTTTTTTTATGTTTTCATTTTTCCGCACCTATTTGTAGTATCACTTGTACATAGTATACAGGGCCTCATGTCTATAAAAGGAGGGGCTCTACCCTGCCTTTTGGCCCAGGATCCCAGCAATCCAATGAGACCATCATCATAAGCAATTTATCCGTGGGCATCCTTCCCCACTTATCTGAGCAATTTATCCGGGTATATCTATGATTGCCCCTTGATCCTTTGAGTCTCCATACTCAAACTCTGTCCCTTTTGACCTTGATCCTTATCACCAACCAATAGCCTTGCTGGTTGAAGAAGAATTCCTGTCTGTCTGAATTCTTGAGTGTATTATACCACTCTGATCCCTTTTTCCAACCATACTGGTCTTGATCTCTCCTTGATCATCTTTCTGGAACCAATCACGTTTGATTGAAGAGGTTTTATTAAGCTTAAAACTTGGAGTGTTATACCTCCCTTCTTCTTTTAAGGTTGAATTTTGCCACGCTATTCTTGAGTCCCTTGAGAAGTGTTGGGATATTCTTGCTCAAATTTGTTATTGATTTGCTTCTAGAGCTTCATAAACAAATTGCTTTTGTTTTGTTCAGCCTCCCACAGTTATCTGGTACCCTTCAAGCGCTTGATTGCGGGGAGTTAAGCAGGTTCATTGAGAACCTGGAGGTTGGTTGGGATTGAGTTGATCTTTCCTAATCAGCTGCTGACGACCAGAGTTATTAGCTTGTGGGCGTTGTTACTTACAACTGCCTTGTTCTATTGAACTCTGAACAAACCTTGACTTATTTGTTCAAGTCTTTACCTGCACCATCTTGCCTCAGATAGTGTTGTTTCCATAGCTACCAACAACTCTTATCCTCTTCCCTTACTTTGATTTCTCATCCATAAGGTTCTGGACCTTGATTCCGGTTACATTTAAATATTATTGTAACTCCTAGGAGGGCAGCCTAAACAGCACCTTTCCCCTCCAGAGAACTGCCACGGCTTAGCACCGTTTGGAGTCTTACAATGGGCATTAGAAAAACTCCACTACTATTTGGAAGGTACAAATTTTGTGGTGATCACTGATTGCAATGCTGTTAGAACTCTCATGAACATGAAAACTCCTAGCAGGCATATGTTAAGATGGCAGATAGCCATACAGCAGTACAGAGGTCAGATGACTATAGTCCACCAAGCTGGAGTTAAACATCAGAATGCTGACAGTCTTAGCAGAAATGCTCTACCAAATGATACTAGCAATCCTGATCATGACCCCAAAGATCATGATATATTTCCTATACTAAACATTAACCTGTTTAATCTTGAAGCTCCCATCATAGGAATTCACATATGTGAACTAGATGAATCACTGTTCAGCTCCATCAGAGAAGCATACAACTCTGACATGAAGACTTTGATTAACATCATAGAAAGTACTTCACCTCCATCTGAACTCATAAACAGTTTACCTGAACCCCTGCTGAAGTCCTATAAAGAAGGAAGATTCACACTGTGGGATGGGCTAGTATATTACCGGCTTAAACACTCTAGTGTTATAGTCTTGACCAAAGCAGAGCATATCAAACTTGTTTTAGCTGAATGTCATGATAATTTCTCTTCGGGTCACCTGTCTACCAATAGAACCCTAGATAAAGTAAAGCAGACTGCCTGGTGGATCAACTGGAGAGACTCCACTATCAAGTATGTTTCAAGCTGTGAAATCTGTCAGAAGTCCAACAGGACCACTGGGAAAAGGTTTGGACTACTTCAAAGGATAGCTGAGCCCAGGAAAAGATGGGAAGTTATCAACATGGACTTTGTAACAGGACTGCCCCCTGGAGGAGCTTACTCTTACAACTCAGTCCTGGTTATTGTAGAAAGATTTTGTAAGAAAGCAAAGTTTCTACCTAACCATAAGGAAGACACAGCTATGGAAGTAGCCTTACTCTTCTGGAACAGACTAATTGCTGATGTAGGAATTCCTAAGATTATTATCAGTGATAGAGACCCCAAATTCACGTCTGAATTCTGGAGAAACCTCCATGATATGTTAGGAACTACCTTAGCCTTTTCTACAGCTTATCACCCTCAGACAAATGGATTAGCTGAAAGAATGATCCAGACTCTAGAGGATATGCTCAGAAGGTTCTGTTGCTTTGGGATGGAGTACAAAAATACAGACGGATATTGCCATGACTGGGTTAGCCTTTTACCTGCACTAGAAATGGCCTATAACAGTAGTAAACACTCTACTACCAAAGAAGCTCCTTACGTACTGGAAAGAGGATGGATCCCCAAATTGCCCAAGGATAACCTCAATCAGGAGTTGACTAATATCCATCCAACATCACTGGACTTCAAAAACATGATAGATATGGCAAACAAGCACGCTGCTAAGTGTGTACAAGATGCTGTTGAATACAACCAACAGAGGTGGGATAAAACTCACAAAGAACCTGATTTCAGAATAGGAGATCAAGTTCTAATTTCAACCACCAATTTCAATAACTTGGCTCAAAACAGAAAACTCAGACCAGCCTTTGTTGGGCCTTTCACTATCAAGAAACTCCATGGTAAGAATGCCATAGAAGTCATCCTCAGTAATGAACTCTCTAGGAAACACCCAGTCTTCCCAGTTAGCCTTGTCAAACACTACCATCCCAGAGAAGGTGAAAAGACCCCTTCACCTGAAATACCAGTCTTAGATGAGCCTGAGAAGGACAAAGGAAAAGTTAGTAAAATCCTTGAAGATAAAAAAGAAAGGATCCAAGGAAAAGATGTTAGACTTTACTTAGTCAGATACAAAGGAGAATCAGCTGATAAAGATGAATGGCTACCTGAAAACAACATTCCAGATGGACCTGTACACCTGAGAAACTACAGAGCCAGTAAAAGACACTGAGCCCCAAAACTTTTTTTCAGATATAGTTATATCTTGGAGTGGGGGAATGTCAGACTGCTACTTAGCACAGAGCAACCTGACAAAGCAACAACAATAATAATATTAACAAAATTAAAAGGAACAAAGATAAATGAATAAATAAAATTATTATAAAATGAAGGAGTGGGAAATCCATAAATATTATTGCAGAAATGGATTTCCCACCCAAAATAAGGTAGGGTCACTCACTGACCCCACCCTTGAATTCTTACTCCTTATATTTTTTAATTAATTTAATAGAAAATGGTAAATGACCACGGCACCAGTATGGCACCTTTTGGCCATTTTAATATTTCACATGCTATGTCATGTATAGGTTTCACACCTAAATTTCAGTTGAAATCCAGGTGTTGTGTGTAGTTTAGGAGTTACACGGGAAATTGTGTTTTGTCACAATTCCCGCACGCAGCCCCGCGTCTCTACAGCGTTGGACTCCCGCGTACGCCAACTCCCGCACGCAGCCCCGCGTCCCTACAGCGCTGGACTCCCGCGCAACTGAATTCCCGCGCAGGTAATCCCGTGACCTAGTCACGCGCGCAGCGGTACAGTCCCCCGCGCGCATCTGAGCAGCAGATCAGTCCCCGCGCGCATTTGAATGGACTGATCCCCCCGCCTCCTGCCGTGATCAGTTTGACATCCAGGTACCGCTCAGAGGAGCTACAATATAGTAGGATCTACACTACATATGTAAAGCTACCACACAAGCATGGATTATGGTTCAAAAACCTTAAAAATCAATTAAAATTAGTTATTAACCAATTTTTAGTATTTTTTATTACTTAAATAAAGATCCAGACTTACAACGAAATGAGTTGATCAGAACCTTCAAAGACCACAAAACTACATAAGGAGTGGTCGTAAAAATTATTAAAAATTACATACAGGATCAGCAGAGAATGGAGAATCAATAAACATCCACGTCTGCTCACTTTGGACCAGTACTTACAGTACAAATTGAGGATCAGTGCAGGATCAGCAAAATGACTAATCTATTGATTAACAGATCCTGCAGCTAAAAAGGAGCTGTTCCTTGACAGATCTAAGGCCAGCAGGCTAACATCACCTTGAGGACGTGCCAATTTTGCCCTGATTGCCCCCCTAGCCTCAGCCCATGGCTAGTACCCCTTCTAGAGGCCCTCAAGCACCCAAAAAAGAATATTTAAACAGGCTCTTTTTGCCCTTCTGTTCCCAATCAGTTATCAGGAATTATTTATTATCAATCAGAAACGGTGTCATTGTTAATCAAGTGCTTATATGAAGATAAGCAAGTGATTTATGAGTTAGTCTGTAGTAGTATTATTTACCTTTATTAACCAATCAACCATTGAAGTTTAGTCAAGCAATCTACCCCATCTGCTCTGAAACCCTTCTAACTATTCCAGGATTTTCGTGGTCAAGTGCTCAGAGTGAGTGTTTCCCTTCCTGTCTAGGCCACTTGTGCTGTTAAGCCCGGCCATCAGTGGAATAAGTCCTTTCTAAGGCACCCATATTTATTCCAAGGTTCTTAAACTGCCTAAGGAGGCCCCTTGAAGAGAGGTTGCTAGTCTGTAAAGATCCCCAGTAGTATAATACTGTGGCCCCTCTTTTATACTATATTAAACACCATCTATTACCAAACCAATTAAACCTTGAAACTTCTCTTATTATATCATTTATTTGAGATTCTAAGTGTTTACTATTGGAATAATAATTATTGTTATCATTCCAGCATTTTTATCACTCTCTGTAGCTAAAGGACTGCAAGGTTCCTGGTATCAGAGAGCTGACACCAGTAATAACCTTATATTTCTGTTTTTATACAATCCTGTTGCATAACAAGTTTGACCAGTGGTATAAATTTTCCCACTCATACATTTAACTGTTAATGATTTGACATCCATAATATGTCTAGGAATTATTGTAGGAATCCATTGTTGGGGTAAGCTAGAATCCCCATGGATGTTATTGATTTCTACAGAAGGGCCTATATCTCCTTCTATAACATTAACAGCGTTGTTCAGGATCTATTCACATTCAGAAAGAGATCCTTCAGTATCAGCTATATCTTCATAGTTCTGATTCCCTTCAACCTCCTGCTCTCCTTGCAAGACTGCTATCTTCCTTTTTGGTAATGGGAAGTCTTGTCTCATATGCCCAGTCTTGTTACAATTCCAACAGGTTGCAGGCATCCTCTCTTTATCCCTATTCTCATTAGGTTTCTTATTATCAGAGGCATTCATCAGAGGAGTTTTCCTCTGGTTTTATTGATGTTATAGTTCTCTTTGGGTCTGGGAGGGGCTTTCTTGTCTAACCCATTCATGTCTATTACTTCTTCTAGCACATTGATTAGAGTTGGCAAGTCAGCATCCATACTCATCCTAAATCTTAAACTATGGTTAAGATTTCCAGGACACAGGTTGAGGAGTCTTTCATTTACTTCCTCTTAATCAGCATCTGGATAGAAGCAATCCAACCTTTTCTTCTGTTCCAAGCACCATTTGTGAGGCTTATCATTGGAGGGGTCAAATGAGGAATTTTCGAAGTTTTTCATCATTTTTCTTTTCCACATTCTAGAACCAAATGGTTCTTTAATCAGAAGTTTCCAAGAATTCCATGGTAAGGATCCCACTTCTTCTCTTTTAATGATAAACCAGTCCAATGCTACTCCTTCAAATAGCATGTGTAGCCTGACTACAGCTATAGCTTCTGGTAGGTCATAAGAGTTAATGGTGTAGTCAATAAATTTAATAAAATTTATATGATTGTATTCTCCTTCACCAGAGAACTTGGACCATTCAGAAATAGGGGGTAACCGTTTGAGTGCTTGCTCCATCTCAGGGGTAGGACTAGGCCTAAAGGTTTCACTCCTATGCATTCCTAATAAGGGTGGTGCATAAGGAGTAGTGGTTTGTCTGGGAGGTTTTGGTTCCTCTGTAGTACTCCCCAAGGGGTTGGTCAGACGGACTTTCAAGTCTCTAAGATAATTTTTGATCAGATTAAGTTGCAGGTCCACTTTCTTATTAAGCACGTCCAATTTTTCACTAAGGGATAGAATAGAGCTGTTAGTTGTGGTTGCCAATTCTTCTTTTAGGTGTGGAAAGACATAATAAAATCTTCTTGGATTACTGATAAAATATTCTCAATTGTTTGAGTCTGTCTGATCCTACCTTGATTAATTGTATCCAATAACTGTTCTGTGTGTTCTTTAATTTCTTCCATTCCTACCGTCTTTGTTTGGTTATTAATCAATTTGGCTACCACTGAGGTTAATTTATCCATTTGGGTATAAACACCATCCAAATTTTCACAAAAAATTTTGAAATTATGACGCATATCATTAGAAAATGAAGTAATTACATCAGAGGTTTGTTTGGACTCAGATTAGAAGCTAATTGTTGCAAAACTTTTTCCATTTTTGAGCTAGGGATATGATCTGATCCCAGTCTTTCTTTCCCTTTGGCTTGGGATGGGAAGAGGATCTCTTCTTTCCTGATCCTTTGCCTTTCAGTTGAGCTAATTGATCCCAAGGATTCCACTTTTCTGAATAGGATTCTACCTCTTTCCTTGGAATCATTTTCTGAAGAGCTATCTGGGTGGCTTTTTCCTGGGAGATTATCTTTTTCATAGACACCATTTCCTCCTTGGCTTGGGCTTCTTTGAATTCTACCCCATATTTCATGTGCTCTGTGACTAAGTCTTTGATCCTGGCCTCCTTGGCCAGATTCTGCTGGGGTGGCTGCAGGGAATCTTTTTGTAAAGGAGGGTGGATTGATTCTGCTACCTTCTCCAGCTCTAGGTTGGGAGAGGGCAGAAGTGATTGGTGCTGCTCCTTGTCCATCAACATTTGATTCACGGGTTCTAGTCCCTTCATGGTTGTCCTTATTGGTGGTCTCACGGTTACTGAGAGCTGTTGGCAAAGATCCATAGGATGGAATTCTTCCTGAGGCTCTTGTGTTACTTCTAGTCATTTTTAGAATGATAGGTTTATAAGTATTTTACAGAAAAAATCCGTAAAAATAAGTTTTATTCAAAATTTACTTGAATTGATGTTCAAAGTTACCAAGACCTTATTGGGGGTTCAATTGATCCTTAGTAGATAATCCTACGGGGTCTTGGTGTGTTCCTATGAGGTTTCACCTGCCCAATCAATATTTTCAGGGTTTCCAGAGATATCTGCGATTTCCTGATCCAATAAATCAACTTCAGTGGCGATGCTTTCTGGTACAGGAGGGTTCACTGATAAAAAAGTGTATTTTGTTGGTTAATAAAATATATCAATATTATTTTTTTTAAAAAAATAATATGGTAATAAAATTTGTATACTTACTTTTATATTTCAAAAAGTAATTTATACAGTATTTTTTCCAAGCTTTATGTTTCCTTAATAGATCCAGAAAGTTGATACGCCTCTCAAGATCTTCTTGTTCAAG
The DNA here is from genome assembly GCA_025617555.3 of Puccinia polysora. NCBI lineage: Eukaryota > Fungi > Basidiomycota > Pucciniomycetes > Pucciniales > Pucciniaceae > Puccinia > Puccinia polysora. The sequence continues at coordinate 9,793,504 of CM062623.1, read as the reverse complement.
GAATTTATCTAAGTGTTTACGTGCAGAAGAGATATTAAGTTGCTCAGCTTGAGTTAAAGCTTTCCAACCAGTAGGTTTATAATTTTTAATATATTCTTCTGTTCTTATCTTTAAAAGATTTAAATAATAGATTATTAATTCTGCATTGGTTTTTAAATCCACTGCAAAAGAATTTAATGATAAATCATGGTTATAAAGTCAGATAAATTTATCTTTGATTATATTTTTTCGTGAAATGTCTGGTCCAAGGTATTAATTATAATAAAATGAAATATTTCCTGGCCAGACCCCCAATTTTCAGCCTCCTGGATGCCAAGACCCTTGCTATCCTTTAGCTGCCAGAGGTGTTAGAATAAATAATAAATATATTATTTAATAAATGCAGCCAAAATCCGTAAAATATTTGGATTAAGCTTTTGCAAGGTTAAGTGGTTTGGTTATGGTTTATTTCTTTGAATCAATATGAATAAATTGATTATTAAATATTTTTACAGAGGGGCCACAATTATATCGGGGATCTTTAACACCTCTCTTCAGGGATTTCAGTATCAAAACACATAGTCCTGGTTACTTTGGGCTCTTTAGTTTAAAGGATATTTTACCCAAAGATAATATTTATATAAAATACACGGTGGAGTGGAAGGTCCTTGTAGCCAAGATGCCACAACAGAGAAAGGATAATAAAATCACTGGTATATTATTAAATCCTTTGGGTAACTTTTTGAGACGTTCACTGATGGGTTAAACGTGTATACTGGGGTTATAAAGTTGTTTAGCAGTTTTAATTGATATAAAAGAGGTTGAGGACAGATATTATTGATCAGACTTGGCAATAAATCACTTAATTATCTCTTATAAGTACTTTATTACCTTGGCACGGTGTCTGGATATGAATATAACTGGGTCTCTGCCCATCAATATCCTCAAAAGAGCTCTTGATTTATAGCTTTTGGAGTCCCAACATTGTCCTTCTGAGGGGTACAGGGGCTCAAAGGGACGGACACTAAGGCTAACAGGGTAACCAGGGGTAGCTTTTCATGTGTTCTTGGTGCTATAGCACGGGTAGCATTTAATTCCTCAGGTTATGGGAATTATTATACTTCATAATAGGTATTAGGACGTGTGAATAACACTAATCAATCCCATTTATGTATTATTTAATTAATTATCCTTAGTAAATGTTCCCACTAATTTAATAATTATATAAATAGACATTTCTACTGCCATCTTGATGTCAGGTAAGTTCTCATTATGTATTATATATCTGGAGTAAAATTCATGATATTGATTTTACTCCTTATTTTCGAGTTCCAGTTGATTTACTAAGGTAATTACTTAAAAATATAAGTCATGGGAATTCATGTAATATTTCTACATTATTAGTTTTTTAAGTATGTCACAAAGATATTGATGTCTAGAAATTCTCATAAAAGTATATTAAAGTATTTTAATATATTTTTAGCAGTTTTCATTGTCTTATTTTCGACATTCTTGGTACTTTGAATTATATTAAATAAAAAATATGTATAAGGATTATTCAAATATTTTTATATAATATTATGTATATTTAGACTATCTACTATCCACAGGAACATTTATTACATATGTATAATGTTCCCATGTGGGTTGTAGCATGTTTACACAGTACCTGAGCCTCTCAGGCCGCCTGTCACTCTGTCAACCTGTAGTCCCGCGCCTGCATACTTGTCAGAGGCCCGGGGCTGCGTACACAAACTTGACGGAATGACAGGGCTGTATTTCAGCCGCGCGCGGGTGCATTGGCTGCCGCGGCTGCGTGCAGGAATCGTGACAAAACACATTTCCATCTGTAACTCATAAAATATACACAACACCTCAATTCTGACTGAATTTTAGGTGTGAAAACTATATGTGACAATGTGTGTGAAATATTTAATTGAACAAAAACTCAATAGTGGAGACGTAGTATTTTGGTCTTTCTTTCCTTAATAATTTAAAATTATAAGGAGTTGGATTTAAAGGGTGGGGTCAGTGAGTGACCCTACCTAATTTTGGGTGGAAACTCCATTTCTGTAATAACATTTATGGTTTTCCTATTCCTTCTTAGGTTAAATGTATTATTATTATTTTTGTGTTATTGTTTGTTATTTTTGCAGCTTTCTCTGCAATAGTAGCAAGCTGACACTCTCTATGTGCCCTGAGAAGCTCATTTTCACCCCAAAAAGGTATTTGTACAGACCTTCTTTGGCTCATTCAACCTAAGAATTTACCAGTTATTACCCAGAAATCTTGACATCCATGATCAATTGCTTGAAAGAGTTTAAGAAAGTGATATATGGCCCTAGTCTGATTTATTTTGAATAATTCTAAAACCCTTTACTTTTTTATTTGAAGTTTAGTCAGAAAAAAACCTGAACTCCTGCAATGAAAAACTTCAACTGAACCACATTTATTAATTGCTTAAAAATTAATTAATCTCTCTATTATTTTCTGGATTTTTTTTATGTGATTGCCCTGACAGCTTATCTGGATAATCCCTCTGAAGAGGCCACTATTATTGCCAAGGTCTTATACTTTCCAAAGTGACCCCTTGAAGAGAGGTAGTTTTCTTGTGAAGATCCCCAGTATTATAACACTGTTGCCCCTATTTCTATGAAATATTAAAAAAAATGTTTAACCAAACCACTATGAACTTTGCATTTTCTCATAAAATATCCAGTCTTAAGCATTTTAAGTTTTTATTCATTTAATTGTTATCATTATAAATATTCCAAAACAACTAACAATTTCTATAGCTAAAGGACTTCAATGTTCCTGGTATCAGAAATCTGGAAGGTATCCTGTGATTAATTACTGGTAAGTAAGTTATTTTTCTTGTGCCCAGGCTTATGTGAAGTCTTGCCCGGCCATATCCAAAATTCCAGTTTGGTATAGACTGTGGCTTTTATTTACCATTAATATAGGTTACATTCAGAACCTTTAAACCAAACCATATAAAAATTTCACTTTCTCATGTTACCCTTATTCTTTTGGAACTTCCACTGTGTTTATTTTTGGGAATATTATTATTGCATCACTGCATCACTTTCTGTAGCTGAAGAACATCAAGTTTCCTGGAATTGGAAAGCTGAAAAATTTGATGAGAAATCTTGAAGGATAAATATCATTTATATTTTTTAAAGAAGATTGTGTAAGCCTCCTTGATAACTTCTAACTACCAGAGGTGATTGAGTTTAGCATGAACAAATTATTCAAAATAATGCAGCCATGATCTGTATTTTTATGTATACAGAAAATGCAAGAGGGATTGGTTTTATGATTGGTGATGATTATTAATTAATAAATTAATTGATAAATGAAAGGAGGGGCCACAGTACTGTACTGGGGGCCTTTAACACCTCTTGTTCAGGATATTAAATTTGTAAAAAGTATACCTGGTCTCTTCAAAAACTTTAATAATAATATTAAATGAATTATTTCATGAAAATAATATTTGAAAATATTTGATGGAGTGGCAGAGCCTTGTATCAAAACCACTAAAGCGCAGAGGAGCTATGCATCTCAATGTTTTAGGATTAACTTCCTATGTACCTGCAATAACTTTTACTGATTGGTCTGAAGTCTTATTGTTGGTTTGATGAATTGAAAGAGAATTTTCAGCTCTCTGGTACCAGGAAACTTTCAATTCTTTACTACAGAGATTGATGAAATAATGCAATAATAATATTGCCAAAAACAATCACATAAAAAGCTCAGATTATAAATATTTAAAGAGATAGTGCAAGTTTTAATGGTTTAGTTAAATGTTTTTCAATATGTTATAAAGAAGGGCAAAAGTATTATAATAATGGGAATCTTTACTTCTTTATCAATCTCTTCAGGGGATTAATTTGGACTTTATAGAAACCTGGAATCAATAGGAACCTTGATGAATTACTAGAGAAGGATTTATCCAACTAGTTGGAAATAATTGCTGGGAAAAAAAATAGCGCACAAGAAAAGGCAGGACTGGAATAAATTATTTCTTTGATTAATAAAAACAGGGGTTACCTGCATAGATTCAGATGAAGGGTTTCAGGGAAAGGGTGGGGTTGATTTCTGAATAAAATTCAATGAATAAATAATGGTTTCAGGAATAATTCTAATATAAATCAGGCAGGGCCATAAATCACTTGCTTGAATCTTTAAGAAACTTATCCCGGATGGCAATGTTTCTGGATACAAATTCATCAATTTCTAGGTAACTGTGCAACAATAAGCAAAAGAAGGTCTGTATAAATAACTTTTTGTGGTGGAAAGGAGCCTTCTCAGGGCACATAGAGAGGGTAATGATCAAGTGCTAAAGTTGGAAGGCCAGCCAGGACAGTATTAGCACATCCTCTTGGTGCTTTCAATCAGCTGATCTCAGATCTCCTGAATTTCTGTGTGTTTTTAGCTTCAGGATCTTTTAATATGTTAATTGATTGTTTTGATGATTCTTCACAAATCTTTGATTTGAAAAATCATTATTTCACTAAAGTGATTATTAGTGGGTATTTATTAATTTTTTATCACCTAATGATTAATTTGATAATTTTAAATAATGTTTATGATTATTTCTTGATATGTTTTGTGATCATTAAAGATCTGGATCAGTCTTTGTTGTGATTATCCTCAATTTTTTTTTATAATTAAGACACTTTAGAAATTAGTTTATGCTAATTTCATTTTATAATTTACGTTTCTAGACTATTTACCATGCATGCTTCACGTGATTACGTATGTACAGTGGATCCTTCTAGGTTGCAGCTGTTACTGGTGGTATCATCTGTTAGTTTTGACTTTGAAAGATCTTGATTCATGGATCAGTCAGTTTAATTGTGTAAAGGGCAGGGTCTTCTGCGTGCACAGCAGGATCTGCTGCGTGAATCTAAGGATCTTCTGCATGTGTTAATCTTCTAATTTACGCATACAGGGCAAAGAAGACATACGGGGACTGCGCATGGGAATTTTTACAAAACACATTTCCGTGTGTAACTCCTAAAATATACACAAAACCTCAGTTTTAAATGAGATTTAGATGTGAAACCCATCAGTGAAAACAAGTGTGAGACATTAAATTTGCCAAGAGGTTGCATGATGGTTTCATGATTTTGGTCAATTTTTGTTCAATTATTTAAAATATAAATGAGTAATAATTTAAGAGTGGGGTTGGTGAGTGACCCAACCCAATTTTGGGTGAGGAATCCATTCTTGTAATAATATTCAGTGATTTAAAGCTCCTTCTTAAGTTTATAAATTATTTTGTTATCTATTTATTTTTCTCTACTTTGACAGGTTTCTCTGTCTTTAGTAGCAAGCTGAAATTCCCCCAATCCAAGATATGTCTATACCTGAAAATAATTTTCTGGGCTTGATGTATTTTTCTGGCTCTTCAATTCCTTACTGTTTAGGTCCATGTGGAATGTTGTTTTCAGGAAATCATTCATCTTTATCAGTTGATTCTATTTTATATCTGACTAGGTAAATTCTGACATCTTTTAGTTGGATAATTTCTCTTTTATCTTTTAGGATCTTACTGAATTTTCCTTTTTCTTTATCAGGATCTGCTCCAACTGGTATTTCTGGTGAATGGGATTTCTCTCCTTCTCTATGGTGGAAGTGTTTGATCAAGCTTACTGGGAAGACTGGGGGTTTCCCAGATAGTTCATCACTCAGGATTACTTCAACAGAATTCTTTCCATGGAACCTTTTCATGGTGAAAGTTCCAAAAAGGCAGTCCTAAGTTTTCTATTCAAAGCTAATTTATTAAAGTTGTTTCTAGAAAGTAGGACTTTGTCTTTAATCTTGAAATAAGGTTCTTTTTGGTTATTATGCTATATTTTTTGGTTTTACTCAACAGCTTTCAAATTACTGATACCAGGAAAATTTCAGTCCTTTAGCTAAAGCAAGTGATATTAGTTTTGGAACAACAATAATTCCAAGAAAACACATAAAATTCTCAAAAATATTGATTAAAAGCAAGTCCAAAGTTTGGATTTTGGTTTGATTGAAAATGGTTTAAATATGTTTTTCAAGAGGAGCCACAGTTCATTAAAAACAGGAGATATTTATTGAAACAACCTCTCTTCAAGGGGCTCTTTTGAACCATGTAAATACCTTGGGACAATGAGGTCATAAGTGATTTACTCAAAAGGGGTTTACTCAAGGGGAATGGGTGGACTGGCTGTCTCACAGCACTTATTCCTGGAAGCAAGGGGGAGATAACTTACTAATTTAGCAGGCACTCCAAGATTCTTGCAGGAATTCACGGTTGAAAGGGTCTCAGGACAAAGGTTGGGGATTTTGCTGACATTCTTCAATGGAATTAACAATGGGTTTAGAATTGATAATTATACTATCAGACTGAGGAAATGAATCAATTTTTTATCTTATATAACCAACTGAGCATGGATGGAAATGGGGTCTGGATTGATTACTTAAAAATTACTTGTGTTTAAATCATCAAAATGGAGATGTATATATACCTTTTTTTTTTTGGGTAATACAATCTTCTGAGGGCAGGTAGAGAGTGTTGTTCTTTAGGGAAAAGGTTAGAAGGCTTTCCGAGGCTAGTTTGGCACATATTTGTAGTGCTTTAAATCAGCTAGCCCTTCCTGTGTCACATTTCTATGTGAAATAACTGTCAGAAACTGTTTAAATGTTAATCTATTATTTTTAAAGTTCTGGCCTATTTCTTTACTTTGTATTATTTTGTTTTTTAGTGAGATTAGCAGAATTGAGTATTTGTAGATTAAACACCGTCTTCTGCAAATTTTGGTAATTTTTAATAATTTTTAGGTGAACTTCTTGATATGTTTGGTGGTTCATAAATATTTAAAAATATCAATTACGTGACAAACTTTATTATTATTTCCCTTAATTTATTTGTTTTATACTTTTAATTTAACATTTTTTATTCAATATTCAGAGGTTTCAGACATTCCTCTATCTTTCAGTCAGTTTGCTACATATTCATGATGTATGCATGCAGGTTTTAGTATGTTCCTGCAGTACCTGGATGTCAGGAACGGTGCACTTGTTTCTGATGCGCGCCTGCTTGACAGCTGCGTGTGGGAATCCATCATCCCTGGACAGCAGTATATTGCATGCGATTTACATGACAGGTTCCTAAATATTGAGTTTAAGGCTTGTGTAACCTTGCTGTACTGATGCGGGGCTGCACCCGGGAATTGTGACAAAACACAAATCCACCTGTAACTCCTAAAATATACACAAAAACTCAATTATGATTGAATTTTTGGTGTGAAAACTGTACGTGTCCTCACCTGTGAAATATTAAAATTGCCAAAAGCTGCCATAGTGATTCCGTCGCTTTTTGGTCACTTCTCTTTTAATTATTTAAAAATATTAGGAGTTGGAATTCAAGGGTGGGGTCAGTGAGTGACCCTGCCTTATTTTGGGTGAGGAATCCAAATTTCTAATAATATTTTGGGATTTATCACTCATTTCATTTTTATGATTTCTTAATCTACTTTGACAGGTTTCTATGTACATGTAGCAAGCTGACAACACTTGAACACATTTAGCAGCATGCTTTTTAGCCGTGTCTATCATGTTATTGAAATCAACTGGTTTTGGGTTTATGTTAGTCACCTGTGTTTTGAGATTATCCTTTGGTAACTTAGGGCTCCATCATCTTTACATTTTTTAAGGGGCTTCCTTTGCAGTGGAATCATTGCTGCTTTTATGAACCATTTCATAGGCAGGTAGGAGGCTGACCCAGTCATGGCAGTATCTTTCAGCATCTTTGTATTCCAATTCAAAGCAAAAGAATTGTCTGAGAATTTTTTCTAGGGTTTGGATCATTCTTTCAGCTAATCCATTGGCCTAAGGGTGATAAGCTGTGGAAAAGGCTAAGGTATTTCCTAACATATCATGAAGTTTTCTTCAAAATTCAGAGATGAAACTGGGGTCCCTATCACCAGTAATAACTTTGGGGACCCCCAATTCTACAATGATCCTGTTTGAGAAGAGTAACACTACTTCCATAGCTGTGTGTTCTTTTTGGCTAGGTAGGAACTTAGCTTTCTGAGAAAACATGTCTACTATTACTAGGACTAAGTTGTAGGAGTAAGCTCCTCCAGGGGTTAAACCTGTTACAATGTCTATGTTGATGATCTCCCATCTTTTCTGGGTTTCACTGATGGAGGCCAAACCTCTTTCCAGTGGTTCTGTTATATTTCTGGAATTTTCAAAAGTTATACACATACTTGATGGTGGAATCTCTCCAATTAATCCACCAAGAAGTTTCTTTGACCTTTTCTAAGGTCCTTTCAGAAGATAGGTGTCCAGAGGAACAGTTATCATGAAACTAAGATAGGAAATGTTTGATATGCTCCTCCTTGGTCAGGATTATGAAACTAGAGTTTTGATGCCTAAAGTATACTAAAACATCCCATATAGTGAATCTTCCAGCTCTGTAGGGCTTCAGAAGAGGTTCATTTAGACTTTTAATTAGTTCAGATTGAGGTGAAGTACTTTCCATGATGAAAACTAGAGCCTTCATATCAGATTTATAAGCTTCTTTGATTGAATTGAAAAGGGATTCATCAAGTTCACAGATGCAAATTCCTAGAAGGGTAGGTTGAAGGTCAAACAGTTTAATTTTGAGTATGGGGGATATATCACGGTCTTCTGGATCATGAGCAGGATTTCTAGGTTCATTGGGTAAAGCATTCCTATTCAAGCTTTCAGCATTCTGATGTTTAATCCAAGCTTGGTGGAATATGGTCCATTGTCCTCTGTATTGTTGTATGGCTATCTTCCACCTTTGATTGTGCATGCTGGGATTATTCATATTCATAAGAGTGCTGAAAGAATTACATTCAGTGATTACCAGAAAGTTGGTACATTCCAAGTAATCTTGGAGTTTCTCTTATGCCCAAAAAGGAGCAAAAAATTCCATCTGGCTAGCACCATACCTCTTTTCTGTATCTTTGGATTTACTGGTTATGAAGAGTATATACTTTTCCACTTATTTATCATCCTCTACTATTTCTTGGTGTAGAGCAGCTCCTAGACCTTCCATACTAGCATATATGTATTTTTTGAAGGGAATTGTGCAATCTGGTTAAATCAACACTGGTGCAGTATTCATGCCTATTGTGAGTTCCTCATAGTTCTTCAACCTTTCATGATTCATCTCAAATAATGTGTTGTTTTTACAGATCTCATACAAAAACTTGGTGAGTAAAGCAAACTTGGGTATTTAATTCATGTAGTAGCTGCAAAAACTAACAAAAGACAGGAGTTAATTTTTGTTTTGGGGAATTATTCTGCTCATAAAAGCTTCTATTTTTCTTTCATCAGCAGTTAGCCTTAAACCAGAGGCTATATGTCCCAAAGATTTAAGTTCTCCATATCCAAAGCTAAACTTTTTCATAGATAATTTCAACCCTAATTCAGAAATAGTTTTAAGGAATAGTCTTAATTTTTCCAGGTGAGTGGTCCAGTAATCAGAGCAAATCAAAACTCATCAATATATACAATCATCCATCCTTGTCTGATGAATAAAACTAGAACAGTATCAATCATTCTTTGGAAGTGATCAGGGGGATTATTGATACCACAGGGCATCCTGAGATACTCATATATACCTAGGTGGCATATGATTCTCATGAAATTCTTGCTTTCAGTGCTGATAGGTATTTGGTGAAAAACTTTCAGCATATCCAAGGTAGTAATAAACTTATCCTTTGACAAGTTATGGAGATCATGATCAATCCTTGGTATAGGATAGGGGTCAGCTTGATTATAGTTATTAAGCATTCTAAAGTCTCCAATAATTCTTGAATTATCATTATTCCAAGCTATGATAACAGGTGTGGTGATATCCACTTGTTCATTGTTTCCTAATTTCCATCAAACTTGTAGGTCAATTAATTCCTGAATATGTGTTTAAAGAGCTGCTCTAGAATTTTTACTAGAAGGGAAAGCAGGACTCCTGAGGTTGGGAGGGTAAGGAGGTTTAATTATCAAGGTTACAATCATATCACGTATTTTTATGTTATCAATGGGGAAGTATTTGATACAGAAGGGCGTCTCATTTTCAAATCATACTTGAAGTTTATCCCTCTTTTGTTATTCAGTCAGCTGGCAGTTCAATGCTGCTAGAGAAAAATGCTAAGATGATCTTAGATTTCTAGATGACATAAAACCAGCGGCTAGACAAAGCAGTAGAAAATAAATAAGAAACTAGAGAACACAAAAAAAGATGATGTAGAATGAAAAGAAAACCATACAAGTTAAACCATAATCAAAGGTTAACAGGAAAGGTGGCCATTCGAGTTTGAGAGTGACATTGAGTTGCAATCGGATTGGATAAGGATGGACGTGGTGGTGATAGACTGAGCAGAATGGAGAGTCAGATTTTATGGTTGAAATAAGAGGTTGATTTAGAGTCTTACCAGTCAGAGACTCGTTGTTGAATGAGTTGAGATTGTATGTTGATGAATTAGAATGAGATGTGGAGGTTTGGCAAGAAGGAAACTGAGGGAAGAAAGTTGAGAGACAAAAAAGAGAAGAAAGATGAGAAGAGGAGAGGAGACTGCAAGAAAAGAAAATAAGAAAAGAAACTGAAGATAGGAGAACAAGACAAGAAGGTGAGGCATTTGGGGATTCCCTGTTCCGGGGCAAGGCAAAGCGCGCGCGCGGTGAGCTGATGGTTCCTTGTTGCGGGGTGAGTGTCAAGGCCCACATGGTGGGAGGATTCATGGAAAGTCAACAAAAAATATTCTTGGTTGAAGGTTTCCAAGTGCTTTTCATAAGGAGATTCAGAAGGTTGATAAATGATATTACATATCTGAAAATTCTTGTTCCAGTCACCTCCTAATGAAAAGTATCTATCTTTACTTTGGAACAAATCTAACCCATACAAGAAGAGGGAGTCATTTCCTAGAATGTAGTAGTTACACAATTCATTTTGGAGACCTAAAAAATAAATTTTACATTTGAGAGATCCTTTAGTAAGAGGAAGTATAAGGCCTGTGGTCCATACTCCAATGGCATTAAGGGTTGAGTTTCAGCTGCTGAACTTAGCTTTGGGTACCAGTAGTATGTTCATTTTCCAATTTGGGAAATACTTCTCCAAGTAGGATGAGCCAACCTAGGAACAGAAAGCTCCAATATCCAGGAGTATTCTTACTGGAGAATTCTGGATTAGACAGGTAGCATCACAAGTTTTACCAGAAGTATATATTTAACCGGAAGAAGGCTTAAGGGTCAAATTTTTAGCTTCAGAAACATGTTGAATTGTAATTTTAGGATTCCTTGATTGAGGCAGGTTAAAATCTTTATTTAAAGGATTAATATCCAAATAAGTGTATGTTTACTTCAATGAAATTGATGAGGTTAGTAAAAATTAATCCAAATTCAGAAATGGAAAATGTTAAATTAGTGGCTCTAGTTGTGCAGGAGCCGTGTAGGGCCCCACATGGCCTGTGGGAGTCGTGTAGGGCCCCACACAACCTGTGGGAGTTGTGTAGGGTCCCTCAACGCGTGGGGACCCATAAACTACTCCATATAATTTATAATTTATTATTATTTATTATTTTTATTTATTATTTATTATTTATTATTTATTATTTATTATTTATTATTTATTATTTATTATTTATTATTTATTATTTATTATTTATTATTTATTATTTATTATTTATTATTTATTATTTATTATTTATTATTTATTATTTATTATTTATTATTTATTATTTATTATTTATTATTTATTATTTATTATTTATTATTTATTATTTATTATTTATTATTTATTATTTATTATTTATTATTTATTATTTATTATTTATTATTTATTATTTATTATTTATTATTTATTATTTATTATTTATTATTTATTATTTATTATTTATTATTTATTATTTATTATTTATTATTTATTATTTATTATTTATTATTTATTATTTATTATTTATTATTTATTATTTATTATTTATTATTTATTATTTATTATTTATTATTTATTATTTATTATTTATTATTTATTATTTATTATTTATTATTTATTATTTATTATTTATTATTTATTATTTATTATTTATTATTTATTATTTATTATTTATTATTTATTATTTATTATTTATTATTTATTATTTATTATTTATTATTTATTATTTATTATTTATTATTTATTATTTATTATTTATTATTTATTATTTATTATTTATTATTTATTATTTATTATTTATTATTTATTATTTATTATTTATTATTTATTATTTATTATTTATTATTTATTATTTATTATTTATTATTTATTATTTATTATTTATTATTTATTATTTATTATTTATTATTTATTATTTATTATTTATTATTTATTATTTATTATTTATTATTTATTATTTATTATTTATTATTTATTATTTATTATTTATTATTTATTATTTATTATTTATTATTTATTATTTATTATTTATTATTTATTATTTATTATTTATTATTTATTATTTATTATTTATTATTTATTATTTATTATTTATTATTTATTATTTATTATTTATTATTTATTATTTATTATTTATTATTTATTATTTATTATTTATTATTTATTATTTATTATTTATTATTTATTATTTATTATTTATTATTTATTATTTATTATTTATTATTTATTATTTATTATTTATTATTTATTATTTATTATTTATTATTTATTATTTATTATTTATTATTTATTATTTATTATTTATTATTTATTATTTATTATTTATTATTTATTATTTATTATTTATTATTTATTATTTATTATTTATTATTTATTATTTATTATTTATTATTTATTATTTATTATTTATTATTTATTATTTATTATTTATTATTTATTATTTATTATTTATTATTTATTATTTATTATTTATTATTTATTATTTATTATTTATTATTTATTATTTATTATTTATTATTTATTATTTATTATTTATTATTTATTATTTATTATTTATTATTTATTATTTATTATTTATTATTTATTATTTATTATTTATTATTTATTATTTATTATTTATTATTTATTATTTATTATTTATTATTTATTATTTATTATTTATTATTTATTATTTATTATTTATTATTTATTATTTATTATTTATTATTTATTATTTATTATTTATTATTTATTATTTATTATTTATTATTTATTATTTATTATTTATTATTTATTATTTATTATTTATTATTTATTATTTATTATTTATTATTTATTATTTATTATTTATTATTTATTATTTATTATTTATTATTTATTATTTATTATTTATTATTTATTATTTATTATTTATTATTTATTATTTATTATTTATTATTTATTATTTATTATTTATTATTTATTATTTATTATTTATTATTTATTATTTATTATTTATTATTTATTATTTATTATTTATTATTTATTATTTATTATTTATTATTTATTATTTATTATTTATTATTTATTATTTATTATTTATTATTTATTATTTATTATTTATTATTTATTATTTATTATTTATTATTTATTATTTATTATTTATTATTTATTATTTATTATTTATTATTTATTATTTATTATTTATTATTTATTATTTATTATTTATTATTTATTATTTATTATTTATTATTTATTATTGATTATTGATTATTGATTATTTATTATTTATTATTTATTATTTATTATTTATTATTTATTATTTATTATTTATTATTTATTATTTATTATTTATTATTTATTATTTATTATTTATTATTTATTATTTATTATTTATTATTTATTATTTATTATTTATTATTTATTATTTATTATTTATTATTTATTATTTATTATTTATTATTTATTATTTATTATTTATTATTTATTATTTATTATTTATTATTTATTATTTATTATTTATTATTTATTATTTATTATTTATTATTTATTATTTATTATTTATTATTTATTATTTATTATTTATTATTTATTATTTATTATTTATTATTTATTATTTATTATTTATTATTTATTATTTATTATTCATTATTTATTATTTATTATTTATTATTTATTATTTATTATTTATTATTTATTATTTATTATTTATTATTTATTATTTATTATTTATTATTTATTATTTATTATTTATTATTTATTATTTATTATTTATTATTTATTATTTATTATTTATTATTTATTATTTATTATTTATTATTTATTATTTATTATTTATTATTTATTATTTATTATTTATTATTTATTATTTATTATTTATTATTTATTATTTATTATTTATTATTTATTATTTATTATTTATTATTTATTATTTATTATTTATTATTTATTATTTATTATTTATTATTTATTATTTATTATTTATTATTTATTATTTATTATTTATTATTTATTATTTATTATTTATTATTTATTATTTATTATTTATTATTTATTATTTATTATTTATTATTTATTATTTATTATTTATTATTTATTATTTATTATTTATTATTTATTATTTATTATTTATTATTTATTATTTATTATTTATTATTTATTATTTATTATTTATTATTTATTATTTATTATTTATTATTTATTATTTATTATTTATTATTTATTATTTATTATTTATTATTTATTATTTATTATTTATTATTTATTATTTATTATTTATTATTTATTATTTATTATTTATTATTTATTATTTATTATTTATTATTTATTATTTATTATTTATTATTTATTATTTATTATTTATTATTTATTATTTATTATTTATTATTTATTATTTATTATTTATTATTTATTATTTATTATTTATTATTTATTAGGGGGTATCAAAGTTAACCAAACCCGCCATTTTTTAATGGCGGGTTTCAACCCAAATCCACCATTCCAAACCCGCCATTAAAAATCAAAAAAACCCACTTATTTCAGATCAGAAATGTCAAAGTTAACCTGAAATAAGTGGGTTTTTTCAAATAAAGTATTTAAATGCTTCCACCACCTGTCCGCGTCATACACCCCTGTCTTCCCACCTCCTTCTACCTCCGACCTCATCGGAAAATTTTTTACCCCCACCCTCATCATAAAATTGATTGACCACTCTCATCACTTTATTGCTCTCATCACTTGATCACTCTCATCCACTTCATCACTCTCAAAACTTCATCACTCTCATGACTTAACCGCTCTCATCACTTGATCACTCTCATCCACTTTATCACTCTCAAAACTTCACCACTCTCATCACTTTATTGCTCTCATCACTTGTGTAGCCCCAACTCTTTCAAATGGCCCCTCAGCGAACCTCCCCCCACAAGTCCAATACACCCAAGAGAACATTGCCAAGGAACTCCACCACAAACAATCCTCCCCCATCAGCTTCCAAGGGCTCAAGTCAGCTCAAGAGAGCTGATCACATCATCATGGTAAACTCGCTGAAAATTCCCTCCAACTACAATGCCTGCTTTGGATCCAACAATGAAACACGTGTTGGCCGACCTCAATCCTCTAAGGTCAATGGTTATCTCCTGATGGCCAATGAACTCAAGAACAAAAAAAAAGGTAGGCTGGATCTGTCATCCAAACAGATGAGGGAGCGGTTCAAAAACTATTGAGCCAAGTACAAAAAGGCCCACTCCATGTCTATCTCCACTGGCTTTGGTATCACCAACTTGGACAAAGCCAAAGGAATCAACTCGGTGGTTGATAAGTTGGACTCCATTTGTCCTTTTTATATTCAAATGGATGAAATCTTTGGAAAGAAGGCCAATATCACCCCCCTAGCTGCTTTTGATGCCCAACAATCCAATTCCGTTGATGCCGAGGACTTGGCTGGGGATGCTCAGCCTACCAACGGGGACCTTGATGAAACCTTGGCCTTGGAGTGGCCCCCATCTGATGACAAGGAGGATATTCAAACACAATTGGCTCCAATAACTTCTACTTTGGTATTGATTGATCAGTCAATCCCAACCTTGGACCCCTCACTTCCTTCTTTTGATTGCTCTCTTCCTGGGGCAGAACAACTGGAGAACTTGCCCAATGAGGAGGATGTTATTCCTGGATCACCGTTGCCATCAACATCTGCTCAAGTAAGGAACTAAATTGTTTTTGATTCTGTCTGGTTGTTCATGACTGATTTACATTGTAAAAAAACAGGCTCATCCATTTTTGATTGGCCGAAAACTCAAGCCAATGGGGCCTCCCACATCACCTTCAAATACTAGTGAGGACTTTCAGACTCAAACCTCCTCTGCCAAGGGTAAGCAAAAGGCCTCCAATTCCA
This sequence comes from Puccinia polysora, assembly GCA_025617555.3. Lineage (NCBI taxonomy): Eukaryota > Fungi > Basidiomycota > Pucciniomycetes > Pucciniales > Pucciniaceae > Puccinia > Puccinia polysora. Next base: position 9,777,227 of record CM062623.1, on the reverse strand, counting down.
TCAATGTCAACCCCAAAATTCATAAAAAGAGGAGAAACACTTCCAGTTTTTCGGGCTTTGAAGAAATCATGGAGAAGCAAGATTCATGTAAGTTGATTGATTCAATATCCTTGCTTTCAAAATCATGCTCATTGCCATTCCACTCCAAAAAAAAGTGAAATAACAAATTGAATCAGATAAACTTCAGTTTGAAAAGCAAAAGTGGGATCGCCAACTGGCCATGGATGTTCAAAAGCAGCAAGCCGAGACTTTGGATAATCAAAAAAAATTGGATTCTGAGTGGAGGTTGAAACAAGCTGAGCTAGAGTTTCAAAAAGAGGAAAAGGAGAAGGATTGGCAGCAAGTGCAACTGGAAAAGGAGAGGGAACAACGGGCAAACAAAAAAAAGCATAAGGTATCAGTAGCTTTGGCTTGCATTTGCAGTGGTAGATCGGTAGAAGAAATACAGAAGATTACTCAAATGCTGGGCTTTTAAATATATTTGCATGGATTAAAGAAAAACAAATTATTTTTTACTACAACAACCTTTGAGAGCATTCTTAACCCCACCAATATACAAATCTTTTTTGTTTTTATTGATATTTTTTTCTCTAGAGTAAATTTGGCCGTTTTTCATGTCCCTACAAGTGCTCTGAGTTTTTTTATTAATTTGGAGTGACATGGCCATTCTGGTATGGGTTGCTGTGTCCACAGCTGGAAAGGTACAGTGCTTGTACTTGTTAGCCACCCAAACCATTTTGATTATACCTTTTTGCTTGAAATCAATTCCAAAGCCAAGGTCAGGAAAAATCAATTGACCTTCCAAAACTTGATATTCATGCGTATCTTCAATAAGTCAACCATTTGATTTTTTGGTTGGGACCACAAGTAAAAAGGAATAGCCAGAGATGTCGCCTTTGTCAATATGAGGAGAATTGTAAAAAGAATCCAAGGTGAAAGTGAGGTGTGGGGAGCAATCAAAAGGTGTAGGCTTGGAACCAAATTCCAACGAAGAGAAAGAGGGGATGTTGCTGTCCTTCATGGTATCACGGTTTGATTCAAAGGCAAGTTTGGCCAAATTACAAAACATTTGTCCTAAAATTCGGGATACTTTGGCGGCCTTCAGGTTGAGGACAGCGTACTCTTGAGGAGAAGATCTAATGGATGATTTCTTCACATAATGTCCGAATAACTCCAAGGGTTCATTTATTTTTGCCAACCAATTGCCCACATTTTTCCACCCCAAGATCTTGAGGGACCAACCAGGTTGAAAAATTTTTTTGAACAGTGAAGGAATTTTGTCCCAAAGTTGATATCTTTCTTATCTTGCTCAGATAGTCAATCCAAAGGCACAAATTCAATGACGGCAACCAGAGCATGGTGATCAGATTGGTCAAGAACAATAACTTTTCCATGGTGGAAGAAGTGGAAAGCCCCAATTTTCTGTTTTGCTTGCTTAAATTCTTCCTGGGTGGGTTTTTGAGGGTTGTTTTTCTTTTCAGCCATGATAGCAGGGTACAGATCCAAAGGGCATAGCTTTTGTCTAGACCAGGCAAACTTTTCCTTGATCAAGTTGTCAGTCACTTCCAAAGGAATTTCCAATTCCCTCATTTGAGCCCTCCTTTTTCTACGATTCCTCTGCTTTCCACCTCTCTTTATGTTTTTCATACCATCTCCTTCCATCTTTCTCCCTCCCAGGCACTTGCTGCACCCAAGGTGAGGATAAAGGTGAAATTTGAATGGATGTATAACATTTTGAGTTTGGTAGGCAGTGAAGGAATCAATATCAAAAAAGGGGTTGGACAAACAAAAAGACCGGTCAAAAAAATAAAAAAAAAAAATGTCAGCAACGTTCTCATTATTAGCAACAAACGGTGGGATTAAAAAAATAAAAAAGAGATGAAAATCAACAATTCCTCTGCTTGCCACCTCTCTTTATGTTTTTCATACCATCTCCTTCCATCTTTCTCCCTCCCAGGCACTTGCTGCACCCGAGGTGAGGATCAAGGTGACATTTGAATGGATGTATAACATTTTGAGTTCGCTAGGCAGTGAAGGAATTGATAGATATCAAAAGAATAGAATAAGCTGGGGAGGAGTGGTAATGATGAGGAGGCGCGGCCGGCATCATACTAGGCAAACCAGACTGTCCCAGGACGTAGCTCGGTTGGCGTAAGACTTTAGAGAATGTGTTCTGGCAGAGCTAGAAAACCTAAAAAAAAAAGAAAAAAAACAAAGGGAAAGTCAGTTCCTGGACCCTACAAAAACCCTGCATCAATTGGCCCAAACAATTGGCCAATCAATTGCGAATCAATTGCTTGATTGATTGCCAATTGATTGGCCCATTGATTTGCAATTGATCGAGCAATCTATTGGCAATTTGTTGAGCGATTGATTGCGAATCAATTGGCAATTGATCGCTTGATCAATTCGCAATTGATCGAGCAATCGATTGCTCATTGATTGCTCAATCGATTGCTCATCAATCGCTCGATCCATGAGAGGAGGAATTGGAGGAGGGGAGGGGCTCACCTTGATGGGTTGAGAGATCAATTCAGGGGGGGACTAAAGGTTGAATGATCAAAGGATCAGCAACTGGTGAGGGGAAGGAAGAGGAAGAGGGTGGAGGGGGCAATTGATTGAGCGATCGATTGCTCATCAATTGCTCAATCAATGAGAGGAGGAATTGGAGGAGGGGAGGGGCTCACCTTGATGGATTGAGAGATCAATTCAGGGGGGGACTAAAGGTTGAATGATCAATGGATCAGCAACTGGTGAGGGGAAGGAAGAGGAAGAGGGTGGAGGGGGCAATTGATTGAGCAATTGATTGCTCATCAATTGCTCAATCAATGAGAGGAGGAATTGGAGGAGGGGAGGGGCTCACCTTGATGGATTGAGAGATCAATTCAGGGGGGGACTAAAGGTTGAATGATCAAAGGATCAGCAACTGGTGAGGGGAAGGAAGAGGAAGAGGGTGGAGGGGGCAATTGATTGAGCGATTGATTTGCAATCAATCGCTCGATTGATGAGAGGAGGAATTGGAGGAGGGGAGGGGCTCACCTTGATGGATTGAGAAATGGATTCAGGGGGGGACTAAAGGTTGAATGATCAAAGGATCAGCAACTGGTGAGGGGAAGGAAGAGGAAGAGGGTGGAGGGGGCTTACCAGGATTAGGAGGAGGGGATTCAGTGAGTGAGGTGAGATGAGGTGGTGGTGGTGAGTAAGGTGGTGGTGATGAGTGAGGTGGTTTGGTGAGGAGGAGGCAGGGTTTGACCGGTGAGTGAGTGGGGTGAGGTTGAAGGGGTTGAGTGGTGAGGGGGAGGGGGGTGGCATTTGGTGAGTGGCAGGGTTTGAGGTGGAGGTGTTTTTGGATTCAAGTCCACTAAAAAAAATATAAAAAAAAAACTCAGCCTATGAATCTTGGGTGAAAAAACAAAACCAAAAAAATGCCGTGAAGGGAACTTTTACCAATTTCAAAATCAAAAATTACTCATCAAAGCAAGCAAGGGTGAGAGGAAGAATCTTCTCTCTCATAGAAGAAGATGAGGGACCAGATGAGACAGGGATGACTTGAGGCGGATCAGGAATATCATCTTGGAATATTTTGTCCCAGTCATCTTTGATGTAGGCCAAAAGGTTTTGAAGGATTACACAAGTGATTATCCAGTTGATGAGGAACCTCATATCTTTGGAAAATTGGAGCTGGTTTTGCATCTCCCGTAAGCTGGCCCATCTTCCTTTCAGAATTCCTATGGCATGCTCAATCCGAACTTGTGATTGGGCAAGATGATAGTTAAAATTGGTTTTTCCTTGATCATTGGACAAAACATTCCGGTATGCTGGAACTACATATCCCCCACTATCATAAGCCAAATCGGCCAGAAGGTATTGATCTTGGTCAAAGTAGATCTCTGGTTGTTGGGAAATCCGCATCCAATTGAAAACATATGAATCATGACAAGAACCTGGAAGGCCAGCATGGAGGGAGATGAACTTCTTGTTGTTATTGCAAACAAGTTGTAGTGCCACGGAGTATCTAAACAAAGAGATGGAACATATTTGGTCAGTTTGTGATCCAAAGTTTTATCATAGCAATTGGAAAAGAAATGAATCAATTGCCTTTTTTTACAATCAAAATAGTGGTTGCCATCTAGGTTGGGTTTTTGACTCAAGGGGATGGTGGTTCCATCAATGAAACCAATGCAACCAGGAAAGCCTTCTGTCTCCATTACTTGAGATATCTCCTAGCGTTCTTCTTTGGTTGGCCATGAAAGGACCAAGCAACGGAAAGAAAATATAGAAATCATGACTCTTTTGGTGTATAAGTCAATGCTTCCTTAACTGACTGAGAATAGATTTTCCAATTGATGGATTGCTGCTCCATTTCCATTTGACCCCAATCTACAAAGAGCAACGGCAAGTTGAATGGCTGGATCACTTTGAGGATTGCAAGAATTGTTCTGGAAGATGTGGTGGTCTTCAATCATTGCCAAAAGTTTCGTGAAAGAAGGCAACAAAGTTCGGAACAGTTGCTGGAAGCTTAAGTCAGGGATGAGATAAAGCTTTTGCCTTTCATACATAGGGTTATGGAGAGTGTGTATTCTTGGAACCATGTATCGCTTTGCCAACAGAGAATTCAAAGCCAACCAAGTTGATTCCAAATCAGAGTCTGAATCAGAGTCTGAATGGGAGTCAAAAAGTAGCAAAAGTTCAGTCAGCTTTTTTGCGTTTTCAACTTGCTGGCGGGATGTTTGATTGGACATGTTGAGAAAGGTGGTGAGTGATGTGGGGTGATGAGATGATGATGGGATTTGTGTGAAGATGGGTATGTGAAGGTATGTGAAAAACAATAGAGATGTGTGTGATGCAATGGAGATGGGAACGGTATGGATTTGCTGATGCGGATGGGTGTTTTTGATGTGATGGATGGTGGATGGATGATGATGCATAAATGGCGGGTTTAATGGCGTGTTTGATCATTGAAATACGCCATTTTCATGAAACACACCATTTTGAAATACACCAGTTAGGGGGTATGTGTATTTCAGAAACCCACCATTAAAAACGGCGGGTTTTGTCAAGACAAATGGTGGTTTCTAATGGCGGGTTCGCTAACTTTGATACGCCCTATTATTTATTATTTATTATTTATTCTTGATAATTTATTATTTATTATTTATTATTTATTATTTATTATTTATTATTTATTATTTATTATTTATTATTTATTATTTATTATTTATTATTTATTATTTATTATTTATTATTTATTATTTATTATTTATTATTTATTATTTATTATTTATTATTTATTATTTATTATTTATTATTTATTATTTATTATTTATTATTTATTATTTATTATTTATTATTTATTATTTATTATTTATTATTTATTATTTATTATTTATTATTTATTATTTATTATTTATTATTTATTATTTATTATTTATTATTTATTATTTATTATTTATTATTTATTATTTATTATTTATTATTTATTATTTATTATTTATTATTTATTATTTATTATTTATTATTTATTATTTATTATTTATTATTTATTATTTATTATTTATTATTTATTATTTATTATTTATTATTTATTATTTATTATTTATTATTTATTATTTATTATTTATTATTTATTATTTATTATTTATTATTTATTATTTATTATTTATTATTTATTATTTATTATTTATTATTTATTATTTATTATTTATTATTTATTATTTATTATTTATTATTTATTATTTATTATTTATTATTTATTATTTATTATTTATTATTTATTATTTATTATTTATTATTTATTATTTATTATTTATTATTTATTATTTATTATTTATTATTTATTATTTATTATTTATTATTTATTATTTATTATTTATTATTTATTATTTATTATTTATTATTTATTATTTATTATTTATTATTTATTATTTATTATTTATTATTTATTATTTATTATTTATTATTTATTATTTATTATTTATTATTTATTATTTATTATTTATTATTTATTATTTATTATTTATTATTTATTATTTATTATTTATTATTTATTATTTATTATTTATTATTTATTATTTATTATTTATTATTTATTATTTATTATTTATTATTTATTATTTATTATTTATTATTTATTATTTATTATTTATTATTTATTATTTATTATTTATTATTTATTATTTATTATTTATTATTTATTATTTATTATTTATTATTTATTATTTATTATTTATTATTTATTATTTATTATTTATTATTTATTATTTATTATTTATTATTTATTATTTATTATTTATTATTTATTATTTATTATTTATTATTTATTATTTATTATTTATTATTTATTATTTATTATTTATTATTTATTATTTATTATTTATTATTTATTATTTATTATTTATTATTTATTATTTATTATTTATTATTTATTATTTATTATTTATTATTTATTATTTATTATTTATTATTTATTATTTATTATTTATTATTTATTATTTATTATTTATTATTTATTATTTATTATTTATTATTTATTATTTATTATTTATTATTTATTATTTATTATTTATTATTTATTATTTATTATTTATTATTTATTATTTATTATTTATTATTTATTATTTATTATTTATTATTTATTATTTATTATTTATTATTTATTATTTATTATTTATTATTTATTATTTATTATTTATTATTTATTATTTATTATTTATTATTTATTATTTATTATTTATTATTTATTATTTATTATTTATTATTTATTATTTATTATTTATTATTTATTATTTATTATTTATTATTTATTATTTATTATTTATTATTTATTATTTATTATTTATTATTTATTATTTATTATTTATTATTTATTATTTATTATTTATTATTTATTATTTATTATTTATTATTTATTATTTATTTATTATATATTCTTTATTCTTTATTCTTTATTTTTTATTTTTTATTTTTTATAATTTATAATTTATAATTTATAATTTATTAGTCATTATTTATTATTTAGTGGAGGCTACACAACTTGATTTTAATTGTTTAGCGTGCCACACAGCGGATTTTAGTTGTGTACCATTCCACATAACCCATTTGAGCTGTGTAGCATGCCACATGGCTCATTTGAGCCATGTAGGGTGCCACATGGCCCATTAAGCCATAGTTGTGTTACAGAGGTGTGTACACGAATCAATGAGCCGTGAATTTAACATTTCCCTTCAGAAATTGATACATCATTGTCATCATATTGGTGATCAGGGTTGTTGTCATACTCCTCTCATTAAATGGGATTAATCCTTCTCCTAGTTTTTGGATAATCAGGTCTGATATTTACTGTCTGGATGGGGTTCCAGCATACCTTCTCCTTAGGTTCTGAAGTTTTCATAACCTCAAGAGTAGTAGGATTAGGGACAGATTCCTTAGATTTGGAATTTTATTCTTCCTTATTCATTATATTCAGATCTCTAGCTTTGTTGACCTTTTTATATAGAGCATTCATGTCAATAGTCTCTTACAACACAAAAATCAGTGTAGAAATGTCAGAGTTCATGGGAATTCTGCATCTTAAACTCTGGCTAAGATTTCCTGGGAATATTTTTAGAATTCTATCATTTAATTCTTAATTATCAGCATCAGGGTAGAGAATTTTTAAATTTCTTTTCTGGCCAAGACACTGTTTGTGGGGTTGACCCTTAGATGGGTCAAATAGGCACATCACAAAGATCTTAATCATTTTTCTTTTGCATGTCCTAGCTCCAAAATTTTCTCTTATCAGTACTTTTCAGAAATTCCAACATAAAGAAGCTACTTCTTCCCTTTGAATATTAAACCAATCAAGGGCTACTCCTTCAAATAATCTGGGTAGTTTTAACACAGAAACAGTTTCAGGGATTTCATAAGAAGCAAGATTGTAATCAATAAAATAAATAAAGCTGATATGGTTGTATTCACCTTATCCTGAGAACTTGGGCCATTCAGTTATAGGAGGGAGTTAATTCAAAGCTTCCTCAATTTAAGGGGTAGGACTGGGCCTGTAAGATTCATGCCTAAGAACATTGGATCTAGAGGGCATACTAGGGATAGCCGTAAGTCTGGTAGATCTTTTATCCTCCAGATAAATTGATAATGGATTAGTCCTGTTGAATTAATGATCTCTCAAATAATTCTTGATCATACCTAATTCCAGATCAAGTTTGTTATTTAACAAGTCTATTTTCTTGATTAAATGGGGAGAAGGAGTTTGAGTAGTTTTATTAAATAATTCTCAAATATGCTAAACGGATAAAAGGAGTTCATTTTGGATTGAAGAATAAGGGGAGTATATGTGCCTGATTAGAGTTAATTAGTTCATATTCATATTTTTTTTAAATTTCTTCAAATCATTATCATGGCTCCTGGTTTGAACAAATTGGGATTGGGCTATTTTTTTAATGCTTAAATTTGACTTATCCAATTGCTCATATATGCCCTGAAGATTGGTGCTTAAAACTTTAAAATTATGAGTAGTATCAATTGTAAAGGATTTAAAATTATTTAAATCTAATTGGGGTACACGTTCTTCATTTTCTGGGGTAGAGATATAATTTTGTCCCAGTCTTTTGACCCTTTTGACATCTGATGAGCTGAAGAAATCTTCTTTTTGGGGTCCTTTAACTTTAAGCCGGCTAATTGATCCCAAGGATTCAAACTCTGCATGTAGGATTCTACCTCTTTTTTTGGGACCAGCTTTTGATGGGTTATCTTTGATTTTTTTGACAGAGAAATTTCCCTTCTCATGGTAAAATTTCTTCCTGGGACTGAGCCAAATTGAAATTTTACCAATGATAAACAAGTTCTTTTACCAATTTTTTGACTCTTTCCTCTTTTGCTGGGTCCAGCTGGGGTGGAATAATTTGAGCTTCACCCGCCGGGAAACAAGGTGAGTGGCAAGGGAGGACTCTCCAGCATTGAGTTTGTTGTTGCCATTGTCTTGTGTGATGCTTGGGTTACAGGTTTCAGTCCCCTCATTGCAGTTTCAACTGGATTCCTTGTGCGCGCAGTTTCCTCAGGCAAAGATCCATAGAAAGGGGCTTTGCTGCTTTCATGGGTTTTGCGCCTGTTTTGCAACATAACACAAAGAATGTGTAAGTTTTGTCATAACTTTTGCAAAACTAATGAAAAAATAATAATAATTTTTTTTGTGTTTTTATTATTTTTAAAAATTTTCTATCAGGAGTTGATCTCACTTATGTTCAGTGTCAAGGGTACCAAGACTTGGTTAGGGTCAATACCATCCTTAGGGGGTATTCCAGGCGGTTCTGAATGAGTACCAATCAGATCTTGAGACAAACCCACAGATAACAGCTCTTGGGGGTGGTCAAGCAAGTCCTGCTGAATCAAATCGCCAATATCAAACGTGGAATCCCGTTAAAAAAGGATAGAAAAATAAAAATATAAGTTTTTATATATATTTTAAGGGTAATGTTAAATTCACAACTCCTTGAGTCTTGTACACAACTCAAATGGGCCGTTTGGAGTTGTGTACAAAACTGAAATGGGCCGTGTGGAGTTTTGTACACGACTCAAATGGGCTGTGTGGAGTTGTTTACACACCTCTACTAGGCTGTGTGGCACGCTGCACAAATCAAATGGGCCATGTGGCATGCTACATGACTCAAATGAGCCATGTGGGATGCTACACAACTCAAACGGGCTGTGTGGCATGCTACCCAACTCAAATGGGCGGTCTGGCACGCTAAAAAACTAAAATCAAGTTGTGTAGCCTCCACTAAATAATAAAAATGAATAATAAATAATAATAATAAATAATAAATTATATATAATAAATAATAAATTATATATAACAAATAGTAAACTATATATAATAAATAATAAACAATAAATAAGAAATAGGGAAATCTTAAATTCACCGCTCATTGAGTCATGTACACAACTCTGTGCACAACTCAAAGAGTTGTATACATGGCTCAATGGGTCGTGTGGCACCCTAAACAACTCAAATGAGTCGTGTGGCATGCTACACAACTCAAATGGGCCGTGTGGGATGCTTTATAACTCAAATAAGCTGTGTGGCATGCTACAAAACTCAAATTGGCCGTGTGGCATGCTAAAAAACTCAAATGAGAAATGTGGAAAGCTACACAACTCAAATGGGCCGTGTGTCATGCTACATGTCCCATTTGAGTTGTGTGGCACACTAAATGACTAAAATAAAGTTGGGTAGCCTCCACTAAATAATGAATAATGAATAAGAAATTATAAATTATAAATTATAAATTATAAATTATAAATTATAAATTATAAATTATAAATTATAAATTATAAATTATAAATTATAAATTATAAATTATAAATTATAAATTATAAATTATAAATTATAAATTATAAATTATAAATTATAAATTATAAATTATAAATTATAAATTATAAATTATAAATAATAAATAACAAATTATATATAATAAATAATAAATAATAAATAATAAGCAACAAACAATAAATAATAAATAATAATAAATTATAAATTATAAATTATATGTAGGAGTGTATGGGCCCTACAAAACTCCCAAAGGTTGTGTGGGACCCTACACAGCTCCTACAGGCCATGTGGGGCCCAACATGGCTGCCACACAACTGAAGCCATGAATTTAACATTACCCTAATAAATAATAAATAATAAATAATAAATAATAAGTAATAAATAATAAATAATGAATAATAAATAATAAATAATAAATAATAAATAATAAATAATAAATAATAAATAATAAATAATAAATAATAAATAATAAATAATAAATAATAAATAATAAATAATAAATAATAAATAATAAATAATAAATAATAAATAATAAATAATAAATAATAAATAATAAATAATAAATAATAAATAATAAATAATAAATAATAAATAATAAATAATAAATAATAAATAATAAATAATAAATAATAAATAATAAATAATAAATAATAAATAATAAATAATAAATAATAAATAATAAATAATAAATAATAAATAATAAATAATAAATAATAAATAATAAATAATAAATAATAAATAATAAATAATAAATAATAAATAATAAATAATAAATAATAAATAATAAATAATAAATAATAAATAAAAAATAATAAATAACAAATAATAAATAATCAATAATCAGTAATAAATAATAAATGATAAACAATAAAGAATAAATAATAAATAATATGGTTGTGTAAAGGGGTACAAAAATCAAAAATTCCCATGAAGGGGAGTATATGACCCCCCAGGTGTTGCATGTGTTGATAACAACCCTTTGGAGTAGTATATGGGCCCCCACAGATTGTGTGGGGCCCTACACAACTCCCACAGATTGTGTGGGGCCCTACACAACTACCACAGGTTGTGTGGGGCCCTACACAACTCCCACCGGTTGTGTGGGGCCCTACACAACTCCCACAGGTTGTGTGGGGCCCTGAACAACTACCACAGGTCATGTGGGGCCCTACACAACTCCCACAGGTTGTGTGGGTCCCTACACGACTCCCACACGACTGGAGTTGTGAATTTATCATCAACCTTATTGTAATTTTTCTGTAATTTTTTTATAATTTTATAAAAAAAGAATTTCAAAATAACTTTTGTGATTTTAATTTTAATTTTTCTTATTTCTCTTCCTCAAGAGACTAAGTTTTCCATAATATAAACCCTTTTTTTCCTTAATAAAGAATCCAAATAAATATTTGTTTCTAAATCCAGATCCTTTTCTTTTATTACTTGTTGTTTGTAAAAAGAAGCTTTTCCTGTTTTTTATCATGAGTTAAAGAATTGGGCACCAAATTGAAAATTTTTTCTTATTTTTTCTCTTTAAGAATATTGAAATGATAGTTGATTAATTCTGCATTGGCTTTTAGATCCATTGGAAAAATAAAAAAATAAAAAAATATTTATAATAAGTATTTTTACTTATTTTTATGGGAAGAATGCATGGTCCAAGGAATAAATAAAGAAAAATTGATTATTCAGGGATATTTACCAGCCATATCCCCAGTTTTCAACTCTCTGATAAAAGGAAGTTTGCAGTCCTTCAACTACAGAGAGGGATGGAATAATGGAATAAAAATAGGGAAAGGTTAACTTCATGGCTCATTGAGCTGTGCACATGGTTCAAAAGGGGCCTTGTGGCACGCCGCAAGGTCCAATCCAAGCTGTGTAAAACCCCCCACAGCTCAAAGAGTTGTGCGGCCAACCCAGCCTGGTCCACCAGCATGTGGGATTCCACATGGCTACATTCAAGCTGTGTGGAGTTGTACACGGCTCAAATGTAGTTGTGTGGAATCCCACACGCCAACAGACCGTGGTGAGCCAAAAATTAAAAACAGCAAAGGAATGAAAGGGTACTAAAATAACCCATAAACTAAATAAACCTTCCAAAAAAACAGAAATCAACCAAAAAATGAAAGAATGTTCATTTTGGGTCAAAATAAATAAATAAATAAATCAAAAAAAAAACTGGTACTATACAATGGACTAGCCCTCAAGTAAAAATAACCAAAAAACACAAGTAACTGGAACAGCCCTAGACCAAAAACACCCAAAAAAAGACAAGTAACTTGACAAGCCCTAAAGTAAAAACAACAAAACAAATACAAGTAACTTGAAAAGCCCTAAAGTAAGTTAAACTTGACTATCCCTAAAGTAAAAGGGACCAAAAAATTAAAGAAGTCTTTTGACCAGCCTCAAAGTAAAAGTGCCCCAAAAATACAAGTCTTTTTACCAGCCCTGAATTAAAAACACCAAAAAAAAACAAGTTCAACTTGTGTTAAGCTGATCCCATCCCAAGCTTAGCATAAGTTAAGCTTGTGATGGAATCAGCCCAACACAAGTTGAACTGAATTAACATTAAACTCTCATTCAAAACACTTAATATAAGGATGTTCACTCAAAACACTCAACATAATGATGTTCAAAATTTGATAACCCTTTATGTTAATAGAACTCATTAGCTGCATTAGAATTACAATCTATATTAAAACCAATGATGAAATGAATTAAAAGTCTATCAAAATCTAGAATACATTTGCAGTTTATCTTTGAGATGATCAACCCAACCGGAGGCTTTTTTGGAAATCAAGGAATGTGGCTTTGCTACAATGGGCTGGATTGGAATCATTTCTCCCTCAAGTACTAATAGAACTCATTGGTTATTGTTTACAAAGGAAATGAACATTGGATCTGATTTATCAATAACACCATTTTTTATTGGAGTATAAGTATCACATGACTCCAATGAAATGAAAAATATAGGTCTGGAATATGTGTCTGCTATGATTTGACTCATATCTAATTTAGCCAGCCATTTTGAGGAGGGAATATTTTCATTGATGTCTTCAACATCATGTCTTTTTTTAATCTTTTCAACTTCCTTTGCACCACCAAGCATCTTAATGTAGCATGATTTATTATTCTCTAATGTTTCAATCATTTCCTTCCTAACTTTAAACCAACCATGTTCTTCATAACCAAGAGATTTAGTAATGACTCTAAATACACAATTCCTGTCTCCAATTGGATCCAAAAAATCACTCAAGAACTTATGGAATTTCTTGGGTATTTGATTGAGGTATTCCACATTTGGTTCCTATCATGAAAACTAACTTAGCATTCATTTCTTTAATCAGATCAATTAAATGAATACTCACCAAAGATGAGCTTCTGGTTGAGCTTTGCTGCATGTCCTCTTCCTCTGAAGAGGATTCTGATTCCAAATTAAGTGATCCCGATTCACTTTCAGTCTCTTCCTCTGAACTATGAAATTCAGATTCAGATTCTGCCAAATTTGACTAAAAATTCATCATTAGTTAGTAACTAAGTTCATGAAACCAAAAAAAATGTACATATTGCAAAATAAAAGACTTACAATATTTCTTGTTTTCTTGTTGGTAGCCCTTTTAGTCCTTTTTTCCCCCTTGAGTTGTTTTTCAACATGCTCAAACCAAGATGGTTCTTGCCGCGTATCTGTCAATTTTGGCCTGCCCCTACTTGATTGTAAGACTTTAGGTTCAAGTATTGGCTTCAATCAATATTTCATAATCTTCCAAATGATATAATTCAATAGGACGCTTGCTCATGATTTGGAGATTCCATGATCATTGCATTCACTTTTTTATGTAACTGAGGAATGCTTAGCATTTGTCAACATTGCACCTGAAAAATCACAAAGTAACAACCATTAGTGAATTAAGAATCATTAATCAAAAAGCATTAATCACATAGTTATTTGAACAATCCAAATTGAAAAATCAAACTTAAGAAAACTTACAGAACTAGAACTGCAAGGGTCATAGTCCAACCTCCACTGAGGATGAAAATCTTTGGGTACCACCAATCCTCTGAATGCTAGACGGTCACCTATTTGGTGGGAACAGGGCAAACCCATATTCTTGCAGTATGAATTGGTGCACACTTTTCCATCATGATCACATTTGAACTTCTCAAATTTTTCCCTAATAAGATGAATTTCCTCTAAATACAATTTTTAACCCAATGGTAACAGTTCAGTTGGAAGAACTGTCCCTAACTTAATTTGAGAGTTATAAAGTGATGCATGAACCGATTTAATTTGATTCAAAATGGTTCCCTCAAGGCTTTTCCAAACATCCAACAGGTTTCTCAAACAGTTTGTGAGGAATTTTCTGAGAGTTGCATGGGCCCCTTCAACCCAAGATGTTGTTTGTTTCCAAAATCTGGGTTTAGAAAAGTCCACACTGTTACAAGCCTCTCTTTGATAGTGAAAACTTTATTTTCCATATACTTCAGTACATCCTCACAGTCTTTCAAGAGAAACTATAAAATTCAAAAGGTCAGAACCCCAAACAAGGAAGAATAAGAAGCATTGATTTGGACCTACTCTGAGTTCTGCATCATTGACCTCTGCCTCATCCTTAGTCTTTGAGGCCCCATCATTTTCCCACGGAGTCACAAAGCCTTTCCATCCTTCAACATCATGAACAACCGCACTTTACAGTTTGCATGTATGTTTTTAGACAAGTGCCAAGTGCAAAATTGTCTTGATGACTCAGGGAAACTAGATTCAATAGCAAGAATCACAGCTTTTTCACGGTCCATCACAAAGACTTTTAGAAGTCTGTCAGGGTCATAAGCCAACTCCTTTAATGCATTTAAAGACCAACTGTAGAACTCAAACGTTTCTTTTGTTATAAAAACAAGAGCTTTTGTGAAAGTTTTCCAATTGGTTTCCATTCCTAAATTATGCAATAGTTGGATTTTGTACTTATTTGTGTTATAAGTAGAATCCAAAATAGCAATATGATGGAATTGTTTAGAAAGCTTTACTGCCTCAGGATGTGCTAAGTACAGGGCCTCCAAATGACCCTCTCAACTTAACTTTGACCGGTGAATCCAACTTGTTTATTCAAGCTGTTCATAGAGTACCTTCATAACAATTTTACCATTTTTTTCTGCAAGCATTACCTTCCGCTTAGTGTTATAGATTGTTTGGTCATCAACATAATACTGCCAATCAGTCTTGCTCAATTTTCTCTTAAGTTGTAACATATTGAGCCCATCTTTCATGCCTTCCTTAATTAGATCCAAGGCTTTCCCAGAGATTCTCCTTAATTGAGGATGCACAGAGGGATTGTCAGATGGTTGATGGTTATGTTGCATATCTTAATAGGAGATTTGCCACAAGGGGTCTGCCTTTGTGAAACTTGCATGGATTAAAAAAGATGCACCCTACCTTGCTTGTGTGAGTTTGTCTAGACTGTTTAAGAAGAAGTTTTCCTGAATAGGAACCATGTCTATCACAGGATAAATCCACGTATTGGTCACTCTTTGAGTTAAAAACTGTTAAAGTGTAACCATGCTTCATAGCCCATGTGTCAGCTTGCTACTATTTACAGAGCAACCTGTCATAGCAACACAAAACTATAAAAAACAAATTAAACAAGAATATCTAAAAAATGAGTGAGAAATCAATAAATATTATTAGAGAAATGAATTCCTCACCAAAAATTAGGTAGGGTCACTCACTGACCCCACCCTTGAAATCCAAGTCCTTACATTTTTAAAATAATTAAAAAGAAAGATAAAAATTACGACACCAGCATGGCACCTTTTGGCCATTCTAACATTTCACATGTTTTGTCACATATAGGGTTTAAACCTAAAATTCACTCAGAATTGAGGTGTTGTTTATATTTTAGGAGTTACACACCAAAATGTGTTATGTCACAATTCCTGCGCGCAGCCCCGCATCTTTACATATCCCTACGTACTTTTAGTAGAAAATTCCCGCGTACTAGAGACCCGCGCGCAGCTAATTCAGCCACGCACGCAGCGGATTCTACCCCGCGGGCATCTGTACTGACTGATCCCCGCGTTTGGATCCATCATGACTAATCTGACAACCAGGTACTGCTCAGAAGAGCTACAACCTAGTTAGGGTTGCCTGGCATATGTAAAAAGATGAAATATGCATTAGTAATAGTCTATAAAGATCAAGATCCAAATAAAATTAAGAAAAATTAAGTTTAAAACATTTTTTAATAATAAATCAAAGATCAAGCATTACCATGTAAATCATTGACTCTGATCTTTGAAGACCATAAACCACTACAAGGAGTTTTCATAAAAATCGTTAAAAATTATCTACGTGATCAGAAGATGATGGAAAATCAGTAAAAATACACATCTGATAACTTTGAAGCAATACTAATAGTAAAAATGAAGGATGAGTGCAGAATGATCAAATTTAAGCCATAATAGATTAACAGATCCTGTGGCTAAAATAGTACATAAATCCAGCAGATCTAAATTCAGCTGATTGACAGCACCAACTGGACGTGCTAATCTTCCCTTCCTGGCTTTTCAGCCTCATCCCATGAGAAGAACCCTCTCTACTTGCCCTGAGAAGCTCAAAATCACCCCAAAAAGGTATTTATACAGACCTCTTTGGAGCCATTATTCTGGAAATTATCAGTTTACCAGGAATTATTATTGGTAATCGGAATCCGTGTGATTTTTATGCAAGTGCTTATGAAGATCCTAAGCAAGTGAATTATGACTTAGTTTGTAGTATTATTTATTTCTTAAACCAATCAAAACATTGAAGTTAGTCAAGCAAATACACCTCATCTGCTCTCAAACCCTTCCTATCTTTGCATGATTTTTGTGGTGAATTACTCTGAGTGAGTGCTTCCCTTCCTGCCTTTGCCCTTATACTGTTCAGCCGGCAATATTAGTGGATAAGCCCTTTCTAAGGCACCCATCTTGAATCCCAGGTTCTTAAAATGCCTAAGGAGGCCCCTTGAAGAGAGGTTGCTTTGTCTGTGAAGACCCCCAGTAGTATAATACTGTGGCCCCTCTTTTATATATATAATGAAAACCTTTTATTAAAAAACCAATTAAACCTTGCAAATTCTCTTATTATATTATTTATTTGAGCCTCTAGGCGTTTATTTTTGGAATAATAATAATAATTATTATTCCAGTATTTTTATCACTCTCTGTAGCTAAAGAACTGAAAGGTTCCTGGTATCAGAGGGCTGAAAACTGGGGTTCTGGCTGGGAAATATCCTTAAATAAATATTTTTTGATTATTTATTCCTTGGACCAGTCTATTTATTTTTTTTAAAATAAGTTAACAAACTTATAACATATATTCTTGATCCTTTGTTTCTCTAGTGAATCTTAAGACCAACGGGAAACTGATCAATTATTATTTGAACCTTCTTAAACAAAAAAAAGAAGAAAAAATCCATAACTTTGTCCTTGTTATTATAACTCCTGAGCAACAACAGGAGAAATTTCTTTATTATAAACACCAAGCTATAAAGGACAAGGAACTTGAGCTTGAAAGAATTATCAATTTCAATTCTTTATTAAGGCAACATAAGGAGTGGAAAATTTATCAAAGGAAGCTTTCTATTTATGAGCTAAATAATCCTGAAGATAAAGACAAATACAAAATTAATTAAATTGATTATTTTTCTGTAGAAACATCATCTTAAAACTTAAAAATACAAAAATATTAAAATCATATTTTTGTTTTTATCCCTCTGAGTGGATTTTGTTTTTGGTGATCTCATTGAACAGGACCTCCTAGAGGATGTCCCCAGCAGTGTACCCTTGGACTTACCCTTGGATTTATCCCAGGATCTGATTGGAACTCACTCAGATCCTGTTGGAATACCCCCCAAGGACAGTTGTGATCCCAGCCAAGTGTTGGTATCCTTGAATTTGACTTTAAGTAAGTTAAAACATATATAAAAAAAATTTATTAAAAATATAAATACTTGAAAAATATTATTTTTTTTATATTTTTAAATCTTTTTCAAAAGTTTTGACATAAGAATTTTACATTTTTTTGGTGCTATGGATCAAAAAAGGCGCAAAACCCGTGCCACTGGTAGAGCCCCATCATATGGACCTCTGCCCAGAGGAACCCATACACACAAGGACTTCAGTTGCAAGCGCAATGAGAGGGCTCAAACCAGTGACTATAGCGTCAGGCGGGATGACAACAGCAACAACCACAGCCGCCGATTTAACCAAAAGACCGTTGGAGAGCCAAACTCTGCCCAAAGTGTTATCCCAGGAGGATACCAGTCCTCCTATGCCACCCCAGCTGGAATCAACCAAGGAGGAAAGAGTCAAAGTGTTGGTGAAAGAGCACGTGAGCTATTGGGAACAATTCAAGTTGGCTCAGACCCAGGAGGATCAGCCAGGTATGAGAAAAGCTATCCATCTGGAAAAGAAATCTCAGATTTCTCTGCAAAAGTTGATACCAAAGAAAGAAGTAGAAGGCTACGTGCAGAGCTGGAATCCTTGGAATCAGTTAGCTTCCTTAAAGGGAAAGGACCCCAAAAAGAAGAGGTCCTCAGCCCATCAGAGGCTAAGGAACCTAAAGGATTGGGATAGAATAATGTCCCTAGCTCAGAAGTGGAAAAAGGTGTACCACAATTAGCTGTAGAAGCTCTAAACAACTTTTCTGTAAATGTGTCTCACAATTTTACTATTATCAGCAAGTGCTTTGACAAAGTCTATCAACAATTGGACAAATTGAGTCTGAGTATTTTCAGAGTGATTGATACCCAGTCTCAGACTATGAGAATTGATGAGTTGGAAATACAACAAGTCAAGGATAGTATCAAAGATATTAAGTTGGACCTGATGAAACATATTGATGATAACCAATCAATTCTTCAAGAAGATATTCTTGCAACCATGGACCAGCTTAAGGAAGAAGTTAAGAAAACTAGTCCTACTCCTTCAGCTCACCTGATTAACAAAATTGATTTACTAAACAACAAACTTGATTTGGATTTAGGTATGATTAAGAATGATCTCAGAGGTCTTCAAGTCAATTCTACTAACTCTCCAGTCATTGAACTGGAAGAAACTAGACCTGCTAGGTTCACCAGTACTCCTAGTGTTCCTCCCAGAACCATGAAGACTAGGAATGAATCTTTTAGGCCCAGTCCTACTCCTGAAGTGGAACAGGCTTTGAGGTTACTTCCTCCCATTACTGAATGGCATAAATTCTCTGGAGAAGGAGAATAAAACCATGTCAGTTTCATTAAATTTATTGATTATACCCTTACTTCTTATGAACTCCCTGATGCAATAGCTGTGGTAAGATTGCTCAGACTGTTTGAAGGAGTGGCTCTTGATTGATTTATCAATAAAAGGGAAGAAGTTGGATCTTTATCCTGGAGTTCTTGGAAAGAATTCATTAAAGTACAATTTGGTACCAGGATTTGGAAAAGAAAGATGATAAAAACTTTTGAAACCCCCCATTTTGATCCATCCAAGGACAAACCTCACAAGTGGTGTTTAGACCAGAAAAGGAGGTTAGACTGTTTTTACCCTAATGCTGATAAAGAAGAAGTCAATGAAAGACTTCTCAACTTATATCCTTGACAAATCAACCACAGTGTAAGGTGAAGGATGCCTATGGATTCTGATCATTCTACCTTGATAGGTGTGTTGGAAGAGAATATTGATATGAATGGTCTTGATAAGAGAGTCAACAGACTCCCCAGTGAACAAAATACTAGGAACAAGGAAGAGTATACTGCCAAGAATAAGGAGTCCCCTGCCACTAATCCAACCAACTTGAAGGTCAAAAAGACTCCAGAGTCAAAGGAAAAAGTATGTTGGAACTGCAACCAAACAGGAAATGTAAAACCTGATTGTCCTCTACCTAGGAAAAGGATTAATCCTATTTAAGGAGAAGAGTATGATAATCCTGACCCTCACCTTGATGATACTGATGGAACACTTTCTGAGTGTGATTTAATGATCACTAACCCCATCAATGTTATTGAAGGAAGTATTGAGTCTTCTCTGGAAATAAATTCTGTTAATGAGGATTCTAACTTACCTCAAAAATGGAATCCCAACATGAAGATTCACCACATCTCTGAGGCTAACGCCTTGACTCTGAAACCTTCTACCAGTAAAAGTAAAAATTCTGGAAAAACATGCTACGCTACTGGTTTAATCCAAGGTGCCCCTGTTAAGTTACTCTTGGAAAGTGGAGCCTTTTGCTCTTGTGTTGTTTCAAAATATTTGGAGAAACAAGACCCAAACTGGAAACTGAAATTATTACCAGTACTCAGGCTAAGATCACTCAAGCTGGAAATTGAATTTGTAGTGCTTCAAAATGGAGTAAGTGATTGCTTTATCCTTGGAAATGATTCTCTTTGCTTTTATGGTATAGATGTATTCCAAAGCAAGGGTACATACTTCAATATAGGGGGAGACTGGAACAAGAAGTTCCAAATATGCCATGTCAATGATCAAACTTCTGATTCAACTTATGAAAAAAAATTAGAGAGTTTCAATCAGGAATACTTCTCTCAAGCAGCTTTGAATTCCCTACTCGATGAAGAACAAAAAGTGGACATCCTACAAGTATGCTTTGATAATCAGAATGCTTCCAGTACCAAGTATCACCCCATTGGTAACATCAAAGGAAATGATATGATTCTGACTCTATACATTAAGCCTCCTTACCCATTTAACCTCAGGAGACCTGCTTACCCTTCTAGTCCAAAATTTAGAGCTGCTCTGGAAACTCATATTCAAGAGTTGGTTGACTTACAAGTATTAAGGAAAGTAGGACAAAATGAAAAAGTGGATATCACTACTCCAGTAATTATAGCTTGGCATAATGACAATTCAAGGATGGTTGGAGATTTCAGAATTCTGAACAACTACACCCAAGCTGATTATTATCCAATTCCAAGGATTGTCCATGCTCTGCATAACCTGTCAAAAGCTAAGTACATCACTACCATGGACATGCTGAAAGGTTTTCACCAAATACCTATCAGCCCTGATAGCCAGAAATTCATGAGAATTATTGGTCATTTGGGAATTTATGAGTATCTAAGGATTCCTTTTGGTATAAAAAATACTCCTTATTGTTGAGTTTTCTTGACCTAACAGGTCGCTGCGCGCCTTACAGAACTGACTTCAAACCTAATCTTGACCTCAAACCTAATCTCGACCTTAAACCCTATCTCATACTTGCTGGAACTTAATCCTTCTACTCGTGACTTCCCTTTTCTTTCCCCAAAAAACTTATCTGACCCGGATCACGTCTCTAACTCTTCCTGACCAACCGCCCTACCTTGGCTAATCTCCCTGAATCAACTTCAAACTCGCACTGTCTCAAGTTATCGCGTCAAATCCTCAGCTTCAAACCCTGAACTCAAATCTCCATTAAATTTGACCTCAAGTCACTGCCTTCCTGAATTTGGCGACAGAACCTTTTTTGAGTTTGGTATGATTAAAGATCTTCTCACTGGCTCTTTGCTTTACTTTGTTCTTTGTCTTTCTTTATTAATATTGATACGGTTCTTACGTTTGATTTCCTTAAGAGGTTCTCTGGCTGCTATTATTAAAGTACCTTTGAATTATCTACATACAACCTACTTACTAGCCTTGTCATCCTCCTTATTAAAAATATCATCCTGGGTCTTTATTAATTTCTTGACCAGTTGTGGTGGTACGTATCTTAAACCCATGGAGTTTGTTCTCAAAACTTTCTATTTTATTTATCCATTTTTTTTATCTCTTTGCCTGTTCTATATTCTCTCAGTTTTGGCCTGAAATCAAATTATCAGAATCCCATCACGATTAACAGTCAAAATACCACGGACTCCAAATCAACACCATGACTGACCAACTACAACAAACTATTCTCAAAACTGCCATTGAATCCATTCCTCTTCTGACCCTGGATAACTTTTCTCTCTGGAGAACGAGGATCAAAAACATGCTTGATATTCAAGGAATCCAAAAGAACCTTTCTGATGAGGAAGGAACTCTGTTGGAAATTAACAAAATCTACTTACAATCAATTATGACCTCCAAACTTGACGCGTCCGTTCATGCCAATATTATTACTGTCAAAAATGAGAAAGATGCCCGCCTCATCTGGAAATCTATCCTCCAGTTCTTTGCCTCCTCGGAAGCGTCAAATCAATCTTGAATCTTTGATAACCTCCAGAATCTCTCTTACAATCCTAAAGACGGCCCTGGGTTCATTACGGCGGCTAAAATAGCAATAAGGAGACTCCACAAAGTTGGAATTGATTTACCACAGGACATACTAGCTTATATGATTCTACATAAACTCCCTTTGTCTATGAGTAACATTAAGGATCAGATTACCCATAATAAGGACTCTATAAACCCCAAAAGAGTTCTTGACCATGTTAGAATCCATCTTAACAATCAAAAAACAAAGGAAGAACAGCCTTACCTACCCAACGCTCTAGTCACCACTGGTAGAAACCCTGAAGGTTCCTCCATTCCCAGATGTGTCGGCGAAAAACATAATCCTAACTCCTTTCACTCCCCTTCAAATTGCTGGGCTCTTCATCCCGAGCTCCAAGGCAAATATCTCAAGAAACGTAACGGGTCTACAACCACAGTTAGTTGCTTCTATCACCAAGTCTCCAAACATCCTCAAACTTGCTTTGTTCTAGATACTGGCTCCTCTGCTCACATGATTTTGAATCCCAATATTTTTCTCACTCTGTCCAACGAAGAAATAGGATTTGTTAAAACCGGCTCGGCAGATGAAGCACTGAAAATAGCAGGAACTGGAACCGCTGTAATTAAACTAAAGAAAGGAAATATTGAACTCCAGGAAGTCCTATTTGTTCCCAGTCTATCCGTCAACCTGTTGTGAGTTAGATGCCTTTTGCTGGACGGTCTGAATATTTTATTTGATAGAAATACCTTTCAAGTTTTTGATCAAAACAGAATCTTGTACAATGGCTACTACAGAAACAATTTGCCAGTAATTGATGTTACAGAAATGGAAGGTTTTTCCTTTCTTACTTCTACTGAATTCTTGCACAAATCTCTGGGACACGTGAGTTACAGTAGGATTCAAAATAAGCTCAACTTTCCTCTGCGAGCCAACACGCCTTGTAAGTCTTGTGCTCTCAGAAAAATCACCAGAGCAAGCTTCAAAAACTCCCACAGTAAAGCAGAAAGGCCCTTCCAAGAAATCCATCTGGACACCATTGGCCCCATCTCTACCTCTCTCTCAGGTCACCAATACATACTCACTGTTGTAGACAGCTGTACACGCTATTTCTCTGCCATCCCTATTAAAACCAAAAGTGACATTCCTGAAACTTTAATCCATGTCCTTAAAATGGAAGCTAAACGGTTTGGCCACTTTCCAAACGTTCTGCATTCTGATTGTGGCATGGAATTTGCTAATCACACTATGAAAGACTTCTGTGAGAAGAATCTGATCATTCTTAGACACTCTGATCCGTACACTCCGGAGCAAAATGGATTAGCTGAAATATTCAATTGAACTGTCATTGAATCGCTTAGAAGCACTCTCCACGACTCTGGAATCAATAAAAATATTTGGCATGAGGTTATCAAAGCCATAACTCTAGCATTAAATCAAATTCCTTCACACAAAATTAATCCTTCCCCATATCAATTATGCAAACACAAAGATATTCCCATTAAATTCTTTAAACCCATCGGCATCAACCTGATCTTCCTTGCTCCCCCGGGTATGCCTCGGTCTAAGTTGGATCCGAAAGGAATTCCTGGAATTCTGATTGGATACAACAATGACTTTCTCTCCTATCAAATCCTACTCGAAAGTGGTAGGATAATTGACACCAAACATGTTTTGTTTTTAGACTTTAATCCCAAAAACATCGACAGTAATCTTTCATCTATCTACAATGATGATATTGATAACCAATACACTCCTTCTCTTCCTGATTCCCACGCCGATGAAGTTATTTCTGAACTAGATGCCTTCGATGAAGCCGCCAAAACAGAAGAAACCACTTCCACTCCTCCAACAGTACCCAAAACCAACAACGTTTTGAATACTTTCCCCAAATCTACTGATGTAGATCCTGAAACCAATGCGCCCCCATCTAATTCTCCTCCTTCTCCTACTCCGGGGTACTCCTTGAGAACCCGCTCCTCAAACATTAAACCTGCAAAATATTCCTACTTTTTCCAAGATTCTGGTCCATATTCTGAAGCAATTACTGAAGAGTTCAACAACATTGAAAGTCAAGAAGTGTGGGAAGATTGCTCTTTTACCCCTGAAAAATACCTGAATACTACCCTCATCCTGAAGGAAAAACCTGCTACGGAAAGCTCCCCAGCCAAGAAAAAGGCCAGACTCTGTATACAAGGATTCAAACAGACGTACGGAGTGGACTTCTTTGAAATGTTTGCTCCTACTGGTAGATTTGCTACACTCTTGGCTCTATTGACTCTCTGTATGGACAAGAACTTAAAAATAAGGCAATTCAATGTTAAAGGAGCATTCCTACACGCTGCTTTGAACAAAGATATATACATAAAAACTCCAAAACACTCCTCTAGAAAAACCCCTTTCCTAAAATTGAAGAAGTCGCTCTATGGCCTTAAGCAATCCCCCGCTAATTGGTATAATACGCTCACTAAATGGCTTGTTGAAATCCACTTCTGCCCGTGAGAATCAGATCATTGTCTATTTCTGGACAAAAAAAACTCTACTTTTGTCTTCTTCCACGTCAATGATCTTATAGTTGTAGGCGATGTGGATTGTTTTGAAAAGAATTTCCTCAATAGATTCCTGAACTCTTCCGCTCATTTCCCCGATACTCTCTTGGGAATGGATATCTCAATTGACAAAAACTCCATCAAGCTGAATCAAAAGAAACTGATAGTTAAAACTGTTGAGGAACTCAATCTTAACAACGCTAAATCTGTGTTAACCCCTTTGACTCCTGGAATATGTCTATCCAAGGCTACTCAACAAGAAATAGATGATTTCAAGGCTTTGGGAATCAACTACAGAAGATATACGGGTATCCTTAACTTCCTCTCTTGCCGAACTCGACCTGATCTTTCTCCTGCAGTCTCCATTCTCTCTCAATTCAACAAAAATCCTGGAATTCTACACTGGAAGGAAGTTCTACATTGTTTTAAGTACATTCGGGGAACTACCCAACTCAATCTAACCCTATGTCCTTCTAAAGAAAATCAACAAGAAATCCTATACTTCTCTGATGCAACTTGGGGTGACGACCATCTTACTTGAAGATCTCAGTCTGGCTATTTTTGTCTTTGGCTTTCTTGTCCAATCTCATGGAACAGCGGCCAACAGCGGAATATAGCCATGTCTTCCACAGAATCAGAGCTGAATGCATTGTCAGATGCTTTCCAAGAAAATATATGGATGAGACATCTTATCAATGAATTATGGAACGTTCCTCTAGGCTCTACAATTTTAAATATAGATAACTCTGGTCTTCTGGAGTAGATAAAAAACTTTGGATCACATTCTAAAACCAAACACCTAGATATTAAAGCCAAAGCTATCCGAGAAAGTTACAAATCTAACAAAATCAACGTCAATCTTATTGCGTCCAATTCAATGATTGCGGACTGTCTCTCCAAAGCCTGCAATAGAAAATATCTTGACCTCCTTCTTCGTTCCTGTTTCACTCCTTCTTAGTTAATCACACCAAACTCCGGGGGGTGTTGAGTTTTCTTGACTTAACAGGTCGCTGCGCGCCTTACAGAACCGACTTCAAACCTAATCTTGACCTCAAACCTAATCTAGACCTCAAAACCTATCTCATACTCGCTGGAAATTAATCCTTCTACTCGTGACTTCCCTTTTCTTTCCCCAAAAAACTTATCTGACCCGGATCACCTCTCTAACTCTTCCTGACCAACGGCCCTACCTTGGCTAATCTCCCTGAATCAACTTCAAACTTGCACTGTCTCAAGTTATCGCGTCAAATCCTCAGCTTCAAACCCTGAACTCAAATCTCCATTAAATTTGACCTCAAGTCACCGCCTTCCTGAATTCGGCGACAGAACCTTTTTCGAGTTTGGTATGATTAAAGATCTTCTCACTGACTCTTTGCTTTATTTGTTCTTTGTCTTTCTTTATGAATATTGATACAGTTCTTATGTTTGATTTCCTTAAGAGGTTCTCTGGCTGCTATTATTAAAGTACCTTTGAATTATCTACATACAACCTACTTACTAGCCTTGTCATCCTCCTTATTAAAAATATCATCCTGGGTCTTTATTAATTTCTTGACCAGTTGTGGTGGTACATATCTTAAACCCATGGAGTTTGTTCTCAAAACTTTCTATTTTATTTATCCAGTTTATTTATCTCTTTGCCTGTTCTATATTCTCTCAGTTTTGGCCTGAAATCAAATTATCAGAATCCCATCACTTATCATTTTCAAAGGATGATGGACACAGTTCTAGGATTGTTCATCAGACAAGGATGGATGATGGTTTACATTGATTATGTTATCATTTAATCTGATGATTGGGATACCCACCTGGATAAAGGAAGATTAGTCCTCAAAACTATCTCTGCTGTGGGATCAAAAGCATCAATGAAAAAGTGTAATTTTGTTTATGGAGAACTGAAAGCCTCAGGCACATTGTATCTGGACTAACCTTATCTTCTGACCAAAACAAGATAGCAGCAGTAATGAATAGGCCAATGCCTCAGAATAAAACTGAACTCCTATATTTTATTAGCTTCCGCAGCTACTATAGAAAGTACTTCCCAAAGTTTTCTGTTCTAACCAAGTGTCTGTATGAAATCTGCAACAACACCAACTTGTTTGAAATGACTCATGAAAGAGTTAAGAATTATGAGGAACTCAAGATGGCTATGGCTTCAGCTCCAGTACTGATTCAGCCAGACTATTCTAAAACCTTCAAGCTCTATATAGATGCCCGTATGGACGGGCTAGGAGCTGAATTAAACCAGGAAGTCATAGAGGATGACAAACCGGTGGAAAAACCTATACTCTTCATATCCAGACAAGTTAAAGATACTGAGAAAAGGTATGGTGCAAGCCAAATGGAATGCCTTGTTTAGTATGGGCTCTGGAGAAACGTCATTACTACTTGGAAGGCACCAAGTTCACAGTAATTCCTGATTGCAATGCTGTCAGGAATTTTATGAATATGAAGACCCCTAGTTGGCACATGTTAAGATGGCAGATAGCCATACAACAGTACAGAGGTCAGATGACCATAGTTCACCAAGCTGGTGCTAAACACCAGAATGCTGATAGTTTGAGCTGGAATGCTTTACCCAATGACCCAAGTAACCCTGCTTATGATCCAGAGAATAATGATATCTTCCCTATCCTTTAAATTAACATGTTGGAAGTTGAAGCTCCTATAATGGGAATCCACATTTGTGAATTGGATGAATCCTTGTTCAACTCAATCAAAGAATTTTACAATTCTGGAATGAAAACTCTGATCACCATTATGGAAAGTACTTCTCCACCATCTGGATTAATCAATAGCCTACCTGAAACCATCTTGAAACCATACAAAGCTGGAAGGTTCACCATATGGGATGGTCTAGTATACTACAGGCATCAACATTCAAGTGTTATAGTCTTAACTAAGGATGACTATATCAAACATGTCCTGGCTGAATGCCATGATAACTGCTCATCTGGTCATTTATGTACTGATATAACCTTAGATAAGTTTAAAAAAACTTCTTGGTGGATGAATTGGAGAGACTCCACTATCCAGTATGTTAATAGTTGTGAAACTTGTCAGAAGTCCAACAGGACCACTTGGAAAAGGTTTGGTCTAATGCAAAAGATTGCTGAACCGAAGGAAAGATGGGAGATCATCAACATGGACTTTGTAACTGGACTACAACCAGGAGGAGCCTATTCCTACAACTCAGTCCTAGTCATAGTGGATAGGTTCTCCAACAAAGCAAAGTTTCTACCTAATCACAAGGAAGAAACTGCTATGGAAGTAGCCCTGTTATTTTGGAACAGAATCATTGCTGATTTTGGAGTTCCCAAGATCATTATCAGTGACAGAGATCCTAAGTTCACCTCTGAGTTCTGGAGAAATCTTCATGACATGCTGGGAACTACCTTGGCTTTCTCTATGGCTTATCACACTCAGATGGATGGTTTGGCTGAACAAATGATTCAGAATCTGGAAGACATGCTCAGGAGGTTCTGTTGCTTTGGTCTAGATAACAAGAATTCTGATGGTTATTTCCATGATTTGGTTAGTCTTTTACCCGCACTGGAGATGGCCTACAACAGTAGCAAGCACTCTACCACTAAGGAAGCACCCTAAATACTTGAAAGAGGATGGATTCCTAAATTACCCAAAGATAACCTTAACCACCAGCTAACAAATATTCACCCTACATCACTTGATTTCAAAAACATGATAAATGTAGCGAATAATCATGCTGTTAAGTGTGTCCAGGATGCTTTAGAGTATAACCAACAAAGGTGGGATAGAGCCCATAACGAGCCAGATTTCGAAATTGGTGATCAAGTCTTTATCTCTACCACCAACTTTACCAGCTTAGCTGGAAATAAAAAACTTAGACCAGCTTTTTTTGGAACTTTCAACATGAATAAACTTCATGGTAAGAATTCTGTGGAAGTAATCCTTAGTGATGAGCTTTCTAGAAAACACCTAGTCTTCACAGGAAGTCTCATCAAACACTACCACCCAAGGAAAGGAGAACACACTACTTCACCTGAAATACCTGTTACAGAAGAACCTGAAAAGGAAAACGGAAAGGTTAGCAAGATCCTTAAAGATAAAAAATACAGGATCAATGGAAAAGATTTCAGACTCTACCTAGTTAGATACAAGGGAGAATAAGCTGATAAAGATGAATGGTTGCCTGAACATAATATCCCTGATGGACCCATACACCTAAGGAACTACAGAGCCAGCAGAAGGAATTAGGCCCAGAAATTTTTTTCAGATATAGACATATCTTGGAGTGGGGGAATGTCAGCTTGCTACTATGCACAGAGCAACCTGTCATAGCAACACAGAACTATAAAAAACAAATTAAACAAGAATAAATCAAAAATGAGTGAGAAATCCATGAATATTATTGGAGAAGCAGATTACTCACCAAAAATTAGGTAGGGGCACTCACTGACCCCACCCTTGAAATCCAAGTCCTTGCATTTTTAAAATAATTAAAAAGAAAAGTACTAAAAATTACAACACCAGTATGGAACCTTTTGGCCATTCTAAAATTTCACATGTTTTGTCACGTATAGGTTTCAAAACTAAAATTCACTCAGAATTGAGGTGTTGTGTATATTTTAAGATTTACACGCGGAAATGTGTTATGTCACAATTCCTGCGCGCAGACCCACATCATTACATATCCCTATGTACTTGTAGTAGCAGATTCCCGCGTACTAGAGACCCGCGCGCAGCTAATTCAGCCACACACGCAGCGGATCCTACGCCACGCGCATCTTTACTGACTGATCCCCGCGTCTGGATCCGTCGTGACAAATCTGACAACCAGGTACTGCTCAGAAGAGCTAAAACCTAGTTAGGGTTGCCTGGAATATGTAAAAAGTTGACATATGCATTAGGAATAGTCTAAAAAGATCAAAAATTAAATAAAATGAATAAAAATTAAGTTTAAAACATTTTTTAATAATAAATCGGAGATCAAGGATTACCATGTAAATCATTGACCCTGATCTTTTAAGACCACAAAACACTACAAGGATTGTTCATAAAAATTATTAAAAATTATCTA
The DNA here is from genome assembly GCA_025617555.3 of Puccinia polysora. Taxonomy (NCBI): domain Eukaryota; kingdom Fungi; phylum Basidiomycota; class Pucciniomycetes; order Pucciniales; family Pucciniaceae; genus Puccinia; species Puccinia polysora. The sequence continues at coordinate 9,747,099 of CM062623.1, read as the reverse complement.
CATGATTAGAAGTTGATGAAAAATTATTAAAAATCCACATCTGTCCACTTCAAAACAATACTAATAGTAAAAATGAAGGATGAGTGCAGAATGATCACATTTAGGCCATAATAGATTAACAGATCCTGTGGCTAAAATAGTACAGAAATCCAGAAGATCTAAAGTAAGATGATTGACAGCAATAATTGGACGTGCAAATCTTGCCCTGACTGGCTTGTCAGCCTCAGCCCATGAGCAGAACCCTCTCTACGTGCCCTGAGAAGCTCAAAATCACCCCAAAAAGGTATTTATACAGACCTCTTTGGATCCATTATTCCCAAGATTATCAGTTTACCAGGAATTATTATTATCAATCAGACTCTGTGTCATTGTTAGTCAAGTTCTGATGAAGATCCTAAGAAAGTGATTTATGACTTAGTCTCTAGTATTATTTATTTCTTAAACCAATCAAACCATTGAAGTTAGTCAAGCAAATACACCCCATCTGCTCTTAAAAACTTCCTATCTTTGCAGGATTTTTGTGGTGAAGTACTCTGAGCGAGTGTTTCCTTTCCTGTCTTGGCCCTTGTGCTGTTTAGCCCTGCCATATTAGTGGATAAGCCCTTTCTAAGGCACCCATATTGAATGCAAGTCTCTTAAACTTCCTAAGGAGGTCCCTTGAAGAGAGGTTGCTTTGTCTGTAAAGTCCCCCAGTAGTATAATACTGTGGCCCCTCTTTTATATATATAATGAAAACATTTTATTAAAAAACCAATTAAACCTTGCAACTGCTCTTATTATATCATTTATTTGAGCCTCTAAGTGTTTATCTTTGGAATAATAATAATAATTATTTTTACAGTATTTTCATCACTCTCTGTAGCTAAAGGACTGCAAGGTTCCTGGTACTAGAGTGCTGAAACCATGTTTGACAATATTTTAGGGCCTCTTCCCTAGTAGGAAAAGCTTGCACAGGAGGTGTGTCAAGTGGATCTGTCATAGTTACATAGTTATATTGATGGCATGCACTCCATCAGTTTCAATAAAATTAAATAGGGAAAAGCCCAGTCACATAAAATGATACACACAACCAGAGGTCAAATTCCACTGTGAAATATTTTGTTCCTTAATTTTCACCCTTGATGAGGATGAAATTGGTGCTTCCAATGTTTCATTACCCAAATCCTTTTTTTCTTTTTCCAAAGCTTTGTTGATGGCACTATCAATGTAGAACTTCCACACAGCCATGTCAGAAGAAGGAGGGCTTGCCACTGTTTCCATGCAAAAAAATGCAATGTTACACCACAGAAATCTGCATGTCACTTGCTAGCAAGTGCCATCAAAGAGCTTTTGCCCAATTTATGGCCAAGCTCCTACCAAGCTCAGGTCAAAATTTATCAACGCTCTAATGCACAGTCACTGACTGTGCACAATGCCTAGTGACTTTGCACAATGCACAGTGACTGTAAATAATGCATAGTGACTGTGCACAATGCACAGCAACTTTGCACCATCTGTGCAAAATGCACAGGAACTGTTCACAATGCATAGCAACTTTGCACAATTCACAAAAACTGTGCACAATGCACAGCCACTTTGCACAATGCACAGAAACTCTGAAAAATGCACAGCAACTCTTCAAAATACACAGCAACTCTTTAAAATGCACAGAAACTGTGCACAATACACAGAAACTGTGCGCAATGCACAGCAACAGTGCACACTATTTATCCAAGCTCCCATGCACAATACACAGTGACTGTGCACAATATTTATCCAAGCTCCAATGCACAGAAAATTTGCATAGTGCGCAGTTGCTATGCATTGTGCACAGTTGCTGTGAATTGTGCACAGTTGCTGTGCATTGTGCACAGTTGCTGGGCATTTTGCACAGTTGCTGGGCATTGTGCACAGTTTCTGTGCATTGTCCACAGTTGCTGTGCATTGTGCACAGTTGCTTGAACAGTTGCTGTGCATTGTGCACATTTGCTGTGCATTTTGTACAGTTGCTGTGAATTGTGCCCAGTTGCTGTGCATTGAGCACATTTTCTGTGCATTGTGCACAGTTGCTGTGCATTGTGCATGGTTGCTGTGCATTCTGTACAGTTTCTGTCCATTGTGCACATTTGCTGTGCATTGTGCACAGGTGCTGTGCATTGTGCACAGGTGCTGTGCATTGTGCACAGGTTCTGTGCATTGTGCACAGTTGCTTTGCATTGTGCACAGTTGCTTTGCATTGTGCATTGTGCACAGTCACTCTGCATTGTGCACAGCCACTGTGAACCAAAAACATGTTTGAGAATGACAATGCCTTCAACTAGAGATTGGAAAGAGTGTCAACCAGAGCTTCCCACTTTTTAACCCTCCTGATGGAGGGTTAAAACCCCTCCACAATGGATCATGGAGGGTTAAAACCCCTCCACAATGGATGATGGAGGGTTAAAACCCCTCCACAATGGATGATGGAGGATTAAAACACCTCCACAATGGATGATGGAGGGTTAAACCCCTCCACAATGGATGATGGAGGGTTAAAACCCCTCCAGAATGGATCATGGAGGGTTGAAACCCCTCCAGAATGGATCATGGAGGGTTAAAACCCCTGTAGAATGGATCATGGAGGGTTAAAACCCCTCCAGAATGGATGATGAAGGGTTAAAAGTCACTGTGTGTTGTGCACAGGAACTGTGCGTTGTGCACAGTCATTGTGCATTTTGCACAGTTGCTGTGAATTTTGCACAGCTGTTGTGAATTTTGCACAGTTGTTGTGCATTGTGCACAGTTTTTCTGAATTGTGCACAGTTGTTGTGCATGGTGCACAGTTGCTGTGCATTGTGCACAGTTGCTGTTCATTGCACACAGTCACTGTGAACCAAAAACATGTTAGAGAATGAAAATACCTTCAACTAGAGATTGGAAAGAGATTCAACCAGACCTTCCTTGATGGCACTTACTAGCAAGTGCCACTACTTTTTTTGTGGTGTTATATTTCAGTATTCAATCCAACTTTCAATTGAACAAACAAATTTTGCTCACTTGTGAGTTCAGAAAGAATTGTTTGCAGATTTTTATATGATTTCAATTTTCACTTTAATTTCATTTTGGTTTCAATTTAAAGTCTCTTTGGTATTTCTAGGCATGAAACAACAGTCCCAAAAAGTAAGTGTTGATCCCAAATTTGGGTTGATGGAACCCAAGTGTGGCCCAGGGGGTTCCCAAAATTCTGGAACAACTTCTGGGGGGTTGTGCACCCAGGAACATGGAGGTTTTGAGCCGTGTACAGGAGTACACGGCTTGAATTCACCTTGTTTGGGGGTTACAGGGCTCCTACACAGCCCCCTGGGGGTCAGGCGTGTTTGAAATGGCCCTTTGTAGTCGTCTATGGGCCCCACGACTCATTTGAGTGGTGCAGGGCCCTACACAACTACCACACAGTTGGAGCTGTGAATTTAACATCATCCATAAAAATATCCTAAAAAAATTTAAAAATCTCAGATAATAAATATTTTAAGAGTTACTGCAAGTTTCAATGGTTTGGTTGAATGGTTTTCAATAGGGCATGTCAAATTTAGCAAAACCACCATTAGAAAACCACCAATTATTTGGCCAAACCAACCATTTTTAATGGTGCTTTTCTGAAATACACAGACCCCCTAACAGGTGTATTTCCAAATGGCATATTTAAAAAATCAAACTTGCCATTTTTACACCATAATCAATCCACCATCCATCCAATGCAGAACACCCATCCACACCTCCACCTTGGCAAATCCATACCAATCCCATCTCCATTGCGTCACCCACATCTCTTCTCCATTGCTTCACATCTCCATTGCTCCACATCTCTATTGCTTCATAACTCCATTGCTTCACAAAAATCTTATCATCATCTCTTCACCCCACATCACATCACCATCTTTCTCAACATGTCCAATCAAACTTCCTGGCAGCAAGTTGAAAAAACCAAAAAGCTGACTGAACTTTTAACCACTGGTCTACTCCCACTGGTCCAATCCTTCCTGCTACTCACCAAACATCCTCACCCACCACCTCCACCTGAACCATAACCTCCACCTCACCCATCACCACCACCACCACCTCATCCATCACCGCAACCTCACCCACCACCTCCCCTCCTCCTTTCTTTGGCAACCCTGGTAAACCCCCCCTTCTCCTCATCCTTCTCCCCTTCCTGACCCTCATCAGTTTCTGATCCTTTTATCATTCCAACTCTAGGTACCCCCTCCTTGTTCAATCCACCAGGAAGCTCCCCCCTCCTCCTCCTCTGGCGCTGCCACCATCATCTTGCAATCAATTGCTGAAAGTTTGCCCTTGTCCTCCTCTGCCGCTGCTGTCCCCTTGCAATTGATTGCAGAAAGTTTCCCGTATTAGCCCTTCTTTGGTGGCCTCCCTGCTTCAGCTCTCCCATCAACCTGGCCAGCTCTCAACTGGTTTAAAAGATCTCAATCAACTCTTCAAACTCTCTTGCTTCACTCACCGCTCACCTTTTCACCTCCCCTCCTCCTCCCCCTCTCCTCCTTGGCCACAGCCGGAAATCAATTCATTGATTTTTGGAGGCCTCCTCCTACTTCTCCTCTGCCACCTCCAGAAATCAATCAATCAATTGCAGGCAGGGGCCTCCTCCTCCTCTGCTCCTTCTGGCAGCCTCCTCCTGATCCTCCTATGCTGGCCCCAGAAATCAATTACGGGTGGCCTCCTCCTCCTCCTCCTCTGCCGCCACCAAAAATTAATGGATCAATTGTGGGAAGCAGCCTTTGATGGAAGGATGTGATTGCCTGAGAATGAGGCCCAATGGATGATATGACCATCCAAGGTACACTTTTTGGGAAGGTACTGTGATGAGCAGATTTTGAGCTGGGATGATCACTGTGGTGAGCTGGGATGATCATGGTGATAAAGGGGTGATTAGATGATGAGGCCAAGTTTTTGGAAAGGCACATTGGCCCATCAGGCAATGGAACACTTAGCTTAGTGGTTAAAGCATAAATCATCAATGTTGAGGTCATGGGTTCAATCCTATAGTGTGCAAACGTTTGGTTTATAAAAATTCCACTGCCCTCAAAATGTTATAAAAAAATTGAATCCCTTCTTGATCCTGGACCCAAGTGCAGTAGCTGCCTTGGAGAGAACAAGATAGGAGTGTTTTAAAACAACCTCTCTTCAAGTGGCTCTTTTGAACTGTGTAAAGACCTTGGGACAATGAGGTCCCAAGTGATTACTCAAAAGGGGTTCACTCAAGGGGAATGGGTGGACTGGCTGTCTCAAAGCACTTATGCCTGGAAGCAAGGAGGAGATAACTTACTACTTTAAGCAGGAACTCCAATGAAGTTGCAGAAATTCATGGTTGAAAGGTTCTCAGGACAATTGTTGGGATTATTTCTGATATTCTGCAATGGAATTAATGGCGGGGTTAGAATTAACATTTATACTATCAGACTGAGGCCATAAGTCAATTTTTTATGTTATATAAGCACTTGATCATGGATGGCAAGGGGTCTGGATTGATTACCAAAAATTACTGGTTTTAGAAACAATCCAAAAAGGGTGGTTTATATAACTTTTGGGGTAGTAAGACCTACTAAGGGCACATAGAGAGGGTTGTGCTTGTGGGCTGGGGCTAGCAGACTGGTCAGGGCTAGTATGGCACGTAGTTTTGGTTCTTTCAGTTTTCTAGATTTGCCTGTGTCATGTTTCTATGTGAAATAATTATCAGGAACTTTTCAAATGGTAATTTTTTATTTTTAAAGTTCAGGCATATTCATCATTTTGTGTTATTTTATTTTGAGTGATATGGGTACAGGTGGGTATTTCTAGATTCTTTTTCATCTACTGCGCGTGTTGGTAATTTTTAATAATTTTTGGGTTAACATCTTGGCATTTTTTGTGGGTCATAAACATTTGGCAATCACAATTATGTGAAATCCTTCATTATTGTTTCTCACAATTTATCTGCTTTAGGTTTGGATTTTCATATTTTTTATTCAATATTCTGAGGTTTCAAACATCCCTTTATCCATCAGTCAACTTCTTACATATGCATTATGTAGGCATGCAGGTTGTAGCAGGTTCTTGAGGTACCTAGCTGTCAGGAGATGAGAATTTGTTCTTGACGCCCGCAGGCTTTGACAGCTGCATGCAGGAGTCCATTATCCGCAGCCAGAAAAATATTTCATGCAGGTCTCTTTACAGATGCCTACATATTGAGTTTCAGGCGTGTGTACCCCTGCTGTATGGATGTGGGGCTGTGCACAGGAATTGTGTTCCACAACAAAAATCCACCTGTAACTCCTAAAATATACACAACACCTCAACTCTGAGTGAATTTTAGGGGTGAAACCTATACATGACATCTCATGTGAAATATTATTAAATTTTGAAAAAGGTGCCATAGTGGTGTTGTGGTCTGTTTGTCATTTTCTTTCAAAATTATTTAAAAATATAAGGAGTTGGAATTCAAGGTTGGGGTCAGTAAGTGACCCTACCTTATTATGGGTGAGAAATTCAAATTTGTAATAATTTTTTGAGATTTCTCACTCCTTATAATTTCATAATTTATTTTAATTTTAAATCTGCTTTGAAAGTTTGCTCTGTTCAAGTAGCAAGCTGAAATACCAGATCTAATAATTAAAAGATCACAAAACATATCAAGGAGTGATCATTAAAATCATTAAAAGTTGGCTATGTTATCAGCAGGTGATGGAAAATCAATAAAAACCCAATCTTAATCAAATTATTCAAATAATGACTTTACAAATAAAATATACGTGAAGAATAACCAAAATGATGAATTAAAACATTATTAGATCCAGCAGCTTAAATTATGCAGAAATTCAGCAGATCTGAGATCAGCTGATTGGGATCATTCTGTGGCTGTGCAAATATTTCCCTGGCTGTCTGGCTGGCCTTAGCCCTTGAGCCTTACCCTCCCTATGTGCCCTGGGAAGGCTCCTTTTCACCCCCAAAAAGAGTATTTATACAGACCTTCTTTGGCCTATTTCCTTCCCAGTAATCAAGAAATTTATGAAATATTATTCAGACCCATATTCATCTGTGATCAAGTAATCAAAAGAGTTAAGCAAGTGATTCATGGCCCTTTCTGATTTATGTTATAATTATTTCTGAAACTATTATTGATTCATTGAATTTTAGTCAGCAATCAACCCCACCTTTTCCCTGAAACCCTTCATCTGACTCTCTGCAGGTACCCTGTGTTGATAGCTCAAGGAACTAATTTATTCCAGTCCTGCCTTGGCGTTTGTGTTTTTTTTCCTGGCCATTTTCAGCAAGCAATTGGATTAATCCTTCTTGATTAATTCATTTATGTTCCCATTGATTCAAGGGTTTTTGCATGGTCCAAAGTGGCCCCCTCAAAAGAGGCTGCTGAAGCATTAAAGATCCCCAGTAGTATAATAATCCATCCCCTCTTAATTAAATATTGAAAAGCATTTAACAAAACCATTTAAACCTTGAACTACCTCTTAAAATATTTATTATTGGAGCTTTTTAAATTTTTTCTTTTAGGAATATGATTATTCAATTACTTCATCACTCTATGTAGCTAAAGGACTGAAGAGTTCCTGGTATTAGAGAGATGACATACATCACCTTCAAATGATATTGATGATGTTCAGAACCAAAAATCCTCTGCAAAGCAAAAGAAAAAGTCCTCAGATTCAATAAAAATCAACCTTAGAATTTGTCAAAAGAGGAAAAACACTTCCAATTCTCCAGGCTTTTTAGATATCATGGAGAAGAATGATTCAAGTAAGTGCATTAATTGAATAACCTTGCTTTTAAAATCAAGCTCAGTGATATTCCCCTTCACAAAACAGCAAAATAAAAAAATAAATACAAAAAACATGAATTTGAAAAGAAAAGGTGGGATCATCAACTGGCTAGTGTGAGAATTATTGGCCCACAAGCTTAGTCAAAGATAATTACTCAAAGCAAATGAAATTCTCATACAATAATTTTTTATGATTGATACTAAATATGAGGCAGAGGAAATGGTGCAGTGGTGAATGTTAATGAATTGGTGAATGAATTGGTGAATGAATGGATGGAAAACAGCAGGGAGAAGAGCTCCTTAAATAAACAAGATGATGGTCATGTGGAGCTCATGTAATGAAAAGCAAAAGGCAAAGATTTGGCCCTAAATGGTATCTACAGTCTATAAAAGCCTTGCTACTTGGTTTGCGCTTATTCATCCCGTTTGGCATAAGTCCCAAGAACCCTTATTACCAGCCAGTACCGGTTGAGTTTGGTGTTTCCACCCTTACTGGGCTGAACCAGCCCTTGTTGCTGTTCAGACTCTGGCTGGTTGTCTATCAAAATCAGCTCTGTTACCCAGTTACAATTCCTTCTTGACCATATTGGTCCTTATTACCAACTCACATGGCTGGTTGCCTCCGACAACCATCCACCGGCCCTCAAATTGGCCAGGGTGGACCCAGAAACACTCTGGGTCCGGTAAAACTTACAGGAGGGGAGGTGTAACCAGCGGAAATGTGTTCCCCCCTCTCTCTCTCAATCCCTGGAGGGAGAAATCATATCCCCCCCCAGGGAGCCCTGGAGGTTTATACCTCCAAGAGAAATTCAAAAAATGAGTGGGCTGGGTGGTTTTAAAGCCCACCCAGCCCCAGGTCACCTCCCCCTTGGTAATGGGAGGGGGGGGGGAGAGGGCCCCTGAAACTCATTGTTGCTATGCTTGAGGTGGGTGGGATGTCAAATCCCACCCTACCTTGCCTGTTGCTGGTTGTGGCCAGTCCTTGCTGGTCTGGATGGGAGGTAGGACCAGCCATCCTCCCTTCCCCTCACAACCAAGCAAGGCAGGGGCCGCCAGCCACTGCGGCCGCAACCCACCCCGGCGGCCGCAACCAGTTGGGTGGCGCAACCTGGGCTGCAGCCTTTCACACAGCGGGTGGGAGGACTTCAAACGGATTTCCCTGCCCCTTAGAACAGCTTGACACGGGCCTTTGGGCCCAGGAACGGGCCAAGGAAGGAAACAAGCGGCCCAGAGCGGCCCGCAACACAGGCAGCGGCCCAAATGGGCCGCCAAGACCCAAACACCTCAAAAATACAATTTGGCGGGCCAGCCCGTCTGGCCAAGTGTGTCCAAAATGAACCTTTGGCCCAGTTTTGCCCAAATAAACCAATCTGGAAAAGGTTGCCCATCCACCCTGGTGGGCCCATTAAGTCCCCTGTCCCAAAAGACCTGGAAAACCTGTTTTGGTGCCCAAATGTCCAAAACCAATAACATCCCCATAGGCCCACATGGCCCACGTGATGCCTAATGGGCCTTAGAGGCCCATTTGTGAATCCCATTTGGATTGAACACTAAAATGCACATAACATGAGTGCATCCATATTTTAACACACCCCCTTAATCCAAAAGGGATTCCATACGCATAATAGACACAAAAACTTGATGTTTGGTCCTATCTAAGGCCTTATTCAACATATCCACCATCATTACTCCAGTGGGCATGTACTGTAACACTATCTCTCTGCAGTTCACTGCATCATGTATGTAGTTATAATGAACATCAATATGTTTTTTTCTTGAATGGAACACTTGGTTTTCTGCCAATGCAATGGCACTCTGATTATAAGAATAAAAAAGGAAAACCCTTGTGGTTTATGAGTATCCTCTAACACCTTTCTCAACCACTTTGCCTCCTGTGAAGCTGATAGGTACACTCTGTACTCTGCTTCTGTTGATGAAATACTTATTTATGACACCTTCTTAGACATCCATGACACTAGATTCTTTCCTAAAAAGAGTACAAAACCAATTTTTGATTCCCTAGTGTTACCATCTGCCAAACTTGAATCAGAAAACCCAAAAAAATTAATGTTTGCTGAATTTGAAAACTGCAGTCCCCGACTGCTTGTTCCTTTAAGATACCTCATAACTCTCTTAAATGCTGACCAATGCATGATGATTGGTTTCTCAAAGTTTTGTGACAAGATTCCAATTGCACAAGCAATATCTGGCCTTTGAAACTACCCCAAATAATTCAGCAATCCAATAGCTAACCTATAATCATTCCCAGATTGGACAAACTTCCGATGCTTTTCATCTGTAGAATTTTCTAACCAAATGTTAGACTGCATTTGAGTACCAAACTCCTTTGCACCCTCTAATCCATACTGCTTGAGTACAGCTAACACATAATGGTTTTGAACCAAATTGATCCAATTATTGCTCTTACTAACTTTCATTCCCAGTACCTGTTTTGCCAGGCCAAGATCTTTTATCTTGGATTCCTCTTTTAGTGCCTCCATGACTCTCTCTTCACCATACCCAATAATGATAATGTCATCAACCCATGCAAACAAAATTGCATCCTTTCTCACAAAGAGACAAGGGTTGGCCTCAATTTTCCTGAAACCAATCTCTATCAGTTTCTTACTCATGGTGTTATACCATGACCTAGCTGCTTGCTTCAATCCATACAGGGATCTACACAACTTGAGGACATATTCTCCTTTATCCACTGAGAGGAAAATTCTCACAAAGATTTTCTTCATAGTTTCTGGCTTGGTCTCTACCAGCCATTTGTTGAAAGCATCAGGAATTGAAATATAAAAAGTCTCCTCCTCTCCAAGTTTTGCATTCAAGTATGCCTGTGACAAAATCAGCCTGTCTGATTCCTTCACCAAACTCCACCGCCAAAGCAATGATGTACCTGAAGGTGGACAGCCTTCCAGTTGGCAAAAAATTTTTTTGGTAATTAATACCCTCTTTCCACTTGAAGCGTTGTGTGACACATCTAGACTTGAACCTCTTCAAAAAACCATTAGCATCAAAATTTTTATTCACCAATAACCTAGACCCAAAAATGGACTTTCCGTTTGGAACTAAATCCCGCTTGTCCACGTCAAACACACAATTATTTTCTAGAGAATCAAATTCCTCAAAAATAGCTCTCTTCCAATTGGCTCTGTCATCAGAATTCATAGCTTGGCCAAAGCTATTTGGGTTAACCCTATTGCCCATTTCTGAACTTAACTGTAGAATCTCATTAAGCATACATTGTTCCCAAAAAATATCTTCTTCATATTATGAAGAAGAATAATGGGACTTCCATTCCCCAAACCTATCAACAGGTATCCTTGTCCTTCCACTCTTTCTAACTGGAGGTGAAGGCTCATCAGGTTCTGATTCCACAGAATCCACTGAAGCGGGTACTGAACCCTCCTGTGGAAATTCTGCCATCTCAACATGATCACCAATGATATTCTCTACAGAATCTGCTGGTAAAATAGGATCCAATGCTATTTCATGCTGTGATTCCTGAACAGAACTATCTTCACTCCTTTTGAGTGGAAAGGTACTTTCTTCAAATTTTACATCCCTACTATGGATAAACTTTCTTTTCCCTGGACAATGAATCCTGCATGACTTACTTTTAAATCATCGCCTACAAGTGACCCTGTTCTGGCTCTAGGATCTAAATTTCCAACCATTTCATTATGGTGGACACTATAATACACTAAGCAACCAATTTTTCTTAGGTTTGATGTTTCGGGGTAAAACTTCCAAAACAGATAATGCAGACTTTTCCCATTAAAACTTACAATTTTGTGCGATGGAAAAATTGTGCACAACAACTCAGCCCATTAAAACTTTGGTGGACCAGATTGAGCCATAATAGTTCTGAATTTTTCCAAGAAAGTCCTATTCATCCTCTCAACTATTCCATTGTTTTGTGGATGACTAGCAGTAGTAACTATATGAGTGATACCATAAACATTCAATAGTTTCTCAAACTCTTTACTCAAAAACTCACCACCTCCATCAGTAATAACCCTCTTGATCTCCCTCATCAAACAATTCTGTTTCCAGACTTTGAATATTACGGAAAACTTGTCTGTGGTCTGATCCTTTGATATTATTGGTTTCACCCAAACATAATTAGTTGCTGTATCAACCAGATTGATGAAGTACTTTGCCCCCCCAAGGGACACTGGTAAAAATGGCCCGGCCAAATCAATGGAAAATTCCTCTCTAGGAACTTCTGTGCAATCTCTACTCTTTTAAAACACATTTCTTGTCTTGGACCCTAATGTAAAGCTTTCAAAGTTGCTGTACTTTATGTTATGGCCACTTCTATGGTGAGAAACAGTGCTCAGAGCTGAAAAATTGAACAAGTTTGCACAGAGTAACTTATTCTGAACTTTTCCACTCAGGATAGTTCTCCCATTCAAATCAATAACAAACTTATCTTCTTTTAGATAACAAATCTGGAAACCTTTTTTCCAGAGAACTCCAAGAGAAACAAGGTTATGAGGCAAATCTGGTACATAGAACACTTTCTCACAAGGTATTTTGAAACACAAGTGATTTGAAAGAATGACTTTTCCAATTCCTTTAAACTAAATTGTTCTTCCTCTTTGGCCAATATTTACGACACCATCAAAATCTCTAAGATTTGAAAACAAATTTGGCTCAAAAAACATGTGATCTGTACAACTAGAATCAATCAAAACAAGAACATCCTCCTTCAACTCTCCTGTAAGGAAAGAAAAATTATCAGCTACTGATAAGTTCTCATTTTCAAGGTTGATATTACATACTTCATAATCAATCAAGTCCATTTATTGATCCTCATCAACTTGAGCATTCTTTTTGGGGACTTGTTCCTCAACAGCTTGTTCCATGGAAACATCCAATGCCACCATAGCAATATTTTCCATGGCAAGGTTGACCCCTTTGTCTTCCTTTTCACTTTTGTTGGATTTCTTCCTCTTCCTGGCTTCCTTGCAATAATTTGCATAGTTCCCCTTCTTCTGGAAATTATCACACAAGAAATTTGATGAATCCCTTTTGGCCTTTGCATTCTTCCAGGATTTTCCTGTCTTGCCCACCAGAGCTGTTCCTGTTCCCTCCTTCATTGCAAATCGAAAATCATCCTTTTCACTCCTTCTAAGAACATCCTCTTCTCCAGGAAGGGAATCCAATTGAGATATAATCCTAACCAACGACTCATATTCTTTTGGTAGCTTTTGAATAATTAAGAGTGACAAACACTCAGGATCTATTTTCAGCAAAGATGACTTGAACTTAGCAATAATTGATCTTGCATCCCCCACAAATTGTTTGCAGTTGGCAAATTTCAACTTGAACAACTTATTGAAGGCAATCCCCTCCTGATGGACAGAGGTACAAGCATACTTTGCCTTGAGCATTTTCCATAAAATGCTACCCGTCCTCTTCTGTTCCTCCTTTAATTATCAGCAACCCATGCCATATGAATTTAATCAAAATGCCTAAGAATGAGATGATAAGACTTCTTCTCTACCTCTGAACTAATCAAAGTATCATCTGCATCCATAATCTCCCCACAAAAAATGTATTAAAACTTACTGTCCATTAAGAAAGACCAAGCACTATAGTTTTGACCATTCAAAACAATCTTGGTGGAGCTGGAATCTGGGATATAGGACATCTTCTTGGAAAACTTGAGGTCTTTGAGGTTGTCCAGAGTAAGGTATAAGGGTATATTCTGCTTGGAAGTAATGATGAAAATGGTACTGATAATGTGTGAGAATTATTGGCCCACAAGCTTAGTCAAACAGCAGTACTTAAATCAAAAGAAATTCTGAGACAATAATGTCTTATTATTGATCCTAAATATGAGGCAGAGGCAATGGTGCAGTGGTGAATGTGAATGAAGTGGTTAATGACTTGTTGAATGGATTGGTGAATGAATTGGTGAATAAATGGATGGAAAACAGCAGGGAGAAGAGATCCTTAAATACAAAAGATGGTGCTCATGTGAAGCTCATTTAATGAAAAGCAAAAGGAAAAAATTCCGCCCTAAATGGGCTCTACAGGCTCTATAAGCCTTGCTACTTGGTTTGGGTTTACTCAGCCCACTTGGCTTTATTCCCTGAACACTTATGACCAGCCTGTACTGGTTGAGTTTGGTTTTTCCACCCTTACTGGGCTAAACCAGCCCTTTTTGATGTTCATACCCTGGCTGGTTGTCTATTACAATCAGCACTGTTACCTGGTTACAATTCCCTCTTGAACTTATTGGTCCTTATTACCAACTCACATGGCTGATTGCATCCTGCAACCAGCCCCTGACCCTCAGATTGGCCAGGGTTGACCCAGAAACACTCTGGGTCCGGTCAAACTTACAGGAGGGGAGGTGTAACCAGCAGAAATGTCTTCCCCCCCCTCTCTCTCTCAATCCCTGGAGGGAGCGGTTGAATCCCCCCCCAGGCAGCCCTGGAGGTTGATACCCCCCAGAGCAATTAAGAAATGAGTGGGCTGGGCGGTGGTCAAGCCCACCCAGCCCCAGGTCACCTCTTCCTTGGTAACGGGGGGGGGGGGGGGGGGGAGATGGCCCCTGAAAATAGTTGTTGCCATGCTTGAGGTGGGTGGGTGGTAAAATCCAACACCACGTTGCCAGTTGCTTTGTTGCAGCCGGTCCTTGCTTTTCTGGATGGGAGGGAGGACCAGCCATCCTCCCTCCGCCTCACAAACAAGCAAGGGGAGGGAGGGAGGCAGGGGCCGCCAGCCACCCTGGCAGCCGTAACTAGCCTGGTCGTGCAACCAGGGCTGCAGCCTTGCACACAGGGGGTGGGAGCACTCCAAACAGAGGCCCTGCCCCGTACAACGGCCCCATGCGGGTTGTCAGGCCCAGAAATGGGCCCAGGAAGGCCAAGGGCCAAAGACCTAAAAACTACAATTTTGCGGGCCAGCCTGTCTGGCCAAGTATGTCAAAAATGAACCTTGGGCCCAGTTATGCCCAAAAAAACCCATCTGGCCAACGTGGCCCATCCACCCTGGTGGGCCCATTAAGGCAAGTGTCCCAAAAGACCTGGAAAACATGTTTTGGCGCCCAAATGTCCAAAACCAATAACATCCCCATAGGTCCACATGGCCCATGTGAGTTCTCATGGGCCGTAGAGGCCCATTTGTGCATCCCATTTGGATTACACACTAAAATGCACATAACATGAGTGCATCCTTATTTTGACAGCTAGGTATTGTCAAAAGCAGAAAGCAAAGAGTTTTACCCATCAAGAAAAGTTGGATGCTGAGTGGAAATTGAAATAGGTGGAGCTTCAGTTTCAAAAAGAGGAAAAGGAGATAGATTGACTGGAAGAGCCACTGGAAAAGGAGAGGGAAGGACTGGCAATGAAAAAAAAGATGCTTTATTGGTAGCCATGGCATTTATTGGTAGCAGTAGAAAATTTGAGGAAATACAGCAGATTAATTGATTGCTGGGCTTGTAAATCTATTGAATTTGATAGAAATTTTGAAAATAAAAACAAAAAAATGATTTTGATTAAAAATTCATTTGAGTATACTTTTAACCCCTCCAATAATTTTATTTTTATTTTTATTCATATTTTTTTCCTAGATTATATCATGCTTATTTTCAAGTCCTTTCAAGTATTCCCAGTGGTTTTTTTGATTTGCACAGACATTGCCATTCTGGTATGGACGGCAGTGTCCACAATGACAAATGCACAGTGATTGAAATTATTTGCTTGAAAAATCATTTTGAAAATACCTTTTTTTTTGAAATAAATTCCAAACCCCAAGTCATGAAAAACAAATTGGCCATCAGATACCCAATATTTTCCCTCATTTTAAACAATTTTCCCATTAAATTCTTTGGTTGGAACCACCAGTAAAAAGGAATAGGAAGATAAATTGCCTTTTTAAATGTGGGGAGAATTGTAGAAGCAATTGGATGTGAAAGTGATGTTTGGGAAACAGAAAAAAAGGAGTCATCCAGGATTAAAATTACAAACAAGAGAAGGAGGGGATATGGTTATCCATAATTATTTCACTGTTTTATTCAAAGGCAAGTCAGGCTAATTTTTTGAAAATTTGGCCTACAATTTGAGTGAAGGTGTCGGACTTAAGATTCAGAAAATTAAAATTCTTGAGGGGAAGTTTGAATATCAACTTTCTTTGAATATTTACCAAATAATTCCAAAGGGTGCATCAATTTTTCCCATCCAATGTACCAAATTTTTCCACCCCAAGATTTTGATGGACCAAAAGTGCTGGAAAATATTCTCAATAAATGAAAAAAGTGGTCTCAAATTTAATATCCTTGTTACCTTGGTCAGATATTTTTTTCAAAGGGAAAAATTAAATTATTGCAACAAGAGATTTTTGATTGGACACATCAAGATCAATTACTTTTCCAGAGGTGAAGAAATGGAATGGTTGGATATTCTGTTTGGCTTGTTCAGACACTTGGGCAGAGGGCTTTCAATTTTTTTTTATTTTGGAAATTATGGTGGGATATAGATCCAAATATTGTATTTTTTTCTACAACCACACAAAAATTTTGTAAATACCACCCTCTGCTACTTCAAAATGGATTTCAGAATCTCTCTTTTGAACCATTTTTTGCTGACAAGCCCTATTCTTGCCAACTCTCTGTATTTTTTTCAAATACTCTCCTCCCATCTTGTTCCCTCCCATCCACATACTGTTATTGGGAGGATAAAGAAGGGATTCAATTTTTCAGCTCTCTGATACCAGGAACCTTGCAGTCCTTTAGCTACAGAGAGTGATAAAAATGCCGGAATGATAATAATAATTATTATTCCAATAATAAACGCTTAGAAGCTCAAATAAATGATTTAATAAGAGCAGTTGCAAGGTTTAATTGGTTTGGTGGTAAATGTTTTTCAATTTAATATAAATAAGGGGCCACAGTATTATACTACTGGGAATATTTAAAGACTAGCAACCTCTCTTCAAGGGGCCTCCTTAGGCAGTTTAAGAACCTTGGAATAAAAATGGGTGCCTTAGAAAGGACTTATTCCACTAAAGGCTGGGCTTAACAGCACAAATGGCCTATACAAGAAGGTTAACACTCACTCTGAGCGCTTCACCGAAAAAATCCTGGAATAATTGGAAGGGTTTCAGAGCAGATGGGGTAGATTGCTTGACTAAACTTCAATGGTTGATTGGTTAATATAGGTAAATAATACTACTGCAGACTAAGTCATAAATCACTTTCTTATCTTCATATAAGCACTTGATCAATAATGACATGGTGTCTGATTGATAAGAAATAATTCCCAGTAACTGATGATGGAATAATGGATCCAAAGAGGTCTGTATAAATACCTTTTTGGGGTGATTTTGGTCTTCTCAGGGCATGTAGAGAGGGTTCTGCTTGTGGGATGAGGCTGGAAAACCAGTAAGGGCAAGATTAGCACGTCCACTTGGTGCTGTCAATCAGCTGTCCTTAGATCTGCGGGATTTCTGTACTATTTTAGCCACAGGATCTGTTAATCTATTATGGCGTAAATTTGATCATTCTGTACTCATCCTTCATTTGTACTATTGATATTGTTTTAAAGCATGCAAATGTGGATGTTTACTAATTGTTTATCATCTGCTGATCATTTAGATAATTTTTAATAATTTTTATGAACACTTCTTGTAGTTTTTTGTGGTCTTCAAAGATCAAGATCAGTGATTTATGTGGTAGTCCTTGATCTTTGATTTATTATTACAAAATTTTTAAAACTTATTTTTCATTAATTTTATTTAAGTTTTGATCTTCTTAGATCATAAGTACTGCATATGTCCTTTTGTTACATTTACTGGGCAACCCTAACTAGTTTGTAGCTCTTCTGAGCAGTACCTGGTTGTCACATTAGTCACAACTGATCCAGGCGCGGGGATCAGTTAGTAAAGATGCGCGCGGGGTAGGATCTGCTGCGTGTGTGGCAGAATCAGCTGCGCGCGGGTCTCTAGTACGCGGGAACCTGCTGCTACTAGTACTTAGGGTTATGTAATGATGCGGGGCTGCGCGCGGGAATTGTGACATAACACATTTCCGTGTGTAACTCCTAAAATATACACAACACCTCAATTCTGAGTGAATTTTGGGTGTAAACCCTATATTTCACAATAGGTGTGAAATATTAGAATGGACAAAAAGTGCCATACAGTTGTTGTAATTTTTAGAACTTTCCTTTTTAATTATTTTAAAAATATAAGGAATTGGAATTCAAGGGTGGGGTCAGTGAGTGACCCTACCTAATTTTGGGTGAGGAATCCATTCCTGTGATAATATGTATCAATTTCTCACTCCTTATTTTGATAATTGAGTTATTCTTATTTTTCATAGTTTGTGTTACTATTTGACAGGTTTTCTCTGTACATAGTAGCAAGCTGAAACAATTCATGTTATTAAATTTTGAGGGTTGTGGGAGAAGAAACAGGGGGGAAGAAAAATGGAATGTATTGAAATAGCAAGGGGTCAAAAATTGTTTTGCACAGCATAGAATAAAAAAAAGAGTGAAAATTATTTACAGAGAAACTATAATGAAGCCCAAAAAAAAATAAACAGGTAAAAAAACCATCATTAGTAATCTTATTATCAACATGGGTGATAAAAAAACATTGAAAAAAAGAAATTATACAATTTTATGATCCTAACAACAACAAAAAAAGATGTTAAGTCATGTGATGATCATGGCTGATACATGATTGGATTAAAAAAAACTTCTGTTGATCCCAACAACAACAGTGAAAACTAAAAAAGAAAAAATGGCATGAGTCACCCACACATATGGTCTATAAAACTGGTTTGGGCCCCAGGCAAGTTATGCTTGGCACGCAAAAAGCAGGACTTGGATAGGTTCTCAAAGAGCTTATTCAGTTGGGTTTTCAGGGGGCCCATCTTGGCGCCCAATCAATCTAATTTGGATGCCAATCAAATCTGGTTGCACTCTGCCAACCAACTTCCTCTCCTACACTCTTCACCAAGCATGAATGAACCATTCTTTTTTTAATCTAATTTTTTGTTATTATGTTCTTATTTCAGGATAGATATATTGATATTTACATATCTTTCTCAATACATCTTTTCTTCAGATTTGTACAAAAATAAAAATCAACCCTATGGTGTGTGACCTTGAAGAAAGCAAGGTTCTAGCTCAATATATTGCCCCCAAATTGGAGGAACTAAATTTGAAAAATACCCAAAATGAGAAGATCCTCAAGGCACATCAGAAAATAAACCAAAAAAAAAATAAAAAATGAAAAACTTAACCACAAGGATTGTAAACCAAAAACAATAATCAAGCCAGAAGTCCACAACCTCATCCAAAAAGATGTTGTGAACAAAAGTTCAACACAGATGTAAGCAGTGTCCAATTTTGATGTATTTTTTTTGCAGGTACAATCAATCATCAAAGAAGACAAAACTCACATCAAGATCAATAAAAGACAACCATTCCAAATTAATGAAGAATCAACAACTGAAATACTGATGTTTCAATCAGAAATCAACTGCAAAAATAAAGAAAATGGTTAAATTCCTCAATTCCTCAAGAGAAAGCAAAATGTTCAAAGAAACACTCAAGCCATCAGCAACCTCCTCAAGGAATCTTTTTCTCCTGGAAACAGGTAACCAACATCCCTGTCTCATTGAATAAGCCCAACCTTCTGGATCAATGGGCCAAACTTGTAGGATGTTGAGGATTGGATATTAATTGGAATATTTTTTACATCAACAAGAAATTTCGGCTTTCTACTATTGCAGAGCAACCTGCAAAAGTACAAAAATAAAATAAATAAATAAAAATCTTATTAAATGAGAAATAATATTCAAAATATTATTTCAAATTATGATTCTACATAAAATTTAAGGTAGGGTTCCTGACTGACATCTACCTCAAATTCATGCTGCTTATGTTTTTAAATAGATTATTGAAAATTTAGAAAGAGACGTGGCCTTGGGATTTTGGCCATTTTAATTTTTCACATGAAACCCCACGTATAGGTTTCACAGTGAATTTTGTGTCAGAATCCAAGAATGCTCTGATTTAGAGGAGTTATGGGCAAAAATGTGATTTTTCACAGTTCCCGCACGCAGCTGCGGCAACCAATGCATCTTCCTGCTGCTGAGCAACAGCAATTTCACCCTGTCCGCGTACCCTGAAAAGCCGTGTACGCAGCCCCAGGCATCTGACAGGTACGCAGCCGCGGGACTAAGGACTGACAGAGTGACAAACAGCTTGAGAAGCCCAGATACCATGTAAAAGTGCTACAAATAAGATGGGGACATACTAAATATGTAATAAATGTCCTTGTGAATATTAGATTGTCTAAAAATACATAAAAGTATATAAAAATACTCAAATAGTTTTTATTCATATTTTTTTTATAAAATATAATAAGAATACCAGATATGTCAAAAGATAAGATTACTACATTTTGTAAAATATCTTCAAATACTTTAGATATAAATTTTTGACATCTTCAAGAAATCAGTATGTCAGTGAAATACTAAGGAAAACAATAATCTAAAAATATTACATGTATTCCCAAGCTTATATTTTTAATTAATTATTTCAAGTAAATCAACAGAATTTCAGAAACTTGGAGCAAAATAAATATCATCATTTTACTCCATCAGCTTATACATAATGAGAACCCATATGAAATCAGATTACCTGTAGGAATTCATACTAAGAAAACTTTTTAAAATCCTGGGATTATTTACTAAGGATAATTAATGAAATAATGATAATGTGGATAGATTAGTGTTATTCACATGTCAAAACATCAATCAAAAGGAAGAATAATTCCCATACCCTGTGGAATGAGATGTTACCCGTGCTACAGCACCAAGAACACGTGCAAGGCTACCACTGATTACCCTGCTATCCTTAGAACCCATCTCTTTGAGGCCCTGTATCCCTCAGAAGGACATAATTGGGATCCAAAAAAGCTATAAATATAGAGCTCTTTTGAGGTTATTGATACCCAGAGAACCAGTTATATTTACATCCAGACACTGTGCAAAGGTAATCAAATACTTGTAATAGATTAGTAAGTGATTTATGGCTTTAGTCTGATTTATAATATCCATCCACAAACCCTTTTTATCAATTTAAACTGCTGACCAACCTTTTTAAACCTAGTAATAGGTTTCACCCATCAGTGCATGTCCCAAACAGGTACCTAAAGGATGCAACAATTTACAAGTGAGTTTTATTATCTTTTTTCTGTTTTGGAAGCTTTTTTACAAGGCCCTGCCACTCAATAAAATATTTTATATATATATTATCTTTGGGAAATATCTCCTTTAAGAATATAAATTAAAGGTTCCAAAGTAACGCGGTATACATGTTTTCAAAGTGAATTCCCTGAAGTGAGATTTTGAAGATCCCCAATATCATTGAGGCCCCTCTATTAATTTAATGAATAATCAATTTATTAATATTGATTGATAATATTAAATCATACCCAAACCAACCAACCTTGCAATAGCTTTTTTCAAATATTTTACGGATTTTTGCTGCATTTGTTGAATAATATATTTATTATTTATTCCAGAAGCTCTGGAAGCTAAAGGATAGTTGGGGTCTTCGCATCCAGGAGGCTGAAAATTGGGGGTCTGGCTGGGAAATATTCCATTCTATTATATTGAATACCTTGGACCAGACATTTGACGTAAAATTAATCAAAGATAGAATTTATCTGAATCTTTCAACTGTGATTTATCATTCATTCCTTTTGCATTAGATTTGAAAACCAATGCCTAATTAATAATATGCTATCTAAATCTTTTGAAAATGAGCAAAGAAGATTACATTAAAAATTATAACCCAACTGGTTTGGAAGCTTCAACTAAAGCTGAACCAATTGAAATCTCTTCTCTCCGTAAACAATTAGATAAAATCCTTGAGCAAGAAGATCTTGAGAGGTTCATCAACTTTCAAGCTCTATTAAGAAAATATCAAGCTTGGAAAAAAGACCGGATAAATTACTTTTGAAAATATAAAATTAAGCAAAAACCTTATATTACAAAATTATTTTTGTAAAATAATATTAACATATTTTATTAACCAATAAAATATTTTTCTCATACTATCAGTGAACTCTCATATCCCAGCAAACCCCAATATGGAAATTGATCTTTTGGATGAAGAGGTACCAGATATTTCTGGACGTCCTCAAAACATTGACTGGACAGGAGAAGATCTCATTGGGACGCACCAAGACCCCTTTAGATTACCTTTTAAGGAAAAATATAATCCCAATGAAGTTTTAGTACCTTTAAATATCAACTTAAGTAAGTCAAAATCACTTATTATTAAAAATTTTTCTTTGCAAAAGAAAAATACTTATAAATATTTTCTTAAACATGAACAGATGTAACACAAGGGCCTCAGGCAGGGTTCCCTCCTATGGATCTCTGCCAGGAGCCCCCATTAACCATGAGGCAGCCCATAATGACAACCATGAGAGGGTTGGAACCCATTGGTGGATAAGGAACAGAGCCAAGTGCTGTTGCCCTCCCCCAACCTAGAGCTGGAAAAGGTAGTAGAATCAAGCCCCCTCCATCACAAGGAGGTTCCCTGCAGCCAACCCAGCCAAATATGGCAAAGTAAGCCAAGATCAAAGGCTTAGTCAAAGAGCATGTGAAATATTGGAAAGAATTCAAAGAAGCCCAATACAAGGGGGACGTAATATCTATGAAAAAGATAATAACCCAAGCAAAGGCTACCCAGATGGCTCTTCAGAAGATGATACCCAGTACAGAGTTGGAATCCTACATAGAAAAGTGGAATCGATGGGATCAATTAGCCCAACTGAAAGGCAGAGAATCAGGAAAGAAGAGATCTTCTTCCCTTCAAGAGCCAAAGGGAAAGAAGGATAGGGAAAAGATAATCTCATTAGCTCAAAAGTGGAAAAAGGTGTTCCACAATCAGCTTCTAATTCTGAACCTAGTGTCTTGTCTAAACCATTCCCTGATGTAATTACCTCCTTTTCTAATGATATGCGCCATAATTTCAAGATTGTTTGTGGAAATTTGGATGGTTTTTACACCCAATTGGATAAGTTGTACTCAGTAGTGGCCAAATTGGTTATTAATAAATCAAAATATTTAGGGATAGAAGATATTAAGGAACATACAGAACAATTATTGGAAACAATGAACCAAGTTAAAACCAGTCAAACTCAAATCATTGAGAAAATCTTATCAGTTATCCAAGAAGACTTTATTATTTCCCTCCAGCCCTTTAAAGAAGAATTGATGAATGCTACTAAAAACTTCATTCTTCCCTTTAGTGAAAAATTAAATCTGCTTAATAACACAGTGAGCCTGCCACTTAATCTGATCAAGAATGATCTTAGAGACTTGAAATTCTGTCTGACAAACCCCTTGGGGAGTACCACAGAGGAGCCAAAACCTCCCAGACAAGCAACTACCCCTTATGCACCAATCCTAATAGGAATGCACAGGAGGGACAGTTTCTCGCATATTCCTACTCCTGAAATGGAAATAGCCCTCAAACGTTTACCCCTATCTCTGAATGGCCCAAGTTCTCTGGTGAAGGAGAATACAACCATATAAATTTCATGAAGTTTATTGACTAAACCATAAATTCAAATGAAATGAAAGAAGCTATAGCTGTAGTAAGACTTCCTAGGCTCTTTGAAGGAGTAGCATTTGTTTGAATTGGAATTAAATGATTGAAATAGAGAGAGTGCTGTTTTCCATATTCACTTTATTTTATTTTATTTTATTTTTATTCATTTATTCTCTACCTTCTTTCCTCTCATCTTCCCTCACCTTGAGTCTTCTACTGCTTTTTTTTTCCTCAAAAGCACCTAAAGTGACAAGCGCGGGGTTAGAATGATTTATGCATATTCATCTGGCTAGTCTTCTGATGTCTGTTAAAGGGACAACTGGCAAAGATCTTCAAAGTCTTTTTCTTCTCCTTCTTCTCCCACAGGACCTTCCCTTTATTAATCTCTTCTGTTTTGTAAATCCGTCATTCAAGATCAAGAAGCAACTGAACTAGTCTTGTCATCAAAGAGGACTCCAAGTAATTTGGTGCGATCATCATTTCATTTATCTTCTGCAAAACTTCTTCTAATCTTTTCACCTTCACCATTAGATTTTGTGCTTTAATCCTTACTCAAAGGGTGTGCTAGGTCTTACCACTTTCTTTGTTGGAGTATCTATTAACCCATGTCATTTCCACTCCTTGGTTAGGACTTGTCTTCTTCTATCTTGCTCAACTTCATTTGCAGTCTCTTCTCTAACACAATGAAACAGTTCCTGGTTTGTTACCTTTAAATAGTGTTCCGTGAAAACTTGAATATTATTTTTTCTCAGAATTAGATTGGTTTATCAGTAAAAAAGAAGAAGTAGGATCCTTACCATGGAATTCTTGGAAAATCTTAATTAAAGAACAATTTGGTTCTAGGATGTGGAAAATGAAAATGATGAAAATTTTTGAAAATTCCTCATTTGACCCCTCTAACAATAAGACTCACAAATGGTGCTTAGAACAGGAGACTAGACTGCTTCTACCCAGATTCTGATAAAGAGGAAGTTAATGATAGACTTCTCAACCTGTGTCCTGGAAATCTTAACCATAGTGTGAGGTGCAGAATGAGTATGGATGCTTACTTACCAACTCTAATCAATGTGTTGGAAGAAGGAATAGACGTGAATGGGTTAGAAAAAAAGGATCCTTCTAGACTAAAAGAAAGCTTCAATACCAACAAAATACGGGAACAACCTCCTCATATAAATATCCCTGATAATAAGAAACCTAATGAGAAAAAGGATAAGGAAAGGATACCTGGAACCTGTTGGAACTGTAACAAAACTTTGCACATGTCACAAGACTACCCATTGCCAAAGAGAAAAATAGCAGTCATTGAAGGAGAACCTGAGAGTGAAAGGAACCAGAACTATGAAGAAACAGATTATACTGAAGGATCACTATCAGAGTGTGAATTTATCATGAAAAATCTATAAATGTAATAGAAGGAGATATAGGCACTTTTATAGAAATCAATAATATCCATGGTGACTCTAGTTTTCCCCAACAATGGGACCCTTCCAAAATTACTAGACATGTCACTGAAGTTAAACCACTAACAGTTGAACCTATGAGTGGTAAGAGTTATACTACTGGTCAGATGTGTTATGCAACAGGACTGTATAAAGACAAGCCCATAAGGTTATTACTTGAAAGTGGGGCTTCCTGTTCATGTGTTTGTACTGAATTCTTGAAGAAATGGGATACCAACTGGAAAGACCACCTGCTGCTCTTCCCAAAGGCTGTGTTTAGCTCTTGCAACTCCACTATCAATTCTATTGGAGTATGGACTGCTCCCATAATACTTCTCAATAATAAAGGATCTTTGGGGATTCCAGGGGAATTTTTAGTATTGCTGAATGGATTATGTGACTACATGATAATAGGAAATGATGCTTTATGTCTACATGATATAGATGTGTTACAAAGTAAAGGAAACTAATTCACAGTGGCTGGTAACTGGGACAAGAATTTTAAGATATGCACTATCCAAACTAATTTCCATTCTTCTATTTATCAAAATAATTCAGAAGAATTCAACCAAGAATACTTCTCTCAAGCGGAACTGAATGAGAAACTTTCTGAGGAACAGAAGAAAGATATATTGAAAGTCTGTTTTAAGAACCAGAATGATTTCTGTACTAGAGATAGTCCCATTGGAAATATCAAAGGACATGACATGGTATTAAACTTGACTATTAAGCCTCCTTATCCTCCTAACCTAAGAATACTAGCTTATCCATCTAGTCCTAAATCTAGAATAGCTCTTGAGGAACACATCCAAGAACTTATAAACCTAAAAGCATTGAGGAAGGTTGGACAGTCAAGAATGGCAGGAGACTTCAGAATTATGAATAACTATACTCAAGCAGACTATTATCCTGTCCCGCAGATTGATAAAGCTCTGCATAACATTTCTAAAGCAAAATACATCACTCATATGGATATTCTTAAAGGGTTCCACCAAATACCTATAAGCCCTGAAAGTAGAAATTTTATGAGAATAATGTGCCATTTAGGAATATATGAGCATCTCAGGATGCCCTTTGGCATAAAGAATTCCCCATCACACTTACAGAGAACAATGGATGCAGTCCCTAGGACTTACATCAGACAAGGATGGATGATTTTTTATATTGATGATGTCATCATTTAATCTGATGATTGGGAGACTCATAAAAATCAAGTTAGATTAGTCCTGCAGAATATTTTGAAAGAAGGGTTGAAATTATCCATGAAGAAGTGCAACTTTGGATATGGATAACTGAAAGCTCTGGGGCATATAGTCTCTGTTCTAACTTTAGCTATGTACCAGAATAAGATAGCTGCTGTAATGAACAGACCCATGCCTCAGAATAAAACAGAGGTCCTATCCTTTATTAGTTTTTCCAGTCATTACAGAAAATACATCACAAATTTTTCTATTCTAACTAAAAGTTTATATGAATTATGCAACAATAAAACTCTCTTTGAAATGAGACATGAGAGGCTCAAAAACTATGAAGAATTGAAAATAGGTATGACCTCCACTCCTCCACTGATTCAACCAGACTAATCCAAACCATTTAAGCTTTAAATTGAAATTTTTATGGAAGGGTTAGGGACTGCCTCACAACAAGCAAGAATAGAAGAAGAAAAAACAGTGGCAAAACCAGTACTTTTTATATCTAGAAAGATCATAGACACTGAGAAAAGATATGGAGCCCATCAGATGGAATGCTTCAATCTAGTATGGGCTCTAGAGAAGTGGCAATATTAAATAGAAGGCACCACTTTGCAAGTAATGACGGAATTTAATTCTGTATGAACCCTCATGAACATGAAGCCCCCAGTAGACATATGCTCAGGTGGCAAATTGCTACAAAACAGTGTAGAGGCCAGATGACTATAGTGAATAAAGCTGGAGCTAAAAACCAGAATGCTGAGAGCTTAAGTATAAATTCTTTGCCTAATGAAGCTAGAAATCCAGAATATGACCCTGAAGATCAGGATATCTTTCCTATGTTAAGCATTAATCTTTTTACATCACATTCTCCAATTATGGGGATCCACCCATGTGAATTAGATACTGCTTTGTTTAATCTAGTAAGAGAGAAATATTCCACCAACCTCAAGCTTCTTATTACCATCATGGAATGTGAATCCCCAGGAGCAGCCCTAGTAAATTTTTTACCAGCCTCATTACTCAAACCATACAAAGCAGGAAGGTTCACCTTTTGGGATGGTCTCCTATACTATAGCAACCAACATTCCAGTGTTTTGACACTGAGAAACAAAGAGAATATACAACTTATACTTCAGGAATGCCATGACATCTGTTCATCAGGCCATTTATCCACTGAAAGGACCTTGGAAAAAGTGAAGAAAACTGCTTGGTGGATAGATTGGAAAGAGACTACTATTATGTATGTTGCTAGCTGTGAGAGTTATAAAAAATCTTATAAAACTACTGAAAAAAGTTTTTGACTCCTGCAAAAGATCTCTGAATCCAAAACTAGGTGGAAAATAATTAATATAGATTTTTTCACAGGACTCCCCCCTGGAGAAACCCACTCCTATAAATCTGTGCTGTTTATAGTAGAAAGAGACTCTAAGAAGGCAAAGTTTCTACCTAACCACAAAGAAGATAGTTCCATGGATGTGGCTTTGTTATTTTGGAAGATGATTATAGCTGATGTAACTAAAATTATAATCAGTGAAAGAGACCCCAAATTCACTTCTGAATTCTGGAGGAATCTACAGGATATACTGGGTACTACTTTAGCCTTTTCTACAGGATATCATCCACAGACTGATTCATTAGCTGAAAGGAAAATGCAGACCCTCAAGATTTTGTAAGAAGGTTCTGTAGCCTTGGTCTAGAATACAAAAACTCAGATGGTTATTGCCATGATTGGGCAAGCCTACTCCCAGCTCTAGAGATGGCTTATAACAGAAGTAAACATTCTAATACCAAAGAATCCCCTTACATACTAGAAAGAGGATGGATTCCAAAACTCCCTAGGAATAACTTAAACTTTTACTTAGCCACCATTCATCAAACATCTCTTGAATTCAAGAAAATGATAGATATGGCAAATAATCATGCTCAAAAATGTGTAGAAGAAGCAGTAGAATACAAAAAACAAAGATGGGACAAATCACACAGAGAACCTGAATTTAAGATAGGAGATCAGATCTTGATATATGCTGCCACCTTCAACAATTTACCAGGGAACAGAAAGTTGAAACCAGCTTTTGTAGGGCCATTTTTTTTTACCAAGAAAATTCACTTCAAGAATTCTGTGGAAGTAGTCTGAAGAATTTTCAAGAAAGAACCCAGTATTCCCTGTTAGCTTAGTGAAGCACTTTCAACCAAGAGAAGGTAGCAACCCCCCTCCAGTAATAATCCCAATAGAACCTGACCCCATGAATGAAAAAGGGAAAGTAAGCAGGATATTGAGATACAAGAAGGAGAGAGTGCAAGGTAAAGATGTTAGACTATACTTAGTAAGATAAAAAGGAGAATCTGCAGACAAAAATGAATTCTTACCAGAGAGTAATATACCTGATGGACCTGAAAATGTGACAGCCTAAAAGAACTTGATTATCAGAAATGGTTCAAAAACAGCATAATAAAAAAAACAGGATATGAGAGAGGAAATAACCTAAAAGAACCAAAAGAGAGGTTGAGCTAGACTCTGTTAGGAAGTTAGAAACACAAGAGAGTCATGTAGGTCTTGAAGAGCACAAGGAAGACAGGAAAGATGGAATAAACTGAGAGGACCTGAGAGCCCTAAGGGAAAACACAGGTTCTCAGTCAATAATTACAAATAGGAATTCATGATCCAGATATGGAGTACGCGCACTGAGCAGATGATGACTGAGAAGTGCGCGGGTGCGGACTCCAGACTAAAATGCAGGAAATAAGGAAAAAGAATAAAACCACAATGAAAGGAAAAGGCTAAGATTCTAAGATTCTGACACCCTCCCTGGCTTTTACTTTCATCAAACATGAATAAAGTCAAGGCAGCTCATCAGTGGAATGCGTGACAGAGCTTTGGTAAGGAAGTCAGCACAGTTTTCTTTAGATGAGGTCTTCTCCATTTGTATGGTGCCTTTGGCTATTTCTTACCAAATGAAGTGATGTTGCAGTTCCAGATGTTTAGATCAGAAGTTGGATTGGCTTGCTTACTGCATTGCCAGCTTTATACATCCCTTGTTTTCCTCATGAATTGGAGTTGGTGCGTCAAACACACATCCTATTACTTCACTGAGGAATGTTTGCATCCACAGAACCTCTTTTACCCCGTCCCCAACTGACTTGTTTTTGGCTTTGGTCGTGGAAAGAGAAACCTTTGCCTGCTTCCTTGATTTCCATACTATCAGGTTCCCATTCCAGGTTACCACAATGACAGAGATCAAGCAATGCGTGGAGGGACAAGTAGCCCAGTCAGAATCAACAAAGGCAGAGAGTGGAGAGGTCAGGTTTTTTGCAGAGAACACAATACCCTTGTGAGCTGTGTGGGCAAGATAATTTAGTACCTTTAGCGCGGCGTTGTAGTGGGAGATACTTGGTGCATTAAGAAATTCTGCCAGGTAGTTGGCTGAGAAAGTAATATCAGGTCTAGTGTTGACACTTACGTAGTTGAGCTTGCCAATAATTTTTTGGTAATTGAGACCGGAGGCAATGAATTCAGCTTTTTATTTTTCTGTGGCTGGAAAAAGCTTGCCGTAAGGGGTAAAAGGAACTGAATGTTCTTTGAACTTTGGTAGTGGATACTTGGTTGCAATGGATTTGATGTATGACTCTTGAGAGAGCTTGATTGAACCTGGAGCCTGCAGAACGTTGATTCCCAGGAGCAGCGTTGATTCTTGAAGGTATTTCACCTTGAACCAGCTTCCAATGAGAGTGGAAAATTTTTCAGGATGCTTGCTGAAAATGACAATGTCATCTACATGTATATACAGCCAGGTATCTTTGTAGAAGAATACACATTGATTTCTACTACTTCTTTTGAACCCAGAATCCAGCAACCAGGTACTGATAGAAACCTACCAGGCTTGAGGAGCTTGTTTAAGACCGTATAACGCCTTCTTCAGTCGCAGAGTTTTCCCCTGTGGGACCTTCACATTAGGCAGAACATCAATATCGATCCGTTCAGGTAGAGGAGCATTCAAGAAAGTGGCCTTGACATCTAGTTGGTGAAATTTTAGATTGTTGCACAGAGCAAAAGAGATCAGAAGCCAAAGAGAGCTTTTTTTGCCAGTTGGTGCAAAGGTGTTGACAAAGTCAACCCCTTTGATCTGATTAAATCCCTGCGCACACAGTTGAGCCTTGAATTCCACAATCTCATTCCTACCATTTCTTTTGGTTCTAAATACCCATATACACTTTATTTTTGAAATGTTTTCAACATTCTCCACCTCCTCACATACATCATAACTATCAATATTGCTGTCAGCCTCCTGGATGTAAAGACCCTTGCTATCCTTTAGCTACCAGAGGTGATATTGTAAATAATAAATATATTATTTAATAAGTGCAGCAAAAATCCGTAGAATACTTGGATTAAGCTTATTGCAAGGTTAAATGGTTTGGTTATAGTTTATTGTTTCAAATCAAAATTGATTATTTAATATTTATAGAGGGGCCACAATTATATTGGGGATCTTTAACACCTCTCTTCAGGGATTTCAGTATGAAAACATGTAGTCCTGGTTACTTTGGGCTATTTAGTTTAAAGATTATTATACCCAAAGATAATATGTATATAAAATACACAATGGAGTGGTAGTGCCTTGTAGCCAAGCTACCACAACAGAGAAAGGATAATAAGACTCACTGGTATATTATTAAATCCTGTGGGTATCTGTTTGGGAAGTGTACTGATGGGTTAAAACCTGTATACTGGGGTTGAAAGGTTGTTCAGCAGTTTTAATTGATAAACAGAGGTTTGAAGACATATATTACTGATCAGACATTGCCATAAATCACTTACTTATCTCTTATAAGCATTTGATTACCTTGGCACGGCGTCTGGATATGAATATTACTGGGTCTCTGCCCATCAACATCCTCAAAAGAGCTCTGTATTTATAGTTTTTTTGGATTCCCAATATTGTCCTTCTGAGGGTTGTAGGTGCTCAAAGGGACGGAAACTAAGACTAGCAGGGTAACCAGGGGTAGCATTTCATGTGCCCTTGATGCTATAGCCCGGGTAGCATCTAATTCCTTAGGGTATGGGAATTATTCTACCTTATAATGGACATTAGGACGTGTGAATAACACTAATCTGTCCTATTTATGTATTATTTAATTAATTATCCTTATTATATGTTCCCAGTAATATAATAATTATATTATTAGACATCTCAACGGACATTTTGATTTCAGGTAAGTTCTCATTATGTATCATATAACTGGAGTAAAAGTCATAATATTGTTTTTACTCTTTATCTACAAGTTCCAGTTGATTTTTTAAGATAATTACTTAAAAATATAAGTCATGAGAATTCATGTAATATTATTATATCATTCTTGTCCTTAGTATGTGAAGAAAAGTTTAATGTATAGTAATTCTCATAAAAGTATATCAAAGTATTTTAATATATTTTTTGAAGCTGTCATTGTCTTATTTTCGACATTCTTGATTCTTTGCATTATATTAAATAAAAAATACATGTAAGGATTATTCAGGTATTTTTATATAATATTATGTATATTTAGACAATCTATTATCCACAGGAACCTTTATTACATATGTAACAAGTTCCCGTGTATGTTGTAGCCTGTTTACCCGGTACCCGGGCCGCTTGTCACTATGTCAGCCCATAGTCCTGCGGCTGCGTACTTGTCAGAGGCCTGGGGCTGCGTACACGACCTTGACGGGTTGGAACGGCTTTATCTCAGCTGCGCGGGGGTGCTGTGGCTGCCGCGGCTGCGTGTGGGAATGGTGACAAAACATATATCCGCACGTAACTCCTAAAATATACACAACACCTCAATTCTGACTGAATTTTAGGTGTGAAACCTATACGTGACAATGTGTGTGAAATATTTAATTGGCCAAAAAGCTCAATACTGGAGCTGTAGTATTTTGGTTCTTTGTTTCCTTAATTATTTAAAAATATAAGGAGTTGGATTTCAAGGGTGGGGTCAGTGAGTGACCCTACCTAATTTTGGATGGAGAATCCATTCTGTAATAATATTTATGGTTTTCCTACTCCTTCTTAGGTTAGTTGTATTATTATTATTTTTATGTTATTTTAGTTATTTTTGCAGCTTGCTCTGCAATAGTAGCAAGCTGACAATTGCCCACCTCTTTTACCATTGTGTTAATCCATTCAAGTTTCTACTTTCTTTCCAGAGCTTGTTTAAGGGTCTTTGGATCTTCATAGTCAGCTTTGACTAAGTAGATTTGCAAATTGAGTCTTCTTGGATGATCAACGATATTTTTTGTCGAAATTTCAAACACAGGATTTGCCGGATTAATTTCCAAGGCAAGGTCAGGAGAACCTGGTTGGCTGCCTTCTGCGTTTCTGGGATTGATGATTTGAGGAAGCAAACGATTGTTGTTGAGATTGGTAACGTTAGGAACAGAGGAGTCAACCAAGACAGAGGGTGCAATTTCAGGAAGATGGTCGTCAGAGTCTGAGTTAGAAGGTACACCGGAGCCTGAGAAGTTGTTTTCTAAGAATTGCATGTTTGCATTGATGACAACCTTGTTATTTGCAGGATTATAAATCCAGTAATTGGAAAAATCATTGGCAAATCCAACAAGAATTCCCTTGAAGCCAGATTGGGTGAGCTTGGATCATCTAAGATTTTTAAGAATGAGAAAAATAGAGGTGCATCCAAAAGGTTTCAGAAAGTGGTAATTGACTCTTCTTTTGTACCAGAGTTCTTAAGGAATGAGGTTTTGTTTGAGGAAATAGGAAGTAAATTGAGAAAATTGGTTGATGTTTTGACTGCTTCACCCCACAGTCTACTTGTCAGCTTTGCTTGCAACATAAGGCATTGGGCCTTTTGAAGTATTAATCTGTTGGCTTGTTCTGCAAGGCTGTTTTGTTGTGGAGTATAAGGTGGTGAGAGGAGGTGATTAATACCTGCATCCTGGCACAAAAACTTGAATTCTTGACCAAAAAACTCACCTCCATTGTTGGTCAAGATGTTGACAATTTTGGAATCATGGAGTTGTTCTACTTTCTTCACATATGTCTTGAACACATTAAGAGCTTTGTCTTTTGAACAAAGCAGAGCAACAGACTTTAATCTGGAGAACTGATCAACAATTGTAAGGGAATAGCAGCTTCCACCAAGGGTGGGAGTTGTGAAGGGACCAACTAGATCCATATGAAGTGTTTCAAGCATTTGGGTGACGGGTTTGAAGGGGCTATTGAAAGGAGTTGAGATCATCTTCCCTAATTGGCAGGTTTCACAGTTTGATGATTTAGGGATGTTTTCATCAGGAAAGAGAAACTTAAACTTGGAATTGCTGGCATGACCAATTTTGGAGTGGAGATTTGAGGGAATGGAAGTCTTGAGGAGTGCTTCAGCCTTCTTCTGCTCAAATCTGATTCCGCACAGTTCTAGTAAGTTTTTGGCAGTAGACTCAATAAGCTCAAAGTTATCCAAGGTGATGGAATGTTAGAATTATGGCCAGCAATTGGCTTAGGAAAATGAGCAGTATTGAAAGCAAAAGAAATTCTGGACACTGAATGTCAATATTGGCTAATGGGGCTCTCACAATGGGGCAATATGTTGGATGAATTTGATTGGAATGATCAATGAATGGATGGAAAAACAGCAGGGAGAAGAGCTCCTTAAGTACAAAAGATTGGCCTCTTTTGAGCCCATGATACAACAAGAAAAAAGGAAAATTTTCCGCCCAAAAAGAGCTCTACAGGCTCTACTGGCCTTGTTACTTGGTTGGGACTACATCAGCCCGCATGGCGTCAGTTCCTGAACCCTTACAACCAGCCTATTCCGGTCCATTCCAGTTTTTCAACCGTTACGGGGCTAAACCAGCCCCTTGCTGTTCAATCCACTTGGCTGGTTGTCCATGACAACAAGCCATGATGACCTCATTACCTTTTTTACGGGCTGGTTGCCTCATGCAGCCAGCCCCTGGCCCCTCAAATGGGCCAGGTGGGACCCAGGGCACACCTGGGTCCAGTCTCAGATTCACATGGGGGGGTGTGACCAGCAAACATGCTGTCCCCCCCCTCTTTCTCTCAAATCCCTGGTGGGGGCGGTCAAATCCCCTCACCAGGGGCCCTGGGGTTCAATACCCCCAGGGCATCGTCAAGTAATTTGGCCTGGGAGGTGATCAGGTCCCCCCAGGCCCATCGCTCCTCCCCCTCGTTAAAGTGGGGGAGATAGCGCCCCTGCTTGGTTGCCTCAAACAATCAATGGTGGAGGGGTGATGAATTCCCCCCTGCCTTCCGGTGGCTCCGCTTGCAGCCGGCGCTGCCACCTCCTTGGGCAAGGGGGTGGTCAGGTCCCCCCTTCCCTGACCGACCGCATTGTTGCGGCCAGTCGCTGGCTGGTTCAACCCAGCCAGCTTGCCCCCATTCTCCTTGCAACGGCAAGAGAGGGGAGGGGGAGCAAGCCAGGGCCGCAAGACCTGGCTCCGTGGCGCTAGTCGACAAGCGCAACCAGCTGGACCCGCCCGGGATCCCTTGGCCACGCGACAGCCCCGCGAGGGCCGTTGGGCCCCGCGTGAGCCTTACCGAGGAACACAGGCGGCCCCTAGCAGGCCACGACAGGGGCGGCGGCCCCAATGGGCCGCCCCAAGCCCAAATTGTGAGAATTACATACTTTGGCGGGCCAGCCCGTCTGGCCAAGTATGTCCATAATAAAACTTGGGCCCTTTTATGCCCAAATAAGCCCATCTGGCTTGGGTGGCCCATCCAACCTGGCGGGCTTGTGAGGGCCCGTGTCCCAAAAGACCATAAAAACATGTTTTGGCGCCCAAATGCCCAAAACCAATAACACCCACATAGGCCCACGTCGCCCACGTGATGTCCAATGGGCCGTGGAGGCCCATTTTTGCATCCCATTTGGATTACACACTCCTATGCACATTACCTGAGTGCATCCGCATTTTAACATGGAAGACCCAGCAAATATGAATTTTTTGATTGTAACCTCCTTGGACCTAAATTGAGATAAGGAAATAAGGGATTGATTGATTTTGGGTACAAGCAGCACATTTTTCAATTTGATCCAAACTCCTTGGTGATTGAGAAGGATGGCATCTCCTATGGCAACTGCGTCAAGGGTGTTGTTATCATTACCAGTTCCAATTTTGATCAAGGTTTCTATGGGGTTGAGTATCCACCAAGGATTGTTGACTATATGATGCGACACCCCAGAATCATGCACGGGAAGTAAGGAATTGGAGAGCAAAGAATTGTTTTTCAGGTAAATCTGCGCACTGAAGTGCGCAGAGTGCTCCTGAGAAGATTTTTCTGGATTTGGAGATGAAGCTGTATTTGTAAGGTGAGCTTGTCCTTGGGGATTTTTGGAGGGTCTGAGATGAGGATGCAGGAGCCAGAAACAGCTTTTGGGGTGATCTGCAAGGGGATTTTGTGTGTTCTTAGCACACAGATGTTTGGGCTGCCTTCTTTTTGACTTGTATTCCAATGATTTATACAGTGCCACCGATGTCTCATCAGTTGAGGGACTTTTGGAAGTCCGAGTAGATTCAAGGTGGGTGACTTCTTGGAGCTTATTCAAAACTTTGGTGGGAAGTTTTAGAATTTTGTCATTGAGGAGGATGGAGTCGACTACATGGTAGTACTGAGAAGGAATTTTGGCCAGAATTGTGTAACTGAGGATGTCTACAGGTACTTCAAGGCTGACCGCGGCCAGTTTGTTCATGAGCTTGCAACATTCTTGGATGTAAGCAGAGAGATCCCTGGTGAATTGGTAACGTATGAAGGAGAGCCATATTCTTCCTTGGTTGGTAGTAGAAAGAGAAGCGTATTGTTCCAAGATGGCCTTCCAGATGGCTATAGGATTAGATTGATTAGTGGGATTGATGATAGCATCAAATGCAGTGTCCCCAAGATTTTGAATTAGAATATCAGCAGCTTTTTAACACTTCTTTTTCTGAGCAGGAGTGGTTGGTACGACAGGTTCCTTGTCATCCTTGCCTTCAATATAGTCAAGGAGATCTTTTTGACAAAGATAGCTTTGAATACGTAGGGCCCAAGAAGAATAATTTGACTTGTTAAGGGTGGTAGGTTGCTGAGTTTGGAGGTTTCTTTGCTGTCTGACATTGTATTGATCTTTTGGTTCTTTGCATTTTAGGCCAAGAGTCAGCAATCCTGCAACTGTAAATCTGAAAATGTGAAAGGCTAAAAGAACTTGATTATCAGAAATGGTTCAAAAACAGCATAAGAAACAAAACAGGATATGAGAGAGGAAATAACCTAAAAGAACCAAAAGAGAGGTTGAGCTAGACTCTGGTACGCAGTTAGAAACAAAAGAGAGTCATGTAGGTATTGAAGAGAAGGAGGCAGACAGGAAAGATGGAATCAACTGAGAGGACCTGAGAGCCTTAAGGGCAAACACAGGTTCTCAGTTGAGCATTACAAATAGGAATTCATGAGCCAGATATGGAGTACGCGCACTGAGCAGATGATGACTGAGAAGCGCCCGGGCGCTGACTCCAGAATTAAAGGCAGGAAATAAGGAAAAGCAATAAAACCACAATTGAAGGAAAAGGCCAAGATTCTAAGATTCTTACAGGACCAATAAATCTTAGAAACCACAGAGCCAGTAAAAGAAACTGAAATACATATGGAATTCATTTTTTTCCCAAAACTCCAATTTTTTTTCAGATATGGCCATATCTTGGAGTGGGGGAATTTCAGCTTGCTACTATTGCAGAGCAAGCTGCAAAAGTAACAAAATAAAATAAAGAAATGAATTAATAAAATCTTATTAAAGGAGAAATAACATTAATAACATTATTTCAAATCATGATTATAAATACAATTTAAGGTAGGGTCACTGACTGACACCTACCCCAAATTCCTACTGCTTATATTTTTAAATAATTTATGAAAATTTAGAAATAGAGGTGGCCTTGGGATTTTGGCCATTTTTGCATTTCACATTAAGCCCCACGTATAGGTTTCACAGTGAATTTTTTGCAAGAATCCAAGAATTCTGTAATTGAGAGGAGTTATGGGTGGAAATGTATTTGTCACAATTTTTGCATGCAGCTATGGCAACCTACACATTGGCGTGCGGCTGAGAAGCAGCACCGCCACCCTGTCCCTGTACCCTGACAAGTGTTGAACACAGCACCCGGCATCTGAAAGGTACGCAGCTGCAGGACCATGGACTGAAAGAGTGACAGAAGGCTTGGGAAGCCCAGGAAGCACATAAAAGTGCTAAAACTAAGATGGGGACCTACTAAATATTTAATTAATGTGCCTGTGGATATTAGATAGTCTAGAAATACATAAAAGTATATAGAAATACTTAAATAAACTTTCTACATATTTTTTATAAAATATAATAAAAAAACCAAAGATGTAAGAAATAAGATTACTAAAGTTTTTAAGATATCTGAAGATACTTTAACAATGCAATTTTGAGAACTTCAAAACATCAGTTTGTCCATGACATACTAAGGAAACTGATGATGTAAAAGTATTACATGAACTCTCATAGATTATATTTTTAATTAATTATTTCAAGTAAATCAACACAATTCCGAAAATTAGGAGCAAAATCAATATTATGTTTTTACTCCCATCAGCTAATGCATAATAAGCACCCATATCAAATCAGATTACCCATAGAAATTTCTACTAAGAAAACGTATTAACATCCTGGGATTATTTACTAAGGATAATTAATTAAATAATGATAATGTGGATAGATTAGTGTTATTCATATGTAAAAACATCAATCTAAAAGTAGAAAAATTCACATATCCTGTGTAATTAGATGTTACCTGTGATACAGCACCAAGAAAATATGACAGGCTACCACTGGTTACCCTGCTAGCCTTAGCACCCGTCCCTTTGAGCCCCTGTACCCCTCAGAAGGACGGAATTGGGACCCCAAAATAGCTACAAATATAGAGCTCTTTTGAGGATGTTGATACCCAGAGACCCAGTTATATTTAAATCCAGACCCATGCCAAGGTAATCAAATACTGATAAGAGATGAGTAAGTGATATATGGCTTTAGTCTGATTCATAAGATCCATCCCCAAACCCTTTTTATCAATTTAAACTGCTGAACAACATTTGATAACCCAGTAATAGGTTTTACCCATCAGTACACGTCCCAAACAGGTAACTAAAGGATACAATAATATACCAGTGAGTTTTATTATCCCTTTTATTATGTGGAAGCTTGCTCACAAGGCCCTTCCACTCCATCATATATTATATATATATGTTTTTTTTGGGAGATATCTCCTTTAAGAATATAAATTAAAGGCTCCAAAGTAACCAAGTATACATGTTTTCAAAGTGAATTCCCTGAAGGGAGGTGTTAAAGATCCTAAATATCATTTTTGCCCCTCTATAAATTTATTTAATAATCAATTTATTCATATTGATTAATAATATCAAATCATAACCAAACCAATCAACCTTGCAACAGCTTTATCCAAATATTTTACAGATTTTTGCTGCATTTATCAAATAATATATTTCTTATTTATTCCATCACCTCTGGAAGCTAAAGAATAGCAAGGGTCTTGGCATTTAGGAGGCTGAAAACAAAGGTTTTGACTTGAATTCAAGGTGGCCCAATGGCTATGCTCCCTCAGGTGTTTTTTTCTTTTTTACATCTAACTTGTGTTTTATTTTGGTCTAACCCCTTATTATTATTATTATTATTATTGTTATTACTATCAGCTATAAATGCTGTCTTGAGCCTTTTTCCTAATCTCAAGCATTTTAACTAAGGGTGATGACAAATTCACAACTCAAAGTTGTGTGGGACTCTGAATGGCCAAATAGATGCGTGGGGGCCCATGAATGCTTCCAAAGCATGTGTGTGGGACAAAACATGCGTCTACAAGCTTCCAAGGGGTTGTCTCAAACAAGCGCAATCCCTGGGGGGCTGTATAACCCCTGTAAATGGTTTTTTTGGCCTTGTACCCCCTCCCACGGCGCTTTTGACGCGCGGCTGGGGATAAATGACCCCCCAGGGGTTTTTTCCAAAGTTTCCAGCACCCCCTGGACCACATTTGGGTTCCATCAACAAAAATTTGGGATCAAGAAATACTATGTGGGCCTTTTGGACCACACCTCGCAATCATAAAGTGAAACCAAAGTGAATTTAAAGTACAATAAAGTGAAATAAAGTGATATTAAAGTGACACTATAGGAAACCACAAACAAATGACCCACAAAATTGATCATTCTCAACTTGAAAGTGAGAAAAATTGGTAATGGTTCAATTGAAATTTGGATTGAATACTGGAGTAGCATTGCATTTTTTTTTTGCATTATTGGAACAGTGGAAAGCCCTCCTTTTTTAAACATGGCTGCATTGAAGGACTACATCAATAGTGCCATGAACAAAGCTGAGGGGAAAAAGGATTTGGGTAATGAAACATTGAAAGCCCCAATTCCATCCTCATCCAGGGTGACAATTGAGGAACAAAATTCTTCACAAATATACTTGACCTCTGGTGGTGTGTACCATTTTATGTTAATCTGGTGTTTTCCTTATTTTATTGATGGAAACTGAAATTTGACTATGTAGCTATGAATATATAACTATGACAGAACCACTTGCCCCACCCCCTGTGAGAGCTTTTCCTACTAGGGAAGAGGGACAAAACTATTTTCAAAAATGGGAAACAAAGCATGGTTACACTTTGAAAGTTTTAAACTCAAAGCAAGGTAAATATGTGGATTGAGTATTTGATAGACATGGTTTGTACTCGGGGAAATTTCTCACCAAACGGTCAAGGAAAACTCATACAAGTAATAATGAAAATAATAATAATAATAATAATAATAATAATAATAATAATAATAATAATAATAATAACAATAATAATAATAATAATAATAATAATAATAATAATAATAATAATAATAATAATAATAATAATAATAATAATAATAATAATAATAATAATAATAATAATAATAATAATAATAATAATAATAATAATAATAATAATAATAATAATAATAATAATAATAATAATAATAAAAATAATAATAATAATAATAATAATAATAATAATAATAATAATAATAATAATAATAATAATAATAATAATAATAATAATAATAATAATAATAATAATAATAATAATAATAATAATAATAATAATAATAATAATAATAATAATAATAATAATAATAATAATAATAATAATAATAATAATAATAATAATAATAATAATAATAATAATAATAATAATAATAATAAAAATGATAATGATAATGATAATGAAAGCAATAATAGGGAATTATTTTTCCCATGCATTCAGCCCTTTATTTCACGCATTTGAACATTGGCAGGGGGTGTGGAAACAGATTTTTTGTTTTGTAAACTCCCCGCAACAATTTAAAATTCTCTGCCAAAATCCCGCTCCAAATTTGAGAAACTTGAATTACACTCCTGTACCTCCACAATTCCTAATCAAAGTCTGCTTCCGCACCTGATCTGGAAACCACTAAAGCTAACTTGCAATTAAATGATAGTAAATGAACAAGTTGGAATCCCCAAAGAGCTCTGCACTTAAACTATTTACCTAAACATGAACTCGGAGAACTCTTGCTGGTTACTAAACTATCCATCCAACATCACTGGAATTCAAAA
Source organism: Puccinia polysora (assembly GCA_025617555.3). Taxonomy (NCBI): domain Eukaryota; kingdom Fungi; phylum Basidiomycota; class Pucciniomycetes; order Pucciniales; family Pucciniaceae; genus Puccinia; species Puccinia polysora. The sequence goes on along the minus strand of CM062623.1, from coordinate 9,706,436 downwards.
GCATGATAGATATGGCAAATAAGCACGCTGCCAAGTGTGTACAAGATGCTGTTGAATACAACCAACAGAGGTGGGATAAAACTCACAAAGATCTGATTTCAGAATAGGAGATCAAGTTCTAATTTCAACCACCACTTTCAATAACTTGGCTGGAAACAGAAAACTCAGACCAGCCTTTGTTGGGCCTTTCACTATCAAGAAACTCCATGGTAAGAATGCTGTAGAAGTCATCCTCAGAAAGGAACGCTCTAAGAAACACCCAGCCTTCCCAGTTAGCTTTGTCAAACACTACCATCCCAGAGAAGGTTAAAAGACCCCTTCACCTGAAATACCCGTCTTAGATGAGCCTGAGAAGGAAAAAGGAAAAGTCAGTAAAATCCTTAAAGATAAAAAAGAAAGGATCCAAGGAAAAGATGTTTTAGTCAGATACAAAGGAGAGTCAGCTGATAAAGATGAATGGCTACCTGAAAACAACATTCCAGATGGACCTATACACCTGAGAAACTACAGAGCCAGTAAAAGACACTGAGCCCCAAAATTTTTTCAGATATAGTTATATCTTGGAGTGGGGGAATGTCAGCCTGCTACTTAGCACAGAGCAACCTGACAAAGCAACAACAATAAAAATATTAAAAAAATAAAAAGAACAAAGAAATAAATAAATAAAAATATTATAAAATGAAGGAGTAGGAAATCCATAAATATTATTGCAGAAATGGATTCCCCACCCAAAATAAGGTAGGGTCACTCACTGACCCCACCCTTGAATTCTTACTCCTTATATTTTTTAATTAATTTATAAGAAAATGGTAAATGACCACGGCCCCAATATGGCACCTTTTGGCCATTTTAATATTTCACATGATATGTCATGTATAGGTTTCACACCTAAATTTCAGTCAAAATCCAGGTGTTGTGTGTAGTTTAGGAGTTACACAGGGAATTGTGTTTTGTCACAATTCCCGCACGCAGCCCTGTGTCCCTACAGCGCTGGACTCCCGCGCACCCGACTCCCGCGCGCAGTTGATCCCTCCCGCGCGCAGGTAATCCCGTGAACTAGTCACGCGAGCAGCAGATCAGTCCCCGCGCGCATCTGAATGGACTGATCCCCGCGCCTAGCCTGCTGTGATCAGTCTGACAGCCAGGTACCGCTCAGAGGAGCTACAATCTAGTAGGATCTACTCTACACATGTAAAGCTACCACACAAGCGTAGATCATAGTTTAAAAATCTTAAAAGTCAATTAAAATTAGTTATTAATTAATTTTTAGTATTTTTTATTAATTAAATAAAGATCCAGACTCACCATGTCATGAGCTGATCAGAAACTTCAAAGACCACAAAACTACACAAGAAGTGGTCTTAAAAATTATTAAAAATTACATAAAGGATCAGCAGAGGATGGGAAATCAATAAACATCCACGTCTGCTCACTTTGGACCAGTACTTACAGTAAAAATTGAGGATCAGTGCAGGATCAGCAAAATGATTAATCTGTTGATTAACAGATCCTGCAGCTAAAAAGGAGCTGTTCCTTGACAGATCTAAGGCCAGCAGGCTAGGGGCACCTTGAGGACGTGCCACTTTTGCCCTGACTGCCCTTCTAGACTCAACCCATGGCTAATACCCCTTCTAGAGGCCCTCAAGCACCCAAAAAGGAATATTTAAACAGGCTCTTTTTGCCCTTTTGTTCCGGAGGATTGATCAGTTATCAGAGATATTATTATTATCAATCAGACATTGTGTCATTGTTAGTCAAGTGCTTATCAAGAAGAAAGCAAGTGATTTATGATCTAGTCTGAAGTATTATTATTATTATTTTCTAAATAACTATCAAGAACCAGAAGTTTGAACCAGCCACACACCCCATCTGTTCTGAAGCTTCTTACCTGAATCTTTGCAGGATTTCTGTGGATTACTTCCCAAGTAAGTTGTTCCCTTCCTGCTCTGGGTTTGTGTGCTGTTTATCCCGCCCAAATTAGTGGATAAGGCCTTAGAAGGCACCCATCTTCATTCCAAGGTTATAAACTGCCTAAGTAGGCCCCTTGAGGAGAGGTTGCTAAGTCTGTAAAGACCCCCAGTAGTATATTACTGTGGCTCCTCTTTTTATATTATATTTAAAATATTTATAACCAAACAAATTAAACCTTGAACTTGCTCTTACCATATTATTATTGGAGCTGTAAAGTGTTTATTCTTTTGAATATTATTGCTCCAAATTCTTTTATCACTCCTTGTAGGTAAAGGACTGCAAGGTTCCTGGTATCAGAGAGCTGACATCCTAATGTCTATTTTAAAGTGGAATAAGTCCCATACCCCGTGAAATTAGATGATACCCGTGCTATAGCACCAAGAAAAAATCACAAGCCATCCCTGGTTACCCTGCTAGCCTTATTGGCCGTCCCTTTGAGCACCTACAACCCTCGGAAGGACAATATTGGGACTCCAAAAGCTATAAATAAAGAGCTCTTTTGAGGATATTGATGGGCAGAGACCCAGTTATATTCATATCCAGACACTTTTCCAAGGTAATCAAGTACTTATAAGAGCTAGGTAAGTGATTTATGGCAATTTCTGATCAATAATATCCGTCCTCAACCTCTTTTTATCAATTAAAACTGCTGAACAACCTTATAACCCCAGTATACAGGTTTAACCCCTCAGTACACGTCTCAAACAGATACCCAAAGGATTTAATAATATACCAGTAAGTTTTATTATCTTTTATCTGTCGTGGTAGCTTGGCTACAAGGCCCTGCCACTCCACTGTGTATTTTATATACATATTATCTTTGGGTAAAATATTCTTTAAACTAAAGAGCCCAAAGTAACCAGGAATACGTGTTTTCATACTGAGATCCCTGAAGAGAGGTGTTAAAGATCCCCAATATAATTGTGGCCCCTCTATAAAAATATTTAATAATCAATCAATACATATTGATTTAAAACAATAAACAATAACCAAACCACTTAACCTTGCAACAAGCTTAATCCAAATATTTTACGGATTTTTGCTGCCTTTATTAAATAATATATTTATTATTTACTCTATCACCTCTGGTAGCTACAGGATAGCAAGGGTATTGGCATCCAGGAGGCTGACAATTGGGGGTCAGCCGGGAAATATTCCATTGGGGTATATTTAATACCTTGGACCAGACGTTTCACAAAAAAATAAAATCACAGATAAATTTATCTGACTTTATAACCGTGATTTATCATTAAATTATTTTGCAGTGGATTTACAAACCAATGCAGAATTAATAATCTATTATTTTAATCTTTTAAAGATAAGAAAAGAAGAATATATTAAAAATTATAAACCTACTGGTTCGAAAGCCTTAACTCAAGCTGAGCAACTTAATATTTCTTCTGCATGTCAACACTTAGATAAACTCCTGGAACAAGAAGATCTTGAAAGGAGTATCAACTTTCAGGCTCTATTAAGGAAACATAAAGCTTGGAAGAAATACCGTATAAATTACTTTTTGAAATATAAAAGTAAGCATACAACTTACATTAACATATTATTTTTTAAGAAAATATTATTGATATATTTTATTAACCTATGAAATTCACTTTTTATCAGTGAACCCTCCCGTAACAGAAACCACTGCCACTGAAGTTGTTCTATTGGATCAGGAAATCCCAGACATCTCTGGACGCCCTGAAAATATTGATTGGGCAGGTGAAGACCTCATTGGAACACACCAAGACCCCGTAGGAGTACCTACTAAGGATCAATTTAACCCCAATCAGGTCTTGGTAACTTTGAACATCAATTTAAGTGAGTTTTGAATAAAACTTATTGTTACGCATTTTTTTCTGTAAAACACCTATAAACATATTTTTCTAAAAATGAATAGACGTAACACAATAGCCTCAGGAAGAATTCCCTCCTATGGATCTTTGCCAACAGCTCTCAGTAACCGTGAGACCCCCAATAAGGACAACCATGAAGGGACTAGAACCTGTGAATCAAATTTTGATGGACAAGGAGCAGCACCAATAACTTCTGCCCTCTCCCAACCTAGAGCCAGAGAAGGTAGTAGAATCAAGCCACCCTTCTTTTACAAAAAGATTTGCTGCAGCCACCCCAGCAGAATCTCCCCAAGGAAGCCAGGATCAAAGACTTAGTCAAAGAGCACGTGAAATATTGGGAAGAATTCAAAGAAGCCCAAGCCAAGGAGGACATGGTATCTATGAAAAAGATAATCTCCCAGGCAAAAGCCACCCAGATAGCTCTTCAGAAAATGATTCCAAGGAAAGAGGTAGGAATCAAACTAAAATTTTCCGCAAAAACCTCTGATAATGGTGAACTTCAATGATTTTAAACTCCTCTTTCCTCCTCCCATAATCCATTTCCACCCTCCATAAAATAAAAGAAGAGCTTCCTTATATATCCAACAAATAACAAAGAAACATAAAATGCTAAAGAAAGACTCCTCTTTCCACCACCTCTGTGAAATGTGCACTGATCCTCCTCACTAATAGTCCAATCCTTACCCAATCCAATGAGCTTCAGTAGATTTGATTATACTGTTTCCAATTCCCCCTAGCAGTTGAGTCGCACCAATGCACAAGTAACAACAGATCCTTGTTGATCTTCCCTAGCCAATCACTCCCAATCCTGCATGCGGCATAACTACGGATCCCCAACAATTGCATGCCACCCCCTCAACTTTAGCATTCATTGCCCCACAGCGATCCTAATTGGCCTTATCCGTACTACCTAGCTTCAATCACTTGCTTCTGTATTAGTAAACCACCTCCGCAGAAGGAAAGTAATGTTTGACCACACAATGTCCGCAAAAGGCAAAAACTCCGGCCCATTCTTGTCATTTTGCCTGCAAAAAGCGCACGCTGCACCAATGCCAAGCCCTCATCTAATTTACTCTGGAATAGACAGTCCTCCAACGCGCTTCTCTGAGCCTATTGTACTGCAGACTTCCAACCACAGCTGAGCCACTCCAAGTCAAATGTCCAGTGGTGAGCCTACTTGCCTCCATGTCCATAAATAACCACCACAGGGGTTGCGCCCCTTTGGTATTTCACACAACTTTCAAGAATTCATTATTTTTGAATTATGAAAGCGCAGCCCAGTAGCAGGGGTTCTTAAAAACTCAAACAAAATCTTTGGTCATTTTGAAGCCATTAGAACCCCTTCAAAAATGCAATCAAAAAATGAAAAAATTCTTTAAAAAGAAATTTTTTCATGGGTTTTTGGTTCATCATTTTGGTTTTTTTTTTTGGAGGTTATTTCAGCTGCCATCAAAGTTTCCAAAAAATTCAAATATTCTTCTAATATTTCACATTCTTTGGACGTATCCTTGACCTTAAAAAATTCATTCAAAAAACACAAAAAATGAAGAAAAATCAAATTTCCCATTGGACATTTGAATCCTTTTATTTTCCTTTTTATCTAATTTTTTTGGGTAATCAAAGCTATCAAAAAGTTAAACCAAAATTGAAATATCACCAAAACATTTTTCATATTTTTTGGACGTATTATTTTACCTTAAAAAATTCCTTCAAACAAGCAAAAAAATCAAAAAAATCAATTTTCTCGTTTGACTTTTGGATCCCTAGGTTTGCCATTTTGGATTATTTCTTTGGTTTCTCAAGCTTTAATAATTGTAGAAAACCTATACAAGAACTTTTTAAAATTTTTCTACACAATTCATTTTTGACCTTTAAAAATTCCATCACAAAACAAAAAAACTCAAGCAATTCACTTTTCTCATTGGATTTTTGATTCCTTTTGTTGGCCTATATAATTTTTTTGGGGGCGTGATTCAAGCTTTCATAATGTTAAATGTTTAAAAAAAAACGGTTCATTAATACTTTTTGAAGATCATCTGCATTCCTTCATACACCTTACAAGCTTCATTCAATAAATTAAACATTAAGAACAAATATGGATACAAATTTTACCATTTATTAAACTATAATTGGTTTTATTTTTCTACTTGATTTTTGGGAGGGGAAAAAAACCTCATTAACAAGATTCAAATTTCTCTGAACAATGGTTTTCCAAGATTTGGAATCCTTTGTCAAGAAGCTCTTCCAAATTGGATCTAACCTGGGTGCTGGCGAATGATCAGACTTGAACTTAAATGAGAGTATATGTTTGGATTCTTAAAAAGAATGAAGCAAATAGGATTTGAATATACAAAATGATGGCATTGTTTCTGGAGTAGCTTCCATTGATTTCCAGATTTGAAGTTCTTCCTGAAATGAGTTTGAATATTCTTGACAATGTGCCAGAAATAGAGAACATGATGAGATCAAGCAAAAACTGATTCAATGGAACTAATAAGTGCTTGTTCCTTGTCTGTCACAATTAAAATAGGTTCTTCATCTTCAAATATTTACTAAAGTTGATTCAGGGCCAAATCATAGTTCTGCTTTTTCTCTTGGGATAAGAAACAGAATGCAACTGAGACTCTTTTAGCAGAAATTTTTATCCCAAGAATATGAAGAAGGGGCATTCCAAACTTGTTGAATTTTTATGTACAGTCCATCATAATGACAGTAGGGAAAAGGGTGAGGAGTTTCATGTGATCAGGGTGTGAAATAATTAATGAAGGGAATTTGACCATCCACTTTTTTCATTTTTCAGTACAAATAAGAATTCCTGAGTTCCAGTATGAGTGCTTCCACAGGATTTTTTCCATCAAGGGAATTGTCAGCCTCCTGGCAGCCAAGAACCTTGCTATCCTTTAGCTACCAGAGGTGATAAATATATTATTTAATAACTGCAGCAAAAATCCATAAAATATTTGGATTAAGCTTATTGAAATTTTTAAGTGGTTTGGTTATGGTTTATTGTTTTAAATGAATATGAATAATTTGATTATTAAATATTTTAATGTGGAGCCAAAATTATATTGGGGATCTTTAAAACCTCTCTTCAGGGATTTCAGTATGAAAACACGTAATCCTGGTTACTTTGGGCTCTTCAGTTCAAAGGATATTTTTCCCAAAGATAATATGTATATATAATACACAGTGGAGTGGCAGCGCCTTGTAACCAAGCTGCCACGACATAGAAAGGATAATAAAACTCACTGGTATATTATTAATACCTTTGGGTATCTGTTTGGGACGTGCACTGATGGGTTAAACCTGTATACTGGGGTTATAAGGTTGTTAAGCAGTTTTAATTGATAAAAAAGAGGTTGAGGACGGATATTATTGATAAGACTTAGCCATAAATCACTTACTTATCTCTTATAAGTACTTGATTACATTTGCACGGTGTATGGATATAAATATAACTGGGTGTCTTCCCATCAATATCCTCAAAAGAGCTCTTTATTTATAGCTTTTGGAGTCCCAATACTATCCTTCTGAGGGGTACAGGGGCTCAAAGGCACGGACAATAAGGCTAGCAGGGTAACCAGTGGTAGCCTGTTCACGTGTTCTTGATGCTATAGCACAGGTAGCATCTAATTCCTCAGGGTATGGGAATTATTCTACTTTATAATAGATATTAGGACGGCGGCTGTGTATTTTTCAGAGGCCCGGGGATTTGTACAAGACTTTGACAGAGTTACAGAGCTGTAGCTCAGCCGCGCGCGGGTACATTAGCTGCCACGTTTGCGTGTGGGAATTGTAACAGAACACATTTCCTTCTGTAACTCCTAAAATAGACACAACACCTCCATTCTGACTGAATTTTAGATGTGAAACCTCTGCATGAAATTAAATGTGAAATATTTAATTGGCCAAAAAGTTCAATAGTTGTGACATGGTATTTTGGTCTTTCTTTTCCTTAATTATTTAAAAATGTAAGGAGTTGGATTTCAAGGTGGGGTTAGTGAGTGACCCTGCCCAATTTTTGGTGGGAATCCATTTCTGTGATAATATTTATGGTTTTCCTAATCCTTCTCAGGTTAATTATATTATTATTATTTTTATGTAATTTTTTTTACTTTTGCAGCTTGCTTTGCAATAGTAGCAAGCTGACATTCCCCCACTCCAAGATATGGCCATATCTGAAGAAAATCTGGAGGATGTTAGGAGAAAATTAAATTCATGTGTGTTTCAGTTCCTTTTGCTGGCCCTGTAGTTTCTGAGATTCATTGGTCCATCAGGTATGTTATTTTCTGGTAGCCATTCATCTTTGTCTGCAGATTTTCCTTTTTTTCTTAAAAAGTATATATAACATCTTTTCTTTTACTCTCTCTTTCTTGTCTCTCTATATCCTTCTGACTTTCCCTTTTTCTTTCACAGGGTCAGGTTCTATTGGGATTATTGCCGGAGGGAGGTTGCTACCTTCCCTTTTTTGAAAGTGTTTGACTAGTCTAACAGGAAATAATGGGTGTTTCCTTGATAATTCTTCACTCAAGATTACTTTGATAGTATTTTTTCCATGCATCTTCTTGATAAAAAATGGTCCAAAAAAGGCTGCTTTAAGTTTTCTTTTACCTGCTAGATTGTTGAAATTGGTTTTAGATATCAAGATCTGATCTCCTATTTTAAAGTCAGGTTCTTTATGTGATTTTTCCAATCTTTGTTTGTTGTATGCTACTGCTTCTTCTACACATTTTTGAGCATGAATATTTGCCAGATATATCATCTTCTTAAAGTCAAGAGATGTTGGATGAATAGTGGCTAAGTTATAGTTTAAGTTATTCCTAGGGAGTTTTGGAATCCATTGTCTTTCTAGTATTTAAGGAGCCTCTTTGTTGGTAGAATGATTACGGCTTTTATAACCCATTTCTAGGGCTGGGAGTAGGCTTACCCAATCATGGCAATAACCATCTGAGTTTTTTTATTCAGACCAAAGTTCCAGAACATTCTTAACATATCTTCTAGGGTCTGTATCATTCTTTCAGCTAATCCATCAGTTTGGGGATGTTATGCTGTAGAAAATGCTAGAGTAGTACCCAGGATATCATGTATATTCCTCCAAAACTCAGAGGTGAATTTGGGGTCTCTGTCACTGATTATAATCTTGGGTATACCCACATCAGCTATGATCATGTTCCATAATAGTAAAGCTTCATCCATAGCACTATCTTCTTTGTGGTTAGGTAAGAATTTTGCCTTTTTAGAATATCTGTCAACTATAACTAAGACAGAGGTATATGAATGAGTACCTCCAGGACGGAGGCCAGTGACAAAATCCATATTGATGATTTCCCATCTGGTTTTATGTTCAGAGATCTTCTGTAGGAGTCCAAACTTTTTGCCAGTAGTTTTATTAGATTTTTGGCAGGTCTCACAGCTAGTAACATACTTAATAGTGATTTCTTTCCAGTCTATCCACCAAGTAGTTTTTTTTACTTTTTTCAAGCTTTTTTCTGTGGATAGATGCCCTGATGAACAGTTGTCATGGAATTCCTGGATTATATGTTGTATATGTTCTTTGTTGCTTAGTACTAATACACTGGAATGTTGATGTCTATATTAAAGGGGACCATCTCCAAAGGTAAACCTTCCTGCTTTACAGGGTTTAAGTAATGAAGCAGGTAGACTATTTATCAGAGCCGCTTATGGGGATTCACATTCAATAATAGTAATAAGCAGCTTGATTTCAGGACAGTAGTTGTCCCTTACTAGGTTGAAGAAAGCAGTATCTAATTCACATAAGTGGATCCCCATTATGGGAGCATTCAATGCAAAAAGATTGATGTTCAGGATAGGGAAATATCTTGATCTTCAGGGGCATTTGTTGGATTTTTGGAGTCATTAAGCAAAGCATTCCTACTTAGACTATCAGCATTTTGATGTTTAGCTCCAGCTTTATGCACTATAGTCATCTGACCTCTATACTGTTGTATAGCAATTTGCCACCTGAGTATATGTATTCTGGGAGTTTTCATATTCATAAGAGTTCTCACAGCATTACAGTCCGTGATTACTTGAAAAGTGGTGCCTTCTGAGTAATAGTGTAGCTTTTCTAAAGCCCATACTAGTGCCAAACATTCCAACCGACTGGCTCCATATCTCTTTTCTGTATCTTTGATCTGTCTAGATATGAAGAGTACTGGTTTCTCTACTGGTCTGTCTTCTTCTATCCTTTCTTGATGTAGAGCAGTTCCTAACCCTTCCATACAGGCGTCAATGTACAGTTTGAAGGGCTTGGAGTAATCTAGTTGAATGAGTAAAGGAGTAGAGGTCATAGCTATTTTTAGTTCCTCATAGTTTTTCAGTCTCTCATGAGTCATTTCAAATAGAGTGTTGTTGTTGCATACTTCATACAGACTCTTAGTTAGCATAGCAAACTTTGGTATTTCTTATCTGTAATAACTGCAAAAACTAATGAAATACAGTAACTCTGCTTTGTTTTGAGGCATAGGTCTATTCATGACAGCAGCTATCTTATTTTAATCAACAGCTAGAGTTAGACCAGAGACTATATGTCCTAAGGCTTTCAATTCTCCGTAGCCAAAGTTGCATTTCTTCATGGACACCTTCAATCCTGCTCTGGAGATAGTCTGGGGTACTAATCTTACTTGGTTAATATGAGTATCCCAATCATCAGAGTATATTATAACATCATCTATATTTACCATCATCCATCCTTGTCTGATGTATGTACCTAGAACTGTATTCATTGTTCTCTGGGAGTGTGATGGGGCATTCTTTATACCAAAGGGCATCCTAAGATATTCATATATTCCCAAATGACAGATTATTATGACAAACTTCCTACTGTCAGGGCTTATTGGTATCTGGTGGAAACCTTTAGGCATATCAATAGTAGTGAAGTATTTGGCCTTGGAAAAGCTATGCAGAGCATGATCAATCCGGGGTATAGGATAATAATGTGCCTGAGTATAATTATTGGGCATTCTGAAGTCTCCTACCATTCTTGAATTGTCATTATGCCAAGCTATGATTACAGGTGTGGTCACATCTACCTGTTCATTATGCCCTACTTTCCTTAATACTTGTAAGTCTATTAGTTCTTCAATATGTTCCTCAAGAACTTTTCTAGAATTAGGACTAGAAGGATAGGCTGGCCTTCTTAATTTTGGAGGATAAGGAGGCTTAATGGTCAATGTCAATACCATATCATATCACCAATGGGATGATCTTTAGTACCAAAAGAATTTTGGTTCTCAAAGCAGACTGTCAATATATCTTTCTTCTGTTCCTCAGAAAGTTTCATATTCAGAGCTGCTTGAGAGAAATATTCTTTGTCAAAGTATTCTAAATGCTTTTTATAAGTAGAGGAGGTGAAGTTAGACTGAATGGTGCATATCTTAAACTTCTTGTCCCAATTACCACCTACTGTGAATTATCTGCCTTTACTCTGGAAACATCTATACCATATAGAAATAAGGCATCATTACCCAGTATCAGGCATTCACATAGTCCATTGAGCAATACTACAAATTCCACTTGTATCCTCAAAGAGCCTTTAGTATGAGGTAGCATTATAGGAGCAGTCCATAATCCAATAGCATTCATGGTAGATTTGCAAGAGCTGAACCTGGCTTTTGGGACGGGAAGAAGGTGTTCTTTCAATTGGGATCCCATTTGTTTAAGAATTCAGCACAGGCACATGAGCAAAAAGCTCCACTATCCAGTAATAACCTTAAAGGTCTGTCTATATACAATCCTGTTTCATAAAAGGTTGACCAGTGGTATAACTTTTCCCACTCATAGGTTTAACTGTTAATGGTTTGAAATCCATAATATGTCTAGGAATTATGGTAGGATCCCATTGATGGGGCAAGCTAGAATCCCCATGGATGTTATTGATTTCTACAGAAGTGCCTATATCTTCTTCTATATCATTAACAGGGTTGGTAAGGATCAATTCACATTTAGAAAGAGATCCTTCAGTATCAGCTATATCTTCATAGTTCTTATTCCCTTCAATCTCCTGCTCTCCTTCCAAGACTGCTATCTTTTTGTTTGGTAATGGGCAGTCTTGTCCCATATTCCCAGTCTTGTTAAAATTCCAACAAGTTGCAGGCATCCTCTTTTTATCCCTATTCTCATAAGGTTTCTTATTATCACAGGTATTCATCAGAGGAGGTTGTTCTCTGGTTTTGTTAATGGTGTAGTTGTCTTTATGTCTAGAAGGGTCTTCCTTGTCTAACCCATTCATGTCTATTACTTCTTCTAGCACATTGATTAGAGTGGGCAAGTCCGCATCCATACTCATCCTACATCTTACACTATGGTCAAGATTGCCAGGACACAGGTTGAGGAGTCTTTCATTTATTTCCTCTTTATCAGCATCTGGATAGAAGAAATCCAACTTTTTCTTCTTTTCCAAGCATCATTTGTGTGGTTTATCCTTGGAGGGTTCAAATGAGGAATTTTCAAAATTTTTCATCATTTTTCTTTTCCACATTCTAGAACCAAATGGTTCTTTAATCAGAAGTTTCCAAGAATTCCATGGTAAGGATCCTACTTCTTCTCTTTTACTGATAAACCAGTCCAAGGCGACTCCTTCAAATAGTCTGGGAAGCCTGACTACAGCTATAGCTTCTGGTAGGTCATACAAGTTAATAGTGTAGTCAATAAATTTAATAAAATTTATATGATTGTATTCTCCTTCACCAGAAAACATGGGCAATTCAGAAATAGGGGGTAACAGTTTGGGGGCTTGCTGCATCTCAGGAATAGGACTAGGCCTAAAGGTGTCACTTCTCTGAATTCCTAATAAGGGTGGTGCATAAGGAGTAGTAGTTTGTCTGGGAGGCTTTGGTTCCTCTGTAGTACTCCCCAAGGGGTTTGTCAGATGGACTTTTAAGTCTCTAAGATCATTTTTGATCAGATTAAGTTGTAGGTCCACTTTGTAATTAAGCACACCAAGTTTTTCACTAAGGGATAGAATGGAGCTGTGAGTAGTGGTTACCACTTCTTCTTGTAAGGGTTTGAAAGACTAATAAAATCTTCTTGGATTCCTGATAACATATTCTCAATTTTTTGAGTCTTTCTGATCCTACCTTGATTAATTGTCTCCAATAACTGTGTCAGCTTCCTGATTCCAGGAACATTGCTTTCCTCTAGCTACAGCAAGTGATATTGGTGTTGGAATAATAATTTCAAGAAAATTACGGTAAAATGCTCAAATAATTGATTTAAAAGCAAGTCCAAAGTTTGGTTGGTTTGGTTGGATTAAATTTGTTTAAATATATATTTTTCAAGAGGGGCCACAGTTCATGCAAACTGGGCATCTTTATTGGATAACAAACCCTCTTCAAGGGGCTCTTTTGAACCGTGTAAGGACCTTGGGAGAATGAGGTCTTAATTGATTGCTCAGAAAAGACTAACTCAAGGAGATGGGTTGACTGGCTGTCTTAAAGCACTTATGCCTGGGTGCAAGGAGGAGAAAACTTACTATTTTAAGTACTTACTCCAAGAAGCTTGCAGAAATTCACGGTTGAAAGGGTCTCAGGAAAATTATTGGGGTTATTTGCTGATATTCTTCACAGAATCAATGATGGGGCCAGAATTATTAATAATACTATAAGACTATAGCCATATATCACTTGTTTATCTTGAATAAACACTTCATCAAGGATGGAAACGGGTTCTGGATTGATACTTAAAAATTAATGGGGTTTAAATCACTTAAAAAGGGTTGTTTATATACCTTTTTGGGGAAATAAGACCTTCTCAGGGCATGTAAAGAGGGTTTTGCTTGGGTGCTGTGGCTAGAAGGCTGGCCAAGGCTACTTTTGCACATATTTCTGGTGCTGTAAATCTTGTAGCCTTGTCTATTTCATATTTCTTTGTTAAATAATTGTCAGAAGGTGTTTAAATGTTAATTTGTTATTTTCATGATTCAGACACATTTTCTTATTTTGTATCAATTTCTTTTGAGTGAAATGGGTAGAAGTGGGTATTAGTAGATTCTAAGGCATCGTCTGCACATGTTGGGCATTTTTAGTAATTTTTAGGTTAACTCCTTGTTGTGTTTGGTGGTTCATAAAGATTTGGCAATCAAATTTATGTGACAACCTTCATTATTGTTTCCCACAATTTATTTGCTTTATATTTTGATTTTCATGTTTTTTATTCAATATTCTTAGTTTTCAGACATCCCTCTTTCCGGCAGTCATGTTGCTACATATACATGATGTATGCATGCAGGTTGTAGCCTGTTCCTGCGGTACCTGGCTGTCAGGCTTAGTACAATTTTTGTCAACACGCGCAGGCTTGACAGCTGCATGCGGGAATCTGTTGCCTGCGGCCAGTCAGTCATTTTGCATGCGGACCTTTTGACATGCGCCTACATATTGATTGTCAGGCATGTGTACCCTTACTGTATGAATGCAGGGCTGCGCGCGGGAATTTTGACACAACACAAATCCGCCTGTAACTCCTAAAATATACACAACACCTCAATTCTGACTGGATTTTAAGTGTGAAATCTATACATGGCATAATGTGTGAAATGTTAAAATTGCCAAAAGGTTCCATGGTAGTGTCGTGGTCTGTTGGTCATTTTGTTTAATAATTATTTGAAAATGTAAGGAGTTAGAATTCAAGGGTGGGTTCAGTGAGTGACCCTACTTAATTTTGGGTGGGGAAATCCATTTATGTAATAATATTCATGGATTTCTCACTCCTTCTAATTTTATTATTTTATTTCTTCTTTGACAGGTTGCTCTTTCCAAGTAGCAAGCTGACAAATTTTTCTGTGTGTTCTTTGATTTCTTCCATTCCTACTGTCTTTTTTTGGTTATTAACCAATTTGGCTACTACTGAAGTTAATTTATCCATTTGGGTATAACACCATCCAAATTTTCACAAAAAATTTTGAAATTATGAAGCATATCATAAAAAAAGGAAGTCATTACATCAGAGGTTTGTTTGGGCTCAGAATTAAAAGCTAATTGTTGTAAAACTTTTCCGTTTTTGAGCTAGGGATATTATCTGATCCCACTCTTTCTTTCCCTCTGCTTTGGGATGGGAAGAGGATCTCTTCTTTCCTGATCCTTTGCCTTTCAGTTGGGCTAATTGATCCCCAGGATTCCATTTTTCTACATAGGATTTTACCTCTTTCCTTGGAATCATTTTCTGAAGAGATATCTGGGTGGCTTTTGCCTGGGAGATTATCTTTTTCATAGATACCATGTCCTCCTTGGCTTGGGCTTCTTTGAATTCTTCCCAATATTTCACGTGTTCTTTGACTAAGTCTTTGATCCTGGCTTCCTTGGGGAGATTCTTACCTCTTTCCTTGGAATCATTTTCTGAAGAGATATCTGGGTGATTGCCTGGGAGATTGTCTTTTTCATAGAAACCATTTCCTCCTTGGCTTGGGCTTCTTTGAACTCTTCCCACTATTTCACGTGCTCTTTGACTAAGTCTTTGATCCTGGCTTCCTTGGCCAGATTCTGCTGGGGTGGCTGCAGGGAATCTTTTTGTAAAGGAGGGTGGCTTGATTCTACTACCTTCTCTAGATCTAGGTTGTGAGATGGCAGAAGGAATTGGTGCTCCTCCTTGTCCATCAGCATTTGATTCACAGGTTCCAGTCCCTTCATCTTTCTCCTTATTGGTGGTCTCACGGTTACTGGGAGCTGTTGGCAAAGATCCATAGGAGGTAATTCTCCCTGAGGCTCTTTTGTTACATTTAAGTTGATGTTCAAAGGTACCAAGACTTTATTGGAATTAAATTGATCCTTAGTAGGTAATCCTATGGGGTCTTGGTGTGTTCCAATGAGGTCTTCACTTGCCCAATCAATATTTTTAGGGCGTCCAGAGATATCTGGGATTTCTTGATCCCATAAATCAATTTCAGTGGCGGTGGTTTTTGATACAGGAGGGTTCATTTTATATTTCAAAAAGTAATTAATAGGGTATTTCTTCCAAGCTTTATGTTTCCTTAATAGGGCCTGAAAGTTGATACGCCTCTCAAGATCGTCTTGTTCAAGGAGTTTATCTAAGTTTTTACGTGTAGAAGAGATATTGAGTTGCTCAGCTTGAGTTAAAGCTTTCCAACCAGTAGGTTTATAATTTTTAATATATTCTTCTTTTCTTATCTTTAAAAGATTTAAATAATAGATTATTAATTCTGCATTGGTTTTTAAATTCACTGCAAAAGAAGTTAATTATAAATCACGGTTGTAAAGTCAGATAAATTTATCTTTGATTTATTTTTATGTGAAATGTCTGGTCCAAGGTATTAAATATAATAAAATGGAATACTTCCCAGCCAGACCCCGAATTGTAAGCCTCCTGGAAGCCAAGAACCTTGCTATCCTTTAGCTACCAGAGGTGATAGACAAAATAATAAATATATTATTTAATAAATGCTGCAAAAATCCGTAAAATATTGGGATTAAGCTTATTGAAAGTTTTAAGTGGTTTGGTAATGGTTTATTGTTTTAAATCAATTTGAATAAATTGATTATTAAATATTTAAATGTTTAGCCACAATTATATTGGGGATCTTTAATATCTCTCTTCAGGGATTTCAGTATGAAAACACGTAATCCTGGTTACTTTGGGCTCTTTAGTCTAAAGGATATTTTACCCAAAGATAATATTTATATAAAATACACAGTGGAGTGTCAGGGCCTTGTAACCAAGCTTCCACAACAGAGAAAGGATAATAAAACTCACTGGTTTATTATTAAATCCTTTGGGTATCTGTTTGGGAGGTGCACTGATGGGTTAAACCTGTATACTGGGGTTATGAGGTTGTTCAGTAGTTTTAATTGATAAAAAAGAGGTTGAGGACGGATATTATTGATCAGACTTAGCCATAAATCACTTAATTATCTCTTATAAGTACTTGATTATATTTGAATGGTGTCTGGATATAAATATAAATGTGTCTCTTCCCATCAATATCCTCAAAAGAGCTCTTTATTTAAAGCTTTTGGAGTCGCAATACTATCCTTCTGAGGGGTACAGGGGCTCAAAGGGACGTACACTAAGGCTAGAAGGTTAACCACGGGCAGCCCGTTCACGTTTTCTTGGTGGTATAGCACGGGTAGCATCTAATTCCTCAGGGTATGGGAATTATTCTACTTTATAATTGATATTAGGACGTGTGAATAACACTAATCTGTTGTATTTATGTATCATTCAATTAATTATCCTTAGTAAATGTTCCCAGTAATTTAATAATTATTTAAATAGAAATTTTTACGGACATGTGGATTTCAGGTTAGCTTTCATTATGTATTAAATAACTGGAGTAAAGTCATGATATTGATTTTAATCCTTATTTTCGAGTTCCAGTTGATTTTCCAAGATAATTACTTTAAAATATAAGTCATGGGAATTCATTTAATATTCATACATCATTATTTTTCTTAGTATGTCACCAAGATATTGATGTCTAGAAATTTTCATAACAGTATATTGAAGTATTTTAATCTATTTTTAGAATTTGTTATTGTCTTATTTTCGACATTCTTGGTACTTTGAATTATATGTAATAAAAAATATGTATAAGGTTTATTTAAGTGGATATATCCAGAAGCACCAGAGCAACCTCAAGTTCAAAATTTAAAATGGCATAGTTGAATCAATAGGAAAGAAAGGAGGTTCAATTGGAACATATTTTTTCCAACCATCAACGTTCATTGGAGATCCAAGGTTGCTGACTCAAATGTATAAAGATTCAATGGCTTTAGTACGGGCTTTTGGTGGGCCTGTTTTGTTCATTACCATGAGCACAAACCCCTATTGTCCAGAGATGTTTTTTTTTCTTGAAAAAGGCCCAATTACAATTGACAGGACTGATATCATTTCCCAGGTATTTAATCCCAAGTTTCCTTTTTTTCTAGAAGAATTAATTAGGCAAGGTGATTTTGTATGTTCACACAATCAATCTTCAAAAGAGAGGCTTGCCTCATGCCCACATCATGCTCATTATGAAGCCAAACTCAACCCCCTTGGCTTTTGAAATGATTGACCAGTTGGTTTGCGCTGAAATACTGGATGAAAAACAAAAGCCAAATCTCTATAGGCTGATAGCAAAAACTATCCTCCATGTATCTTACAAAGAAGACATACGCTTTTGGAAAAATAATGTATTCAAGTATTGGTTACCAAAAGCTTTCAACACTTCAACAATAATACAGGAAGCTGAATTTCCAACTTACCAAAATTGTGAAAATGGAAGAATCTTTTTGAAGATTGGATAAACCTAAAACAATTGAGACTTTTTGGCCTCTAAAAAATTCCTCCTTTTTGAGTATGAATGCCACATTAATGTACAGGTACCGGCACATCTGAGAGCTTTGAATCTTTGTAAAAATAAATTTGTAAAGGAGATGACAGATAAAACTTGAAATTAGATGCTGACAATGAAACTCAAAGCTCTATTGATGGATTTTATGTTGGCCCATCTGAAGGTGAAAGATCTTTCTTTCTTAGTAATAGACTACGCTGACAAAGAACATGGTCAGCTGCGTGTAGAATATTCAAATTTGACATGTCCAGACAGTCACCTTCCATAAAAAAATTATCACTTAGTTTTCCCAATTCCCAGACGGTATACTATACTAATGAAGATGCAGCCATCCTACAAGTCCAATCAGGAATTGTGGGTTGGAAAACACTTACCAACATTTTCAGGCTAAATCAATGAAATGCTATTTTGGGAGGTTTACAAGCAAGGAATTGGTTTTACAAGTAAATCCCAAAGTTCTTTTATTGGAATAACAATTAAAAACAATGGAAAGACCAACAGGTTCCCTCTAACACTATTGGCCAATTTTTTTTGAAAGAATAAAGGAGGGCAAAAAATACTACTTACAACTATTGCTGCTAATTGTAAAGGGTCTAACTTCTTTTTGGGATTTCAGACAAGTTGATCAAACAATTTATAAAACCTATAGAGCAGCAAAAGAATCATCTGGAATTACTCTGAATGATGAAGATTACAACCAATTAATTGAAGGAGGAGATCTCTATTTTTCAGGGTAAGCTTTGAGGTAGCTGTTCATCATTCTTCTTATTTACAACCCCCTGCAAACCCTCAAAGATTATACCATAGGCATTCATAATTACTAGAGGATGATTGTGTTGAAATTCAAAGTGCCTGGAGGCACGAGGAAAGGGTTTATTGTTAATGATTGACTTTGATCTTATAACGCCAACAGAAGTGGATCGGGTGAGACTTAAGTCAAGGGGCACTTTTTTCAGATGGAGTGAAGAACCTATGTCTTTATTTCATTTGAAGTTGGAATGATTTAAATATTAAATAAAAGCCATATTCAACATGATCAAAATGTGGTAAAAGAAAGAATAATGAATAATAATAATGAATGAGAGCTCCGCCAGAGAGAAACCACAATATCAGTGACACTATCAAGGACAAAAGACAAGGGATATCACAGACAGCTGAGGTGTTAATTCAAGCTGATCTGAAAAAGAAATCAGACATTAGATTAAGAGAGAAGATGATAAGGAAGGAGGTTCTTAGATTCATGAAAATAATATAAGGACTAGTGACTCAGGGTACTTAGACTACAAGAGTTTGATCAGAATTATATGACATGCTACTCAAACTAGCATTCTTCCAGACACACTCATAACTAAATATAGAAACAAACAACAAAGGATAACAACTGATTAGAGCATCAAGAGGAGATATAGACCACAGTACTACTACTTTTGTGAAGTTATAACAATCATTGGATAGTTAACATGTAAGGAGTGTAATTTGGCTAAGGGTTGAAGGACTGAAGTGTGAGCAGAAAACAGCAGAATTCCAACACACCCCCTCTGCTCATACTTAAGGACATGAGAGTGCACAACCAATCAAGCTTGATGGAGATTGCGGGTTGGGATATCAAAGGCAAGGTGATTGAGGGACTGGAAACAGCGAGGTGGTTGGAGGCGGTAGTGAAGACTGAGAGTGAGCAAAGAGTTGCAAGAGGAGCCAATCAGTGGCCTTAATCATGGTACTTGACATCTTCAAAGCAAATGTTGTTGTAGTGGTACCGGTTTCCATTGGGGGTGCAGAAATAGGTGAAATTGCCTGATCCCTTGGTTTGTTTGGTCTTTTTGCTTGCGGGCTGGGAAAAATGGGCTTTGGCCTTTGGTGCCTTTGTAGGAAATCTCACCCAGAAATTGGAGGAGCGGTGGCCGGGCTTTTTGCAATACGCACAGACGGACACTGTACCAGAGGTGCTTGTTGCGCCTTTAGAGTTGTTACCGGCATTGGATGAGTAAAAAGATTGGGGAACCAAATAGTCTTCTTGAGAGGATGATTGGTCACTCTTGGTCATTTTGGTAGCGGTGTAGGCTTTGAGTTGCTTGACAATAGAATCAAAGGTCTCAGTGGCAAATCCCATTGCAACAACGTTGCAAAACAACCGGAGGTTGTCTTTTGGAAGCTTCCAAAGCATCAACCGTATCTTGATTTGATCGTCCAGCCAAATACCAGCAAGAACCATCCATTGATTGGCGAGAAAAATGGCGCGCAGAATTTCTCTGGCGTTGAGTAGTCTAGATCAAGGAAGTTATCCAAAGCCAATGAGCGGGCTGCCAAGTTGTTTCCCGCATGCTTGCATTGCAGGAGGTTCCAGAAAGCGTGACGGTTGAATTTTTTGCTAGGAGGAAGGCTGGTGCTTTCAAAGGTAAGGTTGTCGGCGTCAAGGTTCTGCACTATCAAAGAGTAGGCCTTTCCATTTGCCTTGAGAAATCAAGCATTTCCGTCCTTATCCTTGACTTTGTTGGCCGTGAGTTGACCAGTCACAATTTGGAGGGCGTCCATGTCTTCCAATTTTGATTCCATGGGTACCACCCACATGGCATAGTTGTTGGAGGTTAAAAGGAAATTTGAGTTGTCAGTTCTTGAGTCCATGTTGATGGAAGTGAGGAGGAGAGTGGGAGCAAATTTTGGCTTTTAACCGTGTTGAAATTTGAAGTTCCTGGAGGCAAGAGGAAAGGGTTTATTGTTAAGGATTGACTTTGATCTTATAACGCCAAGAGGAGCGGATCAGGTGAGACTTAAGTCAAGGGGAACTTTTTTCAGATGGAGTAAAGAACCTGTGTCTTTATTTCAGTTGAAGTTGGCAGGATTTAAATAGTAAATTCAAGCCATATTCAACATGATCAAAATGTGGCAAAAGAAAGAATAATAAATAATAAATAATAAATAATAAATGAGAGCTCCGCCAGAGAGAAACCACAATATCAGTGACACTATCAAAAACAAAAGACAAGGGATATCACAGACAGCTGAGGTGTTAATTCAAGCTGATCTGACACAGAAATCAGACATTAGATTAAGAGAGAAGATGATAAGGAAGGAGGTTCTTACAGTCATGATAATAATATAAGAACTAGTGACTCAGGGTACTTAGACTACAAGAGTTTGATCAGAATTATATGACATGCTACTCAAACTAGCATTCTTCCAGACACATTCATAGCTTAATATAGAAATAAACAACCAAATATAACAACTGATTAGAGCAGCAAGAGGAGATATAGACCACAGTACTACTACTTTTGTGAAGTTAAAACAATGATTGGATAGTTAACATGCAAGGAGTGTAATTTGGCTAAGGGTTGAAGGACTGAAGTGTGAGCAGAAAAAAGAAGAATTCCAACAGAGTGTGCTCATGTTGCTAGCACCCATAACAACATTTGGAATCTTTCTGAAGTGGATATTGAATGACTTTTCAGGCAAATGCTATTATATAAAGGTCTATCAGATCATCAACCAACCTTTACTCAAGTGGGTCTTGATTTTTCCAATGAAAATTACTCAAGGCTTTTGGAAAGTAATTCACTAGGAAACAATAGCTCTCCTGGAATCCACTATCTTTCTGTTGATTATTGTGAAATTTACTTTACTCCAGAAAAAGATCAAATCTATAGAGCAACTGTCAGCCTCCTGGATGCCAAGACCCCTGCTATCCTTTAGCTACCAGAGGTGATAGAATAAATAATAGATATATTATTTAATAAATGCAGCAAAAATACGTAAAATATTTGGATAAAGCTTATTTCTGGGTTAATTGGTTTGGTTATGGTTTATTTTTATAAATCAATATAGATAAATTGATTATTAAATATTTTTATAGAGGGGCCACAATTATATTGGGGATCTTTAAAACCTCTCTTCAGGGATTTCAGTATGAAAACACGTAGTCCTGAGTACTTTGGGCTCTTTAGTTTTAAAGGATATTTTTCCCAAAGATAATATGTATAAAATATACGGTGGAGTGGCAGGGCCTGTAACCAAGCTGCCACAACAGAGAAAGGATAATAAAACTCACTGGTATATTATTAAATACTTACAGTATCTGTTTGGGACGTGCAATGATGGGTAAAGCCTGTATACTGAGGTTATAAGGTTGTTCAGCAGTTTAACTTGATAAAAAGAGGTTGAGGACGTATATTATGAATCAGACTGAGCCATACATCACTTACTTATCTCTTATAAGTATTCAATTGCCTTTTCATAGTTTCTGGTCATAAATACTACCGGGTCTTGTTTAATCAATATCCTCAAAAGAGCTCTTTATTTATAGCTTTTGGAGTCCCAATATTGTCCTTCTGAGGGGTACAGGGGCTCAAAGGGATGGACACTGAGGTAAGCAGGGTAACCAGCGGTATCCTGTCTTGTTTTCTTGGTGCTGTAACACAGGTAGCATCTAATTACGCAGGGTATGGGAATTATTCTACTTTATGATTGATATTTGGAAGTGTGAGTAACACTAATCTGTCCTTTTTATTTATTATTTAATTAATTATCCTTAGTGAATGTTCCCAGTAAGTTAATATTTATTTTAATAGACATTTTTACGGAAGTTCTGATGTCAAGTGAGTTCTCATTATTTATTGAATAATTGGAGTAAAGTCATGGTATTGATTTTAATCCTTATTTTTGAATTTCAGTTGATTTACCAAAATTTAAAAGATAACTCAGGAGTATTAATGTAATATTTTTACATCATTAGTTTCTTAGTATGTCACAAAAATATTGATGTCTAGAAATTCCCATAATAGTTTATTAAAGTATTTTAATATATTTTTAGAATTTTTCATTGTCTTATTTTTGAAATTATTTGTAATTTGAATTATATTTAATAAAAAATATGTATAACGCGCGGGTGCATTGGCTGCTGCGGCTTCGTGCGGGAATTGTGACAGAACACATTTCCGTCCATAACTCCTAAAATATAGACAACAACTCAATTCTGACTGAATTTTAGGTGTGAAACATATACGTCACAATACGTGTGAAATGTTTAATTGGACAAAAAGTTCAATAGTGGTTCTGTGGTATTTTGGTCTTTCTTTCCTTAATTATTTAAAAATATAAGGAGTTGGATTTCAAGGGTTGGCTCAGCCAGTGACCCTAACTAATTTTGGGTGGATAATACATTTTTGCAATAATAATTATGGTTTTCCTTCTACTTCTTAGTTAAATTGTATTATCATGATTTGTATTTTATTTCTGTTACTTTTGCAGCTTGCTCTGCAATATTAGCAAGCTGACAGAAAGCATCAATAATTTACAGAAAGGAGAAGGCAATATTATGTTCCTGGATGGCCCTGGTGATTCAGGTAAAACTTACCTACTCAATGGAAAAATTTCATGGGCTCTTGAATATGAAAAGAAAGCTGTTTTGGTGTAATTTCTGCATTTCTAATACAAAATAGCAAAAAGGCACATTCAAACTTTGGCATATCCTTGCCCATTGAAGAATATTTCATGTGTAATTGGTCATTTTCAGATAAACGTGTAGATAATTTGATCTGTACCAAACTCATCATCTGGGAAGAGATAACCATGCAACATAAATTTTCTCTTGAGGCCTTCAATTGCTCCTTCTAACATTTTTTCACAAATGAGAGGCCTTTTTCAGGAAGCAGCGCATTTCTTGCAGGAGTTTTTTGCCAAACCTTAACTGTAGTAAAAAGCAGTGGTCTGAAAAACCAGTCCAAAGCCTGTTCAAAATCCTTGAGTCTCTGGGGAGGAATAAAAAGTTTCTCACTCACAACAAATTTACAGCAAAGTTTACAAAGTACAAACACTGAATGCAAAGGCAACCAATTAAAAAAGTTCAGTCATTGGCTATAAGCCATGGGAAGTGGACAATAGAAAGCGCTGTATTTTCAGGATATACCAATCAAATTGGTGAAAACAAATTTTCACGCCATTGTCAAAAAGCTTCAGCATACTGTGATTGATTTTTTTTACAGGGAAATCAAGAATGAGTTACGTGGTATGAACACAGGAACTATCAGCAATTATTATAAGGATTGTGCATGCAGTAGCTACTAGACTAAATGGAGATGTTGAGAGCCTCAACAAACTAATTTTTTCAGCAATCCCTGGTCATTTTTGCGGGTACACTTCAGTTGATGTTGTCAAAGAAGATACAGCCCAAGCTGTTCCATAAGAAATGCTGAGCTCTATGAATTTTCCTGGGTTCCCTGCTCACCAATTGGTCCTAAAAAAAAGGTGTTCTGCTTATGCTTTTGAGGAACTTGGCACCTGGAAAAGGGTTGTGTAATGGAACACAATTGGTTATCAATGACTTCAAGCCTCATGTTTTAAACTGAACAATTCTCACGGGTCCCAGGTGTGGGCAGGATGTTTTGATACCAAAGATTAAGTTGATATATGAGGACTAAAATGGTATTGGAATAACATTTTCCAAATATTAATTCCCAATTTTACTTCCTTGAGCAATGACTTTCAATAAATCACAGGGCCAGAGATTTTGGAAGATAGTTGTGTTTTTTCTCATGGTCAACTTTAAATTGCTCTATCAAGTTCAACGTCCTTAGAATAAATTTGTTTTGTCAAGCTAGAACCAAGTTGTAATGATTCCTTGATAAAGAATCCTGTGTGAAAAATATTTCTAAATTGTTAGAAAATGGTAAGATAATATTGCACGTTGTGGTGACCAAATCTGGACACCCTGGACCAGATGTGGAAAATTCAAAAAATTTTACAATTCTTTTATTTAGGTGTCATTCCAAAAAAAAAAAAAAAATCTGAATTTATTGGTCTAGGACAGGCCTTCTAGGCCTCACCACCTAGGCATTGCGTTCAATCCCCCCCCTCTTTGTTCCCCCCTTTGTTTTGGCCAAACGCCCGGGCTAAGGCCCACTCAGCCCAAAGATCCTCATCTCCATCAAAATCCTACGGGTCTCCTCCTTCATCATCACCCCTTCCTACGCGCTTCTCACAATGGCCTACCATCCTAAAATCCTACCCATCAACCTGGGCGATTGATCTCCCAAACCTTGTTGTTACCTGAGTGGTTTAATCTCTGCAACCAACTTCTTACATCTCCATCGCATCTCCCACAAAGACCTCAAACCTGCTAACATCATCCTCAGCCTCGATGATCAACCATTCCTCATCAATTTTGGCTTTGCCATTGCTTATCCTCCAGATCATACCCAAACAACCAGTAAAGCTGCCTTCTGGAGTAATCTGAGCTGGGGAACTCCAGAGTATCTCTCTCCTCAACGTGCCTAAGGCAAGGAACACAATGAAATATTGAGCAATATTTGGTCCCTTGGTGTGACGTTTTATGAGATTGTCATTGGTTGGACTCCATTTGAGATGAACAAAGGCAAAGAATTCTTGTCCAAGGAAGCTTTTCAAGTTTACTATCAATGGACTCTAAGAGCCAAATTCCTCCGTCCTCATACCTTATCCCCTCTGCTCCAACAACTCCTGGTCTACATGCTACATCCTGATCCTAACAAACAACTAAAATCCTCTTCCGCCAGTCTTGAACATCCCTTCTTCAGGCACCTCAACCCCTTGGTCACCCCAGCTACACTTACCGTTGTTGTCACTGAGCCATTGATCATCAACCTAACCATCCATCAATCCATAGTTCATTATTATCTTCCACTCTCCCACCCCCTTCGATCTTTGGGTGGGAGTGGAAAACATTGTCTACCGCCCGCGGACATTCGCAGGCGGTCTGGTCCATTTTCTTTCCCCACCCCTTCTGCCTTTGGGTGAGGGGTGGGTGATCCCAATGTTGTTGCCCAAACCCGTCCATGGACGGACACAAGAGATGGTGAAGGGATGAGAAGGATCCCACCCCGGTCATGGAGGCCAGATTTCCACCGGCATGAGTGATAAAATTTTTCTGACCACCTGAAAATCAAAAAAAAAAGAAAAAGAAAATTCCGCTCTATTTGTAGTATACTTTGTACATATTCTAACAGGGCCTCCTGCACATATAAGAAGGGGCTCTCCCCTTCCTTTTGGAGGGAAGAACATATCACATCATCAGATCCTATCCTACCAGGGGAGTAACATCATCAGTTTCCTCTAGAAATATATTGTCTGTGGGGTCTCATTTCCCTTCATCTGAGTCTAAAATTTGGGTATATCTAAGATTTACCCTTGATCCTTGACCCTCCATACTCAAAACCCTAATCCTCAATCCTTATCACCAACCAATAGCCTTGCTGGTTGAAGAAGAATTTGACTGATTGAATTCTTGAGTGTGTTACACCACTCCTGATCCCTTTATCCAACCATACTGGTCCTGATCATCCTTTGATTATTTTTGTGGAACCAGTCACGTTTGAATGAAGAGTTTTTCTTAAGCTTAAAACTTGGAGTGTTAAACCTCCCTTCATTTCTTTTGAAGTTGAATTCCGCCACGCTACTATTGAGTCCCTTGAGAAGTGTTGGGTTATCCTTTTTTAAATCAGTTATTGTTTTGCTTCTAGAGTTTCTTCAAACAATTAGCTTTGTCTTGTGCAGCCACCCACATTTATCTGGTACCCTTCAAGCGCTTGATTGCGGAGATTTGGGCAGGTTCATTGAGAACCTGGAGGTTGTTTGGGATTGAGTTGGTCTTTCCTAACCTTCTGCATACAACCAGAGCTATTAGCTTGTGGGCATTGTCACTTACAATTTCCTTGTCTTGTTTAACTCTGAACAATCTTTGACTTCTTCTCTTCAAGTTTTCCCTGGCATCATCTTGCCTCAGATAGTGTTGTTTCCACATCTACTGACTACTATAATATTTATCCTCCTACATTTGGTCCCTCATTTATCAGGTTCTGGACTCTGATCTTGGTTAAATTTAAATATTTTTGTAACACTCAAGAGGGCAGCCTAAGCAGCACCTTTCCCCTCCACATAACTGCCACGGCCTAGGACTTTTTGGAGTCTTAAATTTGGTCCGCCGGGCCAGGATTGAACCAGAAACCTTGGGATTTACAGTCCCAACAATTATCAACTTTGAAATCTGATCTCTTTCTTTTATCTGTCATCATTTAGATCTGTGGAGGCAACTTGTTTTAGAACTAATTCCTCCCAATCGTGCACCATCTGAGCAAGATACTTGTCTTTTTTCAAGAAACCCTTCTCTTGCCACATTTGTGAGCCACTTGGGAAACCTCTGCCTTGGATCTTTTAGGAAACTTTGTCAAAATGGAATCTACCAGTGACTCTTCTACTCTTCCTAAGATGGTTAAGATCAAGCCCCAGAACAAGAACTTAGGATTTAATGGGACAAATGTGGAAGGCTTCTTTGACTCGTACAAGATGGCTGCTTTGGTGGATGGGGCTAGCAAATTTGATATGGCCTACCAGTTAAGATTTTTTATCTCCTCTGATGAAGTTATGGAAATCAGTGAGTTGTTTGAAGGTTTTGAATGGCATAACTGAACCCTGCTGCGGGGAGCAATGTTGGCTATGGGGGAAAAATAGATGTAGCACAATTTACTTTGCAGGATCTAGATAACCTTGTCTCCCAGTTGATCTCCAATGGTGGTGTGGCTTTAGCTTCTTATTATCAGTCTTTTAGGAAATCTTGGGATCCCATCCAATCCTACCTTGTCCGAAACAATCACATTGACACAGTGAACAAAATTTGAGTCCCATGTTGCCAATCTTTTTCTCTTGGAGTGCAGGAAAGGATCAAGGACAAACAGGTCAAGTCTGGATCCATGATCACTACCAGGGATAATTGATTCAAGCTCCCTGGTTTTGTAATCCTTAGGGGAGTGGTGGATAAAGTCATGAAAAGTCAAACAGCCCTCACTTTTGAAAAATACAAAAATTTTAAACCAGTCCATGCCCCCCTCTTTCAAAGAGTCAAATGAGATTATCAATAAAATGGAATCTGATTGCAGGCCCAAGAACCCTCAGCCTAACCAAGAAACTGCTAGGATGGACAAGATCACTAAACTGCTCAAAGCCTTTGAAAACAAAATGGATCAAAAGATTTTCTCTCTTTCTGTTCCTAAACCTTCTAGTGCTGTTCCTAAACATAATCTAGTTGTTATTATTTCCACAGAGAAGGCCATGGAACCATTCAATGTAGCTATTTCCTCCTCTTCTATGGTTGGTACTTACCAATCCAATCCAGCTAGGAAGGGACATGAGGAGCACAAACCTCACAAAGTTCCTTCCCTGCCAACCTTGATCCTCCAAAAACAACTAAAACAACGATCCTCACCTGAGCCCTTTTCTGATGTAGAAGACATGGAGGTGGAAAAAAAACCACTCATGGAAAGGTCTCAAGATCACCCTGATCCTTATCCTTCATCTATTAAACATCCTCAATCCCCTGATCCTGTTCCTGCTTCACCCGATCTTCCTCCCTCCACCCAGCCCAAAGTTTGGTTTGATAGGGGAATTTCCAAAGATCACCCCAATGGGGTGGAAGGGGTATTAAAGAAAATTTCTGATATTAAAATTCCTGATCTATCTGTGGCTGAACTCCTTTCAATCTCTCCATCTGTTGCTGAAGGAACGAAGAAATGGGTTTCTTTTCAACATGTGGAAATTGGTCCTGAGTAACTCAAGGTCTCCTCTGGAACTTTGATAGAGAATTCTGCTGGAACAGATACCTCTTCTGATTCTAGTCTTTACTCATGTCCTCTTGGTTTTCTTCCCTGCCATCTTGGTGAATCAGCTAAAACGGTCTTTCTCCTTGTTGAATCTGGCTCTCTGCTCAACTTGATCTCAGATGGTATTGCCTGCAAACATAAACTAAGCCCTAGGGTGAGCTTCACCTCTTCAGTGTATGGAATAGGGAACCATTCTTGCAAATTGGTTGGAATTGTTGAAGAAGTTCCAGTCCAGATTTGCCAAAACATTGTTGGAACTTGTCATTTCTGGATCACATCCTTGGATGGACCTGGGATCTTGGGTCAACCTTTCCTAATTGATTTTGGAGCAACTCTAATTTTTGTTAATCAAGTTGGGGAGAGAATTCTCCTCCCTGATTCAGATGGTAGAAAAATTGAGGTTCCTCTTTTTTCTTTGGATTCTGGTCGCTGGGAAAGAGATTTCCCCAGTCATTTTACTAAACAGAAGGATAATTCCAGTTCCTTTCATTTTTTATGGGAGTAGTTGATCCTACTAATAGTTGTAGTTCTTTTCAGCCTCAAACTTCAACTGAAGGGTCAACTCTCATCCCAGAGGCTTATTTCTCTTTTTTTAAACATTTTCTTCTGATCTCAAAAATATCAAAAATCAAAAAACAAATCAAAATGGAAAAATCCAAAAATATTTCTTCTTCATCTGTTGTTTCTTCTTTTCCTTGTACTCTTATTCCTAATCAAACTTATCTCAGTTCTGGTTTGAATCTCCGCATTGAGTCTAAACCAGATCCCAATCTTGATCCTATTTTTGGTGGCTTTGGTATGGAATAACATGGGCTTCAGTGGAGGCAAATTGGGGTAGAAGTAAGTCCTCCCAATTGTGCACCACCAGGGTACCCTACTACTATCATTTTTGAAACCCTACCTTGTGCCACACGTGTGAGCAATTTATTTTCTCCTGGGACTTCTTTTATGGAAAAGGCACCTTTTGAAAACATTGCAGAATATCAAACATGAAAGGCGTTAGAGCTTGGTCTCAATCCTTGTAGTCAGATCTCTCTGGTCAACTCTTGGCAAAAACAAGAACCGCTCTCTTTTGCCTCCAAATATAAACCTGTTTCCAGGAAAATCCAACCAGTCAACAAACCAATGCCTCTCAATCTCAACCCTACTCTTAGGCATCCTCCTCCATCCCTCAATCCTTACTGTGGTTTACCTTGATCTCTCACTGGTCCATTTATCCCCTCTGGTCGTGTTACTGAAGAACTTCTGAGAGTAGCCAACTTTGGACCAGATGGATGGCTTCTACCTGATGAGTTGTATTTGATCAAAAAAGTCTTGGCTCTTAGGGAAAAAGCTATTTCTTTCTGTGAAGAAGAGGGAGGTCTCTTGAAAGAGTCCTATGGTCTGTCTTATATCATTCCTGTAGTAGAACATGATCCCTGTCAAAAGAAAAAGATCCCGATCCCTCCTTCCAAAGTTGAAAAATTCATCAAGTTGGTCTGGGAAAAAGTCTGAACCGGTTTGTTCAAACAGTCAACTTCTAGCTATTCCAGTCCTGTTTTCTGTATCCTTAAAAGTAACAGTAAACTTAGAATAGTTCACAATCTCCAGCCTCTAAATAAGGTTACTATTAAAGATTCTGGTATTCCCCCTGCTACTGAAGAATTTGTTGAATCCTTCTCTGGGAGAGCTTGCTATGGTCTAGGTGACATTATGGGTGGCTATGACAAACGGTCTTTACATACAATTTCTTGCCCTCTCACTACATTAGATACTCCCCTTGGTTGTTTCCAACATACTCAATTGCCTCAAGGTGCCACCAACTTGGTTGCGGTCTATCAGGCTCAGATGTTTTGGATCCTCCAGGATGAAATCACCAATCATGCTGGTATTTTTATTGAAAATGGTGAAATTAAAGGACAAGTTTCTCATTATAACAATGAGTTCTTACCCTAGCATTCAGGAATCCATGAGTTTATCTGGGAATATGCGACCACTTTGGAAAGGATCTTGTTCCAAATGAAACAATCTGGCCTCACTGTCTCCGGATCCAAATTGGCTGCCTGTGTTCCTGCTCTGGAAATCGTTGGTCATGTGGTCTGCAAGGAAGGAAGAAGGATGACTCCATCCAAAGTCAACAAAATCCTCTCTTGGCCTACTCACATCAATCCAACTGAAGTCAAGGGTTTTCTTGGTGTTGTCACTTATGTTCAAATTTTTATCCCATCTCTATCCAAAATTTGTGCTCCCCTAGGTAGTCTGACCAGAAATGATGCTGAGTGTATCTGGACCCAAGATTGTGAAGATTCTTTTCAGCTGCTTAAAATGATGGTTGGCAAAGACATAGTCTTGAGAAAGATTGCTTATGGACCAGGAGCTGGCAAGATCAAATTGGATGTTGATTCCAGTTGTCAATCTCTTGGGGCTGTCCTCACTCAGGAAGATGAAAATGGTTGGGACCGTCCTGCTCTCTATGAATCCCTGTTATTTTCAGACTTAGAATCCAGGTACTCCCAACCAAAACTGGAACTCTGTGGCGTGGCTCAAATGTTGAAGAAACTCCAAACTGTCCTCTGGGGTCAACATTTGATTTACAAGTTGACGCACAATCCATCATCAAAATGATCAATTCCCCCAGCCTCCCAAATGCTCCTATGACTCGTTGGGTGGCCTTTATACAACTTTTCTCTATTGATATTGTTCATAGGCCTGGAAAATACTTTACCATGCCCAATGGTTTATCCCAACGCCCCCTTGGAGATGAAGAATTGGATGTTGGAGTGGACTTTGATGAGGAGGAGCCTTTAATTTGTCCAGTCTTCACCTTTTCCTCCCAAGATTATTCTGCCTTGCCACAAGGTTTCTGGCTAAAATTAGAGCAGTACCTTTCCACTCTACAAAGGCCTCCTGGTCTCTCAGCTAAAGATTTTCAATTGCTCAAGAGGAAGTCCTCCAATTTCTTTGTCCAAGGTACTAGGCTTATGAAAAGAGGAAATCCTTGTGCTCTAATTGTTGTCACAATCCCCTCTAAACAAGATTCAATTCTCAAAAGTCTCCATGAAGGCCTTGGGAATCTCAGGGAAACCAAAATCTGTCAACATATATCCAAACAATTCTGGTGGCCATCTTTGAAGAAATCAGTCTCTCAATGGTGCAAGTGTTGTGAAGTATGTCAGAAACCTGATCTTAGGCGCCCAGCCAAAATTTGTTATCCCACTGGAGAGTCCACTGTCTTTGGAAGGATTGCTATGGATGTGGTTTAAATTAAGGCTGGTGGATCTAAGTACATCATTGTGGCTAGAGATGATTTTTCTGGATGGGTTGAAGCAAAATTTCTTAAGAACCTCAGCTCTGAATCAGTAGCAGCCTTCCTTTATGAGACTTAGAAAATGCATTACAGCTTGGCTCAATCTTATTCAACTAATGGTGGCTCTGAGTTTGGTGGATAACTGGCTGAAATGATCCAATTGCTTCCTGGTAAAAATTGGGTGACCACTCCTTATTATCCTGAAGGACAAGGGATGGTGGAAAGAGGCCATGTCCCTTTGAAGGCTGCTCTTGTCAAGTTGGCTGGTGAAAGTTTTAAGAATTGTTGCAAATTCCTTCCTCTTGTTCTCTTCTCTGATTGAATTTCAACTAAAAAAACCACTGGCTACTCACCTTACAAAATTATCTTTGGACAAAGGGCTGTCCTTCCTCTTGATCTGCAAATGGAATCTTTCTTAGGTATTTCTTGGTAAAAGGTTTCTTCCACCACTGATCTATTAGTTTCCAGATCCAAGCAACTGGAGCAAAGTGAAGATATTTGTGAAAAAGCTCATCAGAAAATGATGGAGTCAAGGGAAAAATCAGTCAATTATTGGGAGGATAATCATTCCAATCAAGTCAGGGACCCCTTGAATCCTGGTGATCTAGTTTTACCTTACAACCAATGTAAGACTCCAGAAGGTGCTAGGCCATGGCAGTTCTGTGGAGGGGAAAGGTGCTGTTTAGGCTGCCCTCCTGAGTGTTACAAAAATATTTGAATGTAACCAAGATCAAAGTCCAGAACCTGGTAAACTGGGGACCAAATTTAAGAGGATAAAGATTATAGTAGTCAATAGCTGGGGGACAACACTATCTGAGGCAAGATGATGTTGGGGAAAACTTGAATAGAAGGAGTCAAGAATTGTTCAGAGTTCAACAAGACCAGGCAATTGTGAGTGACAAAGACCACGAGCTAATATCTCTGGTTGTCAGCAGGAGCTTAGGAAAGATAAACTCAATCTCAAACAACCTCCAGGTTCTCAATGAACCTGCCCAACTCTCCGCAATCAAGTGCTTGAAGGGTACCAGATAACTGTGGGTGGCTGCACAAGACAAAGCTAATTTTTTGAAGAAGCTTTAGAAGCAAAACAATAACTGATTCCAACAAGAATAACCCAACACTTCTCAAGGGACTCGAGAGTAGCATGGCGGAATTCAACTTTAAAAGAGATGAAGGGAGTTTTAGCACTCCAAGTTTTAAACTTAATAAAACCTCTTCATTCAAACGTGAATCGGTCCAGAAAGATAATCAAAGGATTATCAAGACCAGTATGGTTGGATAAAAGGATCAGGAGTGGTGTAACACACTCAAGAACTCAATTAATCAAATTCTTTTTCAACCAGCAAAGCTATTAGTTGGCCATAAGGATCAAGGATCAAGGTGTCCCAGTATGGAGGCTTCAAGGATCAAGGGGCAATCATAGATATACCCAAATTTTTTTGTCTCAGATAAAGGGGAATGAAGACCCCACGGATGATGTATTTCAAGAGAATACTGATGATCTTAGGATGTGGTGTGTGTTTGGATACCATGTGCTGATCTGATGTGATGTCGGATCCCCTCCCTCCCCCCCAAAAGGCAGGGGAGAGCCCCTCCTTATATGGGCAGGAGGCCCGGTTAGACTATGTACAAGGGATACTACAAATGGAGCGGAAAAAGAAAGAAAGATTTTTTTTTTGATTTTCAGATTTTTAGGTGATCAGAAAAATTTGATCACGCAGGCCGGTGGAAATCCAGCCTGCCTGACCAGGGTGGGATCCTTCCCATCCCTTCACCATCTTTTGCATCCGTCTGTGGAGGGGCGCGCGCGACAATACCGGAATCACCCACCCCTTGCTGGAAGGCGGAAGGGGTGGGAAAGGAAAATGGATCACACCACCCGTGGGTGTCCACGGGCGGTAGACAACACTCTCCACCCCCACCCAGAGATGGAAGGGGGTGGGAGAGTCCCAGGAAGGGTAAACAATTGGTTGGGGAGCGGCTGGGGGATCAGATGGGGAATTGAGTTTGGTCTTGAGTTGGATGATTTGATGACGCTCAACCAATCAATGACGATCGACGGATTGATGATGGTGGGAAGATAGGAGTGATAGACTGAAGATAAATTTTCTTTCAATCACTCGTTGGTTAGTTGATATTGATCCAATGGTCTTTCTGATCCTGATCCTCTTGATCGAGTGAGTGGGTAGTAGTTTTATGATCAATGATGAACAAATTGGGTTGATCAACTTCATCTTGTCAAGCCTTGGAGCAAGGTTCTTGGGCGGATGTGGAGTGGCTAAGATTGTTTGAATTGACCACTACCAGTGACCAAGAATTGTTTCTTGGCACCCTGATGAGTCTTGAGTTTTGAACTGAGCCTTCTAAACTTTTTGGATGCCCCGATTGATTTCCATGGTTGATTTGGGGCGGATGAGAAGAAGGAAGCAGATGATGATGATGATGATGATGATGATGAGTGATGAGCAATGCGCGAGGATGAGGAGGAGCAACAAGCAAGTGGCAACAATGAGGATGAGGATGAGCAACGCGCGAGGATGAGGAGGAGCAATGCGCAACAATGAGGATGAGGATGAGCAACGCGACTAGGACAGTTTTCTTTTTCATAATTTTTGAATTCTTTTCCCAAGGTGTCCCAAATGGTTCACCACACCAATCCTTGGAAAACCAGTGGGGAAAGATTTTTTCCAATTTCTGGAATGGTTGTTATCGCGTGGTCTTTCAAGTCAGAGGTGGATCATATGTTTTGGAGGAACTGGATGGTACTCAGATAGCCAGAAGTTTCTCTGCTGATCAGGTAAAGAAATTTCATTGTTGTGGAGACAAATTCAATCAGAAGTAAGTCCTCCCAATTATGCACCAGGAGGGTCATCTGCTGCATTTTGTTGTAAAACTCTACTGTATGCCACATACGTGAGCACCTGGGACGCCTTCTTCACCTTATTTCAGTCAACTCTAGGATCTTCTTTGAATGGATCAAGATATTCTTTTCAATCACCCTCAAGATCAAATGACCATTTCATGTGTTCAATCATCCTTCCTTTCTTTTTTTTATGACATCAAGCGCAGATGCAGACTAGGGACAGACTTTAAGTTGGGGAGAGATGGGGTGTCCAAATCTGGACACCCTGGACCAGATGTGGAAAATTCAAAAAGTTTTAAAATTCCTTTTTTTAGGTGTCATTCAAAAAAAAAAAAATAAATGGAATTTCTTTTTCAGTATCACTTCTCCAATTTCCTTATCCTGTCAAACATCCCTCTGTCCCATTGGTCTAGGACAGGCCTTCTCGGCCTCACCATCTAGGCATTGTGTTTGATCCCTTCCCTCTTTTTTCCCACTTCCTTTTGGCCAAACGGGCGGGCCAAGGCCTACTCAGCCTGAACATCCCCATCTCCATCAACATCCTACGTGTCTCCTCCTTCATCATCACCCCTTCCTACGGGCTTCTCATGATGGCCTACCATCCTACAATCCTACCCATCAACCTGGGCGATTGATCTCCCAAAATTTGTTGTTACCTACGTGGTTTACTCTCCTCAACCAACTTCTTACATATCCATTGATTCTCCCACAAAAACCTCAAACCTGCTAACGTTGTCCTCAGCCTCGATGATCAACCGGTCCTCATTGATTTTGGCTTTGCCCTTGCTTATCCTCCAGATCATACCAAAAAAGGGGTAAAGCTGCGTTCTGGAGTAATCTGAGCTGGGGAACTCCAGAGTATCTCTCTCCTAAACGTGCCCAAGGCAAGGAACACAATGAAAGATTGAGCAATATTTGGTCCCTTGGTGTGATATTTTATGAGATTGTTGTTGGTCAGACTCTATTCAAGATGAACAAAGGCAAAGAATTCTTTTCCAAGGAAGCTTTGCAAGTTTACTATCAACAGACTCTAAGAGCCAAATTCCTTGGTCCCCATACCTTATCCCCTCTGTTCCAACAACTCCTGGTCTCCATGCTACGTCCTGATCCTAAAAAACGACTATAATCCTGTGCCCCCGGTCTCAAACATCCCTTCTTCATGAAGCTCAACCCCTTGTTCACCCAAGCTACACTCGCTGTTGTCATCACCAAGCCATTGATCATCAACCTTCCCATCCATCAATCCATTGTAAATTATCATCTTCCACTCTCCCACCCCCTTCCATCTTTGGGTGGGGGTGGGAAAACTTTGTCTACCAAAATGGACCAGACCGCCCGCGGATGTCTGCGGGCGGTCTGGTCCATTTTCTTTTCCCACCCCTTCTGCCTTTGGGTGAGGGGTGGGTGATCCCAATTTTGTTTCGCGCACCTGTCCATGGACAGACGCAAGAGATGGTGAAGGGATGAGAAGGATACCACCCCAGTCAGCGAGGCCAGATTTCCACCAGCCTGAGTGATCAAATTTTTCTGATCACCTGAAGATCAAAAAAAAAAAAAATTACACTCTATTCGTAGTAATCTTTGTACATAGTCTAACAGGGCCTCCTGCCCATATAAGGAGGGGCTCTCCCCTTCCTTTTGGGGGAAGAACATATCACATCTTCAGATCCTATCCAACCAGGGGAGTAAAATCATCAGTATCCTCTTGAAATACATTATCTGTGGGGTCTCATTCCCCTTCATCTGAGTCTAAAATTTGGGTATATCTAAGATTGCCCCTTGATCCTTGAGTCTTCATACTCAAAAACCTGGTCCTCAATCCTTATCACCCACGAATAGCTTTTCTGGTGGAAGAAAAATTTGACTGATTGAATTCTTGAGTGTGTTACACCACTCCTGATCCCTTTATCCAACCATACTGGTCCTGATCATCCTTTGATTATTTTTCTGGAAACAGTCACGTTTGACTGGAGAGGTTTTGTTAAGCTTAAAACCTGGAGTGTTAAACCTCCCTTCATTTGTTTTTAAGTTGAATTTGGCCACGCTACTCTTGAGTCCCTTGAGAAGTGTTGGGTTATCCTTGTTTTAATCAGTTATTTTTTTGCTTCTAGAGCTTCTTCAAACAATTAGATTTTTCTTTTGCAGCCACCCACAGCTATCTGGTACCCTTCAAGCGCTTGATTGCAGAGAGTTGGGCAGGTTCATTGAGAACCTGGAAGTTGTTTGGGATTGAGTTGATCTTTCCTAAGCTTCTGCTGACGGCCAGAGCTATTAGCTTGTGGGCGTTGTCACTTACAATTGCCTTGTCTTGTTGAACTCTGAAAAATCCTTGACTTCTTCTATTCAATTTTTCCCCGGAATCATCTTGTCTCAGATAGTGGTGTTTACCCAGCTACTGACTACTATCATCTTTATCCTCTTACTTTTGGTCCCTTGTTTACCAGGTTCTGGACTTTGATCTTTGTTACATTTAAATATTTTTCTAAAACTCAGGAGGGCAGCCTAAACAGCACCTTTCCCTTCCACAGAACTGCCACGGCCTAGCACTTTTTGGGTCTTACAAAATTTGTCATTTGTTTTTTGCAATTAAATTATGTGCAACATTTACAAATCAAAATAATTAAACTTAATAATAAAATTCAAAACATTTTCATACACAATAGTTACAAATGCCAATACATAAAATACATGAGATTGGACTGGGAAGCAAAGCACCCTAATACTTCGAGTTAATCATCCCCCAGAAATTCTAAATTTCATGTAAATAAACATTTTGGCCATAATCTACCGTTGTTTTGGCCACAATTCAAAATTTTTGGCTACAACAATCCTGGATTGGTCATTCCTTAAATTTCAGCCTCCTGGATGCCAAGACCCTTGCTATGCTTTAGCTACCAGAGGTGATAGAGTATATAATAAATATATTATTTTATAAATTCAGCAGAAATCCGTAACATATGTGGATTAAGCTTATTGCAAGGTAAAGTGGTTTGGTTATGGTTTATTGTTTTAAATCAATATGAATAAATTGATTATTAAATATTTTTATAGAGGGGCCACAATTATATTGGGGATCTTTAACACCTCTTTCCAGGGATTTCAGTATGAAAACACATATTCCTGGTTACTTTGGGCTCTATAGTTTAAAGAATATTTTACCAAAAGATAATATGTATAGAAAATACACAATGGAGTGGTAGGGCCTTGTAGCCAAGCTACCACAACAGAGAAAGGATAATAAAAATTCCTGGTATATTATTAAATCCTTTGTGTATCTGCTTGAGACGTGTACTGATGGGTTAAACATGTATACTGGGGATATAAGGTTTTTCAGCAGTTTTAATTGATAAAAAGAGGTTTGAGGACAGATATTACTGATCAGAAATTTCCATAAATCACTTACTTATCTCTTATAATTATTTGATTACCTTAGCACGGCGTCTGGATATGAATATTAATGGGTCTCTGCCCATCAATATCCTCAAAAGAGCTCTTCATTTATAGCTTCTGTAGTCCCAATATGGTCCTTCTGAGGGTTTTAGGTGCTCAAAGGGACGGACACTAAGGCTATCAGGGTAACCAGAGGTATCCTGTCATGTGTTCTTGGTGCTATAGCACGGGTAGCATCTAATTTCTCAGGGTATGGGAATTATTCTACCTTATAATAGACATTAGGACGTGTGAATAACACTAATCTGTCCTATTTATGTATTATTCAATTAATTATCCTTAGTAAATGTTCCCAGTTATTTAATAATCATATTAATAGACATTTCTAAGGACATCTTGATGTCAGGTTAGTTCTCATTATGTATTATATAACTGGAGTAAAAGTCATAATATTGATTTTACTCTTTATTTTCGAGTTCCAGTTGATTCATTAAGATAATTAGTTAAAAATATAAGTCATGTGACTTCATGTAATATTATTTTCCTTAGTATGTCACGAATATATTAATGTCTAGCAATTTTCATAAAAGTATATTAAAGTATTTTAATATATTTTTAGAAGTTTTCATTGTCTTATTTTCGACATTCTTGATACTTTGCATTATATTAAGTAAAAAATACGTGTAAGGATTATTTACGTATTTTTATATAATATTATGTATTTTTAGACAGTCTACTATCCACGGGAACATTTCTTACATATTTAGAAAGTTCCCGTGTATGTTGTAGCATGTTTACGCAGTACCTGAGCCTCTCAGGCCGCCTGTCACTCTGTCAACCCATAGTCCCGCGGCTGCGTACTTGTCAGAGGCGCGGGGCTGCGTACACAACCTTGCCGGAGTGACAAGGCTTTATCTCAGCCGCGCGCGGGTGCATTGGCTGCCGCGGCTGCGTGCGGGAATTGTGAAGAAACACATTCCCTCCCGTAACTCCTAAAATAAACACAACACCTCAAGTCTGACTGAATTTTTGGTGTGAAGCCTATACGTGAAAATGTGTGTGAAATATTTAATTTGCCAAAAAGCTCAATAATGGAGCCGTAGTATTTTGGTTTTTCTTTCCTTAATTATTAAAAATATAAGGAGTTCGATTTCAAGGGTGAGGTCAGTGAGTGACCCTACCTAATTTTGGGTGGAGAATCCATTTCTGTAATAATTTTCATGGTTTCCCTACTCCTTCTTAGTTAATCTGTATTATTATTATTTTTATGTTATTTTTGTTACTTTTTCAGCTTTCTCTGCAATAGTAGCAAGCTGACAATAAATCAATTATGTGGGTAAGGGGATTATTTAGTGACCTTCATGCTGCGCCCTACTCTGGGCCACAAAACCAGCCTTCTTACATTTAGTTGGAATGTGTCCAACTTCACCATTCCCAGATCCAGTCTGCTTACCCTTACACTCTATTCATTCTCAGCCACCATCAACCACCCAATCCTCCTACCATCCAACTTGCCTCACCAGGTAATCCTTCCATTGCGCAACTCCCCATGTTTTCTAGCTGATGTAAATTTATTGTAACCCATTTATATATTTATTTGTTTTTTGTCTTTGTTGTCTGACATTCTTGCCTCCTCCCCTTTAGACTTCTCTGCAACAGAATGAATGTAGGCCATCATGCAATCTCTTTCCCTTGCACTGGTGCCATCCTTTGGGGATTTTCACTTTCAAACTAAATTCACTGGGAAATATTACACTTCTCAATACCCTTTAGCATCAGTTAATTTTTTCCCAATATTCCAATGTTTACCATTCATGCTACCATATGCAATTTCACAGTTATTGGTAGTCGTAAATTTGAAAGTTGGTAAATGAAAACTCATATACTCAATCCCACACATTGATTATCCCCCCACAAGTTGATATTTGGTGTCAACATAATCAAGCAGAATCTCAACTTAAATACCAATGTTCAAACCTTTGAATTTGGAAATCAACAGTAACATTCTGCAACCAGAAAAACTCTCCACATCTAGCATACCCATTGTACATTCCCAAAGCAATCAGAAAAATTCATAAAATTTACTAAAAGTCTTCTAATCCTACTTTTGCGCATGGAATAATTGATTTTCATGAAGATGTGAATGATGCTTGTTCAAATGATCCAAACCCCCTTTTAGTGAATGATCATGATTTTCTTTTTGTTTAAGAGGTGCCTGCATTTTTTTGTGAAAAACTACTTTTGCCACAATCATGAGCTACTTTGGAAATCTGCTCTTTGAATGCTCTAGGAATTCTGTGATTCAAAATGGCATCTACTGGTACCCCAACCACCTCTGCTTGACCAAAATGGTCAAGATCAAACCTCAGAAAAAGAACTTTGGGTTCAATGGGGTAAATGTTGAATGGTTCTTGGACTCTTACAAGGTGGCTTCTGAAGTTGATGGAGCAAGAAAATACAATATGGCCTATCAGTTAAAATTCTTTATCTCCTCTGATGAAGTTATGGAAATAATCAAGTCATTCCAGGGATTTGAATCCCATAACTGGATGCTTCTAAGGGGGTAGATGTTGGCATATTGGGTTACAATAGATGTATCTTGGTTTACTTTGCAGGACTTGGATGCTCTTGTCTCTCAATGGATTTCTAATGTTGGTGTCTCTTCAGCCTCTGACTACCAGTCTTTTAGGAAGTCTTGGGATCCTATCCAGAACTATCTTATCCAAAACAATCACATTGATTCAGTGGACAAATTTTTAGCACAATTCTTTCAATCTTTTTTGCAGGCCGTGCAGGAAAGGACTAAAGGCAAATTGGTCAAATCTGCATCTATGATCACCACAGGGGATAATTGATTCAAGATCCCTGTTTTCCTTGTCCTTTGGGGTACTTTGGATGAAGTTATGAAAGGTCAAACTGCTTTAAATTTTGAAAAACCTAGAACCACTGAACCAGTCCATGCTCCTTCTTTTCAAGAGAATATGAATAAGATGATGGCAGATAAAAGACCTAAACAAGATCTTCATTTTACCCAAGAATCTACTACTCTAGAAAAATAACCAAGATACTTCAAGCTTTTGTGAAAAAAATTGATCAAAAGATTTCTTCTCTTGCTACTCCTAAACCCTCTACTTCTGTCCCTAAATCTACCCTGGTCTGTTACTACTGTCATAGGGAAGGCCATGGGACTGGAAAATGCTTGGAACTCCAGAAGGATATAAAGGAAAAGTTGGTGGAGCAGAAGGGGACCAATTTCTTTCTTCCTACTGGTTCTCTGATCCCTTTTGATTCATCTTGCCCTATTTTTCATGTGGTGGCCTCTTATGGGCCCCCATCTCCAATGAAAGCATCCCTTGCTTGTTTTGATTTCAAATCCTCCTTTGGTACTTTTTAACCTTGGTACCCTCTGTTGAACTTTGAGATTAGATTATCAAGAACTAAGAACCAACAAGGCTGAACAACGTAGGATAGGTAAGAACATGAGAAGACACAAGATAGATAAAGAGATAAAGTGAAGGAGATCCTACAGGTCTGATCAATCACAAGAATTGAGTTAAGTAGCATGGATGAGGAGACGTCTTCAAGACAAGTAGGGCGAGTCGGGCAAAAGCTGATGTTTGAGGAACTGAGGGTTAGTTGGCCCGGATGATCTTCTGAGAAGTTTGAGATCTTACCAGGAAGAGATTGAAAGCAGTTCAGTCTTGAC
Organism: Puccinia polysora; assembly: GCA_025617555.3. Classification (NCBI taxonomy): domain Eukaryota; kingdom Fungi; phylum Basidiomycota; class Pucciniomycetes; order Pucciniales; family Pucciniaceae; genus Puccinia; species Puccinia polysora. Next base: position 9,664,443 of record CM062623.1, on the reverse strand, counting down.
GTGGGGAGATGTATTGGTTGTTGATAGCGGAAAAGGAATAAAATAAAGAATAGAAGAAAGAATGAAACAAATGATATAAAAATAGAAATAAAGAAATAAGAAAATAGAGACGGGTTTTATTTGATCTTGGTGAGCTTCGACGTCGATTTGTTTTGTCCAGGATTAGGAAGAAGGTCCTTTGGTGCCAGACCGGTGAGGAAAAGGGGAGGCGCGGAAGAGATAAGCCGGGGGACCGTTGGGGTCGCACGGAGCTTTGAGTGGCTGCGCTGTAGAGCATGTAGAGAAGTTTTGCGGAAGTTCTTCATTTCTTAACACCCTCCAGCTATCTCTTCCTCCAGTTGTGCTGGGACTACTTATCAATCTGATCCAGAAAGGAAAAGACATGAGGAACCTAAACCCCAAAAAGGCCCTTCCTTGCCAACTTCAATTCTTCAAAAACCAGTCAAACGTCAATCCTCACCTGAGCCTCCTTCCTCTGATGTAGAAGATATGGAGGTGGAAAAGGAGCCACTCATTGAACTTTTTCCAGATCACTCAGATCCTCCTCCTTCACCCAAGTCACCTCAACCTTCTGATCCCATCTTAGTTCCTGCTCGACCTGAACTTCCTCCCTCTTACATCCCTTTTGCCTAAGGTTTGCAAGGTATATTACCAATGTACCTACGGTTTTTAAATAATTAGTTGGTAGTTTCTTACCAAACATAGACTCCCAAGGAGATTGATTTTTACCTTCCCGCGGAATTTGGTTGAGCATGAAGCAACAGCTTCTGGCCACAATGTGCCAGTAGTTCTTGGGTAGTCTCGACGACAAATACGTGGCTTGGGTAGATTCTACAATAGTTTGATTGGCCCTTTCAGCGCGGCCATTATGTTGAGAGTGGTAGGGTTTGGAGGTTAAAAGCTTGATATGTTTTGAATTTGCGAAATCTTTGAGGGTCGCGTTGGTGAATTCAGTCCCTTTATCTGAGAATATTTCGGTTGGATAGTAGTTGAGCGCATCTTTACTAACTGATCCCTGCGTCCGGATCAGTTGTGACTAATCTGACAACCAGGTACCGCTCAGAAGAGCTACAACCTAGTTAGGTTTGCATAGTATATGTAACAAACTGACATATGCATTGCTGATGATCTAAAAAGATCAAAAATTAAATAAAATTAATGAAAATTAAGTTTAAAACATTTTTTAATAATAAATCAAAGATCAAGGATTATCACGTAACTCACTGACCCTGATCTTTGAAGACCACAAAACACTACAAGGAGTGTTCATAAAAATTATTAAAAATTATCTAAATGATCAGCAGATGATGAGAAATCATTAAAAATCCACATCTGCCCGCTTCAAAGCAATATCAATAGTACAAATGAAGGATGAGTGTAGAATGATCAAATTAACGCCATAACAGATTAACAGATCCTGTGGCCAAAAAAGTACAGAAATCCAGCAGATCTAAGGACAGCTGATTTACAGCACCAAGTGGACGAGTCAATCGTGCTCTGACTGGCGGGCCAGCCTCAGCACACAAGCAGAACCCCCTCTACGTCCCCTGAGAAGATAAAAATCACCCCAAAAAGGTATTTATACAGACCTCTTTGGACCCATTATTCCATCATCAGTTACCAGGAGTTATTTATTATTAATCAGACACTGTGTCATTTTTGATCAAATGCTTATATGAAGATAAGCAAGTGATCTATGACTTAGTCTTTAGTAGTATTATTTACCCTTATTAACCAATCAACCATTGAAGTTTAGTCAAGCAATCTACCCCATCTGCTCTGAAACCCTTCCAATTATTCCAGGATTTTTTGTGTTAAAGTGCTCAGAGTGAGTGTTATCTTTCCTGTCTTGGCCATTTGTGCTGTTAAGCCCGGCCATTAAAGGAATAAGTCCTTTATAAGGCACCCATCTTTATTACAAGGTTCTTAAACTACCTAAGGAGGCCCCTTGAAGAGAGGTTGCTAGTCTGTAATGATCCCCAGTAGTATAATACTGTGGCCCCTCTTTTATGTTATATTGAAAACCATTTATTACCAAACCAATTAAAACTTGCAAATGCTCTTATTTTATCATTTATTTGAGCTTCTAAGTGTTTATTATTGGAATGATAATTATTATTATCATTCCAGCATTTTTATCACTCTCTGTAGCTAAAGGACTTAAAGTTTCCTGGTATCAGAGAGCTGACAAACATTGTCGGGTACAAATTTCAAAAAAAGTTTTCCAACAGGGAGGGGAAATTCCTTCTTCAGAGTGTCTGGCAAGCTCAACCATTCAATTGGTTCTATCATTCCTTTGGAAAACACTCCGCCTAGGTTGGCTCAAATTTTTGTAGTTGGGGATTCCAATTTTTTTGAGGCCAACCAAAAAAGATCTAATAAATCAGGCAACTTGATTAATCAAACCATACTTGATTGGAAGCATTACCTCAATCAAAAGAACACCTATTCTGGGATTTACCAAATTTCTCAATCAATCCTTTCCAAGGCCCATCAAAATACTTTGATGCTGCAATTGGTAAGCAAGGTTTCATTTGCCAATTTTTTTTACAAAAAACCAATGGTGAGCAAAGCTGCAATGGTGGTTCCTGTAAACCAAAAAAATATTAACCCATAATATATCATCCTTCATCAAACGGTTGGAGGACTACAAAGAATAACCAAGCTGCATTCTGGGTATTTGGTGCTTTGATATCCAACACTATTATTTTCTGGGCAACAGAATTGGATCAGGGCTGTGGGAGTTTGTTTTCAAAATGGTAAGAGCATCAACTCTGGGAGTTGCATTCAATTAACTGATAACAGGTTTTTTTTTATAGCAAGTAAAAAAATCACCCATCTTCAGTGGTATCCATAATTTTTATTCAACTGACCAAAAAATTTCTCACTTATACTAAATGGGCAAAGGTTGCTGCAAGATTTCATCATTTATTTGTATATCTGCATCAAACATGGAAGAATTTATTCCATCGGGAAGAAACAGCAACAGTTAAAATGGGATATGTATACTGGTATCACAGAAGCAATAGGTACCAACAATGAATTGAATGGAAAAAAATTGATCCTCCAAACCACCTTTATGGGAATTCCTTGGGTGATTATTTAACTTTATCAATATCTGATGGGACTTTTTAAAGCATTTGGAAAACCAGATCTATTCATCACAATGAAATCAAATCCAATTTCACCCAAAATAATTAACTGTTTCAAGCCACACCAAGTATGGAGTGACAGACCAGACATAATTTTCTGTTTTTTCAAGATAAAGCTCAATTTTTTACTTGATGATTTAGTTGAACAAGAGAAATTAGGGTGATTCACTTCTTATGTTTATACAATTGAATTCCAGAAAAGGGGGCTTCTGCATGCAAACATAATTCTAATAATGAAAGAGTCAAGAAAACCATCAACCATCAACATAATTCATTTTTTAGTTTATTCAAAATTACCTTATCCTGTTGGCAAGCCAAATTTTCAAACAATTGTGAAAAAGACCATGCTTCAAGGCATGGAAAGAGATTGTGTGTTCTGTAATATTTCCCACAAAAATCCCACTCCAAGTTCTGGAAATTCCACTAGCCCTTGATTTACAATCCTGTACCTCTGAAAATTGAATAAAATCCACTCCGCAAGTTGAGAATCATTCCAAACTCCCTTCTCTTCTATCTGAAAAACTGTTCTGCACTAATCCAGACACTCCTTAAGCTAACATGAAATAAAGCCCAAAAAGTCCTCCATAGGCCCCATCATTGCCACAAGCTCCTCCTCCACCAAGCCCGCCTGAGATCTTGGAGATCCCATTTGTGGTGGCCCCCCTGGTGGCCAATTTTGAAGCCTTTGCCAACTGGTAAATATCACTACTCCAGGATTTCCTCACAACCACCAGCGCCCAATTTTTGGGATCCCAATGAAAGATCCTGGTGTCATTCCAGGCTCTACTGGTGTTTTTGTGTTTGGAGATGGAGGGGATGATGAGGATGACTTAGGCTCATTTCCCCCCTCCCCCCTTTTTCTTTCACTCTTTTCCTTTTGTTTATTTGTATCTGTGCCATTCCCTAAGTTATAAGAAATACACATGTTTTTTTTCACATGCGTTCCTTCTTAATTTGAGGGTTCCTCTGAGAACAACCCCACGACCTGGGTGATTAAGAAAGAATAAAATCTGAGTCCCAGTTTGTTCTGCGCGCAATTCCACAACCGCAAATGCCCAGAAAAGCGTTTTGAGTCCATTGTGCCTTTGTAAGCCCCCAAGTGTCCCAGAGAGGCACCTTGTCCACCCCATAAAAACTGACGCACAGTTCTGCAAAGCCCTTCTAAAAAAAAAAAAAAAAACGGAGCCGCCAGCGCGCGCACAACCACCAGAGAGAGAGACAATAAGGAAAAAAAATTCTGCGTTGTCCAGTTATTCCTGCTGTGAACCATCTAGAACACCCCCTAACCCAATGAGGCTTTCCCATCTGGCACTAGAGTCCCCCAAGCTTGGCAGCTTTTCCCAGCGGTTTGCAGCCTCCTACTCCCCCAGGGCAGCGGGTTGGCGCAGAATCTTTATTGGCTGAAGAGTCCTGGCCAAACATATGTTCAATTATCTCCAAGACCGCACCATCATCCCCAGAGTCCGCGCCGTCCACTTCTTTCTTTTCAAACAAGGTGGATCCACGCGCAAAAATGCACCTTACATGCTAAGTTGGGGCCTTCTGTTTAAGAGGCCTCCCGTCCAGTTCTTCAAGCTGATAGCTCCCTTCCATGAGCTTCAAAACCACCCTGAAGACCCGTTCCATCAGTTATCAAAAAGCCATCCCAACTGAAATTCCAGACTACGGTTGCACAGCAGAACCAATTCCCCCTTCCGCAAAGGGTCCCAGAGGCGGTAATAACAGCGCTATTCCCTTTCAGCCTCCTGGATGCGAAGACCCTTGCTACCCTGTAGCTACCAGAGGTGATAGAATAAATAATAAATATATTATTTAATAAATGAAGCAAAAATCTGTAAAATATTTGGATAACACTTATTGCAAGGTTAAGTGGTATGGATATGTTTCATTTTTATAAATCAATATAGATAAATTGATTATTAAATACTTTTATAGAGGGGCCACAATTATATTGGGGATCTTTAACACCTCTCCTCAGTGAATTCAGTATGAAAACACGTAGGACCAGTTACTTTGGGCCCTTTAGTTTAAACAATATTTTTCCCAAAGATAATATTTATATTAAATACACGGTGGAGTGGCAGGGCTTTGTAACTCAGCTGACATGACAGAGAAAGGATAATAAAACTCACTGGTATATTATTAAATCCTTTGGGTATCTGTTTGGGACGTGCACTGATGGTTTAAACCTGTATACTGGGGTTATAAGGTTGTTCAGAAGTTTAAATTGATAAAAGAGGGTTGAGGAATGATATTATTAATCAGACGAAAGCCATAAATGACTTACTTATCTCTTATAAGTATTTTATTACCTTGTCATGGTGTCTGGATGTAAATATAACTGGGTCTCTGGGTAACAATATCCTCTAAAGAGCTTTTTATTTATAGCTTTTGGAGTCCCAATATTGTCCTTCTGAGGGGTACAGGGCCTCAAAGGGAGGAACATGTTAAAATACATATGCACTTACGCGTGTGCTACGTATAAGTGTAATCCAAATGGGATTCACATATGAGCCTCTCCAGCCCATCGGACACTCACATGGACCATACGTGCTTTTGTGAATGTCACTGATTTGGGGAAACTGGCCTCAAAACACGTGAAACAGGCTCATCGGTACATGGGCCCTAAAGGGCCCAGTGGGGGATATGGGCTAATATAGCCAGATGGGCTTGTATGGGCATAATTGGGCCCAAGCTTTATTTTGGACATACTTTTCCAGACGGGCTGGCCCGCAAAAGTGTGTTTGTCTCAGGTTTTGGACTTGGGGTGGCCCACTGGGGCCGCTGCCTGTGTCGCAGCCCGCCTGTGTTGCAGCCCGTGCTGCGGCCCGCTGGGGGCCACTTGTATCACTTGGTTTGGCCATTTCAGGGCCTGACAGCCCGCGCAAGGTGTCGCGCGACCAAGGGATCCCGCGCAGTGTGACGCTGCGCAGGCCCGGCCACTGCCGCCGGCGCAAGGGCCAGCTGCCCTGGCTTCCACCCCCTCCCCTCTCTTGCCATTGCAAGGGGGAGGAGGTGGCTGGATGGTTTTAACCAGCCAGCAACTGACTGCAACAAGGCAGTTGGTCAGGGCAGGGGGGATTTCATCACCCCCTTGCCCTGGGGATGCCAAGGCTGTTTGCAACAAAGCAACCAGCGGTGGGGGGGACCTGACCACCCCTCCACCATCAAAGTGATGCGGAGACCAGAGGGGCTCTCTCCCCCCCACTTTACCAAGGGGGAGGATTGACGGGGCTGTGGGGATTTGACCACCCCCCAGCCGCTGTCGCGGCGGCCAAGGGATCCCATGCGGGCCTGTCTGGTTGCAAACAACGGCTATTGCCGTGGGAGCAAGGGCCAGCGGCCCCAGCTCCCTCCCCCTTGCCTTTCTTGCCATTGCAAGGGGGAGGGGGTGGCTGGCTGGGTTGAACCAGCCAGCAACTGACCACAATGAGGTGGTTGGTCAGGGCAGGGGGGATTTCATCACCCCCTTGCCCAAAGGATGACAAGGCCGGCTGCAAGGAGAGCAACCAGCGGTGGGATGGATCTGATCACCTCTCCACTATTGAAGCAAAGCAGAGACCAGGGGCGCTCTCCCCCCCCCCCTTTACCAAGGGGGAGGAGCAATGGGGCTGAGGGGTTTTAACCACCCCCCAGCCCACTTCCATTGACAACGCCCTGAACCAGCCCAGGGATTGAAAAGCATAGGGGCTGGTTCAGCCCCATTGAGGTGGAAGCACCAGAAACGACCGGAATAGGCTGGTTGTAAGGGTACAGGGACTGATGCTATGTGGGCTGATGTAGCCCAAACCAAGTAACAAGGCCTGTAGAGCCTGTAGAGCTCTTTTGGTGCGGAAAAATTGCCTTTTGGCGTTTTGTATCATGGGCTCACAAGGGGCCAATCTTTTGTAGTTAAGGAGCTCTTCTCCCTGTTGTTTTCCATAATTAATCAATCATCCAATTGAATTCATGAAGGATATCATCAAGTGTGTTGCCTCATTGTGAGAGCCCATCCAGTAATTATTGACACAAGGTGTCCCGCATTTCTTTTGCTTTCAATACTGCTCATTTTTCTAAGCTGATTTCTGGCCATAATTATAACATAAAACTGAGGCTAGAATGGTAACCAGTGGTAGCCTGTCACGTGTCCTTGGTGCTGTAACATGGGTAGCATCTCATTTCACACGGCATGGGAATTATTCTTCTTTATAATTGATGTTTGGACGTGTGAATAACACTAATCTGTCCTTTTTATTTATTTTTTAATTAATTATCCTTGGGAAATGTTCCCAGTAAGTTAATAATTATTTTAATAAAAATTCCTACGGATATTCTGATTTCAGGTTAGTTCTCATTATGTATTAAATAATTGGAGTAAATTCATGATATTTATTTTACTCCTTATTTTCAAAATTCAGTTGTTTTAATAAAATAATTACTTAAAAATGTAATTCATGGGTATTCATGGAATATTTCTGGATCAGAAGTTTTCTTAGTATTTCACAGAAAAGTTTATGTCTATAAATTCTCATAATAGTATATTAAAGTATTTAAATATATTTTTAGAAGTAATCATTATCTTATTTTCTACATTTTTGGTACTTCAAATTATATTTATTAAAAAAAAGGTATAAAGGTTATTTAAGTATTTTTATATATTTTTATGTATTTTTCAACTATCTGCTATCCACAGGAACATTTATTACCTATGTAGAATGTTCCTGTGTAGGTTGTAGCATGTTTAGACAGTACCTAGGTTTCTCAGGCTGCCTGTCACTTTGTCAACCCATAGTCCTGCGGCTGCATACTTCTCAGAGGCCCAGGGCTGCATATATTGCTTTGACAGAGTTACAGAACTGTAGCTCAGCCGCGCAAGGGTGTGTTGGCTGCGGTGGCTGCATGCGGGAATTGTGACAGAACACATTTCCATCTGTAACTCCTAAAATATACAGAAAACCTCAATTCTGACAGAATTTTAGGTGTGAAACCTATACGTGACAATACATGTGAAATTTGTATTTGGCAAAAAAGTCCAATAGTGGTGCCCTGGTATTTTGTTCTTTCTTTTCCTTAATCATTTAAAAATATAAGGAGTTGGATTTCAAGGGTGGCGTCAGTGAGTGACCCTACTTAATTTTTGCTGGAGAATCCATTTTTGCAAAATATTTATGGTTTCCCTTCTCCTTCTCTGGTTAATTTTCTTCCTATTATTATTTTTATCTTATTTCTGTTACTTTTTCAGCTTGCTTTGCAATAGTAGCAAGCTGACAGTCCCAGTAGGAGACGGACAACTTTTGAGTCTTCTTCAGTTGCTCTGCAGCCTTTGCCAAGTTTTTCTTGCGCCATAGAAGTTGTTAGGTTCATGCTTTGACAAGATCTGTGGAGTTCTTTCCAATCCACTCCCAAAAACATCTCCAGCTCAATGTCCACCGGAAGCACGGGTAGCTTTCCAAAGAGCAACTTGTAGGGCAAGTAACGCATTGATTTCTTTACAGAAATCTGGTCGGCAAAGAGAGCAACAAGTAGCTTCTCTTGCCACCTCTTGCCGTCCTCCCCGCACATTTTCACAAGGGCTTCCTTTATTGGTTGATGCCCCCACTCAATAATCCCCATGCCTTCTGTATAGTTCTCTGTTACGGAGTCAAACATGGCCCCGCAAGTCTGAACCAACATTATCAGGTTTCCTCAAAACTTTTTTCCTCCGTCAACCATGAGCAAAAAAGCAATCCATGACGCATGAACCAGTCTTCCTCCAATAACTGAGCAACCTTTTCCGCCAAAAATTCCACCAGAGGAAGCACCTCAACCCATCCCAACAGGTTTTCCCACGCCATGAGTAGATATGTAAAATTCCCCACCTTAATGTGCACCACATTGAGGGAAAACTGTCCAAACAATTTTTCCTCTCCTGTGGGGTGACCAACCTCCTTGGGCAACCTCAAGCTCTGAAGCTGATAGGCTTTGCATGATCTCACCCACTCTGGTACTGCGCGCATGACCATTGGCCACCAGAATCTTGCCTTCACCCTCCTCCGCATCTTTATTTTTCCTTGGTGACCAAGATTGTTGTGCAAACACCCCAGGATCACTTCCTGATCCTTCCTAGATGTTGCAACCATGAGAGGTATGGGAGCACTCCGCTGCCACAATTTTCCTTCCTGCATGTAGAAGTTCACCGTGTTCTGCTTTTCCCATCAAATCAATTTGCTATTTGTGTCATTTGGAAACCAAAGATCCTGCAAATATGAACACAGAACCACGTAGCATCCAGACTGATGCAACAGAAGTAAAACCTCCACTTGAACCAATCCTACCCAGATGAACATATATTCCATGTCCAGAGGCTCTGCCCCTTTGTAGGGATTCTCCTAGGGATACCGCAACAGCGCCTCTGGCATTGTGAAAGCCTTCCCTGGAAGATGTACCACCCTAAAGGAGAACAGCTGAAGGAATTCTACCCACCTAGTCAGGGGCCCATTTGGAAGTTTTGGAGAGTTGATCATCTGTGCCAAGGCTTCCCTGTCCATCAAAAGTTTGAAAGGGACACCCCACAGCAGGTTCTGGAGCCTTTGAAAAATCTTGGTAACCCCACACAATTCCAACATTGGCAGAAAATAAAAACTATCTGTTGTAGTAAAGGTTACCAACTTTTAGAGAACTGGCCAATCTTTACCGTCCTTCTCCTGCTTCAGGACTCCCTACATTCCACCACCAGGCATGTCCCTCTGGCGTCATAGTTGAGGTCCAAAAGGGCAATGTTGCGCCCCACAATCTCCTTGAGATTTTAAAACACCTTTTCACACCTGTTAGTCCATTCCCACTTAAAAACCTTCAGTTTCAATGCCCAAATGGGGCTTTCCACCTCCGCAAACGGTTTGATAAACATGCAGACGCAAATACACAACCCCAGAAACTGAATGATGTGAAAAACTTTCTGGGGGGGTTGGCCACCTGAGACCCTTGTTCCACTTCTACTCAACAATCTGCCTGCTGGTGAAATCCACCATGTTCCCCAAAATATTAAGTGCCAGAACTCAGACAGCCAGTTTCTTCCCCAACATGGTAAGTCACACCTCCTTTATCCAAAACAACATCCGTTCCAGCATATCCACCTATTTCTAGATAAACAGAAAGATTGCAGGGGCCTCTGCCAAAACCATGCCTCCATAGTCCATCTTTAGACCCTTGATAGCAGTGTCATCAAGAAAAATCTGGACATCCCCCAGAAGGTCATTGCGCAGTATGCAGGTCATCTGGGCCTGATACACCGCCACCAATTTAGTTTCACGTTGCAGCAGCCAGGTCAGCTGCATCCTTACTAACCCAGTCTTGAACACAGTCAGCGGCTGCAAATTGGGGTGGAGTTCCCGCTGATTTTACTCACCCATTTTCAGCCTGCTACTTAGCACAGAGCAACCTGACAAAGCAACAACAATAATAATATTAACAAAAATAAAAAGAACAAAAAAATAAACTAATAAAATTATTAGAAAATGAAGGAGGAGGAAATCCATAAATATTTTTGCAGAAATAGATTTCCCACCCGAAATAGGGTAGGGTCACTCACTGACCCCACCCTTGAATTCTTACTCCTTATATTTTTTAATTAATTTAAAAGAAAATGGTAAATGACCACGGCCCCAATATGGCACCTTTTGGCCATTTTAATATTTCACAGGATATGTCATGTATAGGTTTCACACCTAAATTTCAGTCAAAATCCAGGTGTTGTGTGTAGTTTAGGAGTTACACAGGGAATTGTGTTTTGTCACAATTCCGGCACGCAGCCCTGCGTCCCTACAGCGCTGGACTCCCGCGCACCCAAACTCCCGCGCGCAGTTGATCCCTCCCCCACGCAGGTAATCCCGTGACCTAGTCACGTGCGCAGCGGATCAGTCCCCCGCGCGCATCTGAATGGACTGATCCCCGGGCCTAACCTGCCGTGATCACGCGCGCAGCGGATCAGTCCCCGCGCGCATCTGAATGGACTGATCCCTGCGCCTAGCCTGCAGTGATCAGTCTGACAGCCAGGTACCGCTCAGAGGAGCTACAACATAGTAGGATCTACTCTACACATGTAAAGCTACCACACAAGCGTAGATCATAGTTTAAGAACCTTAAAAATCAATTAAAATTAGTTATTAACTAATTTTTAGTATTTTTTATTAATTAAATAAGATCCAGACTCACCACGACATGAGCTGATCAGAACCTTCAAAGACCACAAAACTACACAAGAAGTGGTCGTAAAAATTATTAAAAATTACATACAGGATCAGCAGGGAATGGAGAATCAATAAACATCCACGGCTTCTCACTTTGGACCAGTACTTACAGTACAAATTGAGGATCAGTGCAGGATCAGCAAAATGATTAATCTGTTGATTAACAGATCCTGCAGCTAAAAAGTAGCTGTTCCTTCACAGATCTAAGGCCAGCAGGCTAACAGCACCTTGAGGACGTGCCAATCTTGCCCTGACTGCCCCCCCAGTCTCAGCCCATGGCTAATACCCCTTCTAGAGGCCCTCAAGCACCCAAAAGGAATATTTAAACTGGCTCTTTTTGCCCTTTTGTTCCGGAGGATCAATCAGTTATCAGAGATATTATTATTATCAATCAGACATTGTGTCATTGTTATTCAAGTGCTTATCAAGAAGAAAGCAAGTGATTTATGATCTAGTCTGAAGTATTATTATCATTCTTTTCTAAATAACTATCAAGAACCAGAAGTTTGAACCAGCCACCCACCCCATCTGTTCTGAAGCTTCTTACCTGAATCTTTGCAGGATTTCTGTGGATTACTTCCCAAGTAAGTTTTTCCCTTCCTGCTCTGGGTTTGTGTGCTGTTTTGCCCGCCCAAATTAGTGGATAAGGCCTTAGAAGGCACCCATCTTCATTCCAAGGTTATAAACTGCCTAGGGAGGCCCCTTGAGGAGAGGTTGCCAAGTCCGTAAAGACCCCCAGTAGTATATTACTGTGGCCCCTCTTTTTGTATTATATTTAAAATATTTATAACCAAACCAATTAAACCTTGCGCTTGCTCTTACCATATTATTATTGGAGCTGTCAAGTGTTTATTCTTTGGAATATTATTGCTCCAAATTCTTTTATCACTTTTTGTAGCTAAAGGACTGCAAGGTTCCTGGTATCAGAGAGCTGAAACCCATCACATCCAGCAATCCATAACACGTGCAACCATCCATTGAGTTCAGAAATTCCTCCACCCGCGGGGCAACCCCGCATCACATGGTGAACCAGTTGAGCCACTTCATGTCACAAAAAATCCTGAACAGTGCCTGTCCTGCTTGAAACCCACAAAAATCAGACTAGAGAAGCTTGACATGGAATCTTCATAAAACCTCTTTCTCACCTGCTTGCGCACCAACTCTAAGAAGGCCTCCCGCACAGTCTGGGGGATTGGAATTAGCTTGATTTTCAACAGCTTGTGAAGAATCATTGGGATTAAATAGTGGTCACCAATCTTGCCTTTCAACAACCCACACTTGTTTGGTTCAAGGGCAAGGGCCTTCTCCGACAATACCATCACTGACACCAGGGAATCTCTTTCCTCCATACTCAACCATCTTGCAGGCCCAAATTTGAGAGCATTTAATCACTCATCTGTGATTTGCACCAATTTAGTTACCCAAACAGACTTTGTAAGAGCTATTTTCCACGGGTCCTGGGACCAAGCAATTGGCGGGAGGGGTCAGTTAAGCCCCTGCAGCATTGGCCTTTTCCTTGGTTGGAACTTCCTCTTTGGTGGTTATTTATAGAAACAGAGGAAAGTAGGCTCAGAACTGGAAATTAACCTCAGAGCATCTCAAAAGTGGTTGGAACTCGGCAGCACAATAGGCTGAGGAGGATCATGTTTGGGGACTGTCTAATTGTGGTTGAACATGAGTTCCTCTCCGCAATTATGGATTTACAAGTCCAGAATCAATTGATCAAGGCAAATTAGTAGAAACTAGGCTGATTAAGGATTATGCACTGTGGTTGCGGGATTATGGGGAAATCAACACTAAAGCTGAGGAGGCGGCATGCAGATCTTGGGGGATCCCTAGTAATGACGCATGCTGGATTGAGAGTGATCCGCTAACAAAGATAGATGGGGATCTGTTGTTAGTTATGCATTGACACAACTCAACTGTTAGGGAAGATTGGAAAAATCATCAACAAACCTACTGAAATTCATTGGATTGGGTAAAGTATTGGACTATTGGTAAGGAGGATCAGTGCGGAATGCCTGGAGAAGTTAAAGGAGGGTTCTTCCTTTTGTAGTTTACATTATTTTGCGGAGTAGTTCAATTTTGGGAGTTTTATATATATATGGAGGACATTTCCCTTACCGGAAAGGAGGAGTGATGAATGGACTATTGATTGGAAGAAGGAAAAGAATTTATCAAATGATTCCAGATTAGCAGAAAATATTATCCTAGACAGCGTACAATAAAGGAGTTTCCTATTATTTTCTTTGCTTCAAAAAGCGTGATTACCAGATTGAGTGCTTGGAGTCTCAATTAAGAAATAGTTAAAGTGCAGAGCTTTTTGAGGATTTTTCATTGTTTGTTTACTATTAATTCATTGCAATTTAGCTTTAGTGGTTACCTTCAAGGGCAGGATATTTTTGTGGGTAACAGAATAGGGGTTGTGAGTGACTCTTAAATGGCTGTGGGCCATAATAACTTTCATTGCAGAAGTGAATTATAGTTAGATTTTCAGAGGTACAGGAGGTTAACTGAAGGGATTTTGGTCTTTCCAGAACTTAGGGTGAGGTTGTAGCAGAGAATTTGATGGAACACAAAATCTCTTTCCAAAAATTGGGGGTCTGGCCGGGAAAGTCCTTTTCTCTGTTTAAACCTGGTACCATCCGCAGAGTTATATTTATTTTATTTGTTTACCTCAATATTTCAATGATGATTGGAGATTGAAAGGCCAGAATGGGAAACTCCCTTCCAACCCATTGAAAGGCATCATCTGGCAGTGCACCATCCTATCAAAGTGCTTGGCTTCAGAAAACAAGTCCGATGGTGCCACCGCCAAGGGCAACTACAGGTGGACAATCAACATTTGTGGCGCCGGAGTTTCCAGAGGAGCAGCGGGGTAGCGGAGTGAAGATTAGGCCAAGGGACTGTCATGCGGTTAGGTTTTGTCCAGAGGATCTCCAACCATTACTGAAAAAGTTTGAGAAAGAAGCCAACATTGAAGGCGCAAACAACGGAGACTGGGTTTGGCAGTGTCAGCTTGCTACTATGTACAAAGCAACCTGTCAATAGCAACACAAAACTATGAAAAAAAGAATATCTCAATTAAAAAAATAAGGAGTGAGAAATCCATAAATACTATTTCAGAAATGGATTCCTCACCCAAAATTAGGTAGGGTCACTCACTGACCCCACCCTTGAATTCCAAGTCCTTACCTTTGTAAAATAATTAAAAAGGAAAGTATTAAAAATTACAACACCAGTATGGCACTTTTTGGCCAGTCTAATATTTCACACGTGTTGTCACGTATAGGTTTTACACCTAAAATTCACTCAGAGTTGAGGTGTTGTGTATATTTTAGGAGTTACATGCAGAAATGTGCTACATCACAAATCCCGCGCGCAGCCCCGCATCATTACATATCCCTAAATACTCATAGTAGCAGATTCCTGCTGACTAGAAGACCCACGCGCGGAAGATTCTGCAACGCACGTAGCGGATCCTACCCTGCGTGCATCTGTACTAACTGATCCCCGAGTCTGGATCCGTTGTGACTAATCTGACAACGAGGTACCGCTCAGAAGAGCTACAACCTAGTTAGAGTCGCCTAGTATATGTAAAAAAACTGAAATATGCATTACTAATAATCTAAAAAGATCAAAAATTAATTAAAATTAATAAAAATGAAGTTTAGAGCATTTTTTAATAATAAATCAAAGATCAACGATTACCATGTAAATCATTTACTTTGATTTTGAAGACCACAAAACACTACAAAAAGTGTTCATAAAAATTATTGAAAATTATCTACATAATCAGCACATGATGGACAAGCAGTAAACAGCCACATCTGACCGCTTTGAGGCAATATATCAATAGTACAAATGAAGGATGAGTACAGAATGATCAAATTTACACCATAACAGATTAACAGATCCTGTGGCTAAAATAGTACAGAAATCCAGCAGATCAAAGGACAGCTGATTGACAGCACCAAATAGACGTGCCAATCATGCCCTGACTGGCTTGCCAGCCTCAGCTTACCAGAAGAACCCTCTCTACGTGCCCTGAGAAGCTCAAGATCACCCAAAAAGGTATTTATACAGACATCTTTGGATCCATTATTCCAGAATCAGTTTACCAGGAATTATTTATTATCAATCAGACACCTTGTCATTGTTGATCAAGTGCTTATATGAAGCTAAGCCAGTTATTTATGACTTAGTCTGTATTAGTATTATTTATCCTTATTAACCAATGAACCCTTGAATTTTAGTCAAGAAATCTACCCCATCTGCTCTGAAACCCTTCCAATTATTCCAGAATTCTTGTGGTAAAGTTCTCAGAGTTATTTTTACCTTTCCTGTCTTGGCCATTTGTGCTTTTACGTCTGGCCATGAGTGGAATAAATCCTTTCTAAGGCACCCATCTTTATTCCAAGGTTCTTAAACTGCCTAAGGAGGCCCCTTGAAGAGAGGTTGCTAGTCTGTAAAGATCCCCAGTAGTATAATACTGTGGCCCCTCTTTTATATTATATTGAAAATCATTTATTACCAAACCAATTAAACCTTGCAACTGCTCTTATTATATCATTTATTTGAGCTTCTAACTTATCATTATTGGAATAATAATTAGTATTATTATTCCAGCATTTTTATCACTCTCTGTAGCTAAAGGACTGCAAGGTTCCTGGTATCAGAGAGCTGACAGGCAGATAGTCAATTTCATTCCAGACAAGGAAGATTTGCGGGATGTGGAGGATATGGAGGGTTATAGTGAACAGAATTGGCAGAAGTTGCGGAGGGAAATAGTGGAGAAATGGCATTCATGAGAGCAGAGGTTCCAAGAAGTGGATCTTGAGCATCTTGCAATGGAAACAGCAAGGGAATGAGGTGTTTCCTCAAGGATGTTGCTTTTGGTGTACTTTTCTTCATTCTATTGCATTCTAAAGTACCTAGTCCGCAATAAGATTTTGGAAGAACATATTGGTTTAGTAAAGAGGACCTTCATGGGGGGTCTTAGCTTGGAGTTGCGCCAAAGTGTCCATAGAAAGCTATAAGATGCAGGATTAATTTTCAGGTTGTGGGACGGAGGGGTGAACCTACTCCCAGACATGAAGGACATCTGCGCTATGGTTTTGGGAAAGTTGGAACTTGTGGAAAATATGGAGGAAGACCCAAAGGGTCCAGTAAGGGGGAAATGCAGGTGAAGAGGTAAAGGGGCTGGTAATGCCAAAAGAAAATTCCAAAATGAAAGAAGTATTTAACAAGATAATTCTTTTCTGGAAGAAAGCTATGGAAAAGCCAGTCAGAACAGCTCTGGAACCACCAAAAGCAACAGCAATGCATGCACTGAATCAGGCACCATTGAGGGTGCAACCAAGGAACAAAGGCAAGCCTTGCATCTTCCAATGGTACTACTGTTGGGAAGATGGCCATCTTAGAAGTTTTTGTAAAGACCTGAGTGCAGACGTATGGAGAAAAATCGTAAAGACAGATCAAAGGGAGTGTTTTTAACCTTCAGGAGAAGCTATACGGGACTTTCTGGATCAAACTTTGCCAAGAGATCTGGCTCAAGTCATTGCGGCAGAAAAGAAGGAGGCAAAAAACTTGGCAGGGTAAGCATTTCCTCTGACTTGGAAACCCCCAGAAGTTTTGGCAGAGGTTAGGGCTGTCCACTCTGATGAGAGGAAAATGGAAATCTATTTTCCTAATCCTGCAAAAACTCCAGATCAGGCAGTAGTAGTCAAAAAGGGCGGATGCTGCAGGAGAGCTGGAGAAGTAGCAAGGAGGATTTGCAGAATGGATCACTTGGTTTCCTTAACTTTGAATGAGCTGGCGGAGGAGATGGTTGTGGTCTTTAAGCAGTTAATGGGGAGTAAGGAGGAAAACCCAAAAACCAAGGAGGAGGCAAAGTTTGGTTCTCTCAATGTGGGGGAAGACTTTGTGGTGTCATATTTATAACCTTGGATTGGGAGCTGCGTTGCGGGCCGCGACCCGCCCAGGGAACGTGGACCAAGTGATGGAGCCGGCACAACCAAGCTTGCGGGTGGCTAGTCCGGAAGGCAAGGGCAGGGTGATCAGGGGTTATATGCGCCAGGGAGGTTTGCGCAGGCATAAGCGCGGGCTGACTCACGGATTGCGGGATCCATGGACGCGTGCGGATGGATAAACCCGGGGGTCTCCAAGTAGGGCGCAGCGGAGGTTTGCGCGGGCATAAGCGCGGGCCGACTCATGGATCCCGGGATCCGCAGACGCGTGCGGATGGATAAACCCAGGGGCTCCAAGTAGGGCGCGGTGGAGGGCTGCACCATGAGAAGGAGAAACCGGACATACGCAATATCAAAGGGGATGGTTTTGGGTGGTGTGGTGCCCCAACCTGGACACCTTGGCCAGTGCGAAGATTTTAATTTTTTATGATTTTTCCTTATCATCTTTCATGGGTATCATTATCAAAAAAAAAAATCTTTGATCTGGAATAGGCTTCCATTTGGTTCCCAGCTTCCCTCTTCCCTCTTCCCTCTCCCTGCCTGCATCCACTCCTCAAGCCTTTGAGCGCCAATCCACCTGGTCATCAATCAAACCCCGCTTGAAGATCTACCAACGTAGGCCCCATCCTCTCAACGGAGAACCTTCCTCCACCAGCCTCGCCATCCATTCAATCTTGATCCTAATTGATCCTAAGGCCCCAGAAACCCGTTTGATCCACCCAATCTGTTCCTCCATCCTCATCACCATCATCTGATGCAAAACCTCCTCTCATTGGCCAAATCCGCTCCCTCACCTCCTTGCTCCTCCTCACCCTTACGCCTCCATTCGTCTCCTCAACCCTCTCACCACCATCAGCAGCAACAACTATATGGGATGCGCAAACGGCTCAAACTCATCAAGCTAAAGTTCCGCTTTGGTATGCTGAGGACTCAAAAGCAAGTCGCTGGTGTATGGAAAAAACTTTGATTGTCCAACAAGCTCGTTTCATCAGTCTCACTGTTCCTCTTTGTGGACAGTATTTCCAATCAAAACAAACCTCTCAGCACCAGTTATCCTTCTTGGTCTCAGGTGACATGTTCCCCGGAACACTCATCATGACTCTATTTTTTTCACTCTTAGGTGTTCATACTTTTACCTTACCCAATCTTTTCTCAATCAAGGCTTTTTCAAACTTTCTGCCCCCCTTTTTTTTTATCACGACAAAAAATTTGTTCTTTCCTTTTCATCTCCGCCCCATGTTGTTCCTCACATGATATGTCCATGATCCATCCGTCCATCAATCCATTTTCCGCCTCCTAGCTTATTGATCTCCCACGCGGCTTGTCCATTGCCCGCACGGGTCTCTTCTGTTGCTGATGCCCGTCGGACACCTCCTGGCGGTCATCCGCGGCCTCGGAAGTTGCCCGGGCCCATCAGGATGCCCATGGGAGTCCCCCCTTTAGATTTCTTTGTCTCCAAGTACCTGTTTTTTTTTCTTTTGTTTTCTCCTGATCTTGATCCTTATCAAAAAAAAAAAAAAAAAAAAAAAAAAATCCGCTCTCATTTGTAAATCTCTCTGTAAATAGCCTATAGGCCTCTGGTCAATAAAAGGAGGGGCTCTCCCCTGCTTTTTTGAGGGCATCAGATATCATATCATCATCATAGAAATTGATCCATAAGGGTGTGTGCTTGTGTCCCCCCATTATCAAGAAATTCAATCCTGATCCTTATCCTGGGTATATCTTTGATTTCCCCCCCTGATCCATTTTTAACCCTGAGTATTTGCCCCTCTGTGGCCTGATCCTTATCACCAACCAATAGCCTTGCTGGTTTAAGAAAAATTCTGTCTGCTGGACTTTTTGAGTGTGTTATACCACTCCTTGATCCCTTTGTCTGACCATACTGGTCCTGATCCTTGATCATCTTTCTGGAGCCAATCACAATTGATTGAAGAGGTCTTATTAAGCTTAAGACAGGGAGTGTTATACCTCCCGTTATTTTCTTTGGAGTTGCATTCAGCCAGCCTATTCTTGAGTCCCTTGAGAAGTGTTGAGGTTATCCTTGCTTCAAAATCAGTTACTTTTTGCTTTGGAGCTTCTTAAAAATTGTGCTTTGTCTTGTACAGCCACCCTCAGCTATCTGGTACCCTTCAAGCGCTTGATTGCGGAGAGTTGGGCAGGTTCATTGAGAACCTGGAGGTTGCTTGGGTTTGAGTTGATCATCATCAATCCTCTGCTGACAACCAGAGTTATTAGCTTGTGGGCATTTTTTACATACAACAGCTTTTGTTCTTTGAACCCTAAGAGGACTTTAACTTCTTTTGTTCAAGTTTTTCCCCTGCATAATCTTGTCTCAGATAGTTATGCTCCATTGTTACCAAACTATTATCATCTTTATCCTCTACTCCTTGATTCCTCATTTACCAGGTTCTGGACCTTGATCTTGGTTACATTTAAATGTTTTTGTAACACTCAGGAGGGCAGCCCAAACAGCACCATTCCCCTCCACAGAACTGCCATGGCCTAGCACCGTCTGGAGTCTTACAACGGGGTAGGGTTAGGGTGGAGCTAGGGTTCTGTACTTGGGGTTATGTTTTCATCTATCTTGCTGCTTGTGGTTGTTTCTAGGTTAGTTTTGAGAGGGAGGACTTAAAAACAACTCACTCTCAACTCCGGGTTGGATCATCTCATTATTGGATTGTAGCAACATACAGGCTATCAGATTACAATACATATCATATAGTTCATATCACCAGACCACCAGGATAGGGTATAAGAAGTATTTGAGGGAAGGAATTTATCTTATCATCACTCTCTCTATTCTTAAAATTATTGTATCCAATCTCCTTACAGACGCTTAGACCAATAACTTCCAGAACTTGAGGACAACTTTGGGGGTATCACCCCTGTTGTTTCCACAAGTTCTGGGAGAAAGGGGCGCTATGATGTGCCCTTTGGGCTATGTAGAAATGTGGATTGGAGGAAAACAGTGTTGGGCAATGGTTGGTAGCTTCTCAATGGTAAATTTCCTCCCATTGAAGTTTGAAACTGAATCAGGGTTGGTCTGGAACAAGGCAAATATTGTGTTTCAGGCTTTAAGAGGTTTTTAATTCATGGTGAAAGGGGTAGAATAGAAATAGATGACAGAGGTGGCTAAGGTATTGGCACCACAGTCATATTTGGTAGTACGCAGTTTGGTGACCAAATCTGGACACCTCAGGAATGCTGCAGAAAATTTAAATCTTTTTATCTTTTTTATGGCTATCATTCATCATCAAAAAAAAAAGAATCTTTTCCAGAATGATTCCCTATTTTAGTTTCCAGTTCCCAGCCTTCACTTCTCCTAGTTATCTAGGAAGATCTCTCAGGTGTCTAGACCCCTGTGCCTGGTGTTTGAGTCCCTCTTTCTCCACTCCTGATCCTCTGGTTCCTTTTTGCCAAGGGTGCGGATGAGACTGGCTTGGATTGGCTTGACCCTTGCCGGCATTTGTCAGCTCTCTGATACCAGGAACCTTGCAGTCCTTTGGCTACAGAGAGTGATAACAATACTGGAATAATAATAATAATAATTATTCCAAAAATTAACGCTTAGAGGCTCAAATAAATAATATATAAGAGCAGTTTCAAGGTTTAATTGTTTTGGTAATGAAAGTTTTTCAATATGTATATAAAAGAGGGACCACAGTATTATACTACTGGGGTTCTTTACAGACAAAGCAACCTCTCTTCAAGGGGCCTCCTTAGGCAGTTTAAGAAACTTGGAATGAAGATGGGTGCCTTAGAAAGGGCTTATTCCACTAATGGCCAAGACAGGAAGGGTAAAACTCACTCTGAGCACTTTACCACGAAAATCCTGCAATAATAGCAAGGGTTTCAAAGCAGATGGGGTGGATTCCTTGACTAAACTTCAAGGGTTGATTGGTTTTAATAGATAGATAATAATACTACAGACTTGGTCATAAATCACTTGCTTAGATTCTTCATAAGCACTTGACTAAAAATGACATGGTCTCTGATTTATAATAATAATTCCTGGTAAACTGATGATAGAATAATGGATCCAAAGAGGTCTGTATAAATACCTTTTTGGGGTGATTTTGAGGTTCTCAGGGCGCGTAAAGAGAGTTCTGCTCATGGGCTGAGGCTTGAAAGACAGTAAGAGCAAAATTAGCACGTCCAATTGGTGCTGTTAATCAGCTGCCTTATATCTGCTGGATTTCTGTACTATTTTAGCCACAGGATCTGTTAATCTACTATGGTGTAAATTTGATCATTCTGAACTCATCCTTCATTTGTACTATTAGTGTTGCTTTAAATTGAACAGATTTGGAAGTTTGCTGATTTCCCATCATCTGCTGATCATGTAGATACTTTTTAATAATTCTTATGAACACTCCTTGTAGTGTTTTGTGGTCTTCAAAGATCAAAGTCAATGATTTACATGGTAATCCTTGATCTTTGATTTATTATTAAAAAATGCTCTAAACTTCATTTTTATTAATTTTAATTAAGTTTTGATCTTTTTAGATTATTACTAATGCATATTTCAACTTGTTACATATTCCGGGCAACCCTAATTAGGTTGTAGCAGTTTTGAGCGCTACCTGGTTGTCAGATTAGTCACAACAGATCCAGACGCAGGGATCAGTCAGTTCAGATGCGCACGGGGTGGGATCTTCTGCGTGCTTGGCAGAATTAGCTGTGCGCGGGTCTCTAGTAAGCGGGAAACTGCTACTATGAGTACGTAGGGGTATGTAATGATGCAGGACTGCGCTTCCGAATTGTGACATAACACATTTTGGCGTGTAACTCCTAAAATATACACAACACCTCAATCCTGAGTGAATTTTAGGTGTAAACCCCATACGTGAAAACACGTGTGAAATGTTAAAATGGCCAAAAGGTGCCATACTGGTGTTGTAATTTTTAGTACTTTTCTTTTAAATTTTTTTAAAAATGTAAGGACTTGGATTTTAAGGGTGGGGTCAATGGGTGACCCTACCTAATTTTGGTTGAGAAATCAATTTCTGTAATAATATTTAAGGATTTCTCACTCCTACTTCTGTTAATTTAGTGTTCTTATTTTTTATAGTTTTTTGTTGCTATGACAGGTTTCTCTGTACATAGTAGCAAGCTGACAGCATTGGCATTGACTGTCTGGAGTTCCAATTCTGATTATTGATTTTTGATCATCCTCATAAGTCAGAGGCCTCAATTGGCTGGTGGTGAATAACTCTGGGATTGGATCCCAACCAGAACCAATTGTCAACAATTTGGTCACCACAACGGAAATGACCATTATTACTCATCCCTCCCCCTTCAGCAACACAATGAAAAAATTCATAATCACAAGTGACGCCAACCTCATCATTGCCTGCTTGCACTGCCTTCAGTGAGCGAACAAACAATCACATCTTCCCAAGCGGCCGTCAAACTCACTGTTGCCTGATCCTCTCCGTCCCATCTCTCACCTCCATCCCCATCATCTATTCATTGGTCATCCAATCACCAACATCTCCAACAGTTGTCCCCAGCTCCTTGCAACCAGGTTGGCACTCATCCAACAGACCGCAAGCTGTCACTTTCAGCCTTCAGAGTTGTTGCAAGCACCTGATCCGTCTCTTACCATGACAGCCAACCAAATCTTGCTCAATTGGTTGGAAGTCACACTCCTCTCCTGGCTGTCCTATCTCTTGAATGTGTCTGCATACGTGCAAGATCATCACTCACATGGCTTGATTCAAAGAGCTATCTCCACTTGCTTGGCACCTTGACCTGCCTTGATTGACTGGATTTCCATCTCAAGCCACCCTATCATCACCCCTTGATCCACCTCTCCAACCAAACCCCATGACCTGATCTCCATCACCTACTTGCACCCAAGCGCAAGTTCCTTCCCTTATTGGTCTGAGGTCTCCTCTCTTGAGTAATCATCCACGGGCAAGCGGTTGCCTGGGCCTGTCAGCCTGTCTGCCCAAATTCTCAACTGCAACTCTCCTGCCTGTTCCCATCATTGGCACGGGCTGGTGTCTTTCCATCCCTGCTCATCCATGAGTTTGAATTATTTCAATTTTTTTTAGGTTGTTTTTTGTTTCTTTTTTTCTCATCAGTTCTTTTTTTTTAAAAAAAGAAAAAAAAATTGATTATTGTTTTTTTTTTAGGCTCTACATGTGTTATGACGTGTACATAGTCAACAGGGACCCATGGCCCAAAACAGGAGGGGCTCTCCCCTACCTTTTTTCAATCATCCATGGGAGTGTGTGCTTATGCCCCCCTGGTTATCATCAGGAATTAGTCCTCCTCCTTATTCTGGGTATATTTTTTGATTATCCCTTCATCCCCTGAGCCTCCATACTCAAATCCTTGATCCGTCCATCTGTGACCTTGATCCTTATCACCAACCATAGCCTTGCTGGTTGAAGAGAATTCTGTCTGCTGGAATTCTTGAGTTTGTTATACCAATCTTGTTCCTTTTTTCTGACCATACTGGTCTGATTCTGCCTGATCATCTTTCTGGATCCAGTCACGTTGACTGAGAGGTTTCTTTAAGCTTGACACCTGGAGTGTTAAACCTGTTAAAATTTGGATGCACTCAGGTAATGTACATAGGAGTGTGTAATCCAAATGGGATGCAAAAATGGGCCTCCACGGACCATTGGACATCATTTGGGCCACGTGGGCCTATGTAAGTGTTATTGGTTTTGGGCATTTGGGCGCCAAAACACGTTTTTATGGTCTCTTGGGACACGGGCCCGCCAGGGCGGATGGGACACCCAAGCCAGATGAGCTTATTTGCGCATAAAAGGGTCCAAGCTTTATTATGGACATACTTGGCCAGACAGGCTGGCCGGCCAAAGTATGTAATTCTCACAATTTGGGCTTGGGGCCGCCCATTGGGGCCGCCACCCCTGTTGTGGCCCGCTAGGGGCCGCCGCCCGTGTTGCAGCCCGCTTGGGGCTGCTACCCGCGTCGCAGCCCGTTCAGGGACGCCTGTGTTCCTCCTTATGGCCCACGCGGGGCTGTCGCGGGCCCAAGGGATCCCGCGTGGTGGGATGCCGCGCAGGCCCGGCTGGTTGCGCTTGGCGACCAGCGCCTGGGAGCCAGTGCTTGCGGCCCCGGCTTGCTCCCCCTCCCCTCACTTGCCGTTGCAAGGGGGATGGGGGCGAGCTGGCTGGGTTGAACCAGCCAGAAACCGGCCGCAACAGAGCGGTTGGTCAGGGCAGGGGGGACCTGACCACCCCCTTGCCCAAGGAGGCAGCGGCGCCGGCCGCAAGGGTAGCAACCGGCAGGTGGGGGGGAATTCATCACCCCTCCACCATTGATTGGTTGAGGCAACCAAGCAAAGGGGCGCTCTCCCCCCCACTTTACCAAGGGGAAGGAGCGATGGGCCTGGGGGGACCTGATCACCTCCTAGGCCAACCTTCTTGACAACGCCCTGGGGGTATCAACCCCCAGGGACCCTGGTGAGGGGATCTGATTGCCCCTACCAAGGATTTCAGAGAAAGAGGGGGGGACAGCATGTCCGGTGGTCACACCCCCCCATGTGAGTCTGAGACCGGACCCAGGTGTGCCCTGGGTCCCACCTGGCCCATTTGAGGGGCCAGGGGCTGGCTGCATGAGGCAACCAGCCTGTAAAAAAGGCAATGAGGTCATCATTGCTGGTTGTAACGGACAACCAGCCAAGGGGATTGGAAAGTTAAGGGGCTGGTTCAGCCCCATTGAGGTGGAAACACCAGAAATAACCGGAATAGGCTGGTTGTAAGGGTACAGGGACTGATGCCATGTGGGCTGATGTAGTCCAAACCAAGTAACAAGGCCATTAGAGCCTATAGAGCTCTTTTGGGGCGGAAAATTTGCCTTTTGGCTTGTTGTATCATGGGCTCACAAGAGGCCAATCTTTTGTAATTAAGGTGCTCTTCTCCCTGCTGTTTTCCATCCATTCATTTATCATTTCAATCAAATTCATCCAACATATTGCCCCATTGTGAGAGCCCCATTAGCCAATATTGACAACCACTGTCCAGCATTTCTTTTGCTTTCCATACTGCTTGTTTGCCTAAGCTAATTTCTGGCCATAATTCTAACACAACCTTCCTTTGTTCTTTAAAGTTGAATTCTGCAACGCTACTCTTGAGTTCCTTGAGAAGTTTTGGTTTATTCTTGTTTGAATCTGTTATTTCTTTGCTTCTAGAGCTTCACAAAAAAATTGCTTTTATTTTGTTTACCCACCCACAATTATCTGGTACCCTTCAAGCGCTTGATTGCGGATAGTTGGGCAGGTTCATTGAGAACTTGGAGTTTGGTTGGGCTTGAGTTGATTTTTCCTAATATTCTGCCAATGACCAGAGTTATCAGCTAGTGGGCATTGTTACTTAAAACTGCCTTGTTCCATTGAACTCTGAACAAAACTTTGAATTATTTTGTTCAAGTCTTTTCTGGCATCATCTTGCCTCAGATAGTGTTGTTTCCATTGCTATCAACTATTCCCAAAACTCATCCCTTACATTGATTCCTTGTTTACAATTTCTTGGGTTTTGATCATGGTTAAATTTAAAATATTATTGTAACTATTAGGAGGGCAGCCTAAACAGCACCTTTTCCCTCCACAGAACTGGCTGTGGCTTAGCACTGTTTTGAGTCTTACATTTTATCCCCCAGGCTGGGATGAAACCAGAAACCTTGGGATTTACAGTCCCATCATCATTGTTTGGAATCAAACTTTGAAATCCAATCTTTTTCCTTTTTCTTCTCACATCTGATCCGTGGAGGCAACTTATACTAGAAGTAAGTCCTCCCAATTTTTGAACCATCTGGGCAAGGTACTTGTTGTTTTTTGTGAAACCCTACTCCTGCCACATTCATGAGCCACTTTGGAAATCTGTTCCTTGGATCCTCTAGGAATTCTGTTATTTGAAATGGAATCTACTCGTACCCCAACCACCCCTGCTTAACCAAAGATGGTCAAGAATAAACCTCAGAACAAGAACTTAGGATTCAATGGGGAATGTTGAATGGTTCTTGGAGTCTTACAAAATGGCTGCTGAAGTGGATAGAGAAAGGAAGTACAATATGGCCTATCAGTTACAATTTTTTATCTCATTGGATGAAGTTATGGAATTACTGAGTTGTTTGAAGGATTTTTATCTCATTACTGGACGCTTCTGAGGGAAGCAATGTTGGCATATTGGGTAAAAATAGCTGTAGCTTGGTTTAATTTGAAGGACTTTGATTCTCTTGTCTCTCAATGGATCTCAAGTGGTGGTGTTTCTTCAGCCTCTGACTACCAGTCTTTTAGGAATTCTTGGGATCCTATCCAAAACTATCTTATCCAAAATGATCACCTTGATTCAGTGGAAAATGTTTGAGAAAAATTCTTCCAATCTTTTTTTTTGGCTGTGAAGGAAAGGATTAAAGAAGAATTGGTCAAATCTGGATCTATGATCACCACCAGTGATAATCAATTCAAGCTCCCTGTTTTCCTTATCCTGAGGATTACTGGGGATGAAGTAATGAAAGGTCAAACTTCTTTAACTTTTGAAAAAAATAGAACCACTGAACCATTCCATGCTCCTTCTTTTCAAGAATCCAACAATATTATGATTAAGATGATGGCAGATAAAAGGCCTAAAGCAGATCCTAATTTTACCCAAGAACCTACTACTCTAGACAAAATCACCAAGATACTTCAAGCTTTTGAGAACAAAATAGATCAAAGGATTTCTTCTCTTGCTATCCTAAATTCTCTACTTCTGTCCCTCAATCTACCCTGGTCTGTTACTACTGTCTTAGGGAAGGCCATGGAACTGGACAAAGCTTTGAAATCAAGAAACTAATGTCTTAGGGAAGGCCATGGAACTGGACAAAGCTTGGAAATCAAGAAGGATATAAAGGAAAAGTTGGTGGAGCAGAAGGGGACCAATTTCTTTCTTCCTAATGTTTCTCTGATCCCTTTTGATTCATCTTTCCCTATTTTTCATGTGGTGGCCTCTTATCAGCCCCCAACTCCAATGAAAGCATCCCTTTCTTCTTTTGATTTCCAATCCTCCTTTGGTACTCTTCAGCCTTGGTACCCTCCAGCTATCTCTTCCTCCATTCTTTCTGGGACTACTTATAAACTGATCCAGCTAGGAAACAGCATGAGGAACCTAACTCAAATGTTGGTGTCTCTTCAGCCTCTGACTACCAGTCTTTTAGGAAGTCTTGGGATCCTATCCAAAACTATCTTATCCAAAACAATCACATTCATTCAGCGGACAAAGTGTGAGCACAATTCTTCCAATCTTTTTTTCTGGCTGTGCAGGAAAGGACTATAGACAAATTGGTCAAATCTGCATCTATGATCACCACCAGGGATAATTGATTCAAGCTCCCTGTTTTCCTTATCCTTTGGAGTACTGTGGATGAAGTGATGATAGGTCAAACTGCTTTAAATATTTAAAAACCTAGAACCACTGAACCAGTGTATGCTCCTTCTTTTGGAGAGAGTATGAATAATATCATGGCAGATAAAAGACCTAAAAAAGATTCCAATTTCACCCAAGAACCTACTATTCAAGAAAAAATCACCAAGATACTTCAAGATTTTAAGAAAAAAATAGATCAAAGGATTTCTTCTCTTGATATCCTAAACCCTCTACTTCTGTCCCTAAATCTACCATGGTCTGTTACTACTGTCATAGGGAAGGCCATGCAACTGGACAATGCTTGGAACTCCAGAAGGATATAAAGGAAAGGTTAGTGGAGCAGAAGGGGACCGATTTCTTTCTTCCTAATGGTGCTCTTATCCATTTTGATTCATTGTGCCCTATTTTTCATGTGGTGGCCTCTTATCAGCCCCCAACTCCAATGAAAGCATCCCTTGCTTCTTTTTATTTCCAATCCTCCTTTGATACTCTTCAACATTGGTACCCTCCAGCTATCTCTTCCTCAGTTCTTGCTGGGACTAGTTATCAACTGATCCAGCTAGGAAATGGCATGAGGAACCTAAACCTCACAAAGCCCCTTCCTTTCCAACTTCAATTCTTTGAAAAACAGTCTAAGTTCAATCCTCACCTGAGTCTCCTACCTCTAATGTGGAAGAAATGGAGGTGTAAAAGGATCCACTCATGGAAAGGTTTCCAGATCACTCAGATCCTTCTCCTTCATCCAAGTCACCTCAACCCTCTGATCCCATCTTAGTTACTGATTCACCTGAAAATCCTCCCTCCACCCAGCTCAAAGTTTGATTTGAAAGGAGAATCTCACAGGATCACCCCAATGCTGTGGTAGGAGTATTAAAGGGAATTTCTGATCTCAAAATTCCTGATCTATACATGGCTGAACTCCTATTGATCTCTCCATCTGTTGCTGAAGGAATGAAGAAATGGGTCTCTTTTCAACGTGTCAAGATTGGTCCTGAAAAATTAAAGGTCTCCTCTTGCACTTTGATGGAGGACAGTGATGGAAGTAGTCCTTCTTCAGAATACAATCTTTACCCCTGTCCTCTTGGTTTCATCCCCTATTATCTTGGTGACTCAGCTAAAACGGGTTCTGTTATAGTGGACTCTGGATCTCAGCTCAACTTAATTTTGGATGCTATGGCCTGTAAACTCAAACTCAGTCCTAGGGTCAGCTTCAATTCTGCAGTCTATGGGATAGGTAATCAATCTTGTGAATTGGTTGGTATTGCTGAAGATGTTCCAGTCAGGATTGGTCAAAATATTGTTGGAACCTTTCATTTTTGGATCACTTGTTTGGAAGGGCCTATGATTTTGCAACAACCTTTCTTGATAGACTTTGGTGCTACTCTGACTTTTTCTGATCAAGTTGGGGAGAGAATTGTTCTCCCTAATGTTGATGGTAAAAAGATTGAAGTCCCTCTCTTTTCTTTTGATTCTGGTTTTTGGGAAAGACATTTTCCTGGTCATCCTTCTAAATCATGTTTCAAGGGGAAGCAGAAAGACAACTCCAATTCCCCTCATTTTTTATAGGAAGATTTTATCCTACTAATAGTTGTAGTTCTTTTCAGCCTCAGAATTCAACTCAAGGGTCAACTCTCATCCCTCAGGCTTATTTTTCATTCTTTTCATTTTTTTCATCTAAACTGGAAAATATCAAAATTCAATGACATGTCAAAATAGAATAATCAAAAAATATTTCTTTTCCTTCTTCTCTGGATCCGTTGTGTCTTCTTTTACTTGTGCTCTTAGGTCTGATCAATCTTTTCTTAGATCCAGTTTGAATCTCCGTAATGATTCTAAACTAGATCCTGATCTCAATTCTATTCTTGGTGGTTTTGGTATGGAGGATTTTGGGGTTCAATGGAGACAATTTGGTGTACAATTAAGTCCTCCCAATTGTGCGCTGCTAGGGCAAATTTCTACCATTATCTTTGAAACACTACCTTTTTCCACACATGTGAGAAATGTATTATCTCTTGGTTCTCCCTTTATGGAAAAGGCACCCTTTTAGGATATTGCAGAACATTGGACATGGAAAATGTTGGAACTTGGACTCAGTTTTTGTAATCAAGTCTCACTGGTCAACTCTTGGAGGAAAGAACAAATTCTCTTGTTTGCCACCAAGTATAAGCCAGTTGCCAAGAAGGTCCAACAAGTCAAAAAGCCTCTGCCTCTCAAACTCAATCCTCCTCTTATGCGTCCTCCCTTATCTTGTGATCCTTACTGTGGCCTTCCTCAATCTCTCACTTGCACCTTTGTGCCCAATGGTTGGGTCACTGGAGAACGTCTGAAGGTGCTCAGCTTTGGTCCAGATGGATGGCTTCTTCCTGATGAATTAAACTTGATTAAAAATTTCTTATCTCTAAGGGAAAAATCTATTGCTTTCTGTGAAGAAGAGAGAGGTCTCTTGAAAGAATCCTATGGCCTCCCTTATATCATCCCTGTAGTTTAACATGATCCTTGGCAAAAGAAGAAGATCCCTATCCCTTCTTCTAAAGTTAACACATTTATCAAGTTGGTCTGTGAACAAGTTTGTAATTTCCTATATGAGCAGTCAACCTCTTTTTATTCCAGCACTGTCTTCTGTGTCCTCAAGAGTAATGGTAAAATTAGAATAGTTCATGATCTCCAACCTCTCAATAAAGTTTCTATTAAATACTCTGGTATTCCTGCTGCTACTGAAGAAGTTCTCAAACCTTTCTCCAGGAGAGCTTGCTATGGTCTAGGGGACATTATGGGTGGTTATGACAAACATTGCTTACATCCTATTTCTTGCCCTCTCACTACCTTTGATACCCCTCTTGGTCAATTTCACGTTACTGGATTGCCTCAAGGTGCCACCAATTTGGTTTCAGTCTATCAGGCTCAGATGATGTGGATCCTCCGGGATGAAATCCCTGATAAAGCTGGTATCTCTTTTGACGGTGGTGGAATTAAAGGTCCAGTTTCTGACTGTGATAATGAGCTCTTACCTTTGCATTCAGGAATTTTTTGTTTTATTTTGGAATATGCTAATACTTTGGAAAGGATTCTGTTTTGAATTGAGGAATCTGGCCTTACTGTCTTGGGATCCATTCTGGCTGCTTGTCTCCATGCTCTAGAAATTGTTGGTCATGTGGTCTGCAAGGAAGGAAGAAGGATTGAACCAGCCAAAGTCAACAAGATCATCTCCTGGCCTACTCCAATCAATCCCACTGAAGTTAGGGGCTTCCCAGGTGTTGTCACTTATGTTAGAATCTTTATCCCATCTTTATCCAAAATATGTGCACCCTTACTTTGTCTAACCAGGAAAGATGCTGAATGGCTTTGGACCCAATATTGTTAAAATTCTTTTCCGTTTCTCAGAATGATGGTGGGTAAAGACATAGTTTTGAAAAAGATCTCCTATGGACCAGGAGTTGGCAAGACAAGCTGGTTGTCAATTCTAGTTATCAATCTGTTGGGACTGTTCTTACTCAGGAAGATGAAAATGGTTGGGACCTTCCTGCTCTTTATGAATCTTTTCTATTTTCAGATGTAGATTCTAGGTACTCTCATCCCAAATTGAAACTTTGTGGTGTGGCTTGAATGATGAAGTAACTTTGAACCATTCTTTGGGGCCAACATTTTGAACTAAAAGTTGATGCTCAATCCATTATTGAAATGATCAATTTCCAAGCCTCCCCAATGCTCCTATGACTTTTTGGGTGGCCTTTATCCAGTGTTTTTCTTCTGATATTGTGCACAGGCCTGGGAAATCTTTCACTATGCCTGATAGTTTATCTCAAGGACCTCTTGGAGATGATGAATCTGATGTTGGAAATGATTTCAATGAAGAATAACTTTTAATACAAACTGTCTTCTCTTTCTCTTCTCACAATTATTCTGGCTTCCAACAAGGTTTCTGGCTTAAAATAGAGAAGTAACTTTTAACTCTCCAAAAACCTCCTGACCTCTTTGCTGAAGAATTCCAATCTCTTAAAAGAAATTCCTCTAGTTTTATTGTCCAAGGCTCTAGGCTTATGAAAAGAGAAAATCCTTGTGCTCTTATTGTTGTTACTATTGCTTCTAAACAAGATCCTATCCTTCAAAGCATCCATGAAGGTCTTGGTAATCTTGGGGAAACTGAAATGTATCAAAACTTATCCAAAAAATTCTGGTGGCCATCTCTGAAGAAATCTGTCTCTCAATAGTGGAAGAGTTGTGAAGTTTGTCAAAAATGTGATCTTAGGCGTCCAGCTGCAATTTACTATCCTACTGAGGAGTCCACTGTCCTTGGAAGGATTTCTATGGATGTGGTTCATATTAACGCAGGTGGTGCTAAGTACCTCATTGTGGCTAGAGCTGATTTTTCTGGATGGGTTCAACCAAAATTTCTTAATAATCTAAGGCTCTGAATCATTGGCAGCTTTCCTCTATGAGACCTGGAGGATGTGTTATGGCCTGGCTTGATTTTACTCTACTGATGGTGGCTCCCTATTTGGTGGCAAACTTGCTGAAATGATCTGATCTATTCCCAGAAAAAATAGAGTTACTATTCCCTTTTATCCTGAAGGCAAAGGAATGGTGGAACAAGGCCATGGTCCTTTGAAGGCTGCACTTGTTAAGGTTTTGGGTGAAAGTGGAAATAATTGTTGCAAATTCCTTCCTCTTGTTCTCTTCTCTGATCAAATCTCAACCAAAAGGACTACTGGCTACTCCCCTTATGAAATCATCTCTGGCCAAAGATAAGTCCTTCCTTTGGATCTGGAAATGGAATATTTCTTGGGTATCCCTTGGTACAAGGTTTCCTCAACTACTGATCAATTAGTTGCCAGATCCAAGCAACTGGAGCAAATTGAGGATGTTTGTGATGAAGCTTATCAGAAGATGATGGAGTCCAGAGCAAAATCAGTCCAGTATTGGGAGGAAAAGCACTCCAATTGAATCAGGGAATCCTTGAACCCTGGTGATCTAGTTTTAGATTATAATTGATCTCTGGAGACCCAGTGGGGCAAGCTTTTCTCAAATTGTTGTAATGGTCCTTATGGGGAGGTTTGCCAAGTTAGAGGTGGATCTTTTGCTTTGGAGGAGCTGGATGGTACTCAACTGGCCAGAAGGTTCTCTGCTGATTGATTCAAGAAGTTTCAATGTTGTGAAGGAAACTTATCTCAGAAGTAAGTCCTCTCAATTGTTCACCACCAGGGTTATTTACTGCGTTTTTTGTAGTAAACTCTACTGTATGCCACATACTTGAGCACCTGGGACGCCTTCTGTGTTGTATCTCTACCGCTTCTAGGTCTCTGTTGGATGGATCAAGATATTTTCCAACTCTTCAATCCCTCTCAAGATCAAGAAATGGACAATTGCCTGTTCAATTTCCTTGTATTTCTATCTCTCTTTATATCTTCAAGATCAAGGTGCAGACTAGGGACAGTCTGTAAGTTGGGGAGAGATGTGGTAACCAAATCTGGAAACCTCAGGACCACTTCAGAAAATTTAAATTTTTTTATTTTTTTATGGCTATCATTCATCATCAAAAAAAAAGAATCTTTTCCTGAATGATTCCCTATTTTAGTTTCCAGTTCCCAGCCTTCCCTTCTCCTAGTTATCTAGAAGGATTTCTCAGGTGTCTAGACCCCTTTGCCTTGTGTTTGAGTTGCTCTTTCTCCACTCCTGATCCTCTGGTTCCTTTTTCCAAGCATGTGGATGAGACCTGCTTGGCTTGGCTTGACCCTTGCCGGCATTGGCATTGACTGTCTGGAGTGCCAATTCTGATTATTGATTGTTGATCATCCTCATAAATCGGAGGCGTCAATTGGCTGGTGGGGAATCACTCTGGGATTGGATCCCAACCAGCACTAATTTTCAACAATTTGGTCACCACAACAGCAATCACAATTATTGCTCATCCCTCCCCCTTCAGCAACGCAATGAGAAAATTCATAATCACAAGCGAAGCCAACCTCATCATTGCCTGCTTGCACCGCCTTCAGTGAGGGAAAAAACAATGACATCTTCCCAAGCGGCCTTCAAACTCACTGTTGCCTGATCCTCTCCTTCCCATCTCTCACCTCCCTCCCCATTATCCATTCATTGGTCATCCAATCACCAACATCTCCAATGGTTGTCCCCAGCTCCTTGAAAAATGGTTGGCGCTCATCTGACAGACTGGAAATTGTTGCTTGTGGCCGTAAGAGTTGTTGCAAGCACCTGATTGCTCCCTTCCCATGACATCCAACCAAATCTTGCTAAATTGGTTGGATGTCACACTCCTCTCCCCGACGTCCTAGCTCTTGTATGTTTCTACATACTTGCAAGATCATCTCTCACAGGGCTTGAGTCAAGGAGATATCTCCACTTTCTTGGCTTCTTGAGCCCTGTCAATTGACTGGATTGCCATCTCAAGCCACCCTATCATCACCCCTTGATCCAACTCTCCAACCCAACTTCATCACCTGATCTCCATCACCTGCTCTCTCAAGGTCACTGCTTGCACCCAAGCGCAAGTTCCTTCTGTTATCTGTCTGAGGTCTCTGCTCTTGCGCAATCATCCGCGGGCCAGTGGTTTCTGGGGCCAGTCAGCCTGTCTGCTCAACTTCTCACCTGAAACTCTCCTACTCATTCCCATCATTGGCATTGGCTGGTGTCCTTCCATCCCCGCTCATCCATGAGTTTTCATTATTTCATTCTTTTTAGGTTTTTTTGTTTATTTTTTTCTCATCAGTTCTTCTTAAAAAAAAAAATTCTTATTTTTGTTTTTTTTTCCGCTCTATATGTTTTATCACTTTTACATATTCAACAGGGAACCATAGCCCATAAAATAAGGGGCTCTCACCTATCTTTTTTCAATCATCCATGGGAGTTTGTGAATATTCCCCCCCGGTTATCATCAGGAATTAATCCTTCTCCTTATTCTGGGTATATCTTTTGATTATCCCTTGATCCTTTGAGCCTCCATACTCAAATCTTTGATCCATCCATCTGTGACCTTGATCCTTATCACCACCCATAGCCTTGCTGGTTAAAGAGAATTCCTTCTTCTGGAATTCTTGAGTTTGTTATACCACTCTTGTTCCTTTTTTCTGACCATACTGGTCTGATCCTCCCCTGATCATCTTTCTGGATCCAGTCACGTTTGACTGAGAGGTTTTTTTAAGCTTGAAACCTGGAGTGTTAAAACTTCCTTTATTCTTTAAAGTTTAATTTCTCCAAGCTACTCTTGAGTTCCTTGAGAATTGTTGGGTTATTCTTGTTCAAATCTGTGATTGCTTTTCTTCTTGAGCTTCACAATCAAATTTGTTTTTTTTTTCAGCCACCCACAGTTATCTGGTATCCTTCAAGTGCTTGATTGCAGAGAGTTTGGCAGGTTCAGTGAGAGCTTTGAGGTTGGTTGGGATTGAGTAGATCTTTCCTAATCTTCTGCCAATGACCAGAGTTATTAGCTTGTGGAAATTGTTAATTACAACTGCCTTGTTCCATTGAACTCTGAACAAAACTTTAACTTATTTTGTTCAAGCCTTTTCCCGCACCATCTTGCATCAGATAGTGTTGTTTTCATCGCTACTGACTATTCCCAAAACTCATCCCTTACATTGATTCCTTTTTTACAAGTTCCTGAATCTCAATCCCAGTTACATTTAAAATATTGTTGTAACTCTTAGGAGGGCAGCCTAAACAGCAACTTTCCCCTCCACAGACCTTCCTGCAGCTTAGCACGGTTGGGAGTCTTACAGAGGCTCAGAGGTCATACTTGGTAGGCCATTCCTTTTTGCCTTATTGGAATCTCTTGGCTTTCATCTAGATACTAGGGAGGAGCTCCTTACTGTTTGAGAGGCCCCAGGGAAACAAAACAAAACAACCATCTGCTGGCCCAAGAGCGGAAGAAGGGCTTTCCATTTGCAGAAGGTCGCCATGACAATGCAGCAGAGGATTATTAGATGTTGGCCGTGTGGCCTGTGCAGGGAAGGCACTGTCCTCACACAGACGGTCAACAAATGAGGAGCAAGGAGGAACCCCAGTGGCGCAGTGATGCATACTTTGGGTGGTATGGCAGAAAGCAGGAATAGGCATAACAATAATGGGAGGGGGGTAGGATCAAAAGTAAGTCCTTCCTTTGTATGCCCCCCTGATGGGTGTCTTCACAAGCAGCTTCCCTTGTGCCGCAATTTTGAGCAGCCTGGACTTTTTTGCAGGTTGGCAATTACAAGTGGACAAAAAAACTGAGGGATCAAATTTGATTGAAGTGCTGACTTTTGGCGGCAAATACAAACCAGTTGCTAAGAAGCTGCGGTCACAGAAAGAACCAATTCTGCAGGACCTCAACAAACAGATGAGGCCAATCCATTGGTCACAGGACCCATATGAGTTGCTGTTGACAACTTCAATTCTGGAGAGGGATTCAGCGTGCTTAATATAATAACAGATGGCAGAACTCAACTTTGGGCCGGAGGCATGGTTTCAAGAGGAGGAAGTACAATTTCTGAAGGCAGTGATTTTCATGCGGAGGAAGGTGCTGTTTTTCTGTCAAGAGGAGGGGGGGTTTCTCAGGCAAGAAATTGTGGACCCCTACCAGATACCTATGGTGCCTCACAACCCTTGGAAAATTAAGCCCATTCCTATTCCAGCAGGGGTTATGGATCAGTTAATAGATTTGGTGTGAGAGAGATTGCGGATGGGACTGTACAACCCTTCTTTTTTCAGCTATTCTAGTCCAATTTTTGCAGTACTGAAACAGGACAGGAAGAGTCTGCGGTGTTGAGGTATTGGCTTCTTCAATTTTTATTCTTTGAAGCTCCTGTATTTCCTGTTCCTCATTCTTTTGCTCTCTGAATTCGCTCCCTTAATCCTGAGAGTATCAATTGTAAGCCCAGGTGCACCAGATGACAGCACGTGCTAAACCAGTTCCCACTAAAGAATAGTGTGCCAGTGCCTATGCTCCATCTCACCAAGACTGCCTCAACTTTACTAGAGGCCATTCCAGCT
Source organism: Puccinia polysora (assembly GCA_025617555.3). Lineage (NCBI taxonomy): Eukaryota > Fungi > Basidiomycota > Pucciniomycetes > Pucciniales > Pucciniaceae > Puccinia > Puccinia polysora. The sequence continues at coordinate 9,627,757 of CM062623.1, read as the reverse complement.
CAGGTTTCAAGATGCTTTCCTTGTAAAAACTTACACTTGTACCACCACCATCTTCAAAGACTGAGACCAGTAAGCCAAATTTCCTTTTCTTTTTGAAGCTATCCTTCATCCTTTCATTACTAGTGAGTCTGACCTTTTGTCTCAGACCTACCTGCTTCCTGTCATACAGCCTTTGCACTTCCCGTACAGCCTGTTGTTCTCAACCAGCTCATGCACCTTCTGAAGTTGTGCTCAGTCTTCTTTCAAAGGTGATCTGTTTAGCTGCTTTTTTCTGCTCTGTTTTTTTTTCCTTCTCACTTATTGAAATCAATCTTCTTTTGAAGTCAAAATCCTAACATATTTACAGTCCCAACATTTTTCTCAAGAAGACTCATCATGAAAAACCAGGAGGACCATAATTCACACTGAACATACCATTTCTCATGGAATCAAACTTCCCATCTCGGTTTCTTTAACTCAAAAGCTATCTGCCCAGAAAAAGATTTCTCAAAATGATTGATGAGTTTGATTCCACCCAGGTCCCCAATGCCTCCCACAATAATAAATTTACAAAGCGGTGGACATCATAATGCAACACCTTCGCAACACTGCATTTCATGCAGTCTTCAATCAATCCAATGAAGCTAATCCCAAAGCAATTCTGGAAGCCATCAGCAAAAGATACAACTCTCAGTTTTCCAACAAACAAGGACTACTTTGAATCAGCTTTATCTGCAACCAATACAAGGGAAATCTCAACCATTACATGAATGGATTTTGCAAACTCATGAACAAACTCTCTATAGTCAAACTGGAGGTGCCGCAAGAAATCCTCAGTTACACCATCCTGGCCAAACTCCCAAGTCCATTCTACCATATTGTGGACATGATCTTCTTCAATGAAAAGATTCTCAAAATTTCAACAGCCTTCTGGAAGAAACTAAGAGAATTTATCCACCTAGAATCTACCACATTGGAAGGACTCGCCAGATCAACCTCCTTCCACAAAATCCACCATTGCTCTCCAAAAGACCACCTCCCATAGGAAAGGTAAACCCAAACATCCCTGCTCTAAGGGCAGACACAACCGACTTTCAGAACACCCCAAGGATTTCTTCTGGAAGTTACACCCAGAGTTAAGGACCAATCATGTGAAGACAAAAGCCCAGTTGCAATACAATCTACATTCCGCCCAAAAGGAACACAAGAAGGATGAAGCTAGTCCACCCAGCCAACCTCAAGCCTTCCTCAAGGCCCAGCTTTACTTTCACCCTGCATTTCCACCTAAATTCCCCCTACCGGTCCTGCACTCTGGTTCCACTCACCACATAGTCAATAAACAAGAGTACTTACTTAACTCAAGACCTGCATCAGTGCATATTGGAACCGGAAGTGAAGGCTCCACTCTGTTAGCCACAGTCATAGGCAATTCTTTCCTCATAAACCACCTAGGAGTGTTAAAGTAAGAGACTTTTGGATGTTGGCAAGGATTAGGATAGAGGATTTAGAATTTAATGTAGCGGAGCCAATTAAGGGTAGATAAGGCAAGACCAGCTTCATGACTGAAGTCTTCCAGTAGAGGAGAGTGATAGCTGGCCTACGTAGGGCCTGATTAAATGTTAATAGGAGGAAATTTACTTCTCAATGGAATACCTCAATAAAGTTACAACCTGGATTTTCAGGAGGGACCCCCAGCCACTATAGGCAGCTCTTACTTTGAGAGAATCATATTGGATGATGAAATTGCAAGTTCCTGGAAAAGACAGGTTTAAATATACAACTAAAGAGCCCCTCACAGGGGGCCTAAGGCGATTGACAACTAATCAACCAGAGCAGAAACTATATCAATAAGTGAAAATTTGAGGCAATATGGTGTAAGCCAACAATAGTGTATTTATAATTCAATATTGGAATGGTAATCTGGAACAGTTACATGAAATGCAGTAATAAGTGAGGCCATAGGTGCTGTACTCATAGAATAGTGCCACTGAAAGCAATGATCACACAAAGCTTAATGTTTATATCAGGATGAAGAAGAGAACTAAGGGTAAATAGGAGAATGGGGCTATGAGCAGAGAAACCAAAATCCAACATCCTCCCTTGCAAATAGCTGAAAGAGCCTGTAAGCTCCGAGTTGTGAGGTTGCAAGAAAGAGGCAAGCAAACTCACAAAGATTGTGAAAGTGGTGTTGCAATTGAGGTGCAATCAAAGTTGTGAAGTGCAAATGAAGTTGCAATTGAGGTACAATTGAAGTCGCAATTGAGGCTCAATGGAAGTTGCAATTGAGGTGCAATTGAAGTCAAAATTTAGATGCAATCAAAGTTGCAAGCAAAGTTGAAGATGAGGTGCAATCAAAGTGACAATTGAAGGTGCCAGAAAATTCGCCATTAAAGCCAGGCAAGAAAATTTGCATGGCAATTGAAGTTGTAAAACATGAGCACAAGCTAAGTTGAAAGATAAGCCCAATCAAGGTCACAAGATAGGTGCAAATGCATCTGCAAGAAGAGTTCAAAAATTTTTGCAGAATGACTGAATGCAAGGTAGAGATGAGTATTTATCAAAGCTGAGAGCAAGGTGGGAGATTTGTAGCAATTGATTTTGCAAAGAAAAAGCAAGCAAGTTTTCATAATGAGCCAATCAATGTTTCAATCAACATCAAGTTGAAGGTGGAGCTTTTGACATGTTGCTAGATGATGAAAGTGGTAGAAAACTAGTAGAAATCAAGGTTTGAATAGAAAGTGAAGCATGATTGCAAAATGAGGTGCGAAAAATGTTGCAGGATGACCACAAGCAATGCCGCAAGATGACCACTTGCAATTTTGTGGAAGATTCCCAAAGAGATAGAGCCAACATTGAGGCGCGGTTGCAGGCAGATAGAGAAAGGAAGCAAATGGTTTCCTGGCCAAGTGGATGCCAGTTTTGAAGTTGGAAGATTGAGGAATCAGGGGATAGAGCGCAGGTGGAAAAAAGGTTGCAAGCTGATGTGTCAGAAAGAGGAGTGAACAATATTGCGGAAAGCCAACTGTTGAGTGACCACAATGAAGGGTTACAATATGAAGAGGGGACTAGAGTTGGGTAGTAATATTGTGATCAATATTAAGATGGTGATGAAGGATTGTAGTGATTGTAGTAGCAAAGGTAGCTGATGATTGGTTTACTAAGTGGAAGGCTTCTATATGCTTGTGATCCTACTTATCACACCTAGAATTGTGAGGTGGTACAAGATAATATGGCTACTGCTGGTTGGTCTAATATTCATGTATCCCTATATTCCTCCCTTGCCAAAAGAATCAGAAGCAAATATAATGAAGGAGAGGATTCTTTTGGCAGAAAAAAAACAAGCAGCTCAAAGAGATAGAAATTAAATCTGTTAATGTAAGAGACTCTTGCATTTCTGCAAGGATTAGGATTGAGGATTTATACTGTAATGTAGAAGAGAGGATTAAGGGTAGATAAGGCAAGACCAGTTTCATGACTGAATTCTTGCAGTAGCAGAGAGTGATAGCTGGCCTACATACACCACAAAAAAAGTAGTGGCACTTGCTAGCAAGTGCCATCAAGGAAGGTCTGGTTGAATCTCTGTCCAATCTCTATTTAAAGGTATTTTCATTCTCTAACATGTTTTGGTTCACAGTGACTGTGTGCAATAAACAGCAATTGTGCACAATGCACAGCAACTGTGCACCATGCACAACAACGTGCACAATTCAGAACAACTGTGAAAAATGCACAAAAACTGTGCAAAATGCACAACAATTGTGCAAAATGCACAACAACTGTGCAAAATTCACAGCAACTGTGCAAAATGCACAATGACTGTGCACAACGCACAGTTCCTGTGCACAACACACAGTGACTTTTAACCCTTCATCATCCATTCTGGAGGGGCTTTAACCCTCCATGATCCATTCTGGAGGTGTTTTAACCCTCCATGATCCATTCTGGAGGGTTTTTTAACCCTCCATGATCCATTCTGGAGGGGTTTTAACCCTCCATGATCCATTCTGGAGGTGTTTTAACCCTCCATGATCCATTCTGGAGGGGGTGTTTAACCCTCCATGATCCATTCTGGAGGGGTTTTTAACCCTCCATGATCCATTCTGGAGGGGTTTTAAACCCTCCATGATCCATTCTGGAGGGATTTTAACCCTCCATGATCCATTCTGGAGGGGTTTTAACCCTCCATGATCCATTCTGGAGGGGTTTTAACCCTCCATCATCCATTGTGAAGGGGTTTAACCCTCCATCATCCATTGTGGAGGGTTTTAACCCTCCATCATCCATTGTGGAGGGGGTTTTACCCTCCATCATCCATTGTGGAGGGGTTTAACCCTCCATCATCCATTTTGGAGGTGTTTTAACCCTCCATCATCCATTGTGGAGGGGTTTTAACCCTCCATCATCCATTGTGGAGGGGTTTTTAACCCTCCATCATCCATTGTGGAGGGGTTTTTAACCCTCCATGATCCATTCTGGAGGGGTTTTAAACCCTCCATCATCCAATGTGGAGGGGTTTTAACCCTCCATCAGGAGGGTTAAAAAGTGGGAAGCTCTGGTTGACACTCTGTCTAATCTCTAGTTGAAGGCATTGTCATTCTTAAACATGTTTTTGGTTCACAGTGGCTGTGCACAATTCAGAGTGACTGTGCACAATGCACAATGCAAAGCAACTGTGCACAATGCACAATGCAAAGCAACTGTGCACAATGCACAGCAAATGTGCACAATGGACAGCAACTGTACACAATGCACAGCAACTATGCACAATGCACAGCAACTGTGCACAATGCACAGCAAATGTGCTCAATGCACAGCAACTGTGCACAATTCACAGCAACTGTACAAAATGCACAGCAAATGTGCACAATGCACAGCAACTGTGCAAAATGCACAGCAACTGTGCAAAATGCACAGCAACTGTGGACAATGCACAGCAACTGTGCACAATGCACAGCAACTGTTCACAATGCACAGCAACTGCGCACTATGCACAGTTTCTGTGCATTGGAGCTTGGATAGATATTGTGCACAGTCACTGTGTATTGTGCATTGGAGCTTGGATAAATAGTGTGCACTGTTGCTGTGCATTGTGCACAGTTTCTGTGTATTTTGCACAGTTTCTGTGCATTGTACAGAGTTGCTGTGTATTGTGAAGAGTTTCTGTGCATTGTGCAGAGTTGCTGTGCATTGTGCAAAGTGGCTGTGCATTGTGCACAGTTTTTGTGAATTGTGCAAAGTTGCTATGCATTGTGAACAGTTCCTGTGCATTGTGCAAAGATGGTGCACAGTTGCTGTGCATTGTTCACAGTCACTATTCATTATTTACAGTCACTGTGCATTGTGCAAAGTCACTAGGCATTGTGCACAGTCAGTGACTGTGCATTAGAGCGTTGATAAATTTTGACCTGAGCTTGGTAGGAGCTTGGCCATAAACTGGGCAAAAGCTCTTTGATGGCACTTTCTAGCAAGTGACATGCAGATTTCTGTGTTGATAGGGCCTGAAGAAATGTTAATAGGATGAAATTTACTTCTCAATGGAATACCTCAATAAATTTACAACCTGGATTGCCAGGAGGGACCCAGCCACTATAGGCAGCTCTTACTTTGAGAGAATCATACTGGATGATTAAATTGCAAGTTCCTGGAAAAGATGATAGAATTTATATGTAATTCATCAGAACTGAAAACCAGAAGACTATGGAAAAAAGTTAGAATCATGAGAGATCATACAAAAAATAAGAAGAAAGAAAAATGGGTAGACCAACAGCTTTGAGTTATTTAGCAAGTAAGAAGGAGGTCAGACGGCATAATATGTTGATAGCATGGAAGTTGATAGAGTTCAGATGATGGAGATGGAGGACTACAAGATTGAGTTAGGTCTTCCGAGAAATCATGCAAAAGTGATCTTGAGGATTAGATTCTTACCAGGCATAGGTTAATTGACAGAGAGACAAGTCAGACCAGAGTAGGACTGTTGAGTTGGGGAGAATCTGGGTTGAGGAGAGTCATCAAGCGGAAAGATTGGAGCAAGGTTATAGAAGGGATTGAGAGGAAAGAAAAGTAAGGAGACATTCAAAGAGACAGAACAAGAGAAGAGAATTGAAAAGAGTAAAGAATAAAGAGAGAAAGAGCGGCCGCCAGAATTTCACCCTGGTTTTCTCACAAAATAAGAAGACCCAGGTGGTACAGACATGTCACAAGGACTCATCTCAGTTCATCCACGGAGCTACTGGGGCGGGGACAGAGTGAGAGTCAAAACACAGGATACAATAATGATAATCTTAACACCCCAAGTGACTGGTGAGAGGGTAATCCAAAAGATCACTTGTTGGTTGCATCAAAGATTGTATTCTGGAGAGTTGCAAGGAGGTTCCTGAAGAATCCTTTGTGAGAGAATCTACAATCATGGAGTGACTTTGAATCAGACTGAGTGTAAACTTGTCGCTTGCATAATCTTCACACAATCCTTTGGTTTTGATATCTATGTGTCTGGACTTGGATTGTGATCCAAACTTCTTGATCTTGTTTTCCATACCCTTATTGTTGATGTGTAGAGTAGGCTTGGGTTTGGAAATTTGATGGATCTTGCTGATGAGGTGTTTGATCCATTTGATTTTGAGGTAGCAGTCAAGTAATGCGTTTAGCTCCGATTTGGTGGAAGAGTAAGTGATATTTCTCTGTTGAGTAGAGTTCCAGATGACTAGACTGCCTTAGTGAAGGATCATGTATCCAGTTTGAGATTTGCAAAAGGTTGGATTGTCTCCCCAGGTAGCATTGCTGAAACCTGCAAGAATTTCTTGCTCCAAATTGTACTTAATTACAAGTTTGAGATTTTTAGTTTTTTTGAGATACTTCCATACTTTCTTGACTTCTCTCCAGTGAGTCATGCCTGGTTTGGCATTAAACCTAGCCAGACGAGACACAGAGAATGAGATTTCAGGTCAAGAGTAATGAGCCAATTGATTCAGAAGTCCAATTGCAGATCTATAGTTGATATTAAGTTGACAAAATTTGGCGTGATCAATGTTGCAGGCAGGTTCAAGATTTAAGTTTTGAGTCAATGGGATATGGGTATCCTGACAAGAGGTAAAGCCAAGTTCTTCCGGACCTCTTGCAATGTGATTGGGTTGGCTCAAGAGGATTCTATTGTTTTTGATTTCCATGAACATGCCAAGTATGGTGTTGGGGGGATGGCACAAGGAGTTCTTGAATTTTTTGAGAAAGTTGACTTATAAGAGGTTAGAGGTGCCTACGTGGATGATATCATCAACATGGAAGTAAAGGATTTCACTGTTTTTAGTGTTGAGATATATACAGGGATCACTAGTCAATTTGTGATATCCTTGAGACTTGATCCATGATGTCAGAGTTTTGTACCAATTCTTGGGGGATTGTTTCAAACCATAAAGGGATTTCTTTAGCTTTAAGTAAGGAGATTTCCTGGCTGATCCTTCTGGAGTCCTTATAATGACAGTTTCATTAATAGGAGCATGAAGGAATGCCCCTTTTACGTCATATTGAGTCAGTTTCATTTTATTTTTCAAGCCATAGATAAGAGCTTCTCGGAGTGATCCAAGTTTGCCGGTTGGTGCTCAAGTCTTATTATAGTCTATCCCTAGAACTTGGTCAAATCCTTGAACACAGAGTCAAGCTTTATATTTGACAGGGTCACCATGGAAATTTTCTTTCACCTTGAAAACCCATGTTGTATTGAAGATGTTGCCTGGGGTGCCATGGTACTCCTCCCAGATATCTTGGAGTTCTATCAAATTTAATTCATCTTCAGAGGCTCTCTTCCACTTTGGCCATTCAGGACATTTGCGTGCTGCCTTGTAGGAAGGAGGCTTGTAGTAGTGGTGAAAACCATATTATTGGGGTTTTCTTACTTCCCTTCTGGGTCTTTGAGAAGTAGCTTGAATAGGAGAATCAGGGACTGGCAAAGGTAGAGGAGAATGATCAGAGCGTGAAGAAACTACATATGCAGAATCATCTTGATCTGAGTCTGATTCAGAGAGATTGTCTTGAGATTCTCAAAAGGTGTATTTTGTTTCAAATGATGAGAGATTGGGTCATTTCAACTTGGAATTGAATTGAGTAAAGAGATCAATCCCCGGTTATTCAAGAAGGGGAAAGTCATGAAGCGGCTTTTTAAGGAACTCTACATGTTTGGTTTCAACAATAGCACCAGATGAGCTGAGGATCAGTTAAGAATGAAAAACAGGATTGAACCCAACTAAGATCCCTTCTAATCCTTTCTCATTGAATTTCCTTCCTTTTTGTAGTATGTTTGCCAGGTCAATGACAGAGGATCCTACAGGTTTGAGATAATTAGTAGGGAGCTTCTTGCTAAACATAAGTTCCCAAGGGGATTGGTCATTAGCTTCCCTAGGAACTTGATTAAGCATGAAGCAACAGCTCCAAACCACAATATGCCAGTAGCATTTATTCAGTCTAGATGAGGAGAACATTGCATGAGCCAATTCTATGATTGTCCTGTTGGCTTGTTCAGCTCAACCGTTGTGTTGTGAATTTTATAGTTTGGAAGTTAGGAGTTTAATATGTTTGGATCTGGCAAATTCTTTCAAGGTTATGTTAGTGATTTCTGTTCCTTTGTCTGAAAAGATTTTGGCGGGGTAATATTTTAGCTGTTTTTATTCTGTCTCAAGAATGTTGATGATGACATTGGGAGTTTCTTATGTAGATTGGAGAGGAAAAGCCGCCAGATAACCCATAAAGTTTTCCACAAGAGTCAGGATGTATCAATGGCCAGCTTTTGACTGGGGAGTGATCTTTCCAATGAGGTCTAGGTGAATTTGTTTGAGTGGTTTAGATGAAGGCAAAAAGGTGCCGAAGAAGGGAGCCTGTGTGATTTTACTCCTTACACAGCCATCACATAGAAATTTGTCTAATTTTTCTTTAGAGTATTAGTCTTTAAGAATTGATTTAAGCGTAGAGATTGAAGCATGTCCATACATCTTGTGAAGATCAGATAAAAACTGAGTTTGGGTAAATGGAGTAGTAGATGATTGATTGGAAAGATTGACCAAAAGGTTATTACTGGCACTTTGGGGCTTCTTGATTACAAATAGAATTTCCAAAATTAAACCTCTAAGAACCATCTCATTGCCTTGGGTGATTTGAAATCAATCTTGTTTTTGAGAGAGACTGCATCCCTTTTTTGCCTGGAGACGGGTACTGATCAAATTAACAACAATATCTGGAACATACATACATTCTTCAAGTGTAATAATAGAGTCTTTCAACTCAAGTCAAACGGTACCTGTTCCTTGTATCTTGAGATTTCCTTCCAACTTGCCTGTTTTGATTTCCTCTGATTCATCCTGTAGATCAATAGAGGTGAAAAATTTTGTAGATCATTAAATTTGTGTATATTTGCGCCAGAATCAAGAAGAATTTTGGGCGTGCTTTCTGCATTAATCCAGAGATTCATTAGGGCATGGTAATTGATAGTGGGTTTCTTCTTTGTTCTATTCTTCCACTCATTTTTTTGTTCAACCCACCATCTGGGAGCAATTTGGGGATGAAGATGAAAGCAGGAGGATTTGGGATGGGGGGCATTTGGATTGTGAAAACCTTCTTTGCATCTAATTCCGGGCTTCCTATCTTCTTTATTTGGTTTGCTCTTGAAGGTTACTAATGAGACATCAGTGGTAGATTTACCAGTCTTGAGTTGTGCCTTACGCTTGTTGTTGTATTGGGTTAGGTGATTGAATAAAACTTCTACGGTTATCAACTTCTTTCTGTGCATGATTTGCTGTTTCAGATTCTCTAGAGTTGGTGGAAATTCGAATAGTATTAGATATGCCAGTATGTCATTTGGTAGATCTATTCCTACATCCGCCATACAAGTGAGGGATTTTTGGATGTCTGTTATGAATCCTTCAATAGCATGTTTGTTAAATGGAGAGTGAAGAAATTGATTAAAGATGTGTTCTCTATTGGCTGTTTTGGATGAGGAAGATCTGCGGGTGATCTTGGTCCATAGTAGCCTGGAAGATGTGATGTTTGAGGCGTTAACTAAATTGGCATGGGTGATGCTGTCCAGTTTGGATATGATGATTGCTTGGATTTCTCATTCTTGTCTTACAGGCAGTTTTCCTAGGTCTTTAATCATGATGTCTTTAATATCCTTGAAATTGAACAGCATCAACATCTGATCACGCCAAATGGAATAGGTATCCTTTTTGAGTGGGGGAATAGCATCAACGGAAGCCTTGAGAGCAACCTGGTGGAAATAATTGTTTGCTCCAGCTGGTTTGTTCATTTTTGATAAAGCAGAGTTGTCCTTTGGCTTCTAACCGTGATATAATTAAGATGTAATTCCTCAGAACTGAAAACCAGCAGACTATGGAAAAAAGTTAGAATCATGAGAGATCAGGCAAAAACTAACAAGAAGTAAAAATGAGAAGACCAACAGCTTTGAGGTATTTAGCAAGTAAGAAGGAGGTCAGAAGGCATAAGATGTTGATAGCATGGATGTTGATAGAGTTCAGACAATGGAGATGGAGGACTACAAGATTGAGTTAGTTTGTCAGAGCAATCATGCAAAAGTGATCTTGAGGATTAGATTCTTACCAGGCATAGGTTAATTGATGGAGAGACAAGTCAGACCAGAGTGGGAGTGTTGAGTTGGGGAGAATCCAGGTTGAGGAGAGTCATCAAGCAGAAAGATGGGAGCAAGGTTATAGAAGGGATCAAGAGGAAAGAAAAGTAAGGAGACATTCAAAGAGACAGAACAAGAGAAGAGAATTGAAAAGAGGAAAGAATAAAGAGAGAAAGAGCGGTGGCAAGAAGTTCACCCGGGTTGTATCATGAATTAAGAAGACCCGGGTGGTACAGACATGTCGTAAGGACTCATCTCAGCTCATTCACAGAGCTACTGGGGCGGGCACAGAGTAAGACTCAGAACACAGGATAAGATAACAATAATCTTAACAAAAGACATGTTTAAATAGACAACTAGAGAGCCCCTCACAGGGGCTCAAGGCACTTTACAACTAATCAACCATGGAAGAAACTATATCAATAAGTGAAAAGGTGAGGCAATATGGATTAAGCCAACAATAATGTATTGATAAGTCAATAATGGAATATTCAGCTGGATAAATTAGGTGAAATGCAGTAATAGGTGAGGCCAAAGTTGCTGTACTCATAGAATAGTGCCAATGACAGAAATGATCACACCAAGCTAAAGTTTTATCTCATAATGAAGAAAAGAACTAAGCGGAAATAGGAGAATGAGGCTATGAGCAGAGAAACCAAAACCAAAAAGGAGAAAGCATCAAACTTGAAGAATTAATGCTTGTGCAAAATCTCAACAGATGCCTCATCTCCATGTCAAGACTCAAAAAAAACGCGGCGCACATCAGTTCTTTGGGGTTCTCAGGCTACAAAATCACTCTGGACGGTTTCTCTCTACTGGAATTGGCAGTCAACCACCTGGTGGAACTATCCAGCACCAAATTCAAATGGCTGTCAACGCAAAGGCTTATCCATCTGAGACAACCTGTTGACAACCCATGGCATTCAAGATTAGGAAAACCAAGCAACAGATTTCTTAGGCACCTCTTCCTGCATCAACCCTCAACCACTCACTGCAAAGTATGCTGGAGCTGCCAGATGACCGCTACACTTTTCCCCAATCACTTCAAAATTGTAACCAGAACACTTGAAGTGATACATCTAGATGTTGTAGGTCCCTTTCCTGTGCAATCCAATGGCAGATGCAGGTTGTTTCTCACCATTGTGGACCAATACTTGGGCTTCATGTCAGTTTCCTTCTTCCAAAACTAGGACCAAGTACCTGCCGCTGTCATGGACTTCATTCAGAACACTGAAAGAAAACTTGGCAACAAAGTCAGCACTCTTGTATTGGAAAATGGAGGCAAATTTTTGAAGGAAACCCTTTCTGCATACCCAAAGGAGTTAGAAATAGAACACCATCTGTCTCCCCCTTACACACTGCAACAAAATGGCCTCACAAAAAGGGCAAATTGGACTATCCTTGACAAAGCTTGCTGCCTATTGGTGCAAAGAAAGCTTCCTCCAACCTACTGGGCTGAAGATGTGAATACAGCATCATACTTTATCAATCTCCTCCCCATTGATTCCAAGAAATTTGCCATTCCATACAAAACATGGACAAGGAAAGACTTCAAATACAAATTTCTCAAACCATTTGAATTTACAATGTAGTCCCTCATTCCAAAAGCAAAGAGGGATTCAAAACTGGGAATCAATGGAGAAAAAGGCACACTGCTAGGGTATTTCAATTATTTTTCATCATATAAAAACATAGATCATTGCACTGGCCGCACCCATATTAGCGCATATGTAACCTTTCTAAAAGGGACCTTTTGATTTTTATTTTCTGCATCTGTGAAGCCCAATGACTATCAAGATTCTTTTCCTACTCAAACCACTAATTCACAGGACTTTCCACTCCCTCTCTCAAATGGTGAAGGCGCCTCACCCCAAAGTCAAAGTGTTGACTCACCTGTTTCCCCTGACTACAGCATTATCTCCAAACAAAACATCCTGACCCATGACCAACATCAGTGTCATGCCACTCCTGAGGCAAACTTGAACCAATTCCAGCACCAAGATCCAAAAACTTTGGATCAATTGTTGCAAGTCCCTACAAACTGGAATGGATAGCTGCAATGGAGAAAGAAATACTGAACCTGCTTACTTATGGAGTTTGCAAGGAATTCAAGCCAAGCCCGGACATCAAGGCGCTGAAGTCAATATGGCTGTTTCATACCAAGTACAACAAATACAACAACATCCTTGATTTCAAAGCAAGATTATGCATCCAGGGGTTTCACCAAGAGTTTGGGGTTGACTACTTGGGCATCTTTGCCCCTACTGGGGATAAGTCCTCTCTACGCCTGCTCATTGCTTATTCTTTCCAGCACGGGTACAGATTCCACCAGATGGAAGTGAAGTTGGCTTTCCTCAATGCCTTGCTCAACAAAAAGTATTCCTGTCATGCTGCCTCTTAAGGTCCTGATCTCCCCAGGGAGAGCCCCCTATCTCAAGAAGGCTCTTTACGGACTCAAGTAAGCACCACAAATGTGTTAAAAGACTCTAAGCAAATGGCTGCGGGAAGAAGGGTATCTTAGGAGTGAGGCGGACAGGTGTGTATTCTGGAAATGTGAGACATACTTGTACATACATGTAGACAAAATTTCCATCTTCAGCCCAGACCCAATCAGATTTGTGGAAGCCATTGCAAAGAAATTCAGAATAAAAGTTCTTGGAACAGCCACACTTCTCCTTGGGATGAATGTGAATCAAAAGACTGGTATGGTCCACCTCAGCCACAAGACTTAAAATGATGGAAATTTGCCCCTTTACAGCCTTCCTGGTCACAAGATGTGCTCTACCCCCTTCAAACCTTTTGGCAAGCTTCTTCCTGTATCAGAGGAGGAGCCGAAAAATTTTGTGGCAACCGGATTGGACTACAAGAAATTTGTTGGGGAGCTTAACTACATCAGCTGCAACACACGCTCCAAATTCACCTTTGCCGTTAATTATATGTTGCAATTCCTCAATGCTCCTGGCTTGGCTCACTACAGCGTAGCGCTTATGTTCCTAATCTATCTAGCCTACACCACCTTGCTAGGTCTCAACTTCACAAAGAAGCAGACCAAATCTGATCTCAGGGCCCATGTCAATGCAGACTGGGCCACTTGCCCCTTTACCAGACGGTCCATGAGAAACTTTGTGGTGCTGTGGAACAACAACATCATAAACTTGAAATCCCAAAAGCAGGAAACTGTCACCCTTTTGGCCACTGAAGCAGAGTATAAATCAGTTCAGGAAGAAGTAAAGGAAGTTCTCTGGTCAAGATCTCTGGCTGAGGAAATATTCCAACGTCCAGTGAAAACACCAATCTCAATCTACAAGGACAACAAGGGTTGCATCAAGTTGGCCTCAAGAGCAGCAAATCACTCCAAATTCAAGACAAAGCACATGGAACTGCGCTATCACTTCTTGTGGGAGGAAGCAGAAAAGGGGAAAATTCTAACAAAGTGGATTGACTCTAAAAGCAATCCTGTGGATTCCCTCACAAAACCAGTCTTTCAACTATCATTAGCAAGGAAACTCAAGATACTCAATTTTGGTGTTCCCTGCAACAAGGGCTGAAGCCAGGGTGGGTGTTGAGGTATTTGCTTCTTCCCTTTTTATTCTTTTAAGCTCCTGTCCTTCCTGTTCCTCATTATTTTGCTCCCTTCATTGGCTCCTTTAAGCCTGAGACAATCAGTTGTAAGCCCAGGAGCACCAGATTACAGCACAATCTAAACAGGTAATCACTGCAGAATAGTGTTCCAGTGCCAGTGCTCCATTTCACCAAGACTGTCTCAAATTAACTAGAGGCCATGCAGGCTCAGGTCATGAGATTCTTTCCTTGTACAACCTTGAACTTGTACCACCACCATCTTGGGAGCCTGAGACCGGTAAGCCAAATTTCCTTTTCTCATCCCAGCTCTCCTTCATCATTTCATTCATAGCGCATCTGACCTTTTGTCTCATCCCTACCTGCTTCCTGTCATACCGCCTTTGCACTGCATGTTGTGGTAAACCAAACTTGTCCTATAGCCATCAGACTCATTTTATCTTATTAATTATTATTCTTTTATCAAATTAAATTCAAAAAAATAAATTCCAAACCCTCATAAACAATACTCTCAACTCAAACCAACCTGAAAAACCAAATCAATCACCAGATAACCCCCTTCAACCATATCAACACCTGTCACAAGAACAACCCAACACCTGGCACAGACTGGATTATGTCAAATGGATTAATAAAAAGTCTTAAATGAATATATAATCAAAAAAAATTATCTTAAAATAACCACACAACAAAACAACATACCCCATACCAGCAGGACTTAAACCATATCAGTACCAATGTTACACTACAACTAGTACTATGAAAACAAGTTACACTACTTGTCAGGAACCTTCACCACCAGATAAGGCCTCTGAAGCTTCCTCTGAAGCACTCTGATACTCAGCTTTCCACCATTCTAACCATACAACACACACACATGCACCAACAGAAGTAGGGGCTCATGCAGCCAAGTATATCTCAATTCTCACCAACCAGCAATAACAAATCAGTACACATGACTTTTCTGGAACTTTCAACACCAGATAAGAGCTCTGAAGCGTCCTCTCAAGCACTCTTATGCTCAGTTTTCCACCATTCCAACCATACAACACACACACACGCACCAACAGAAGTAGGGGCTCATGCCGCCAAGTATATCTCAATTCTCATCAACTAGCAATAACAACTCAGTGAACATGCCTTTTCTGGAACTTTAACCACAAGATAAGAGCTTTGAAGCGTCTTTTCAAGCACTCTGATACTCAGTTTGCCACCATATCAACCACACAGCACCTACAAGCCACACTCTCAAGCTACCCAAGGGGGCATGCAGTAGAACAGCATACCCCATATATCTACAACTAATTCCATTGAAACAGCATGAAGGTAGTTCCTTCAACAGTTTATACATGATAAGGGCTCATAAGCGTCTTGAAAAACAGCCAGCACATGAATATCCACCACCAACCCATGCAGGTCACACCATTCAAGCTACCAAAGAGGGCTTGCAGCTGCCAAGCATGTTTCATGTGTTCCCAAACCAGCAAAATTAACTCAAGCTGCAGGGAACTTCTGCATAAATTTTGTATAAAAAATGAGCACTCAGAAGCTTCCATATCACACCATTCTTATCTCTTATCTCATATCTTAGCCTGACAATCAAAAATTAAACTAAAAAATACAGTTATCTCTCAGTCTGGTTTACACGTTTTCTCACCAGAATCATTTGTCTCATGTAACTGTATCCTCCTGTCCTTCAACAGTGTATAGAGAGGCTCAGAACCGTGCTCAGGTGAGCCCTGAGCATCTCCTGAGGAAGGGTTTGTCCATTCAAGGAGGGCTCTTTTGCCCTATCCAAGTTGTCTAGCATGGTATCAGCCCCAGAGTATGGCATCAGCCCCCACCCATGATATATGACCCCTAAGATCTATGGCCTCTGCATGATCATTACCAGCTTTTTAGTGAACCAGAATTGATTTAAAATGAAATAAAGGATCAAACACGAAATTATTATTAAAAATTTGACAAAATCCCTGGTGTTTTTGAAGAAGGGTTCTTGAGAAAAGGCATGCTATTCAGCACCTATTTTTTTAAGAGGTAAAACCCCTTATTTTGATTATTAAATTCATAAAAGAGGAATAGAACAACAGAAAAACCAACCAAGTTTTATTCCGCCTAGCGCCCTGTGGGCAAACCCATATTTGGGTCCTCCTTCTGGTTAAACACCTTTTATTCAACCCTTAAATCCTTCAATGTGAATTGAAAAAAATAGTCAGAAAAAGTCAAAAATTCTTGATTATTAATTGGTGGAAGCTTGCCAATAATCCAATCCAACCTGGAATAGTCTTTCAATTCCTCAAAAATCTCTATTAATAAATCATATAGGTCTGATTGAAGATCTATTTTAGGTCTCAAAGAAACCAGCCACTAATTAAAAAAATTATTGTGCAGACTTATTATAGTTCAGAAGGGCAGGCAATTCAAAACCACCTTATCTTACCTCTATCTACTAAAGATTAGTAGTAAACTAAACTCCCCTCCTATTGACTTCCAGCAAGCTTTTTTCCAAATAATCCCATTATCCCTTGGAGTCTCTACAACGTATAGCCTGTTGTTCTCAACCAGTTCATGCACCTTCTTCAGTTTTCCTGAGTCTTCTTTTGAAGGCAATCTCTTTAGCTGATTTTTTTCTGCTTTGTTGTTTTGTTTCCTCCTCACTTATTTAAATCAATCTTCTTTTGAATTCAAAATCCCAAAACAGGGATTGTCCACAACCTGGAAAGTTTGAACTCAGTCACAATCAGAGACACTGGGTTTCCTCCGCAGGTGGAGGGGTTTGTGGAGAATATGACTGGAAGAGTTTGCTATGGGTTGGTAGAAGTTTTGGGGAGGAAAAATCAGCGGGAGCTACATTGGGAGTCCCAACCAATGATGGTTTTTGAGACGCGGTTGGGGCAACTTTATTTAACAAGGGTTCCACAGGGGGAAACTAATTTGGTAGCAGTTCACCAGGCCCCAATGACATGGATTTTGCAGGATGATGTTCCTGAAACACGGCGGATATTCATTGATGAGGGAGGTATCAAGGGGCTGCGGAGCGACTATGACGGAGAAACTATTGCTGAGAATTTGGGGATCAGGCGGTTTGTTTGGGAATATATGCAGACTTTGCAGAGGATCCTGTTCCGGATTGCGGAAGCAGGGTTAACTTTTTTGGGTAAAAATTTTGTGGTATGTGTCCCGGCCTTAGAGGTCCTTGGTCACAAGGTATCCGCAAAAGGAAGGAAAATGACTAATGCCAAATTGAACAGGGTTCTATAGTGGCCTACTCCACAGAAATATACTCAATTTTCCCAGTTTCTATTTCTATGTGGATGGGTTCAGATCTTCATTGAAAGTTTTGTGGAGATAGAAATCCCTTTGTGGAGTATGATTTGGAAGGTAGCTGAGTTGTTTTGGACGGAGGAATGCAATTGCGCATTCCAGGAGTTGAAAATGATTGTGGGGTGGTGGATCCTTTTGAAGGACCTGGATTACAGAAAAGGGGGAATCTGGCTGGGGGTAGACTTGAGCAAGTTTGGTGCAGGCGGTGTGCTGACCCAAGAAGATGAGGGGAAATATAGGCAAGTGCTCTATGAGTTGGTGACCTTTTTGGAGGTAAAATCTTGGTACTTGCAGCACAAGTTGGAGTTATGCAGGTTGACAAGTATTGTCTAGAGATTACAGAATGTGCTGTGATGGGTGACATTTGATCTCCTGGTGGATGCAAAAGCACTAGCTAGGATGATTAACTCCCCAAAATTGCCTAATGCTCCTATGACTCAATAGATTGCACACTTACAGTTGTTCAATTTCATGGTAAGGCACTTTCTGGGAAAGGAATTTACAATGCTGGATGCATTTTCTTGATATCCAGAGATCCAGAGTTTGGAAAAGGAGGATTTGGGTGTGGAGAAGAGGCTTCTGATGGTGGAAATTATTGCTTCAGAAATTGGAAAACTTCACCTGAAACAGTTTGGTAGGTTTCAGCCATTGGAGGAGTATCTTTGGACGCTTCATTTTCTGGAGGGTTTTTCAGACACAGAGGTTAGATGGGTAAGGCAGAAGTTTCCACATTTCTTTCACCAAGATGGGCAGTTATGGAAGCGGGCACTTCCAATACCCTTGGTTGCGGTCACAAGGTGGAAGGATCATGAGGATTTTTTACAGCGCCTCCACAACAACTTAGGGCATTGGGGGGAGGCGGAAACATAGAGGATAGTTAAGACCAGGTTCTGGTGGCCAGGACTGGGGCAAACGGTGTGGGATTGGGCGCAGAGCTGCAAGGCTTTTCAGCGGTGGAGTACCAGATTACCTTGGGAGGTGGGTATTCCAACCGGTGTGGATGCCCTTTTTGGGAGGATATCACTGGATGTGGTCCATATCAAGGGGGGGGAGTTATCATATGTACTTCTTGCTTGGGAAAACTTGTCGGGATGGGTTGAGGCGCGTCCATTGTTTAAGCTGTTGGCGGAAAAAGTTGAGCAGTTTTTAGAAGAGGATTGGTTTGCTTGTTTTGGGTTTTTGCATCTCATCACAGTGGATGGCAGGGCACAGTTTTGGGGTGAACTTTGAAAGCTGGTCAAATCTTGTGGTGAAAATTTTGGAAAAGTTATGGCATATTATGGGGAGGGAGCAGGGGAAATAGAGAGAGGGCATTAGCCAATCTAGGAAGCAATTGTCAAGGTCTGCAGAAATAGCGGGAAGAAGTGGCAGGAAACATTACCAGTCATTTTGTTTGCGGATTGGATTTCGGTCAAGCGGGGTATGGGATACTTGCCTTACAAACTCTTGTATGGGTGGAAGCCAGTACTTCCTGTGGATATTGAAACTGTTACTTAACTCACTGTTGACTGTTTGAAGGTTAAGACCACAGAGGACCTAGCTGTGGTGCTTTAAAGAGTCAGATGCGTGGACCTCACTACTGTGGAAGGTTCATCAACCCCACGCACCATCCCTGCGTGCAACATCCCCGCAGGCACGCTCACTAGCCAAGACATTGACCGCGCCCAAGAGCCATGAACAAAACCCGCACAACTCAAGAAAAACACCAGCTGAAAACTTGGAAGACTCTCAGCTTTTATTTTATTTTTCTATTTTCTTTTCTAGTTTGTATTTTCTTTTTCTTATCTCATATCATTGCAAAAGCAGAAAGCGTCAAACTTGGTCAAACCCTTCCTCAACATCTTTCTCAATGGTCGTCAAAGCTCTCAACTCGACGCTCATACAACAAGTCCACAAATCCTCTTCTATTGGTAAGATGATCTCTAACTGAAGATCATTTGTCAAGTAGCTTAAGCTTTTTGGAATCTGTCTTACCAGTTCAGTCTTGTCAAGTGTTTTTTTGCACCTCTCATATAGCCATCTCATATAGCCATAGGCTACTCAGGTAAAATTCTCATTGTGTTGGTTTCCTCATTCTTCTACGTTCTTATAAAATCATTTCCTGGTTCTTTTTATCCTGATTATCACTCATCTTTTCATCTTCATATTCTATAACTTGCTGTTCAATCATCAATCAAAGTTATAGGTGCAGGCATAGCAACTCTTATGGAGGAAGGAGATGGTGGCAAAGGCAGCAAAGAGGCTGCAATACAGTCAAACTAAGTTGGTCTGGTACTGGGACAAGCATTGTGCCAATTGCTTGCAGGACCCTTTGGGGAATGGTGATCTTTTTCTGCTTTACAATTGGAGCTTGGAAATGCAGTGGGGTAAGCTTTTTGCAGATTTCTGGAATTTCCCTTATCAAATTGTAAGTCAGTTTCTGAGTGGGATTTATCAGTTGGAGAAGTTGGATGGCACCCTGCTCAAGCAGAAGGTGGCAGCGGCTCATTTTAATAAATTCCATTTGCGGGGCACTACTAATTTCAATTAAACCATGGGTTTTGGAGAAAAAGATCAGGAAACAGCTGATGTGGAGGAACCAGCTGCAGAGGAGAGGGAGTATTTGGAGGAGAAATCCTTGGAGGAATGAAAGTTGGGGTCAAAGTTGAAGTTTTCGGGGGATAGGAGGGTGGGGAAGCTCAGATCACCTGGGCAGTGGGGAAGTTCTAGTCTCTAGAGGCCTTTGTCTGGGGTGGTCCAGGTCCTTAGGTGATGTGTTATTTGCAGAGTTTTTTTTAGGAGCTTCTTTCCTTTTGTGTGTGGGTGTGTCTCTCTTTTTAGGATGGTGCCGGGAATCAAGAGGATCCATTTCTTTGGAGTTCCAGGAATCATATTTATTTCAAAGATTATATACAAGAATCAAGGATCATGGCAAAAAAAATTAAATTTTTTAGGTACAGATCTTTTTTTATAATTTTTCTTTTTAGAAGGAAAGAGAGAGAGAAAGTTGGGGAAAATCTAACAAAGCAAGATGGCGCGGCAGAGCCTGCAATGGAGCTCACCCGTCACGCTTCAAAGCTTAAGGGTTATTGTCCTCCCACTTTGACATACTCTTTTCCTCAGTACCATCTACCTCAGTCCATTAGCATGACAAACTAGAAGCACAACATCAATGGTGCCTTCCGCTTATCAACTCTGGCTTGCATAACAACCTTCCATTCTTGGAAAATGACTCAGCATCCACTTTCAAACCTTGCAGTCAGCTCTACCTTGTTCAACCATCCATTTGGTCTCCTCCTTTTCATCCTGGGTATCAATAACCCTTGGGTTCCCGTTTCTGGTCACATGCTCTTGCTAATTTGCACCCATGCTAGTCAATTAGGAACCTAAACTGTATAGTTCAAAAATGGACTAGTCCCTTACCCTGCATACACTACACCTTCATATTTTCATTGCTTCTGACTTCACTCCCTCATGTCTCAACCATTATATCCCAATACACTTGTCCCTTATTGTCTTCCACTTATGCTAAGACCTTGGAAACAATTCATACTTTTATTTCATTTTTTACTCTTTCCATGTCATTCATTGCCTCATTGCTCAAACATTTAGTTGACCATCCATCAGGTTGTATCTAGTCATTTTGGATTACCTTATAAAGGTTACTCCGCTTGCCTGAGGGTTTTTTCCTCAGTAAGTTAATTTCATACGTTCTTGCATTTGATAATTCCAGTCATCACATTTGGCTTGGGTTTGGTTCCCTTCCATTGGAACATTCATCCCTCTTGCTGTGTGTTAAGTTACTCCACTATATTTTTTTACTTTGCAGTTATTCCTTTCTAACTTGCACTTGCCCTCGCACTCAGCTTTCCTTTTGCGCTCATGATTATCCAAGATTGCCCTATAGTACGTGGGGTGGTTGTGTGAAATTAAATTAACTTACTCAACTCATCTATTGTAGCTTGCCAATCTATAATAGATTTCTTTTTAAAATGTCACTTACTTTCTCAACCGGGAACTCTTCCCTCACCCCTTACAATGATGATATCCATTGGGTAGGGAGATTTAGCTTTTTTTGGGCCAGACAACCTTTAGATCCTGCCTTCTTCTAAATCTCCTTTAGCAGAACCTCAAACCTTACCTCAAACTATTAGATAAAAATAGCCCCACTTTTATTCTCAACAATTGGGAGAAGTTCAAGCAACAGCTTTTCACCATGTTTGGAAACCATAATGAAGTTTGAAACGCTGAATACAAACTCAACAATCTAGTCATGAAGGAAAAAAGTAGAGCCTCCATTTATATTTCCAATTTTTGTAGTCTGCAGTCTTGCATCCAGTGGAAAAGGGCAGCCCTTTTATTTTATTTTCAAAAAGGTTTACTTGAATGCCTGATTGAAGAACTTGCAGTTGGGGGACATAAGACAACCTCCCTTCAGCAGTTAATTGACCGGGTGATTGAGCTTGATAATGTTTATCACAACAAGAACCACTCTCAACAAAATGACCATGGACCCTCAACTTCAACTCCAAAGGCGGAAAAATCCTTTAAACAATCTTTTAAGAATCCAAAGCAATCCAGACCAAATTCAACCTTGCACTCCAAACCAAAAGGAAAACCTGGCTCCAAAACTCCCAATTTCCTGGATAAAGAAACTGGGATGCTCCAAAATGAGGAAAAGTTAAGGAGGGAAAAGAATGGGTTCTGTATGTAATGTGAGGGTAAACATTATTTCTATAGTTTTGAAAAGAGGCTAGCGCGTGAAGCATCTAAACAGTAAAAAAATTAGCTTGTAGTTCTCCTGACACTTGCAAGGAAGGCTAAAAATTATCTAAATTACAGAAAGTCAATCTTTGAACTTGCGAGTCACTAGGTTCTCCAAGTTCAAGATTTGTCCTTTTCCATTCCAACAACTCCCCTTATTGAGTTTTACTTGATTCTGGTGCTAATGTTTCTTTTATAAGTGAATCTTTGGACACTTCCAAAAACCTTACGTGTTCCAAGATATATAAGTTCCCTATCTATTTAGTAAGTTGTGCAACTGAGCTGTCTCATTGGGTTTCCCAAGAGGCAAAATGGACCTTTGCATTTTCTAATTTCCCCAGCTTCAAAAGGAATTTTATTGTGTTGGATATTTGGGAATAGATGATACCATTCTAGGCCATGATTTCCTATTCCCCTGGAATCCGGATGTGAATTGGCAAGAAGGCGTAATTAACCTTAAAACCTTGCAACCCCAGGAAACTAACCCTTCCATCAAACATGAATTAAACAGCCTACCTGACACTGTCATTGAGTTGTATGACACTTTTCTTCCAGGAGATTTGAAATATCCTGACCTTCATTCCAAAGTTCCCTCTTCAGATTTAGGAGTTATCACTTATTTGTCTGACTTACCTCTTCCTTTTTTCTTCAAAGAGAAACAGGAACCAACCAAACGGTGTATTTTGAGCTTGCTAATCCTCTCGCATCATGCAAGCACTTCAAATCCCATTCTCAAAGATGACAAGATTGAAGATTTAGAAATCATTCAAGAGTCTTTAACTTCTGTTTATCATGACTTTGATGATGTCTTTTCAGCTGTAAAGGCAGATAAACTTCCTCCATTGTGTTCTTGCAATGATAAGATCAAACTTACTGGCCCACCACCGGCACCTTGACCAGTCTACTCTCTCTCAAAGCAGGAATCAACTGCTCTTCAAGAATACATTGCGGAAAATGTATTGAAAGGATTTTTTTGACCAAGCGTTTTGAACAACAGTTCACCTGTCTTATTTGTTCCAAAGAAAGATGGTGGACTTTGCCTTTGTTTTGACTATAGGAAACTGAACCAGGTAACTCGTAAAAATGCCTACCCAGTACTGCCTATGTTGCACCTCCTCACTCTGTTCCATGGAGATGCTTATTTCTCAAAGTTAGCCCTTGAGGCTCCTATAACCTAGTTTGAATTGCAAAAGTTCATGAGTATTTGACCGCAATGAGAACATGGTTTGGCAGTTATGAGTATACCTTCATTCCCTTTGGCCTCTGAAAATTTCCCTCCACTTTTCAAAATTTTGTCAAAGACATTTTTTCTGACCTTGTGGAGAAATATCTCATGGTGTATCTTGACAATAAACTAGTCTACTCAAAAACTCTTGAGGAACACATTGCGCATGTGAAAGAGGTGCTGCAGCAACTTTGCAAGAATGACCTATTTGCAAAAGCCTCTAAGTGCAAATATCATACTCCTTCTCTTCAATTTTTAGGTTTCATAGTCTTGCAGCAAGGACTACTGATGGATCCAGCCAAAAGCCAACGCATATTGGACTGGCCCCCACCTTCCTCTGTTAAATCCCTTAAAGTTTTCCTTGGTTTCAGTAATTTTTACAGGAGGTTTATTGAGCATTATGCCAAGAAGACTGTGAACCTTACTAACCTTCTTCAAAAAGACACTCATTTTGTTTTCACAGAACAAGCTGCTTTGGAGTTCCAAGCTCTGAAGAAAGCATTTACCACTGCTCCAATACTCGCTCACTTTAATGAGCTAGCTTGCACTATTGTCAAAACAGATGCAAGCGACTATGCAATTGCAGGAGTAATCTTGCAGTTTTCCTCCTCTTCTTCTCTTTTTCATCCTGTAGCTTTCAATTCTTGCAAACTGCTTGCTGCAGAGCTCAATTAAGAGATTCATGACAAGGAACTTCTTGCAATTTTTTATTTCTTGAAAAAAAGGCGTTCATACCTTTTGAGTCTTATGGAACCTTTTGAGGTCTTAACTGATCACAATTATTTGAAATATTTCATGATCGCAAAAGTCCTCACATGCATACAGGCAGGTTGGGCCAAATATATCCCCAAGTTCAACTTTACAATCATGTAACTTCCTCGGAAACAAGCAGTAGTCTCTGATTCTTTGTCATGTTGGGACTATATTTACCCAGGAGGGGGGAGAACCTTTGCCAAAAACAACCCTGAAAAATTTAGGACACTTTTCTCAACCCAGTCTTCCTAACTTCTTTTGATCATCACTCACCTTTGAGATCTAGCTTCCAAAATACAACAAGGTAAACTCAACAACCTCAAGTTTAGCAAACTTTGCAAGAATGAAATCTTACTAGATAGTGATTACAGCATTGACAAAAATGATTATTTAGTTTATAAAAATTGTATAGTAGTACCAGATAATCCTTGCATTAAGTTAGATATCTTTGATACAAGGCATGATTCTCTGCTTTCTGGTCATTATGGGCAGGATAAAACCTACCAATTGATTGCACAAGACTCCTATTGGCCTGGTATGACCACTGAAGTAAAAGAATATGTTATCACATGCTATGATTTCAATTGGAACAAGTCCTTAAAACACCGGATGTATGGGCTGCTTCAGCCACTTCCAATTCTGCCAATTCCTTGGCACTTGATTTCTATGGATTTCATTTAGCAATTAACTATTTCTAGTGGTTATGATGCTATTTTAGTAGTAGTAGATCTCTTCTCAAAGATGGCCTTATTTCTTTGCAGTAATGTGATGGCCTCTTCTGAAGACTTGGATAATTTATTTATAGAATATGTATTCTCAAAGCATGGTCTCCCTGATAACAAAATTAGTGATTGTGGATCTTTGTTCATCTCCAGCTTCTGGACCTTGCTTTGTCAAAATTTGAAGATCACTTGCAATCTATCAACGGGTTACCACCCGGAAACGGATAGGGAAACCAAGCAAGTCAATAAAATTCTCAAAAAGTATCTTTGAATGTATGTCTCCTACCAACAGGACAACTGGTCACGATGGCTCCCATTAGACAAATTTGCCTACAACAACTCCAATCATTCCTCCACCAAAAAGTTGCCCTTCCAGACTCTTTATGTTAGAAATCTCACCTTCTCCTCCCTTCACGTAGCACCTTCTCAAACTGCTACCAATTAACTTAACCACATCCAATCCCTTCAATTTCAAATTCAAACCAAACTCAAAGCAGCAAACCAGTTCTACAAGGAACAAGCAGATTTACTTTGCACTTTGGCCCCAACCTTTGCAGTAGGAGATTGGTTATGGCTTGATGCTTGCAATATTTTCAGTACTTGCCCAACTTGTAATCTGTCTGAAAGAAAGCTTGGCCCCTTCAAAGTCAAATCAATTTTTTCCCCTAACGCCCTTAAACTTACCTTACCTGAAAAATGGAAAGGTATCCACCCGGTCTTTCATGTGTCTCTCCTAGAGCCAGCTTGAGTCCTATACCCAGGCAAGACTCATCCCCCTCCTGAACCAGTCAGATTCCACAATCAGTTAGAGTTGGAAGTAAGCCTTATCCTGGATTCCAGGTTACACAAAGGAAAGCTTTGATGCCTTGTTGAAAGGACTGGCTTCCAGTCCAACAAAGATTGCACATTGTGGGAACCAGCCCATCACCTTTTCAAATCTCCCATTTTTTTTCAAGACTTCCATGGGAGTTAACCTTGAAAACCTTGCCAATCATAGCTCCCATTCCATCCCATTTCTTCCATTTCAGTCCACCATATCATCCCATTACTTCCCATTAATCTCATTCCATTTCCTTATTTTATTCCCTCTCCCTTTCTCAGAATCATCCCCTTTTTTCTTTTCACAAACTTTATCTCTTCACGCTTTATTTCCAAATCAGAATCCTATTTTCTTCCAAAAAAAGAACAACTTTATATATGATAATAACATAATAAAATAATAAAAATAATATATGTAATTACAAAATACATTTCTACAAATTATCCTTTATCTCTCTTTCCGCTTCCTCCCAATTTTTATTCAACTCTTCTACCATTGACCTAAACTCTTCCAAATCTTTTTTGTCCACCAAAGAAGACAATGTTTGCAAGATCATCACTTGCATCACCAGATTTCTTTTGAAGATTTCCTTGCACTTTTCAGTCAAAACTCTCTTTGGTTGGGTATTCCATCAACCTTCCTCCATGATTTCCTTGAAAGCTCTCTTCCTTTGTCCCCTTGAAGAACCTTCTCCAACATTGCCAGTCAAGTTCCTTGCATTGGTTTTGATTGGCCTTTTGAATTGCACTGGGTTACCCTCATTTTGGCCTTCCACCTCATCTCTTTCCATTCCATGCTGTTCCTCCACCTCCCTTTCTATTCCACTTCTTCCTTCTATTCTGTTTCCTTCCTCCTCATTTTCCTCCCTTTGCTCCCATTCCACCCCCCTTTCAGCTATTCCTTCTTCCCTTGCCTCTTTGATTGTCTGCATTTCCTTGACTCGCACCTCACTTTGCACTTCCAACCCAATTGACCCAGTATATGGCGGTGGTGGCAGAGGTTTATTGGTGGTATATTGTCAGAATTGTGGCATTACTACATCAACAAATATTATGTTAGTTCCATTTCTCCTTCTTTTATTTTTTTTACTTATTGTTAGTCTCTAAGCCTCAACTTACCAGAGTTCCAAATACCTAAGAACTCAATCTCTGCCACTGGCGGTATATGATAGTTGACTTGCAGTGTGGACCTTTGACTTTGCACCTCCGTTCTGGACACTGCTGGGACATCTACAACCGGCTTGCTACTTATAGGGAATTTGCAAGCAACCTTGCGCAAATGGCATTTTTCACACTTGTCTTGGATACCTTGCGTGGCTGTACTAGGGACACACTTCTTGTTTTGTCAAATGCAGTTTTTGCAACAGCGGAATGATGATGAAGACATAATTAATCATAAATCTATTTAAACCAAAGGATTAATGATTAATGGGTATACAGTATTTGTAACAACTTTGGAATCAATGGAAAAATTGTGTGACCTCTCACAGGAGCTGGCGTCTTTATACCCTGGTAACTGTCACGCTTTGAAGCTTAAGGCTTATTGTCCTCCCACTTTGACATACTCTTTTCCTCAGTAACATCTACCTCAGTCCATAAGATTGAAAAAATAGAAGCACAACATCAATGGTGCCTTCTGCTTATGAAATCTGGCTTGCAAAACAACCTTCCATTCTTTGCAAATGG